>OZ059826.1:48373591-49573591 GCA_964057195.1 Orthosia cruda | reverse complement strand
AATAAATTGGTTTTTGTTTGTGGTGACTTAAACATAGATCTGTTAGTCAACTCGCCTGAAAAATGTAAGCTCATTTCATTATTTAAATCATTTAACCTAAAATATTTATTTAATGAACCAACAAGAATAACAGCGACTTCAGCTTCTTGCATAGATAATGTATTCACTAATTGTAAAGTAAAAGATTCGTTTTTAATTAGTGGCGTTAGGTCAGACCATACTGGTCAACTAGTATCTTTTGAGTCAAATAAAAAAATTAACCTAGCTAAATCAATTCGATTAAGACCACTTACTAAGAATAAATTAATCTCTTTTAATAATAATGTTTTTAGCAACCTTTGTAACGCCAGTTTTGATTCAAACGACCCCAATATAAATTACGGCAAGTTGTTTTCAACAGTTTGCCAAGAATTCAATAAAACGTGTCCTGTAAAAACAGTTAAAGTCAACAATTCCAAATCGAAATTTAGTGAATGGGCCACTGTGGGCATAAGAAAAAGCCGAGATATCTTATATAATTTATATTACGAAAAATCTTTGACTTCCGATCAAGTTTTTCACACTTATGTTAGAAACTATTCCAAAATATTCAAAAGAGTCTGCGCTCAAGCAAAATCTCAAATAATAATTAACAAAATTGGTGCTTCTAATAATAAAATAAAAACTGTGTGGCAATTAATTAATAGAGAAACTGGAAAGATACAACAACGCGATCAGAATGAGTTGTCTTTGAAAATAACTAATCAAACCATTTCTGATAGGCAAGAAGTCGCTGAGACATTAGAAAATTTCTTTACCAACATTCCGTTAGAGGTTACGAAGTCTCTTCCTTCCTCATCTAAATTAGCTGAAGCTCTTCTTAAAGAAAACTTTACTGAAGACATACCAATCTTTAAATTTAAACCAATATGTATTGATACAATTAAAAACGCGTTCAAAAGTCTCAATATAAAGAATACTGAAGACTTGTGGGGGATATCCGTTAGGGTTCTTGGAGATATTATTGACTCAATTGCTCCTGTCCTAACAGGCATATTCAATCAATGTTTGGACAGCGGCACTTTTCCTGACTTAATGAAACACAGTAAAGTAGTACCAATTTTCAAATCAGGCTGTAAGAGTGATCCTTCTAATTATAGACCTATATCCGTGCTTCCAGCATTGAGTAAAATCTATGAAAAAATCATGCTGGAACAGATGTTGTCTCACTTCAATTCAAATGGGATCCTGCATAGTCAACAGTTTGGTTTCACGAAAGGTAGGTCGACAACGGACGCGGGAGTAAAACTCATCAGCCACATCTTGGAGGCTTGGGAGAGGTCCCAGGATGCCATTGGCATTTTCTGTGATCTCTCAAAAGCTTTCGACTGCGTCGACCACAACACACTGATCTGTAAATTGCACCACTACGGAATTCGTGGCAAATCTGCTGATCTCGTGCTTTCCTATTTATCAAACAGACAGCAAAAAGTAAATGTTAATGGGGCGACGTCCTCCGGGTCTCTAGTCAAGATGGGCGTGCCCCAAGGTTCAATTCTCGGCCCTTTCCTTTTTCTTGTTTACATTAATGATCTCCCTTTTATGATGGCCAAATTATCGGATATAATTCTATTTGCTGATGATACTTCGCTAATTTTTAAAATAGATAGGCAAGATACGGATGTTTTAAATGTCAACGAAAGTCTAATTGTTCTCTCAAAATGGTTCGCAGCTAACAATCTTTTACTGAATGCGAAAAAAACAAAATGTCTAAAGTTCTCTTTACCAAATGTACCACAACATGACCTAAACTTAAATCTTGACGGCAAAAATCTTGAAGTTATAACGGAAACTGTATTCTTAGGGATTGCTATCGATTCAAAATTGCAGTGGGGCGCGCACATTAGAACTCTTTCGGGTAGGTTAAGTTCGGCTGCATATGCAGTAAGGAAAATAAGGCAGCTAACCGATGTAGCTACAGCTAGGTTAGTATACTATGCTTATTTCCACAGTATTATGTCTTATGGCATTCTGCTGTGGGGATCAGCAGCAGACGTTGACTCAATTTTCATCCTACAAAAGAGGGCAATCCGCGCAATCTATAAGATGGGTCCTCGCGAGTCCCTCAGAGAAAAATTTAAAGAGATCGATATACTGACTCTACCTTCACTTTATATTTTGGAATGTATTTTGTATGTCCGTAAAAATCGGGGGCTGTTCAAAACTAGAAGCGACTTCCATAATTTAAATACACGCAGTAAGCACGAAATTGTAATACCCAAATTCAGATTAACGAAAACTAGCAAGTCTTTTCTTATAAACAGTATACGCTTTTATAACAAGTTGCCAAAGTCAGTTATAGAACTGACCGATGGAAGGTTCAAAAACTACATCAAACGTATCCTTATTAAAAAAGCATATTATAAAATCAAGGACTACGTTGAAGATAAAAACATTTGGCCTTAGCTCCTTCTGCGCATGCAGCTTCCCTGGTAACTTGTAAACGGCACAAATATGTGGATGTCTCTAACTATTCTCAATCTCATTTTTCTTTCCTTCTTTTAATTAGACTTTTTACAATGGTTTTCAAACATCTTTATAGCCCTTTGCTAAGAATAGTTACAGCACTGATAACAAAATTTGTGCCACATGTTAAATTTAGTCTTGTTATACTTATTTTTATTTACAATGTATAGATTCTTTTACCGATTGTTTTGTGAATGTGTGAACATTGTAGGCCTTCTAGTTGCTAGTTAACATTTGTTAAATTTTTTTATAAAATATATAATCCTTTTATTTTATTTTTTTAGTTTCTTACGACTTATTGTCATAAGTCGGGCCTACGTTGTCCCCACATGTCTAAGTACTAATGCTGTAACATGGAAATATTGTAAAACCAAACCATTTTTAAAAGAGTAACCATGGAGTTTCTTGCCGGTTCTTCTCCATAGGAAACGACCAACCCGAACCGTGCACCTTTTGTCGACGTTTTATAAGTGCCCATGTAGGCCTATGTGAAATAAAAATATTGATTTTGATTTTGATTTTTAGAGTCAACAGTGGCGACCACCAGAAAAGCGCTGAGGCAATGAAGCTCGACGAAGTCCCGGTGAATGAATTTAACTGTCTTGGATCCCGCTACGAAATCAATCAGAAAAGAATAAAGGAGGAGTAGGAAAACAAAAACATAATTATAAGTTTTTAAGCTGACATGGTCACAATCATCAACCCGCACTGGGCCCGCGTGGTGGATTATGGCCCTTCCCCTCTCACAGTGAGGAGGCCTGTGTCCCAGCAGTGGGAACATTAATAGGCTGATGATGTGATGATGTGATGGTCACAATCATTAGAATTAATATTTGTTTGGGGATATTTACAATGTATATTTTGTTTTTGGTTGAGAGCTCGATATTTCGGCACCGTTACAAGCGCGTTCTCGTGATCATGGCGCTTGTAATGGTACCGAAATATCGAGCTCTCAACCAAAAACAAAATATACATGGTAAATATCCCGAAACAAATATTAATTCTAAAAACATAATTTCCACTTACCCCCATATCAAGCAGGAGACAGAACAAACAAGGCCAGTAGGCACAAAGGGTCGTTTACAACTGGGATAAGCCCAGTTGCCTAGCACCACGGATAAAAATTAACATTCATAATAATGGGTCCTATCATTGTGAGCTTTTATATTTGATTCCAATAATAGGTATGGCAAAAACGCTTGAAAGCACGGAAATTTGTTCTAGTTTCCACAACCTTATAATACCCTTACCTTATAATTACGAAATTTTAATGTTTCATAAAGCCATACCTCTGTCATTCCCTCTGGAAAATACAACCGTAAAGTTACATTATATTACTTCCCCCTTCAAACGAACTATAAACCCCCAACACGAATCCGAACAAGTGAATATCCTGCGCTAACATAATTACGAGCGTCTAGTCACAATAGCTCTCATCTAACTATCCCGAGCAATTACTGTAGGTGTCTCCCGTTGCTTTGCTGTGGTGGGACCACTGTCATAGGTGGAGCGGGGAAACAATATTCCTTTAACAGATTTTCGTAGTAACTGAGTTTTGGAGATCAGAAGCTAAAGACAAAGTGATTTTCTATCGGCGAAAACGATCGATAGGCATGAGAAATATTGGTATTCTGCTGCATCTATTTTACACTGGAAGCCAACCCAAATATTTG
Organism: Orthosia cruda; assembly: GCA_964057195.1. Lineage (NCBI taxonomy): Eukaryota > Metazoa > Arthropoda > Insecta > Lepidoptera > Noctuidae > Orthosia > Orthosia cruda. The sequence goes on along the minus strand of OZ059826.1, from coordinate 49,569,413 downwards.
GGAAAAAGCTAGTGAGATGACGATGATTTATACAGTAGTAAAGCACGAATGTGTAGCTCTGCGAAGAAGGTATAGGTAGGTATAGTGCCATCCCAACAAGCAAAATAGAACTATCAGAATATCAACGCAGTGTTATTTTCTTTTGAATATCGCTGCACATGCTGAGATAGGAGCCTTTTGGTTTGTTATTATTGTTTTTAGGGTTCCGTACCACAAAAGGTAAAAAAGGAACCCTTATAAGATCACTTTCTTGTCCGTCTGTCCGTCTATCTGTCTGTCCGTGTGTCACCACCGATTTTCTCAGGAACGGATAGACCTAGCAAGTTGAAATTTATACCAGATACTGAGGTCTATAGTCCCTATTAGGTGTATAAAAATCCTGGTCCTGAGTCAAAGCGATAAAAAGATATATGCAAATTTAGATTTTCGCGAAAACTTGTAAGTACCAAAATTTACCTTAATTTTCAACATTTTAAATTTTTCGGAATTTTTCCTTTACTTGTGCTGTAAGATCTTGCTTTTAACCAAAATTTACATTTCTAGGTCAACCGGAAGTACCCTATAGGTTTTAGGTCGAAAACCTATATGGTAGTTCCCGTTGACCTAGAATCACGAAAATTGGTAAAAAGTAAGGTCTTACAACGCAAACAAAGGAAAAAAAAAAAAAAAAAAAAAAATGAAATTTAAGATAAATTATGGTACTTTCAAATTATCGTGAAAATATAGATTTGACCATATCTTTAAACTTAGCCACCAATAAAAATTATACCAATTTTATTATAGCGGTATAACTCAAATTCAAAATCTTTATTTCGAGCTTAGACTCATATAGGGTTAGTAACAATGTGCATTAAAACTAAGTATTAGTAAACAACATGATACGGTGACACATGTAACTGACAGCAGTGAACTACATAAGGACAGTCCACTCTATCAACAATAATTTTCAGAACCCTCTTAGGGCTGTCCATAACTCGGGCCACCATTGATGTTGCGCGCTTGCGCATTGTTGCGTAAAAACAATCCACACGCGCCGCTGCAAACATCCCTGACGCACTACAACGCCAAGGCAACCCGATCAGTTTTCTGAACGCGTTATTATACTCGTACTGGACACGAAGGGCTCCATACGACGCCTGCGAATAATTCTTCCACAGGATGCAAGTGTAGAAGGTGGTACAGAATGCTCTAAAGAGCGTCACCTTTACTTCTGCAGTACAACGTGCAAACCTGCGAGCTATCATATTCGCATGCACGGAAAAAAGACCACCGTTCCGTTCCGTTTTCAATGTCAGCATTGTCCTTTATAGCTTATTATTGACACATACACCGTCAATATGACAACCGACATATTGACTGCTAAGCGCCTCAATCACGGCATTCATATACAAATTGAAGAGGGCAGATGAGTGGAAACGGATACCTTGCCACAACGGGGCTAAGCATCCAGCATCTCACAAGAGCTCCCTAGCGGTGACTTTATAACAATTAATAATACTGTTATATAGAATAACGACATCTAGTGTCAAAGGCGTGAATCTCTGACTAGCTTTCTTTCTTAATAGTTATTACTTCTTATGTAATTCTGTCGGATGGCGCTAGTGTCGGTTGAAATATACTAAATTGATTAAAAATAAGTAAATATGAATTGTGTGTAATAAATATATATTATAATAAAACACACAATTCAATTTATAAATATAAAAGGACAAGTCTATTAATTATGATCATATCTATTGGTCGATAAAACGCTCAATGTCTATGACTGACAAGAGTGACATTTCCTTTCCATTGCTAATTCTTCATTCGTACAGATACGAAAATATCGATTGAGAAAAAAGGTTCATCTAACATAATCAAGATGACTCTGAGGCGGCAGGGAACCAGCCCCAAATATAAATATATAATGTGCCAGCAAGCGCTGTGAGTATTGGTTGAATTGGTCTATATTTTCATGCTTGTGAAACATGTGCTTATATGATGCTCATCGTGCATTTTTCCCATTGGCAGGGCTCATTAGGATAATTTTAAATTAATCAATAAATATATAATAATAATGGTCAACTATACATAAGAGCGACAGCTACAGTTTGCATCAACAGGCTCCGAAAACCCATGATATTTTGACCGGTGAGAAGCTGGATACAAACTACAGAGAGGGACGGTGCTGATTGAGATATCATACATCTGGTACTATGTTTTAAGGGTATATTATAGCCCATATACAAGTAAGTTTGATATCTATCATATCAATACATCATGAAGCTGTAATGTTGCCGAAGTGTAAATTAAATAAGTTGACCAAATTAAAAGACTTTTACTTCTGTCGACCCTCAAGCGAAATCATCCTTGCAATTGTCTCATCCTTATCACCTACACCTGAGTTAGGTGGTGAGTAGGGTGAAAATGATACCTTACAACTTTAAAACAAACTGATTTCTAAAAAGGTTCGCATATCCTTCGCATCACTCACACCATTCACACTAACAGGCAGGCCTGGCCGAATGCTCAATTTATTAGCGCTCTGCCAGAAACCGCGAAAATCACGCTTTGTATGCTTAAAGGCAATTATTTCTATCCTTATCTGTATCTGTTCCTGTATAATAGATAGGTACGGAACCCTCGGCGCACGAGTTTGACTCGCACTTGCGCGGTTTTTTTTTTTGTGTTTTTGCTTATCTCGTGTCTCCATGCGGGTCACAAATATACCCTAAGAGCATCGCTTTATCAGGACTATAAGGGATTTCGAAGCGCTTACAATTCCGAAAAAGGGCCAACTATAAGTCTATTTGCACTTTTAACGCATTACTAATGGTCCGTTGAAATACCAATTACGTCAATAGTAGTCCTATAATAGAATAACGTTAATCTCCTGCCAAAACTTACTTTAAAGTTTAAGAACTTAAATTCATTCACAACTCTTGTTTGGTTTTTTACATTATTCTTATAGTGAGTAAAGTGAAAAGGTTTAAGGTTTACATATAAATGATTTGTAATAGACGATTCGGAGGAGCTTCCTTCACCGATGGGTGTTTAATAGGTTAAAAAGCATTTTATATCAAATATAATATGGTGAAGGTTCACAGGTTCCTTCACCATATCAAATTTGATATAAAATGCTCTCCGTCCTAATATGAATACTTATTGATTTTATATGAATACTTATGGTTTAGTAAGATCTGAGATCTTAGACCATAACAAATCTTTGTCTACATTTAACTATTCTCGCTACTCACACCACTAAGGTAGAGTCTTAACGTAGTGCGTCGCATTCTCTCGTGTGATATGTCTCAGTGTAACTCGCGCTGAACAGCAATGCATATGAAACTGCTTAATTTCAGTGTAATAGTTTACACCAATTCACATATGAATGATAAATACGGCAAGTTTAATGGAATCGTTATTATTTAATTGTCCTGTAAATTAATCCAGCCCTGATAAATTTCTTATTACTCAATTGCCTGTCGAAATTTGTGTCAGGGCCAAAAAGTTACATTGAAGGAGGCATACAAATTTTCAAACATTTGAAACTTTTTTTTTGTTATATTTTTTTTATCTTTAAATATTGTGGAATAATATTATTTATTCTGTGCTATAACATCGTCTTGGAATACTGTAAGATATTAACTTTAAAACTTTCGCGTTACATAATTGAAAAACAATATTATATCAAGGGAATTTGCAACACGGCCGAAACTTCGGGTAAAATAGGTAAATAAATAATCGAAATCATCGCGTTAAAGTCCCGTGATATATTGTTTATCAATACTGTAAGATGGTGTGTGAGATAGGGATCTCACTTGAATTAATACTTCAAGCTCGAGATTAACTACAATATTTTTAGTTTACAAAAAAACGAGTTGATAAAGTGCCCTAGCGGTGGAAAGGTGGAAACGTACTTTTAAATAATTTTAAACAAAAACTCCTTACTAATTTTGTTCCTACTTGGACGAAGGCCATACAATACTTCCATTTTCCATTTTGTGCAACTAAATCTTAGTAATGTTTAGAAAATATATTTTTTTTGAGATTGAAGAAAATAAAAAGACATAACCGGCCAAAGTTTAAAGTAAGCCCCTGATAGCAATTCAAAGAATCTTCTGCCATAACCAGGATTTACACCAAGGATTTGCTATCACCATGAAGAAAACGTTTTCCTTAACACGAGTACTAATTCAAACTAATAAAGATAACAATAAAAAACAATTGCCGAACTTATACACAATTAAAAAACAAAACACAGTTTCCTACAAATTGTACGCTTGAGAGTAAAATTCATTACAACTCATACCTCCTTAAGGAACCCTTACAAAAGTTGGGGATGAACGTGAAAAATATCATTGTTAATCCTGAAGTTTTGGAGGATATCACACGGGGGACTGATGGTAGACACTATGAAGATAAGTACAGAAGATCAACTTTATAAAACATAAGACCCATTGACACGAGACTGTCTCGTTGTCGCAACCGCTATAGCAGAGAAAGTTCGATTCCCGGATTGAGCTAATTGTTATTGATTTTTCCATTTAGTTTTAGGGTGTCGTAGTCAACAATGAACACTTATAGTTTATAGGATAGGATATACATATTAATCGAGCCGAAAAAGTGGTAAAATAAAAGCATTCATTTTTTTATGGTATAACTATTATTTTTTTAAACGAACCCACACACGTGGGGATGTTTTTTTGTCTCATCTATCCCATGGTGTGGGTATCGTTGGATAGGCCAATCTAAATATTACGAGACTGTGAAAACCATTTTTCGATTCAGAGATCTATTTGCGTAAAATTAAGCTTTAAATGGCTAATTTTTGCCAGAGTCAAGTGTGTCCCAGCCCTGCCAGCTAAATGGCTGCTTTTGTATATGTGAAAAAAATCACCATTATAGTATATATAACGAAATAAAAACTATTACAGATAAGTAGGCTTTACAAGTTTATGAGTAATAGTCGACCAAATTATAAAACGTACTTGGACAAGTAACAATTTTTTATATTGATGTATGCGGATAACAGTTTTCGAACGGCAAAGTTGATTTAGTCCCTTCGTTAGAGATTTCAGTGCTTTCATTGTATACGAACGTTAGTAATGTTACCTATTTATTTTGGTGAATATAGCTGTCTATACAGAACCCTCTATGCGCGAGTAAGAATTACACTTGGCCGATTTTTCTCAATAGCTTCCCGCGTATTTGTTGTGGATTTGTGCCCGATTGAACGCAAAATTCAATCCTTTGAGGAATACAGGGTTGATGACACATTATTTCACACGAAACGCTTCACAAACAGCGAGTGAGAGCCCTCTCGCAACTTCATCCTTTGAGACGGATTGATAATTTCACCGCTCGTCTACAAGTATACAAGGTGCAATATTGAAGTAACTGATAACCAATTAAGGGGTATTGTACTCATCAACATAAACTTATTTTACTAAGGAACCAAATCCTGATAAAGCTAATAAAATCTGTCGACGCTTTGTCACGTATCAAAATCAAATAGTTTATTTCAAATAAACCTTAGAGGTACTTTTGAATTGTCAAACAAAAAAAAAGATGACTCTAGTTGCAAATTCGCAAGCGTCAGTAGATCTCAATGGAGAAGAATTTGCAAGAATCTCCACGGACGCTCTTTTCCATCAGTTTTATTTACAAGTTTGTTAAGTATTGCCTACCTACGGGAGCCTTTATGCAACCATAAGAGTATGGGGACTCAAGGTTGATCCCATGCCCAATTTCGCGATTTTTAAGCAGCCAACCTTCTGTACCTATCTATATTATACTGATGGAGACTGAATGAACAAGTTGGGGGATAAGTATTATCTGTAGAGTATGTCATTAAATGTTTGGAGTGAGGGTAGTCAGTTATTGTGCAGGGAGATAAGTGGTGTATTTATGGAGCGCGAGTTTTATGGCGTATGCTTAGTGCTGTATTTGTGTCTTGTTTTGTGTCGAAGATTGTTGCGTTTATGTCTTTTTGAGTTTTTATATCTTTTACAATGTGTTGTAACGGTAAGCTGAAAGAAATTCCGACTTTCGAAACCACGTTGATGCTGTAAAATGTATACGGTGTGATCCTTTAAATTGTAATAGGAGGCGTGCTAAAGCTGATCTCTATTCAATCAATCAATCAATGAGCCATTTGTAGTCGCCGCGAGGATGGACAAACATTTTTGCGGATGGAACTAATTATTTTTAGAAATGAGTTGATTGTTGATTTATGATGAACAGTTAGCAGGTAGCAGTTGATTTGTTTGATATGTAATGTACTTTAACACTTAAATTGAAATAAGTTATTAATTTACGACATGCCGGTTTCCTCACGATGTTTTCCTTCACCATTTTGAGAGCAATGGTGATGAAATAATTTACACAAAGTAAAGCTCGTGCCTGTGTTCAAACGATGATCTACAACTTGTAAGTCGCGGCCATTATCATTGAGCTGCCACTGCTCTAAATATTACACACGACACAATAAGCCGTTTATCGTGCTACAATAATAACACAAAATAAACAAACATGTCCACAATTCCATAGTCAGACATCATCAAAACCACATTAAAATTTCACGCGCGCCCCACAACTTATAATTGACACCGCAAAAATCCTCAACTACCAAGAGTACGAAGGTAAAACATTTAAGTAACTCGACCTCGTCGGCAGGATTCAATTAAAATCCTGGTAATGAGCGAGCTGGCTCTACGCAGAACCATTTATTGATTGACATCTTTAATGATAACGATCCTTTTTGGCCTCTAGTTGTATTAATCCGTTGATGGACAATCTTTGTTTAGTTTTATTATAGTGATATAATAGCATATCGTCGTTTTCTTCTTCCTCCAATATTAAATTGATAACTTAGTTTTCAATTACAATGTACAATACTCGTAATAATTTTTAACAATATAACTGACTTTAACGAATTAAACTGAGAGTTTGTGTGCGACACATGTCTCGGCCTCGCCCCACACCTGCGGAGACCATGACAAGAGTCGCGCGTCTTGGTCTCGCGTAACGATCGTGGCGTAAACTCGCACCTTTACAGAAAATACGGATAAAGGAAACATTATACGAATGACATAACACGCTACAATAAAAAACACGTCCACAATTCCGTAGTCAGATTTTTCTATGAATAGATAGTTCAGAATTTTTATGTGGCTTTGATCATCAAAGCCACATAAAAATTTCACCCGCGCTCCACAACTTGTAATTGGCACCGTAAAAATCCTCCTCACTAAGAGTACGAAGGTAAAACAGCTTATGTAGCTCGAGCTCGTCGGCAGGATTCAATTAATGTCCTGGTAATGAGCGTCCTGGCTCCACGCCAGCTCTTGACTCTAAAGATCTGCCTTTTTTTCCAGATTTTTGCAGTTTTTACACTGTAATCACTTCTTTGTTCTATTAAGTCCAAAGCTTCACAGTGAAACATACTGGTCGAGAATTTTAAGCGAGGTAAAGCTAGCCACAGACATAAATCTAACTAGATGACGCGAATGTGCAAGTATGTTAACATAGCTCAGATCATTTTTAACCGACTTACCAAAAAGGAGGAGGTTAATTCTATGTTCGACTTCACGCATGTTTATTATTTTTTTGTGTATTTTCACCGATATCTCCGTCAATTGTGGACCAATTTTGAAATTTATTTTTTTGTTTGAAAGATTTTGTTGGGAAATTGGTCAAATTTTAATTTGTTGAAGATTTGATAAAGAACTTCGGAGATATACAACAGAACTCTTCAATAAATAACGGCAAATCTCTCGGGATTGTTGCAATCGCATGTCTGTTTTTTTTATACCATTTCATAACATAACATCACGCCAGTACGCTCTAAAGGGATACGCAGATGTGTACAGTTCACGATGGTACACTATCTGTTCAGTTTCATGATATTCGGGTAATCTTTTCTGGCATGAAAGGTACCTTACTAAACTACTTGCCTATTAGGTAGGTACTACTAAAACGTGAAAAATTAAAAAAACTACTTACATAAAAATACTACCGTCTTCCAAATATGAAAACTACAAAGTGAAAAATAACTTTATTTTTAGAAGTTGGTGTCCATAAAGTATTATAATGATACCAACCCAAGACACCGACTCTCAAAAACAAAGTTATTTTTCACATTGTAGTTTTCTTAATTGGAAGTCGGTAGTATTTATTGAAAAAAAATATTTCTTTGTATACACAGCTAAATTTATATTATTATAGTGGTTTAAAAAGTTTAAATTTTGTCATCAGTAAGTAAATAGAATCCATATTCACCATTAATATGTAGTAAGAGCGGTGACCGCGTGATTTACTTCGCGTGTCAAAAAAGGAGTGAAAATGAGAGCAATCCTCTAATATAATATGCATTTAGCGTTATAGGCCGGGCATCAACCGAAATCTAGAAATATGCGAAATTATGTCGAATGGAGTTTCTTTTTCATTGTGTCGATAATTCCTTTTACAGTTTTTAATTTAGATGTTGTGCTTCGACCTGAGCTCGGCCACGTGGGCAGCCCTAGCGCTGGCCTCGCACATGTCTTTTATGCAGGTGTCGACACCATCTTCAGCTGTAAAAACTCTACAAAAAGTTAGGCGGGATAATAGATACATTATTTTATCGGTAAGTAAAGTTCTTAAATTGTGTGTGAAAAAGTGGCACGTTGGGTTTTCATACGATAGTAGCGGTATCTAGTTATATTTATGTCTGTGGTTACCAGGTTTTTACAAAATGTTTCTCGTTTAGTATTCTAAACGCAGGTTAACCCGGTTAACCTCGGTCTGTTGCGGTGAACTCAAAACACCAATATACATCATCCGCCCGCTGCTAGATTATGAAATATATTGGATTTTCGCGGATTTGTTGGTTCGTTGAATACGGCGCTGTGTGTAGACCGTTGGAGTTTTAGTTAGGATAAAATTGCCTCGGAAATCTTTGTAAAAATGTCTGATAAAGTTTGAGCAAAAAATTATTGTTTTTTCATAAACACTTCTTGAAATTACCAAGAATCTACTGCTCTACCGTGGTGGCGTAGTGACTAAGACCTCACCTCTAGTGCTTGGGGACGTGAGTTCAAATTCGTGCAAACACCAATGTGTTTTTTTCCAAATTCATAATTGTATGTAGTTTTTCAGTTTATCTTGGACATCGCTGTCAACGGTAAAGGAAAACATCGCGAAGAAACCTAGAATTATAGCTAATATGACTCGTAGAAGTAAGTAAATATTTATTTCTCAGTATATTGTACATTGAGATCTTACATTTAACATTGTTTTAAACATACTACCATTGCTGGTGTAGAAATATCAAACAATTAGTTAGGTACATGCAAATCAAAACTAGTATCATTATAAAAATATTATATACATTTATGAAATTTTGTATAATGTCGAAAATATAATTCATGATATCAAAAATTAAATCATAATGTCAAAAAATACTTATTGTCAAAAAAATAATCAAAATGTCAGAAAACAAATCATAATTTCAATTTCTTTTTCAAAATGTCAGAAAATAAATCATCATGTCAAAATATAAAACACTAGCACCCCGACCGCGACTTCGTTCGCGTGATTTCGTTTATCCTATAAATGATTTTCTTATGTGCAGCTAATGAAGGCGACCAAAAATAAGCTATTATTAAATCAATAAAAAATTGGGTGTCGTAGATATACAGGGTTTATTTGATTGGGACAATTCGTTATTTGCCTTATAGAATTATAAATTTCAGGATATAGCCACAAAGTAAAATCCTTCTCTAAAACTAAACTAATTACCATTTTTTTCCCCGTTGAGGGTCGAGTTTTGAACAATCCAAATGTTATTCACTCTTTTCTTCTCTTTTTAATTTTTCGTTTATGTTAGTCAGATTGCGCAGTATGATTCCTCAAAAAAACAGTAACAACCCTTAACCCTATCTGAGGGGTAGTTTTATAAAATTTTTGATTATTAACTTTATTCCCAAGGAATTACAAAACCCGGTCCTGTAAGATTCTTAGCTTGGGTTAGTTTCGAAAAACTTATAATTTGAAAGTTGGCAGAAATACCAACCTGAGTAAACAATAAAGGTTTTCTTATTGTTTATTGTGTACTCAGGTTGGTATTTGTGCCAAGTTTCAAGTTTATTAACCCAAGAAATATGATTCTGCAAAAAAAAACAAAATAACACCCCCTAAATCGTCTTTTGGGGGAAGATTCGATAAACTAATAATGGCAACCTTTATTGTTTGTTTAGGTTGGTATTTAAGTAACAGAAACAGGCACACATAATTCCACTTCCCAAAATAACCAATCCTTCTTCTTTATCTCACTTCCGACGCATCTCCATACTACCTTTCCTACCTAAAGTTCTCGAGCACATCGTTCATGGTCAAATTTTCAGATTTCTTTCGTCTAAAGCACTTATCTGAACTTTCCAATCTGGCTTTCGTGCGGGTCACAGTACTGTAACTGCACTTCTGAAGGTCAATGATGACATCCACAGAGCTATGGACAATAAGTCTCTAATCGTGTTAGTCCTACGTTTGAGTTGTGCGTTAAACTCTGTGGATTTCGACATTCTGCTTGGGATCTTGCAATCTATTAACTTCTCTTCTTCTGCATTCACCTGGTTTGACTCAAATCTTCGGGATCGCTCTTGGTGTGTCCGCCTTGAAGAGATCTGCCCTGATTAGTGTGATCTCACTGCTGGTGGTCCTCAGGGTGGCGTTCTCTCTCCTCTTCTTTTCTATATCTTCATAAACACTGTTACCAAGGTTATCACCTCCAACTTCCATCTTTGCGTGGACGATTTGTAGCTTTATGGACACTTCCTGCTTGCAGACGCGGACTCAGCGATTAATGACATGAATCGTGACCTGGAGAGAATCAGTGAATGGGCTAAATCTTATGGCTTACAGATTAACCCTCCCAAGTCCCAGGCCATGATCATAGGCAGTCGGTGTTATCGCACCGCGCTTGAGACTTCTACCTTGACGCCACTAACCCTTAACGGCTCGACCATTCCTTACACCGATACGGCAAAGAATCTCGTTGTCTTAATTGACAGCAATCTTACATGGCGAGTGCAAGTAAATGAAGTTAGTCGTAAGGTGCATTTCTCCTTCCACTCTTTAAAAAATCTTCAAGGTCTCCTGCCATTTAATACTTAAATTTATTTAGCACAAACCTTAATTCAGACGATCATAGACTACGCCGATGCCTGCTAGCATCCACACGGTAGCGCTCAAGCTTATATAAGAGCTCCTCAGTAGTGAGGAGCTCTTAAATAAGCTTGAGCGCTTGCAAAACCTGTGTATTCATTTTGTTTTTGGTCTTAGGAAATACGATCATGTCTCTCAGTTCGGCAAGGATCTCAAGTGGCTCCCTATCCATCTTCGCAGTGAAACTCGCATATTATGTCTCCTGTTCAACATCCTTTTTAACACTGCATACCCTGGCTACCTGCTCGACCGTTTTTTGTTTACTCCTGCTGACGTCCTGTGTAGATCCCGCCTTAAACTCCATCTCAATTTCCCATCCCATAAAACTCGTTTCTATTCCCACTCCTTTTCTGTTCATGCAATACGACTGTGGAACTCACTACCACCTAAGATCCGTGACGCTAAAAGTATCTCTATTTTTAAAAAGCAAGTCAAAGAACACTTTCTGCTATCCCGTGATCTCACATATATAGGTATTTATTTATTTTATAGTAGTTATGTATTTTTTATATAAATAATAATCTTTAGGCACTTATTGTAATTTTATATAATACGTGTGTTTTAGTTTAGTTTTATTACCTTTCCTTGTAATTATACACACTGTGTCTAGTTTCTTATCTAATTCTCCTGTAGGTCTGTTGGAAGAAATTTCTCTAGAAATAAGCAGCACTTTTGTGCTATTCTATCTTTCTATGTACTTTATCTTTTAAGTGTTTTGTGTGGACCTACATAAATAAGTCAAGTTTCAAGTTTATTAACCCAAGAAATAAGATTCTTCAAAAACACTTTAACATCGCCTAAATCATATTTTGGGGGTAGTTTCAAAAAATAATAGTAACAACCTTCAATATTCATTTAGGTTAATATTTGTGCCAAGTTTCAAGTTTATTGACCCAAGAAATCAGATTTTTTCATACAAACTTCAACACCCCCTAAATCATCATTTGGGGATAGTTTCGAAAAACGAATAATGGCAACCTTTATCATTTACTTAGAATACTATTTGTGCCAAGCTTCTAGAATTTTGGCCAACGGAATTAGATTTTTCATACAAACTTTCTACCCCCTTTTACACCCAAAGGGGTAGAATTTCCAAAAACTAACTACTTTTTTAGTCCTCACTTACGTCCCTTGAGAAACCTTTTTGCCAAATTTCATGCTTCTAGCCACCTACTATACGGACGATAGCCAGAGGCTAGTAAATTTACTACATAAATTATTTTTATATTTTATATATTTAGTACGAATTCCACAATATGCCTGCCTTCTGGTCGGCTCCACTAGAATTGACAATCAAAAGCTTTGAAAAAACATCTTTACTTATTTTGTTTTTGAAATTCATTTACCTTTCAAGTAATACCAATAGGCAGTGTTTTTTATAGGCAAGTAAGGTTGCCTTCTAGTTAAGCAGAGTCCTCACAATATAATATGCAACGAAGTATGCAGTTTGTACAGCAGTTCCTAGGGTGACAGCGAAAAGGATCAGCGAGTTCCTAATAGAGGAGATTTTCTGTCGTTATGGAGGAGTTAAGGAAATTGTGTCGGATAGGGTTCTCACCAACGATATCTTCTCTACCTACCAATTTGTTAAACTATTTATTTGAATAAGAATGAATTACTACAATAAACATGCAACCAACTTTTGTTTCTACCAGCGATCTAATTAAATTTTAGAACACAAAAGCTGCTATTGTGACTTAACTATGTTAGTGAGATACATTCTTTCGCAGTCTTTTTTGTAGTTAATAATGAGTACTTTAATCATTTAGTACATAATTTTTAAGTATCATCCATAGTTTTCTCAGCGCACGCCAAATAATGAATTTTATAGGCAAAATATTTATACTTTGCGTTACATTATTGCAATTTTCTTAAGGATCCCCAAATTTTTCGAAAACAAAATATAGCTTATGTTACTTGGAAAAAAGTAGCTTTCCATAGGTGAAATAATTTTTAAAATTGGTCCAGTAGTTTCAGAGCCAATTCGGTACAAACAAACAAACAAAAAAATCTTTTCTCTTTATAATATTGGTATAGCTAACGTCAATTTTTCTCTACATAATACCAAACCAAATCTCGAAATACGGCATAAAATAAATCTGTTTTTAAGGAAAATATTCCGTGAACTTTTGCACCTATCTATGAAGAAGTCTATCTATGTATGAAGGAAACCTAAATTCAAAACTCAACCCAAAAATTCTCAGTAACTCAATTAATATTGATCAATGAAGTGCCAGTCCCAGTCTTCGTTTCAATACCAGGTTCAAGCCAAATGATATCACGTTTTCACCTAGGAATTTCTTAGTACCAACTCTGATACTAAATTTATACCTGGCCTATGACATTAGCTTGCCCGCGATCAGATGGGACTTCATATCAGGAGCATTTGATCAATGGAAATAAACGCGATCAGTAAACCAACTTGAAGTGCTGTCATTGCTAGAGAAATTGATTGGTGTTGGAGAAAGTTAACCCTATAATTGTTTTTTGGGACAATTTCACTATTCCCAAACCACTGCAACTCCTGAAAGCTGATTAATTGGTGTTAGAGAAATCAATACATATAATAAATCTGTAGAAAAGTCGTTTTTGTACATCGAAATATTTCCAAAAAAGATCGCCAGAGTGTTAAAGGATAAAAAACAGAACCGATTGCCAGCATTTTTGGATTTTTATCTGTTTGTCTGTTTATTTGTGTAAAATGTATGAAACCAATGTAGTTAAAATATACTCAAAAATTGTGCGAAACTTGAAGTTTACTTAGTTTTTGTTTCATCGCAATCGATTCTCTCTACCAAAAGTTTAATTAAGTGTTCAAGAAGTAGGTAAAATATCACAACACACTCAATTCAAAAACTCGGACTGTTGAACTCCATATTCGATAGGTGGCGTTGTATATTTGAGATCATTTTCTGAATGGCGGTGTTCAGATTTGCCGCAGCAGAATGACGCTAGAAAAAGAAATTGGTATGTAGGTAGGGTATGTAGGCAGGTAAGTAGGGTAGGGCTAAATAGGCAGTTAACGGGAGCGAAGCCGCGAGCACAGCTAGTTTAACCAAAAAAATACGAAATGTCTATGTTTCATAAAGCCAGACGATATCTCTGTGACCTCTGTCATTCCCTCTGGAAAATACAACCGTTATGTTATATTATATTACTTCCCCATTCAAACAAACTATAAACCCCCAACACGAATCCGAACGAGTGAATATCCTGCGCTAACATAATTACGAGCTAGTCACAATAGCTTTCATCTAACTATCCCGAGCAATTACTGTAGGTGTCTCCCGTTGCTTTGCTGTGGCGGTAGCACTGTGGTAGACGGAGCGGGAAAGCAAAATTCCTTTAATAGATTTTCGCAGTAACTGAGTTGGCGTGGTCAGAAAGTCTATATAGACAAAGTAACATTCTATCGGCGAAAATGATCGATAGGAATTCTGCTGCAACTGTTTTACACTGGAAACCAACCCAAATAAGGTCCTTACCTAAGAAAATGGCGTTTTGTCGTACTGGTCACTTTGATTTCAAATATCTTCTCTTTGGCTTGGAATTCCAATTTTAAATTTATACAGCTATTTACTCATGCTTTTGTGTTTAGAAAACCGTAATTCATTTGTTTTTTCCTCTTTTGGTTTTTTCTTTGCGCCAGTCAGTTTACAAAATGGAAAACTTGAAATATCGCGTTATTTACGAGTACGAGTTCCATCGTGGCACCAGTGCTGCAGAAAAGGCTCGAAGGATTAAAGATGTGTAGGGCGACGGTGTCGCAAAACAAAACACAGTGCGCTTTTGGTTCCAACGTTTTCGTTCTGGAAATTTCGACCTGCAGAACAAGCTACGTGGACGGCCGGAGACCAAAGTTGATAATGAAGAATTGAAGGCTATTGTGGAAGCGGATCCATCGCAAACCACGTCCGAGTTAGCTGCAGGCTGTGGTGTTAGTGATAAAACTGTTTTAATCCACTTGAAGCAAATTGGGCAGGTGAAAAAGCTTAAAAGGTGGGTACCTCATGAATTGAGTGCAGCAAACCGACAAAAGGCGCGTCGACTGCTACGTTACATTACTCAACCGGCACAATAATGAAGAGATTTTAAATCTAATCATTACCTGTGATGAAAGATGAATCCTGTACAATAATCGGAAACGCTCATCGCAATGGGTAAATCCTGGTGAACCAGCCAAATCCTGCACCAAGCGAAAATTGACTCAAAAAATGTCACTTGTGAGCGTTTGGTGGACTAGTGCCGGTGTCGTTCACCACAGCTTTTTTAAATCTGGCCAGACGATTACGGCGGATGTCAATTGTCAGCAACTGTAAACCATGATGGAAAAGCTAGCTGCTAAACAGCCGAGGCTGGTCAATCGCTCTAGGCCACTGCTGCTTCAGGACAACGCTAGACCACACACTGCACAACAGACGGCTACCAAATTAGAGGAGCTTCAATTGGAATGTCTAAGACATCCACCGTACTCCCCGGACCTTGCTCCAACAGATGACCATTTCTTTCGAAATTTGGATAACTTCTTGCAAGGGAATAAATTCAACTCCAATGGGGCAGTCCAAAGTGCCTTCAAAGATTTTATTGATTCCCGTCCGAATGGTTTTTTAGTAAAGGGATCAACGAACTACCTATGAGATGGCAAAAGTGCACAGATAGCAATGGTACATACTTTGATTAAATAAATATATTATATTAAAAAAAAAACGACTTTATGTTCCTCCCTTACAAAACGCCAATTTCATATGTAATGTGTTAAAAGCTAGGGAGATGATGATTTATTAACCCTCTTTCCAAAAAAGAGGCAGTTCTTTGTTCAACTTTGTGTTCGTTTTCTTTCTTTGTATGTTCACAGATTTCTCCGTCAACTGTGGAACTATTTTGAAAATTGTCTAAAAGAGTATGTTCCCACATTGGTTCCATTTAAACTTGATGAAGATCTGAGGAAGAACTTCAGAGATATACAACATAACTCTTCAATAAATGACAGCAAATACAGGTCACCTTGGTACCAAAAACCCCATTGAAACCCCCTTGGTTTCACCGGTTTTGTTCAAATTTCATGCATTATCAGGCTGGTATTATTGGTACCTTACTATAAAACTTGCTTGTTGGGTTGGCACCTATATCTTCTTTGCAGAGCTCCCACACGTTTTTTTTACCGTATGTAAAACATTTTTACAAAAAAAATACAACCCGACTTCCGAAAAAGAAATAATTTTTCACTTCGTAGTGTTTTTAATTGGAACTCGGTTGTATTTTTTTTGTAAAAATGTTTTACATACAGTAAAAAAAACGTGTGGGAGCTCTGCGAAGAAGATATAGGTGCCAACCCAACAAGCAAACTACAGTTTTATAATTATCTCAAGACCATCGCTTTATCAGGACTATAAGAGATTTATAAGCGCTTACAAATCCGGAAAAAGGCCGACTTTAAGTCTATTTGCACTTTTAAGATATTTCTAATAGTCCGTTGAAATGCCAATTAGGCTAATAGTAATCATATAATCGAATAACTTAATCCCCTGCCAAACTTACTTTAAAAGTTTAAGTAATTAAATTAATTTACAGTTCTTATATGGTTTTGTACATTATTCTTATAGTGAGTAAAGTGTAAGGTTTAAGTTTCACATATGCAATATTTCCAATAAAGGTTCCGAGGTAGAAGCTACCTTCTTCAATGGGTTTTTAATGGATGAAAAACATTTTATATTAAATTTAATATGGTGAAGGTCGCTCCTTATTACAAACACAATACAAAGACACACAAACACAAACAAACACACAACATACAAACAAACACAAAGACACAAACAAAGCCACACAAACTAACAAACACACAAAACACAAAGATACAAACAAACAATAACATATAACATACAAAGATTTGTTATGGTCCAAGATCTCGGATCTTAGACCATAACAAATCTTTGTATACATATTTTAACATTTCTCGCTACTCACATCACTAAGGTAGAGTCTTAATACAGTGCGTCGCATTCTCTCGTCTGATATGTCTCATTGTAACTCGCGCTGAACAGCAATGCATATGAAACTGCTTAATTTCACTGTAATAGTTTACATGAATCCGCAAGTGAATGATAAATACGGAAAGTTTAATAAAATCTTCGTTATTTACTCGTCCCGTAAGTTAATCCAGCTCTGATAAATTTATTATTACTCAATACTAAATTGCCTGCCAACAATTTAAATTTATTATTACTCAATACTAAATTGCCTGCCAAAAATTTGTGTCAGGAGCACAAAGATGCATTCAAGGAGGCATACAAATTTGAACCTTTTATTTTTTTATTTGTTTTTATGTGTATATATTGTGTACAACATTATTTATTCTGTGGTATAACATCGTCTTGGAATACTGTAAGATATTGTACTTATTGGTGTGAAATAAATAAATTTATTGCTTCCACATGTGAACTTAGATAGTGGTTAAAAATTTTTATCATTATGAGCCCTGTCGGGCACTGCAAAAGTAGGAGAGAGGAAGAGGGCTTTTATTCAACTAAGCATTTGTATTCAGGTGAGATAGGGTCAAACGCGAGCTTAAATACAATAAAAAAAAATCGACTTGGAAGAGTGCCGTAGCGGTAGAAAGGTGGAAACGTACTTATTAAATTTAATTTTAAATAAAAACTCTTTTGATTTGAGTTTAAAATTTGACGAAGGCAATAAACAACCAACTAAATCTTAGTAATGTTTAGAAAAGATAGATTTTTTGAGATTGCAGAAAATAAAAGAAAACACTGGCCAAAGTCTAAAGTAAGCCCCTGATAGCAATTCAAAGGATTTTCTGCCATAACCAGGATTTACACCAAGGATTTGCTCTCACCATGAAGAAAACGTTTTCCTTAACAAAAGTACTAATTCAAACTAATAAAGATAACAATAAAAAACAATTGCCGGTCTTATACACAATTAAAAAACAAAACACAGTTTCCTACAAATTGTACGCTTGGGCGTAAAATTCTTTACAACTCATACCTCCTTAAGGAACCCTTACAAAAGTTGGGGATGAACGTGAAAAATATCATTGTTAATTCTAAAGTTTTGGAGGATATCACACGGGGGACTGATGGTAGACACTATGGAGATAAGTACAGAAGATCAACTTTATAAAACGTACCACCCATTGACACGAGACGGCCTCGTTCTAGAAGAGAGAGAGTGAGAGAGAAAGAGGTTCTGGGTTCGATTCCCGGATTAAGCAAATTCTTATTGATTTTTCGATCTTTTTTAGGGTTCCGTATTCAACAAGGAACCCTTATAGTTTCACCATGTCCGTCCGTCCGTCCGTCTGCAGCTTAGGTCAGAGACTCTTAGTATAGTATAGAATATACATATTTATCGCGAAGACAAAGTGGTAAAATAAAAAATAAAATTGATGGTACCTCCTGTACACGTAAGATGGGGATGTTTTTTAGTCTCATCTATCCCATGGTGTGGGTGTCGTTGGATAGGCCATTCAAAATTATACAAGTCTCTAAAAACCATTTTTCGATTCAGGGATATGTTAACGTAAAATTAAGCTTTAAATGGCTACTTTTTGTTAGAGTCAAGTGACAGCTAAAAGGTGGATATGGAGGATATGTGAAAAAAAATCACGGTTATAGTATACATAACGAAATAAAAATAAAAACTATCATAGATAAGTAGGCTTTACAAGTTTATGAGTAATAGTCGACCAACTTATAAAACGTACTTGGACAAGTAACAATTTTTTATATTGATGTATGCGGACAACAGTTTTCGAATGGCAAAGTTAATTTAGTCCCTTCGTTAGAGATTTCAGTGCTTTCATTGTTTATGAACGTGAATAATGTTACCTATTTATTTTGGTGAATAAAGCTGTCTATACAGAACCCTCTATGCGTGAGTCAGACTCGCACTTGGCTGTTTTTCTCAATAGCTTCCCGTGTATTTGTTGTGGATTTGTGCCCGATTGAGCGCAAAATTCAATCCTTTGAAGAATACAGGGTTGATGATAAATTATTTCACACGACACGCTTCACGAACAGCGAGTGAGAGCCCACTCGAAATTTCATCCTTTGAGCCAGTTTGATAATTTCATTGTTCGTCTACAAGTATACAAGGTGCAATATTGAAATAACTGATAACCAATTAAGAGCCCCTACAAGTTACACGAGCAAAAACAGAAAACAGCTACTTTTTTAGCGAAAATGTCTCTATAAATACAAGATATATGATTAAAAAAAATATGACAACAATAAAAACGACACAGGTCCGTCGTCTACAATCCCTTGAGCGAGATTGAATGCCTCGCGCTAGCGCAACGGTTTATAAGGCATTATTTAGACAATTTATTACAATTAAATAAGTACTCAAAAATGTAATATAAAATTGGATTCGATTGATAAACACCTCAAATTTCAAATTATTTACCAGTTATTTTTATATTCAACATTATTATTACGCGTAGACGACGCTTTTACACATGATAAAATTGCCTTTGCTCCGCGTGGACATTTTTTTTTAAACTACATATACAATAAACTTTAAAAAAAAAAATTGGTGGCTCACTAGTCTTACTATATGCCCAGTCCATACCAATTTTTGCAGATGATTCGCAACCAGTAAGCTGAAAAAGCAATTGAAAAACCTAGTTTTTCGCGATTACGTAAAACAAGTCTTAGGAATTAATTTTTCTAATTTAATTTAAGCAGTTATCAAAAATATTTATTGTACATTTACTAGAAACCTATGCCTATACTTTTTTGCGACGCAAAAAATTGCATTAAAAGATTTATCATATATCTTGTAGTTATTGAAAAATTTGCGCTGAAAAAGTCGCTGTTTTCTATTTTTAGCTCGTGGAACTTGTAGGGGCTCTTAAGTGGTATTATTGTACTTATCCACATGAACTTCTTTTATTAAGGAACGAAACTCTGATTTAGTGTTAAAAAAACTGTAGTCGCATTGCCACGTATTTCCTACATACGGGAGCCTTTATGCAATCATAAGAGTATGGGGACTCATGGTTAAGCCCATTTCTAATATTGCGATTTTTAAGCAGTCGGCCTTCTGTACCTTTCTATGTTATACCGATGGAGACTGAATGAACAAGTTGGGGGATAAGTATTATCTGTAGAGTATGTCATTAAATGTTTGAAGTGAGGGTAGTCAGTTATTGTGCAGGGAGATAAGTGGTGAATTTATGGAGCGCGAGTTTTTATGGCGTATGCTTAGTGCTGTACTTGTGTCGTATTTCTAGTCGAAGATTGTTACGTTTATGTCTTTTTGACATTTTATGACTTTTACAATGTGTTGTAACGGTAAACCGAAAGAAATGCCGACTTTCGAAACCACGTTGATGTTGTAAAATGTATACCTAAATTGAGCGATCCTTAAAATTGTAACTCTGATCTCTATTAAGAGAGCATAAATCTAGACACCGGTCTGTTACAGTAAAAATGCGGCTGAAAAGTGACCACCCATGTTTTGTTTCGGCTCCAAACTTTTTTGTTTGTAGATAGCGCAGTTATGTGTGACTCCAACCCACTAAAACTCCACAGTGTCCTCTTGTGCCACTCACCGCGAGCCCGCCGCGGCTTTCTATTACCGGAACCAATTCTGGGGTTTATTATCACCGACGCACCAGAACACATTGCACGCCGTGACCACCCCAGGGATCGAACTAGCACACGGGCGCCAGACGACCCCGTGTACGGCACCCTTGGTCCCCGTGTGACGGATCAGGTCAGTGGCCCCACCACCTACCACTTTTCGCAGGGGATAGGGACATCTCCTGCCATCCGACGGTGGCGACCCCGTCCAGGTCGTGGAAGGTGGGGAGGGCAACGCACCGCAATACCAGCACTCCTCTCCCGCCATGGCCTCCAACCCTCAGCCACGATATCTTCTGAGGGAGGGACCTGGGGACGCCCAATACGACGGCCCACCTCAGTTGCGATGTCGCCTCTGTTACCAAGCGGCACCGCAACCTACTAGTTGGCAGCTTCGTCGTCGGCTTAATTGACAAAAGCCCTATTGAGTGGCCCCTCCTCGGGTTTCTCTTCGCTTCACCGTGGGTAACCAAGCCACGGCTTCTGAAGCACCACCCACCGGTAGGGTTCGGCTCCACCCTACGGTCAACTGGTAGAAAATGCCTAAGCCCGCCTTTGTTTAAAGTTTAAATAAGTCCCAATAATATTTTTCCCGACCTAGGAAACAAATCCATTTGTCTAGCTGTGTAACATGTCTAAGTCACGAACACCTAAGCAACTGTTAGGTTACAATATATAACCATCTACATATGAAAAACCTTCTATGACTTACTCAAAATTATTAAAACATCAATTAATAAAACATTCTTCCTTCTTAATTAAACCGTTCCATCTATGCAGGAAGCGAACAAGACAGAAGTTTTGGTCCCTAAGCTGTCTCGGATAAGTGGAGTTCGCAACTACGCTACACCCTACATTATATACGGCGTGAGTTATAATAGGTTACGGCGTATTGGGATTTAAATGACATCAGTGTTATTACAAGTTGTTATCTCGCACCGGCACGAGTTTGAGAGAAGAGTATGTTATTAGGGTGGAAACATAGCAAGGATGCTAACAGTTCATGGGGTCAAATCGTCATGTCAGTCGAAGGACTTTCACGACTAGACATAGGCCTCCCCCAGGCGTTGCCCGTTCGATCTGTCCTGAACCTCTCGCATCTACCGGATTTCCAGAGCCTTTACTTAACCAGGCCCACCTTGAGGGAGGACTTCTAACGCTGCGTCTTCCGGCTTAAGACAGAGTGAAATTATATTGGCGAGCAATGACAAAAATGTATTGGATTAACAAGCACTACCGAAGTATCTCGTGGTCATTAATTCAATCTTATTCTTTATTGCACACAAAACATAAATCAAAATACAAATACAATGGACAGCTTATGTACAAAGGTGAGCTTAACCCATAATTGGTTTTTCTAATAGCAAATCTCAGTTGTTAAAATAAATTTGTGATTTGAGGACAGTGCATCCAAGTGCACAACAAAATTCCAAGTTCTAAAACATCTATACTAATATTATAAATGCGAAAGTAACTCTATTTGTCCGTCCGTCTTTCGTCTGTCTTTTACCTTTTCACGCTTAAACTACTGAACCGATTTAGATGAAAGGAGAATGCCCATTTTGTATGGAGAAATGTACTGACCGAAACATTTTAGTGTCCTGTTAAAACACCTTTATTTGATTATGTTACCTTAATTAATTACACGTACCAACTTTAGTCAATTTTCATTGCGGGAGTTAAGAGATATTGAACGAAATATATTCCTTTTTAGGTTACAGTAGATTCACAGCAATATGGACTCTATGCCAACATGTTAAGATTTGTTTTCGTTAGACATTTGTTCAAGTGCTGTTAAGATATATGATGTTATTCTTACTTACCGGTGTAGATCCAAGCCCGTAATATGCCCGTATATGGTCCAATATATTATCAAGAATCTTCGACAAAATGTTATGTCTGCGCATATATGTCGCTAACATCAAAGAACAATTGAGACACCAACTTCGAACAGTAGCCATGTCGGAAATCACAAATATAAAGTCCTGTCTTATTACGCACTATTTTCACAAACACATGGCGGTGTTGTAGTGTTATGTATTTAGTAACGGCGGAACATAAAACTCAACTTGACGCAACAAAACACAAACAAAACAAATGAAAAGACGACTACTGTCACTGTCAAATGAAATGACTGACAATTATAGGCATGTTACCAAATCGGTAATATAATCGATTTCTAAAAACATGATTCATTTTTTATCTTGGTTTGCATTAAACTAGTAAACCACACCAATTTCAAAATAAGTTTGTTCTTTACATTAAAGAGTCGAATCCGGACGGATTGATTATAAAAAAAAACGATTCTTCAATCTTCTTCTTTAATCGATGTCAGATCATGTCAACATGCCTCAACCCTAACATAAATGGCGGAATATGTTTGAGCTGTGAAATGGAAGTAAAAATACTTATTAATTCAAGAAAATTAACCCCACTAGGAATCTTTTTGAAAAGAAGTTAAAATACTTAAAATATTTTTGTTTTATTTGTTGTCCAGAAATGATTGTGACACAATAAACTTTTTTTTAGTACTGGCCATGGGCATTCTCTTTTGGTATGGAGATAGTTTGAGGCCCTGGAAAGGACATAGGATAGTTTTTATCCTGGAAATCATCCGGGGTGGAAAGGGAGTTGAAAGTTTTTATGGTGAACTAAAACACACCTACAATATTATTGCGCGATGTAAAAAATTGGCTATTCAAAGTACTAATGCTACGTAGACGAAGTCGCCGGCAAAAACTAGTACTAAATAAACTAATACATACTTAATTAAAAAAAAAAGATCACAGGTCAATACCAAATATTTACTTGGATTTTTGACAATTGTTATTTAAAGAGCTCAGGGCATGTAATATCGGAAGTATTTCAATCCAGATATTGATTTCCGATATTAGATCTCAATATCGGATTTCCGATTTAAATATCGGAATTGCGGACTTTATTTATTTTATTTTTTTATAATTAATGTACACACAGTAAATACATAAAGACAACACATCAATACAATAGAGTACAAAGGAAGTGCTTATTTCTAAAGAAATTTCTACCAGCAGACATGCGAAAAGGAAAAATGAAATAGAAATGTAGACAATAGTGTGTGAGAACAGGAAGAGAAGAAAAGTGAACGACTTAAACTAAGATATAAAAACATAGGCACCTAAACAATAATGTAATGGTGCATATATACTTACATAAATACATATGTTAAAATGTATAGATTCTTAATATTTATACATATGATTATAAAGATCAGATTTGAGAGGAAAGATAATGTTCTTTTAAACGTGTTTTAAATAGTGAGATAGTCTTTAAATATCAGACGCTAGGCTGAAGTGAGTTCCACAATCTTACAGCATGGACAGAGAAGGAATAGGAATAATAGCTCGTTTTATGTGGTTGGGATTTAAGGATAGATCTGAGATGAGATCTGCACAGTGCATCTTTAGGGAGAGCGTAAGAGAATCGCTCACGCAGATAGGAAGGATAGGACGAGTTATGTAAGATGTTAAAGAGGAGACATAAAATCTGAGTGTTCCTGCGAAGACGGATTGGGAGCCACTTGAGTTCCTTGCGAAGGTGAGAAACATGATCATACTTGCGTAGACCACATACAAAGCGAATACATAAGTTTTGCAAGAGCTCAAGTTTGTTTAATAGCTCCTCAGTAGCATCCAGGTAGCAGGCGTCGGCATAATCTATAATCGGCTGAATAAGTGTTTGCGCTAAAGAAATTTTAGTCTTTAAGGGTAGGAGACTCTGAAGGCACTTCAGCGAATGGTACGAAAAATGCACCTTACGACTCACTTCGTTGACCTGAGCACGCCACGAAAGATTGGAGTCAATGCTTACCCCCAGATCTTTTGCGGTTTCTGTATAGTTTATGCGAACACCGTCTAGATATAAAGGCATCAGAGAATTAAAATCTGCTGCATTGCAAAAGAATTTGCTGCCTATAACTATGGCCTGCGATTTAGTTGGGTTAATTTGCAAACCAAATGACCTAGCCCATGCGCTGATAAATGCCAAGTCTTGGTTCATTGCCGCAATAACCGAACCAGCGTCGACTAAATTAAAATGTCGATACAGCTGCAAGTCATCTGCGTAAAGATGGAAACTAGATGAGATTACTCTGGTAACATAGTTAATAAAGATTGAAAAAAGAAGAGGAGAGAGAACTCTACCCTGAGGAAACCCCTCAGTGAGGATACACCAATCAGAGAAGGACTCGTTAAGGCGAACGCACTGTGAGCGCCCCCGAATATAAGAATTGAACCAAGCTAAAGCGGAAGAAGAGATATTGATAGATTCCAGAACACCGAGTAAAATGTCGAAATCCACTGAGTTGGAGGCGCTACTAAAGTCAAGCAATACAAGCACAGTAAGTGACTTATTCTCCATAGCCCAGCGGATATCGTCAGTCACTTTCAAAAGTGCAGAAACAGTGCCGTGACCTGCGCGAAAACCGGATTGGAAGGGCGATATTAACGAGTTCGACGCCAAGAAAAATGACAATTGTCTATGAACCAAATGCTCAAAAACTTTGGAAAGAAATGGAAGAATAGAAATAGGTTGAAGCAAACTGGAGATTGAAAATGTGAGTTAGAACAGGAAGCAATGAGGGAAGGATAAGAGTTATCATCCTGGAACACAACTTATCATTACCGACCGCTGAAGAAGTTATTGCCAAGACAGATTTCTTAACGTCATTCTCAGTAACATTGCTAAGATTAAAGGTTGGACATTGTGGTAACGGCATAGTGGCAAGACCCTCTAAAGTCACTGCCTTGACACACTCGTTAAGAGAAAAAGGAAGACGAGAGAAATGATTATTGAGATCATTGAGGTTCACATCCTGGCACTGGTTGGTAGGCGATTTGCCTATGCCTACAGACTTAAGAAATCTCCATATATCAGAAGAACTGCGGTTATTGAGTTGTTCATGGAAGTAGCGTCTCTCAGCATCCTGACACAGATGACAGCAGCGGTTACGTAGAGTTTTGTAATAGGCGAGATTCAGGTCTGAAGGTCTGTGCTTATACCTGCTTTTAGCTTTGTCCCTATAGGCCATAAGCTCTTTAATTCGTGCTGTAATCCATGGTGCAGGATTATGTCGCACTTTGACTCGTCAAATAGGGGCATGCTGGTCATACAAGTCAAGAATGGTTGCATTAAGGCACTCCACCTTGCCATCGATGTTATCTTTCTCGACCAGAGAAGACCAATCGAGATCGCCGGCTTCATCCTGCAGTGGCTCCAGGTCTATGCCCTTGTAATTACGAAGATATAGGCGCTAGGGCTTACGCTTGGGAACACGGATACGATACGAAAGGTAAATAAGATCGTGGTAAGAGAAAGTAGCAGTAAGCTGGCCATGCGAAGAAACATTATTATGAGAGGAAACAATCATAAGATCAAGTAAAGAAGGCGAACAATTAGGAAAATAGTGAGTTGCAGAGAGAGGCAAAACTTGAAGATTAAATGAAGACAAGAGTGAAAGAAGTTTATGGGAGCGAGAGTAATTTTAATCAAACAAGTATTAACATCACCCATTAAAATAATGTGCTCATAGATGGGGCATAAATCGCTGAGAGTGGAGTCAAGAGAATTGAAACAGTCAATGTGAAGATTAGAACTGTAGTGCATAGCAAGCAAAACTTTTGTGTGATGGACACATAATTCGATAAACAAGTATTCAGCCGATTCAGAGTAGAGTGAAGGAGACAAACTAACCACCTTATAGGGTAAATCAGCGCGCAGGTAC
The DNA here is from genome assembly GCA_964057195.1 of Orthosia cruda. Taxonomy (NCBI): domain Eukaryota; kingdom Metazoa; phylum Arthropoda; class Insecta; order Lepidoptera; family Noctuidae; genus Orthosia; species Orthosia cruda. Next base: position 49,542,863 of record OZ059826.1, on the reverse strand, counting down.
ATAGCTACACCTCCTCCACCCTTGCCAGTCCTATCGTTGCGGATTAATACGTAGCCGGGGAGTGAATAATGAGTAGAGGGGAGAGAGGGCTTCAGAAAAGATTCTGATATCAATATTGCATCCAGGTTAGCACTGCTAAAGGATGCTAGAAGTTTAGAATAGTGACAAGGAACACTCTGGGCGTTTATGTGCACAATATGCAGGTTTTTAGGATCATTAGTGAAAATAGAAGAGATTTTATCATGTAATGTAAGTGGCAAGGAATGGTCACTGTCCGCATTAGTAAAACTTTCCGAAGAAGAGCATGAGAAGAAGCTGTCATTAAAATCAGCTACACTGTTCTACAACTATAAATTTAAAAGAAACACTAAGGTAATTAAAACAATAAAAAGAGAAAAAAAAACAGCGGATAACGTTATCAAACGATACTAGAAATTACACACTTATCAATCCATTCATACATACAATTGAATGTAAAAATAAAACGCAAATCGGCCAACTGACAGATGTCAAATGCCAACTGTCAACGCCACAACGTCACGTCTGGTCATTCCGTCAAAACATTTTATCATTAAAAACAAAACAAAACACCGGCAATAGTTAAAAAAATAAATAAATTATTAGTTTAATTTGAGACAGGTGAAAATTACTTTTTGAACTACCGGCTTAAGAACGAAAATGGTGAATCGCTCGCGTAAATCGGCCAAATTAAGGAGTAATTGGACTGATAATACAAACAACAATGTTGACAATGAATGTGTTACTTGCGCAGAAGTGTCTTCCTCAGATTCTTAGCGGGCGCAGCTGATGTTGCAACCACAATGTTGCAAATGTTCCCCAGATTGCGCGGAATCCCCGGTATCGACTGAGCAGGACGACTACCAAATCGTGACGTTTGCCTGCCGTATCGATCTTTCTTCGGGATTTGTCTGGGCAAACAAGAATAATCTTGCCTTCCATGGACCAGCAATTTAACAAGCCAAAATGTTAACGGGCCGACACAAACAAACGGTGCCTTGCTTGCGTTAAAAACTCGGATATGGTTATCCCGGTGCCCTTGAGTGCTTTCTTGCTGTCCCACACCAGTTGACGGCTCTCCATTTAAAAAAATCGTACTAGTATGGGACGGGCCTTCTACTGCGAGGATCCGAGTCTATGACAGACATGGATAATATTCTTGTCTATACTCAACTCTGTCAGTTTAATTTGGTTGGACAGTATGTTGTGAACCACTTGACTTAACTTTTCATTATCCTTCTCCGGAACACCATGGAATAATAGGACCTTTCTTCTCATAACAGTTTCATGCAGGTCAAACCCAATTGCAAGCAGCTCAATTTGTGATTTCAACTTGGATAGTGCTTGATACACAAACTGCTTAAACTACGAGAACTCACTTGCGTTTGATAAAATGTCAGGTGAAGCCAATGGAGTACCGGTGATAGCCTTCTGCAATTTCGCTTCATAATCCTGCATTCGTGATCCGAAAATTTTCTCAAGGTCTTTCAGGCTGGCAGTAAGTTTAGAGTCCATGTTGTATTAGTGCGTGTGACCAGGAGTTATTTTACTTATTTTTATTAGTATCTCAGTGCCACAGACTTGATAGCAATATATAGCGGGAGTGGGGCGGTTTAATATTAAATGGGCTAGTTTATTTCATTAATTAATTGTATTATATATTTTAAAACTTAAAGTAACTTAGAGCACACAAAAAGCATATGTTGATGCTTTGTCTACCCACAAAGTAAGAAAAAATACTCTCGTTATATATCGCAATTTTTTTTGTTAATTGCACAAGTTCGGTATAAAGTTGGATTGAGTACAATAAAAACACTTTTATGCCGCGACATAATCGGCTTTTCTATTGTGTCTCTCTCTAATCACCAGTGACTGTGTAATCGGGCGCTTTATTTAACTAAACTGCACATTTGTTCACAAGAAACAATATAAGTCATGTCTCCCTGAAGAAGGATAACGCATAAATATCCAGAAAATAAATGTTTATCGTTCACCTGAAAGTAGTCCCGATAAGTGTAGTGAGTAATCATCATCATCAGCCTTATAATGTTCCCACTGCTGGGACACAGGCATCCTCTCTATGAGAGAGGTAATAGCACTTAATTCACCACGCGGGCCCAGTGCGGGTTGGTGAATGTCTCCCGCCTTCCAATTTTTGGTTCTAGATATGACGGTTTTCTCACGATGTTTTCCGTCACCGTTTTAAGAGCAGTGGTGAAGAAATAATTTACACAAAGTAAAGCGCCTGCCTGGGTTCGAACTCACGACCTACGATACGTAAGTCGGGGCCGTTACCACTGGGCCACCACTGCTCTTAGTGAGTGACATCGTCATTTTAGCCGAAAGATGACTGCTGAACATAAACCTCCCCCAAATGTCGTCACATTGGATGATCCCGTGCATCTCAGTGCCTACGGTAATCAATGAAAATATCATTGTTACTTGTACATTTTTAGCAATATCAGGACTGTAAACCCGGGATTCATCAAGGCGCATATTATTTTTTCATGAAGTGAAGTTTAAGTAAATAAGCGCCCGATTAGTAAACAGAATATCCGACCACTGGTAATCACCGTAGCCAACGGGCTTAACCACTCGTTCTCGCTCGAAGTTTAACAAGGAGCAAATTAAAGTATTTTGCTGATTCCGATATTGGATCACTCAGTATCGGAATTGAAATATCAATGATTTCGTTCCGAGATTCCGATATTCATGCCCTGTCAGTAGCCACTACTGCTACCACTATCAGTGGTAATGCCGCGAAATACAAGTAATAGGTCGTGGGTTTGACCCCAGACAGGCGCTTTATTTTGTGTAAATTCTTTTATTACCACTACTCTTAAAACGGTGAAGAAAACATCTTGAGGAAACCGGCATGTCTTAGAACCAAAAATTCGAAGACATATATGTGACATCCACCAACCCGCACTGGGCCGGCGTGGTGGATTGCGGCCTATTTCTTCTCACAGAGAGGAGACCTGCACGCACAAGGAATTGACGGTATCTGCAAGACCAAAAGGGAATCCTAGTGCTTAAATCCTTTCCTATGCTATCCTTGAGAGTTGTTAAAATTTTGAATATTTTTTTTACTTTGTCCTCTCGGGATCCTGTGGTCCCGGTCCTTTGAAACCCATGCGAGGGACCGAAGCCAACTCGCAGTGGCCTTGTTAGAGTTTTATCAGGAAATGTGACACGAACCGACGATTATCCCTGTATGCACTGCGCAAGTGCACACAAGGGCAATCCCCGGTTGGTGCAAAATAATTATGGAGAAAATGTAGTGGGCTATGGGTTTGGTAGGTTTAGTGGATCGATTGCCTAAAACTATAGTATAGGAGGACTATTAGCCCCTGCCTGACCACTGTTGAACTGCATGGCTATTAAATGGCAGTAGGTGATTGGCACACTAAAAATTAATTGAAGCAATCATTATTATCATTTAAATAATGTCTCTTTCTCTAGAACCCAGTTCATATCTAGTGCCACATTTTACTAAAATTTGATGCGAGTAGGAATATTACGACGGTGAAAAGATAGCAGAAAATGAGGCTAAGGTTTTTTTTATTTTTTTTTATTCGTTATAGGCTCGCGTTTGACCACTATCTCGCCTGATGTTAAGTGAAGATATGGTCGAAGATGGAGCACGCTTGCCTAGAAGTAACCTATTCACTCTTGACTTGAAGACCCCTAGGTTGTAGCTATCAGGAAACAAGGACGCCGGCAGGGAATTCTACTCCTTAGCTGTACGCACAATGAAAGTATTTTCAAAATGCTTTGTGCGTATGGGTGGGATATCCACCATGTACCGATGGCACATTGCCGTACGTCTTGTAGTCCGATGATGGAAAGGGCTAGGTGGAATAAAATTGTGCGGTTCCGTCGCACACTCACCGAAATGTAACCGATAAAAAACCGACAGGCTGGCAACTCGGCGACGATGTTCGAGGCTCCGGAGCTTCGAGGCAACCAGTGCATCGTTGCCAAAAAGCCTTTTGGCCCGTCTGTCTTTATAATTATAAAGTGGTGGTTGAGTGGTGACACTTTCTTTTGTGTAAATTATATGCTCTAAAACGGTGAAATAGTAAGAAAACTGTCAAGTCAATAAAATTCGAAGATATGGGACGTCCACCAAACTACACTGCCATCGCGTGATGTATGGTTACTCCCCACTCTCTCTCACAGAGAGGAAGCCTGTGTAAAACAGTAGATAGCTTACATAAGAGACAGATTTCACAATATCTGAAAATTCTAACTAGAAGAAGTTTTCACACGTTGCCATTGAAAGTTCGGAGTACCTATTTGCGATATTTCAGACTGTACACTAATAGTTCATACTAATATTGTTTTTATAATTAGTTAATTACTCCCTAAAATATTTTAAGACACGATAGCTACATAGTTTGATGTATAAAGACAACCTTGTTCAACATAATACATTATTACGCTCTGAATTCACGTACGACCTAATTAACAGCAAATTTCATTGTTTTCATGGAATAAGATCTTCAGTTTTACTCGAGGCTATTTATATTAATTAACGGCTAACACATATTTACTTTACATAACACAGTAAAACATCACGCCTGTTTTCTAATTCCTTGAAGGGTAAGGCAGTGGTGTGCCTACTTATGGCAGATCCATATTTCGCCAATAATATGTGATTCCCATATGATAGGGGGCGAGCCGAGGAGAAGTGCTGGCCCAGTGGTAACGGCCACGACTTACAAGTTGTAGGTCGTGATTTGGAACCCAGGCAGGCGCTTTACTTTGTGTAACTTATTACATCACCACTGCTCTCAAAACGGTGAAGGAAATATTCGTAAGGAAACCGGCATGTCTTAGAACCAAAAATTCGAAGACATCTTACATCCACCAATATGCACTGGGCCCGCGTGGTGGATTACGGCCCATTCCCTCTCATAGAGAGGATGCCTGCACGTACAACGGACCTATTGCGAGTCTAAGTGCGGAAAAGGGGTCCATCTATCCTATCCATTCCTAGGAGGCGAGCCTATCGCCATCAACCACGTACAAATCCGAAATCTAGACTGCTACCCAGAAATTCCAGATGAAAAACCCTATAAAACTTTACCCGACCCGTAAATCATACCCAGGACTTAGACACTAGACCATCATCATCAGCCTATTACTGTGCCCACTACTGGGACACAGGCCTCCACTTTGTGAGAGAGGGGATGGGCCGTAATTCACCATGCGGGCCCAGTTCGGGTTGTTGGATGCCACATGTCTTCGATTGTTTTGGTTCTAGGACATGCCGGTTTACTCACGATGTTATCTTTTACCGTTTTTAGAGCAGTGGTGATGGAATAATTCTGGGCCTGGGTTCGAATCCACGACCTACGACACGTAAGTCGGGGCCGTTACCACTGGGCCACGTCAACCGCTCCCCCAACAATCTACACTAGACAGTTATTTACGTTTACAGTGGCAGTTATTTACTTTACCTACTCATGAAAGTATCAATGTACATATTAGTATGTACATTTTATCCGCTTACTTCCAAGATCCACTTTATCAAGTTTCGCAAATAAAGTAATAAGTATAAATAAGTAACAACTTATTTCCCAAAGTTCCTTCCCCGTTTCGGCTTTTCCGCCATCTTCCTTTTTACGAAGGGCCTATCGTGTTGCCAATATAAAAAAATATGTTGCAATATAATTGAACATTCAAGAGCTACACTGGTGCGGAAATAATAGAAATAATCAAGGCTTGTCTCGCTTTGTATGCAAATAAGCAATCCGCCACGGGCAAGAGCGCTTCGACTAATTCCCAGAAAACAACATTTTCTAACAAAGACCAGGTGAAATTAGAGGGGTTTTCTCGTGCTGGGAGTACGTATTTAGTTTATTCTATTTGCTGATGTATGTGTTTCGTGGCTTAGGTGCTTTGCACAGAGCAGTTTTGCATGCAATATCAGGTAATTTTGTTTTCTAAAGATAAAGCGTGCATTTAAAAGTTTTGTTGTCTAAAAATCTTTGTTATCAGCTATAAGATTTAGTGGGTAAATATTTATAAAAAAGCGTGACCAAAAAATTATTTCATGGGCAACAAAACAATGCCTTACTTCGTTTTTAAGTTATAATAAAACTACTCTTATCATCCTGTTGTATCCACATCGAGTTTGATTTTGACAAAAATATCAAAATCGTAGAGACGTCAAAACTGTACGTTATTTTTTATTGAGAAAAATTTAAAGCTACGGGGTGTATGAAGGATACAAAAGCATTTTTGATTTAAATTTTCGTCTTTTTGTCTGCTGCAATGCATTCAATTGGCGTCAAAACTACTAAACCTTTTCTGTTCATATTTTGCACATACATTCCTTAGAGATCAGAGCAACATATAGGCAATAAATAATCACGCTATTTGTCATGGGTGATAAGCAATATTGCAATATGTGTGTTTTTCTACTATACTTTAGCGCGGGCCTGGAAAATAGGGGACAAAAATAATGCAAAACGTTCTCTATAGGTCTGGTAAATATAGGCTATTATCATGTAAAGGGGAAAACTAAAACTAAGGGGGATAATTCAAATACAAATCCATCTCATCACTTAGTATTATAACGTTCTATTGACATATCCTCTACATTAATTTGCATTGATTTTTATCCGCACAGAGAATCCAAACTCATAGGCACAATACAAACCCTTACTTTGCTAACACTTCTACCTCATTTTTCTCAATAATCTCTGCTCTTTCAACGCGAGGTGAAACACTATGAGATTACTTGCGTTAAAATAAAACCACTATCAAGTTTACGTGACACAAATAACTAATCGTTTAAGTATACTAAATCCAGGTGCCTTCTGCTGGGTTTTATTTCTCTGTACATAATTAAAGTGAAGTAACAAAGTCTTGAATAAACTCTGTTAAGGATTTGTAGGGAATGGTAATTTTTATTCAAGACTTCTTCATTTTTTAATTTTAATTTTATTATTATCTTGTTTCCAAATGTTCATATTTCTAAACGAATTTCTTAAGCAAGTTTTTTTTTTTTTTTTAGTTGATTTATTATAAGGGCATTGGCATACCATCAGCCCAACAATCATTACAGTATAGTCAATTTACATTCTAAAGATTAAATCAGAATAATAAAATTACATTAGATTAATCTACCTAAAGTACATACAAAAGATATAAAAACAGAAGACAAATAAACTAAAATATGTTAAAATTTAATAATCAGACATAACAAAAACTACACAAATAATAATTATAATTCATATAGATCCAACAGTGCTTTGGATAAATTGAAATATAGAATTATATAATATAGGAAACTTTAACAAATCACAAATATTTTTAGGTAGGTCACATTTACCTAGTAAGTCCTGACTTTGTTTGGCTTAAAGGTCTCGTAACCAAGCCAGTGGCATAGCCAGAAATAAATTAAAAAAAAAAAAAAATCCTGACATTGACAAATCAACAATAACCGTTGAACCGAAAACTGTTTACAATCAAAGAACAAATGTTGCAGGTCACATATTTCATAATTACAATATATACAAGATTCATTATCGGTAAGTTTTAATCTATACAAATGAGAAGGTATTTTACAGTGTCCAATTCTTAGCCTACAAAGGGCGGTAATTAACTGTCTACCAAGGAATTTCTTACTTCTTTCAAACCAAGAAGATGTTGATGGTTTGGGAGTAATTTCTGCTAACCATTTGCCTTTTACTAGCCGAGTATGGGCAAGCGACAACTCCCAGCGCTTAATCATTAACTCTTTGATATAATTATTCAAATCAGTAAATGGCACCGAGCAATTACAGATAACGGAATAGGAAGATTTTGCAAGTTTATCAACTAGTTTATTACCAAGTATACCCGAATGACTCGGTACCCAGCAGAATTCAATGTACAGGTTCTTGATAGAGAGCTCATATACCAAACATCTTATTTTATAGATTGCATAGTGAGAAGACATATTTTTATTTTTATTACAGAGGGCTTTTACCACACTCATTGAATCACATAATATTAAAAAGTAAGACTGGGTATAATTATTAAAATTTTCAAGAATATATTGAAGAGCATGTAAAATAGCAAACATTTCTGCTGAAAAAAGAGATAAATAGTCATTACATCTGTAGACTTTACCGTAGTTGTAGATTTGATCAAAAAAGGCAAAAGCGGTTCTTTCTGAAGTTTTAGAAGCATCAGTATAAATTTTGATGAAGTTATTTTTGGTGTTTAAAACTCTAAGAATTCATATTTAGAATCATATTTGTTTACATGTATAGGAATGTTCATATAAGTACAGACAAAGTCAACACTATAATAAGGATGTTGTTTAGACCAAAATATAATATCTTGAAAATTTAAATTTAAAAAAGTTATTGATTCAATTTGAGAAATAGCTACTTTCATTATTTCATTATTATAATTAAGAACATCAAACCCATCAAGTAATTTAGAAATTATAACATTGTCAAGACTAATTAACTTCAAAGAATGTTTGTCAGTGATATAAGATCTTCTAATAGCAAGGGGAACAATCCCAGTTTCTACTTCTAAGGAATTTATAGGTGATGACATCATAGCTCCACAAATTATACGTAGAGCCTTATTCTGTAAGACATCTAACTTTCTCAATAGATAACTGTCAATATCATAGTAAAAGCTGCATCCATAATCAAAACAACTACGAATAGTAGTAATATAAAGAAGTTTTAAGATTTTGGGGTCAGAACCCCAACTAAGACCAACCAAAGACTTCATAATATTTAGGCCTAACTCGGCTTTTCTACAAAGATAGTCAATATGTGGTTTCCAAGATAAATGGGAATCTAAAATCAAACCAAGATATCTGAATGAATCACAATTGGGAATAACTGCATGGTCATAGATAATTTGTGGATTATCAGATCCATTTTTAGAGAAAAATATGGTAGCACTCTTATCAACATTAATTTTTAGCTTCAATTTATTCCTTAATACAGAACCTATGTGTTGGAGGGCCTTATTCATAATTTGTTCCCCTTCTTTAACACTCCCACATTGTACATAAATAGCTAAGTCATCTGCATATAATAAATACTTAACTTGCATAGGTATTATTGACATAAAATTAATAAGGCTAAGTATGAATATTAAAGGTGAAATTACAGAACCTTGTGGAGTACCTTTGTGCGATTTCTTAGGTCCATACAATTGTTTCCCAGCCTTAACCCAAGTACTCCGACCATTCAAGAACTTGAAAATCCATTTCAAAATTAAACCAAGAACTCCTAACTTATATAAAGCATGGATTAAATAATTATGATCAATATTATCGAATGCACCTTGTATATCTAAAAATACAGCTAAGGTTGATTTATTAGCTTGAAATCCATTTTTAATGTCACCTATTAAACAGCTGAGATTGTGCTGGGTGCTTTTACCTTTACGAAAACCAAATTGTAGCGGGGGTATCAAATTATGATGTTCAAATTGCCACTCAAGTCTATTCTTGAGCATAGTTTCAAAAAGTTTAGAAAAACAGGAAGTTAATGATATAGGTCTATATGAGCTTATACAATTTGGATCTTTATTAGGCTTTAAAATAGGAGTAACATATTGAATTTTCCAACTATCTGGGATATAACAAGTAGACCACAATGCATTGTAAATTGACAATAAAATATGATTAATATTAATTGGTAAATTCTGTATTACAGAGTAAGGAATACAATCGGGCCCAGGGGAGGTAACCCTTTTCTTATGCAGAGAGACAAGTAATTCGTCAAATGAAAATGGCTTAACTAACCAGGAAAATGACTCTTTACCAGACTGTGAGAAATAAGTGTTAAGAGAGTTAATGTAAGCATTATTAATCGGAGAAGTGATTTTATTTAGAAAAGCAGAGGCATTGTCTGGATTGTGCATGAAGACATTTCTTTTGCTACCTTGGACACTAGAGAACTTGAATTTACGTATATTATCCCATATTATTTTAATGGAAGTCAAGCGGCTAAATGAAGAACATAAGTTTTGCCAACTGGTGCGTTTAACTTGTAGTACAACTAACTTTTTTTCAGCATCTAATTGTTTATAAATCAAATAGTTTTCTAATGATGGATACATTTTATAAGAATGAAGCGCTAACTGTACTTTCGCAACTGCTAACTTACACTTTTCATCCCACCATAAAACTCTCTTTTGACGATGATGAGTTGCAGACTTTTTTTGGAATGTTAACCATACTGAATATAATAATTGAACAAATCTGTCATAATCACCAATAGGATCATTAGTAAGAGTAAACAATGTAAATGCTGTATTACACTTATCAGAAAAAATATCCCAATTTATTTTGTTAAAGTTAATTTCTGAAATTTCAGGAAAATCAGAAGAAACATTCCTCAGAAGGTCTGCAGTATATAAATCTGAAGCCTGATAGAACATTTTGATAAGAACGGGATAGTGGTTACTACTCATAGGATCACCTAATACAGAAAAGTCACAACTGGAACTGAGAGATTGTGAAGCAAAAGCTAAATCTAAAACATTACCCTCTTGTCCGAAAGGTGCTAAAGTAGTAATATTGTGATCATTAATGCAAATACAGTTTTTATCATTCATGAAATTGTAAATCGAATGCCTCTACTATCATTTTTTTTACTACCCCATGACAGATTATGAGCATTAAAATCTCCAATGATTATGAAATTATTTGTGTTTATTTTATCAAAAGTATCTTTGAGAAAATTAATATTAAATTTACCATTAGGTGGAGAAGGACAATATAAACATAGAATGTAAAAGAACAAGGAACCTATTTCAATTTGAATTAAAATATTTTGAAAATTATAATCTGAATATGTATCAATAATACTGAATTTATATGAACTTTTAATTACAATGGCTACACCTCCGTGAGGTCTATCAGAGTCTCTCCTGATAATATTATAACCCTTAAGTTTAATATTTTTATTATTACAAAGCCAGGTCTCATTCATTAAAATAATGTCGACCCTATCAGTACTGTTATTGATAAAATCATTTAAAAAATCAAGTTTAGGGGAAATACTTCTAGAATTCCAGTGTATTATATTAAATTGTTTTAAAACTTTAGTATCCATAAATTATTATATATTGCTTAGATTATGTATTAATAATTCTTTTATAATCTTAGACGTAATTGGTGCCCCATCCTTCCTAGAAATCAAATCTACAACAGTTTTTATAATGCCATTCAATGTTGAATCACAGTTCAATATGTCGCTAATAATAAATCGTTTCTGCGGTGAAGTAATTTTAGAATTAGAATCGGAATTCTGAAGAATATTTTTTGATGTTTTGTCATTAGAATTATGTAAGACTGATTTCGTGCCCTTAATAGCCGATACATATCTTGTACCACCCAAAATTCTGTTTTTAATCTAAGCAACTTTCGAAGCTTTAAGGGGGCACTCATATGCAACTGCTACATGAGGTCCTTGGCAGTTATTACATTTAATATTATCTTTTTGTAAACAATCTTTATAGTAATGATTACCTGCACATATGGAACAAACTTGAGCATTTTTGCAAGAACCACTAGTGTGGTTGAACTTGTAACAGTTAAAACACTGAACCAAAGGTTTAAAATATTCTCTAACTTCAAACCATAAATGTTCATAAGTAACATGGTTGGGCCTGTTAGTTTTCAAAAAGGTTACCAGGACTGTAGGCAGGCTAGTAAATGAACCGTCGGGCAGCTTCTTCTTGAATCTCTTGATACCTAAAACTTCACACCCAGGTGACTTCAAAGATGACAGTAGTTCAGAATCATCGATTTCAGTTGGGACCTTGATTACTCCCTGACTTTCAATCTGATCAAAAGGTATCTTGACTGACCAGTTATTTTTACTGTGAATAGACTTATTCAAAATGAAAGAGTTCGCTTCTTTTTTTGTTGCGAAGAATATCTTGATATAGTAATTGCCAATAGGTTTAACATACGTGTTAGGTGGCACCAAGCCCTTAAGAATTTTGTTCACTTTAAAAAGATCAATTTTTTCTTTGTTTTCTTGAAAAAGTAAAACGGGATAATCTTTTCTGTTCAGCTCTTCATAAATAGGAAGTATATCTTTGAATAAACCCCTTTTCGTAGTTAAATATTTGGGAATCATCTTGGGAACCGGCTCATCATCATAGGTGCAAGAGCTTTTCCGCTTTAAAGTGGCCTCGGAATTACATGGCTCCATGAGCCCACTACTAAATTCGCTCATGATTTAAAAATTAAGGGCTCAAACTGGTTAAATGAAGCCCAAAACAAAATAAATTTTATGCAATTTAAAAAAGAGCGCCTTTTCTAATACGACGTTCCCGCCCTTTTTTTCTTAAGCAATCTGTTACGTAATAGACAAGCTAGCGGAAAAACTATTTTTTTATTACGATGCAGGACAATTCGAAGAAGTTAATATCACCGAGGAGTTTACATCAATATTTTTTTGTAATGCAAAGCTTATGCTAGGCGCGCCATTTTTATAGTACCTAATTTATAAAGTATTGATTTCAATTTTTGCGCTTTAGCGCAGGCGTGGTTAATGGGTGATGTGCTGAGTTTTGGCGCCATTCATTTCATAAGTTTTGCTGTACTGAATTTCATGAGTTTTGTAATTCTTGCTTAAAAATTTCTGACATCAGTGAATGTGAAGAAAATTTAATTTTGCCCGATATTTTAGATGCGGCAACGGCAATTACTCATAATTTATTACCAGAAAAGTCAAGTAAATTATATGATAAATGCTATGACAAGTTTATGGCATGGAAAATGCAAAAAAGGTATTTAGCAGGTTCAGTCCCAATGTCTGAGTGTAGATAAAGTTGTGTATCAAACTGCACATAACTAGGTATTAAAACATTCGTGTGATATTATTAAAAACCGAGCCGTAAATTTTATGCAACAATTTCATAAACTACTATTACATATTTTATACACACAAAACATAATTGACAACTCTATGGAAAGAAATGAAGCGACTGTGCTGTCAACAACTGTCTCTTTTTTCATTCTCTTTGTTTATGCGTAAATCTCAACCACTCCTGCGAGCCTTCGGCGTAGCCAAATAAGCGTTCTAGAAAAACACAACAACTGGCCGCACCATAGTTTTATATCTCTTTCACACTTTTCCGTCAGTATCCACTCACACCTGAATAGGCAACGTTCAGTGCATTATTTATGTCTACTAGAATAAGTATTGTGACACGAGACCAGTTATCATCCAATCACAGGAAATATCATCTGCCTAATCTGTTTCCATTTAATTTCACTCCAGTTTAAATAAAAGTAGCCAGTTACAAATATTTTAATATGGAACGTCTACTTATCCAAACTTATTTTTTTTAGCTTGGCGAATTACTTATGTATAATGCGCTACCAAGGCTTGGGTACCCCCAAACACCGACGCACCAGATCACTTTGCAAGCCGTGACCACCCCAGGTACCAGACCAGCACATGGGTGCCAGACAAAACTGTGTATGGCACTCTTATGTCCCCCTGTAACTTTTTGGCCATAGGGGATAAGGACCTCCAATGGGTTCCACCGCTATCAGACTGTGGCAACCCCGTTCAGGTCGCGGCAGGTAGAGAAAGAAAGAAAAATAAGGTCATGGTATGAGAAGGAGGCAGAAAGTTGCCCGTGCACCTAGTTTATTTCACCAAGACACGATTCACAGGTCTGCAGAAGTTAGCTGGATGCGAGTAGCATAGGACCTGTCAATGTAAAGACCTTTGAAGGAAGCTTATTCCCAACAGTAGACGTGTTTCGGTTGAAATAATGGAACAGTATTTTTATAGTATTTTCCCAAATTTTTTTGAGTCAGCCATCTTACTTCTAATCTAATCTTGACTATATTCGTTTTCGTTTTTGTGTCGATTCGTCATTATAATTTGAAGAGTCGCAATTATTTAGTCAATATCAAATAAATAAGATAGGGTAGATGGATCACTTTTTCGGCACTTATACTCTCATTTAGTTCGTTGTACATGCAGACCTCCTCTATTTGAGAGAGAATGGGCCGTAATCCACCACGCGGGCCCAGTGCGGGTTAATGGATGTCACATGTCTTCGAATTTTCAGTTTTATCACGATGTTTTCCTTCACCGTTTTGAGAGCAGTGGTGACGGATAAACAATAAAACTATCAAAAAATATAAACCATTTACTTTGCTGTAGAGACTAAAGCATCCTTAAAGCAAAAGTAACTAAAATACCGCCAGAAACTCTCCAACTCACAAAAACTATTTGTTATTAGACGAAGACAAAGAGAACAGTCTCTAAAGTACAAAAAAAGGTATAAGAAAAATCTAAAGAGCGTGTTTGTTCAGTACAAGGAGCACTTTTTATTTGTGCTGTGCTCCTTAGGAAGCCAGACCTTTAGTACTAGGCAGGCAGTGAAAGACCTTACCACTTGTTTCAAGAATGGCACAAAACAACTAAAAGAATGTTGCTCGGGTTTGAATTTAGAATAGAATACTGTTGTCATTTGTTTTACATCATTATTTATGGCAACACAGAGCGAAGACATTGAATTTGCCAAGAGATGGACTAGTGATCATAAAAAAGGTCTGAGAATTCCGAAACATTAACGTAAGCAAAACCGAAATCTGAAAAACTTAAATTGAATTAATTAATATGATTTTAGTACTGATAAATAATTCATGCTTTGATTATATCTAGTATTTTCGTCATTTTAGCAGCCGCAGGTCTAACCGTCACAAGAGCGACTCCCGGGCGCGAAGTCCCGGGTGCGTTTACCAGGTCGGGCAGTGATTTTGAGTTTAAACCCCAGACGGAAAAAGAGCGGTGTGATAAGTTTGACGTGTTTGCCTGTGTTAATGTATTTGTTTATCTGTCTATGGCATGATAATTCCTAAATGGATAAATCGATTTTGATTTAGTTTTTGTGTTTGAAAAGTGAATTTATCGAAAGCTTTTTTAGCTATATTTGATGGAAATCGGTTCAGCCGTCCAAAAGTTGAACGCATTAGACTCTTTGAATCAGGGTATTTTTGAAATAAAGAAAGAAAGAAAGAAAATACATTTATTTGCCACAAGCCACTAGAGCACACAATATAAAAAAGATAAACACAAAGAAAACTTAAAACTATACAGCAGTAAAAACAGAAAAAAAAAACAATATGAATATGACATTGTGTGTCCCACGGCTGCGCCAAATAGGACCAGTTCAGCAAAATGTCGCGCAACTAGTGCCCGACGCTGGTTTTCAACTGGACCTGTGACTGTGACATGACGGACGTAAAGCAGTTCTATTTATATTTATTTATTTTCCCCAAGATATTACTGATTCGATAGATTGTCGATCGAAACGTATAGGTATATAATTCTGGTTTAGAAAGCGTGAAATAACTATTAAATTTAAAAAACCTTCGACCGAAACCCTCTAAAAAGTAAAAAATAAGCTTTGTACTCGCATCGGGGGACTGCTAAGTAAATAAAATAATAAATACTTAACTTTGGCGATATACCAACGAGGCTTATTTTTTTTTACTTTTGAGATGTTTTGTTGCGACAATACCTTTCACCAGACCTACCTCTACAACAAGCCTAAAAAACGGATTCCTTCAAACCGTAAAGAAAAAATAAGACACGATGTTTCTAAAATCAGTAGTAGTGGTAAATACGCTTCTTCTGAACAAAAGTGTTGTTTCTATAGAGTTTTATTTTTTGACAAATAAACGTTGAGTGACTTTTCCTTGGCTTCGTCCAAATTATTTATTATAGTGAACACTGAACAGTAAGAGTCATTCATTTCTGTATTTGTTCTGAGAACTCTTGTTCGTGAAGAGTAACGAGCGCCCTTTCTAAATAAAAATATTAAAATAAGTAAAGTGAGTTTGGTACTTTCTCTTGACTATAAACGGCATGTTTTTAGTCAAGAGTCATCAATGTTGCGATAAAAAATACGCGACAAATGTTAGGGCGACAGTACGATTATGTCGACCATCAATGATGCGACAGCACATCAGCTCAATTGACGTTAGTGCGACTGATTGTTTGCACTACAAAAGATGGGACTACGAATGATTGAAAACTAAATCATAATCGTTTCATCCGTTTAGGAGCTATGATGCTACAGACAGATTCGCAAATAGACAAATATACAGGAACACACGTGAAACGTATAACACCTCTCTTTTTCCGACGGGGGTTAAAAACAGCACAATTATGAAAACGGTACAAAGAGAAAGTGTTGTCAACAAAGAAAACTGTCTCATCTCACATTTACCATTCAAGGATGTTTCAAAGTTTCCTAATTGATTGTTTCGAGGGTCCCCTAAGCCAGCTTTTAGCTTAAAAAACGGAGGGAATAATAAACAGGAAGATGTGAACGAAGACACGAATTGAAGGTTCCGTGTTTTTTTTAATCAACAATGTGTGACAGTTTAAGGGAATTAAATAAAAATAAAGAGAACAATGTGAGAAAAGTTTTGTATTTGTTCTTTTCACGAATTTTCAGGAATAAACCAGAAGGTTAAACTTAGTACCTACTCACGTTATAATAATAATAATTTATTATATTTCTGCCCAATTTATTTGGGATCAAGACAGTATGTCTTCTTTTTCCATCATCATCATCATATCAGCAGAAAGGCTTCCACAGCTGGACATAGGCCTCCTCCAAGCGTCGCCACATTGACCGGTCCCGCATCCAGCGGATCCCCGCAGCCTTCACCAGGTCATCGGTCCACCTGTTGGGAGGCCTTCCAACGCAACGCTTTCCGGTTCGCGGTCGCCACTCCAGAACTTTTCTGCCCCATCGGCCATCCGTTCTTTTTCCATACTACTAAATTGTTTGTCAAATATGGCCAACCCGATACACAGTAATCCATCGTTTAGGTTTAGGTCATCATCTACTCTTTTTCCACATTCATACTCAAAACTTTTCACTTTATAATATCAATCCATATCATTAACTTCCACTCAATCCTTTCCTGGTTTTCTACATCTCTAACAACTGAAAACGACATTTACATGGTTTTTCACTTACAAGGAAACCAAGACTCCAGTTTGTAACAAGAAACGCCATGTTCCTGTACTCGTAACAGTCTGCAAGGAAATCGAATTGGAAATCCGGAACGTCGAATCTTTGTAGTACAGATTCCTCTGCCGAAATTCGATGACACTTGGCCTACTTCTTCTTCGTGCCTCTTGCTAGTACTCCAACATAGGCTTTGATATGTAACCCTTGTAACATAATTAAATTCTTTTAATAATAATGTTTATAGCAACCTTAGTAGCGCCAGTTTTGATTCAAAAGATCCCAATATAAATTACGGCACGTTGTTTTCTACAGTTTGCCAAGAATTCAATAAAACGTGTCCTGTGAAAAGAGTTAAAGTCAACCATTTCAGATCGAAATTCAGTTAATGGGCCACTGTGGGCACAAGAAAAAGCCGAGATATTTAATATAATTTATATTACAAAAATTCTTTGACTTTCGACTCTTTTGAATATTCCAAAATATTCAAAAGAGTCTGCGCTCAAGCAAAATCTCAAATAATAATTAACAAAATTGGTATTTCTAATAATAAAATAAAAAATGTGTGGCAAGTAATTAATAGAGAAACTGGAAAGAAACAAAAATGCGATCAGAATGAGTTGTCTTTGAAAATAACTAATCAAACTATTTCTAATAAGCAAGAAGTCGCTGAGACATTAGAAAATTTCTTTACCAACATTCCGTTACAGGTTACGAAGTCTCTTCCCTCCTCATCTAAATTGGCTGAAGCTCTTCTTAAAGAAAACTTTACTATGTCTTTAGTAAAGCAACCTTTAAATTTAAACCAATATATCTTGATACAATTAAACACGCGTTCAAAAGTCTCAATATAAAAAAATGATATAAAAACTGAAGACTTATGGGGATATCCCCCGTTAGGGCTCTTTTAGATATTATTGACACAACTGCTCCTGTTTTAACAGGCATATTCAATCAATGTTTGGACAGAGGCACGTTTCCTGACTTCATGAAGCACAGTAAAGTAGTAGCAATTCAAATCAGGCTGTAAGAGTGATCCCTCTTATTATAGACCTATATCCGTGCTTCCAGCATTGAGTAAAATGTATGAAAAATCATGCTGGACCAAATGTTATCTCACTTCAATTCAAATGGGATCCTGTATAGTCAACAGTTTGGTTTCATTAAAGGTAGTTCGACAACGGACGCGGGAGTAAAACTCATCAGCCACATCTTGGAATCTTGGGAGAATGGATGCCATTGGCATTTTATGTAATCTCTCAAAAGCGTTCGACTGCGTCGACCACAACACACTGATCTGTAAAATCCACCACTATGGAATTTGAGGACAAGCTGCTGATCTTGTGCTTTCCTATTTATCAAACAGACAGCTAAAAGTAAATGTTGATGGGTCGACGTCCTCCGGGTCTCTAGTCAAGATGGGCGTGCCCCAAGGTACAATTCTCGGCCCTTTCCTCTTTCTTGTTTATATTAATGATCTCCCTTTTATGATGGCCAAATTATCGGCTATAATTCTATTTGCTGATGATACTTCGCTAATTTTTAAAATAGTTAGGAAAGATACGGATGTTTTACATGTCAACGAAAGTCTAATTATTCTCTCAAAATGGTTCGCAGCTAACAATCTTTTACTGAATGCGAAAAATAACAAAATGTCTTAAGTTCTCTTTACAAAATGTCCACAACGTGACCTAAACTTAAATCTTGACGGCAAAAATCTTGAAGTGATAACAGAAACTGTATTCTTAGGGATTACTTTCGATTCAAAATTGCAGTGGGGCGCGCACATTAGAACTCTTTCGGGTAGGTTAAGTTCAGCTGCATATGCAGTAAGGAAAATAAGACAGTTTACCGATGTAGCCACAGCTAGTTTAGTATTCTATGCTTATTTCCACAGTATAATGTCTTATGGCATTCTGCTGTGGGATCAGCAGCAGACATTTACTCAATGTTCATCTTACAAAAGATGACAATCCGCGTGATCTATAAAATGGGTCCTCGCGAGTCCCTCAGAGATAAATTTAAAGAGATCGATATACTGACTCTACCTTCACTTTATATTTTGGAATGTATTTTGTATGTCTGCAAAAATCGAGGGCTTTTCAAAACTAGATGCGACTTCTATAATTTAAATACACGCAGTAAGCACGACATTATAATACCCAAATTCAGAATAACTAAAACTAGCAAGTCTTTTCTTATAAACATTATACGCTTTTATAACAAGTTTCCAAAGTCAGTTATAGAACTGACCGATGGAAGGTTCAAAAACTACATCAAACATGTCCTTATTAAAAAGCATATTATAAAATTAAGGACATATTTTAAAAATGTTGGCTTTAGCTCCTTCTGCGCATGCGGCTTCCCTGGTAAGTCAATAAACGGCACAAATATGTGGATGTCTCTAACTATTCTCAATACAATTTTTCTATTTTTTTTGTTTTCTTTCTTTTAATTAGACTTTTTACAATGGTTCTCAATCATCTTTATAGCCCTTTGCTAAGAATAGATAACAGCACTGATAACAACATTTGTGCCACATGTTAAATTTAGTCTTGTTATATTTTTTTTTCCTTTGTATAGATTATTTAACCGATCGTTTTCTTTGTCTTTCGTGCTCGTTTGTGTGAACATTGTAGGCTTTCTAGATGCTAAATAGTTAACATTTGTTAACTATTTTTATATAATATATAATCTTTTAGTTTCTTTCGACTTATTTTCGGGCCTACGTTGTCCCACAAAAAGCAAAAAAGCATATTATAAAATCAAGGACTACGTTGAAGATAAAAACATTTGGCCTTAGCTCCTTCTGCGCATGCAGCTTCCCTGGTAACTTGTAAACGGCACAAATATGTGGATGTCTCTAACTATTCTCAATCTTATTTTTCTTTCCTTCTTTTAATTAAACTTTTTACAATGGTTTTCAAACATCTTTATAGCCCTTTGCTAAGAATAGTTATAGCACTGATAACAAAATTTGTGCCACATGTTAAATTTAGTCATGTAATACTTATTTTTATTTACATTTGTATAGATTCTTTTACCGATTGTTTTGTGAATGTGTGAACATTGTAGGCCTTCTAGATGCTAGTTAACATTTGTTAACTTTTTTATAAAATATATAATCCTTTTATTTTATTTTTTTAGTTTCTTACGACTTATTGTCATAAGTCGGGCCTACGTTGTCCCCCCATGTCTAAGTACTAATGCTGTAACATGGAAATATTGTAAAACCAAACCATTTTTAAAAGAGTAACCATGGAGTTTCTTGCCGGTTCTTCTCCATAGAAAACGACCAACCTGAACCGTGCACCTTTTGTCGACGTTTTATAAGTGCCCATGTAGGCCTATATGAAATAAAATTATGATTTAGATTTTTGATCATGTAGATATCAATCTACATGATCAAAAAAAATGAAATGGTCTTTTGAGGCAAGAAACACCAGCCAGATTGAATGGACTGCATGCATTTGTCAATAACCGTGCAGCTCAACTCCGAATTTAAGCAGATCAATGATTCAACGAACAATACCAAATATTCATTTGACACAGCACACAATCAATCAATTGAACAGATATAATGTTTAAAATTACCATAGAAGACGGGGCAAGCACATTGCGTTTAGCCGGGCATAAGCCCAGACGCTTCCTTCAAAAAAAAAACCGAAATGATAAATCAAATGACAGTTTTCTAGAAAGTGTTTGCCATCAAAAGATCAACGAGACTGTCTAATATTATTAATTGCCCATTCAATTTACTAATGTCCTTGTTAATCTTAAAACAGTTTTCTATATCAAAGCTATACGCAGGTGAAAAGCTACAGTGATAATATTTTTGGGCGCATTTACGAGCCAATAGACAAAAACGCCAGTATGCCGTATATTTCGGAAAACCTCAGATAACGATGCAACTAGACGCCTCTAAAAACCTAGCTATACAGGCTAATCTTTGAAAATGATCCTTTTAGCCCTGGAAAATAACTGTAATTAGAGGCCAATCTGCTTTACATCTCGAGAACTAATGAGTTGAGTTTTATTGAACACAATTTAATAAGGAATACATTTGCCCGAGTATAAATTTCAGTTAAAACAAAACTTAACGAGAATTAAGCAAAACTGAGTTTTGGGACCTTTAACAGCCTTTTTTTTGCTCATGGAATCTTTACGAACATTTCACGCAGCACTATCATAATTAACATAATTCCGGTGAAAAATGTCTTATTTACTCATACGATGTCTTCTAAAAGTGTAACTACTTTATAAACAAACAAAAAGATGCCTATCCGCTTAATCCAACTGATGTACCAACTCCTCTTTAATTAGACTGATATCAACAATCGACACCCTCCAACTCCAAGCGCCAGAAAGCAAACGAAATGAAACTAACCCCATTCCTCAACAAAAGGAACTTTGAACTAGTTCAGACAAGAGCCACTAAGCGTCTACAGATCTCATTCCGTTTCAACGCCTCAAAGAAGGAACCCTAAAGAACTTTTTCAATCAACTAGCTACTATGTCTAACGGAAATCGGTATTAAGTTAATTTGAAAGGTGATGGCTTCGGAAGAGCTTATTCGCCCATCTATTCTTTGTTAATTTTTCGCATTTCTTCCTTTTTTTGCGCCCTTCGACGTTGTCAAAAGGAATAAAAGTTTGCGAAGCCTGTTGAAGTTATATCACTATTTCGTTGAATACAATATCGGACGCGGTTTGCGAAAAATTGTGTTGAAATAGTTTACGCAATAATTCCTTTTTCATAGGTACTATGAAGCTTCTCCGGAACCGAACTAATCATATAATAAGTGTTTTCGCATAATTATAATAGTTACTTCTACATTAGGTATTGTTGTTGAAAATTCGGCTGTAAACCTGTCCGCCTACAGTTGATGGCCTAATATATCGATCGAAAACTAATTATCAATTTTCATGTATGATCAAAACCAGCCAGAAAAATATTTCTGAAAACTTAAATGATGGAAGTAAAATAAAGTAACCTTCACACAACAAAAAATAACGATCCAATCTTTGAGAGCACTGAGTTTTTTTTACGCATTCAATGAAACTTTAAATTGTGAATTTCAGTAAAATATAATGATATGCAAGTTTCATTGAAGCATCATTATTCTTATCTTTTATATTTCAGTAAAAAGAATACGAATTTTCTTTTTACTGAAATATACTTGACTGAGAAATATGGTCTACCATATTTCTCAGTCAGTATCTTTTGCGAAAAACATTCGATAAATAACGTCTGTTAGGAACCAAATTTCAGCAGAATGGTGGCCACCATCCTGTTGTTAAAAACATTATGAAAAATCGGAATTTCGGCTAAGAATGAAAACCTTACACAAACCACCAATATATTTAAGAGCAACATTTTTAACAATAACAAAAAGAACTCATATTTTAAAGAAACCGCCGCATAATAAACTAAAAGAGAGAAAAGAATACAAAAACTCGAGGAAAACAGTCGAAAGAAAAACACAGTAAGTATCCTACTGAATATTATAAATATGAAAATCTGTATGTTTGGATGAGTCTCTAGACAAGTGGTGTTCTATAAACTAAAGCGTCACGATAGCGAATGGATAATGTAAAAAATTATGGGAATATCAAACGCTACCGAAATATCACGTGACCAATCCTTTATATTTTGGCATTTTGACAATCGTCTTCGATGACACCCTCTGGATTAGTACATAGAATGCTTTTTACCTCTTTAGATCCACATAAATGACATGCAAGTGCTTTTGCTCACGTGAATGTTGAGGCTATCCAACAGCTAGACAACACAGACTTAGTGCGTAGGCTAAAAAGAACTAAACCTTTTGAATAAGTGTAGTGTACAAAGTGAATGTATAATAGTAACAATGTTGTGCTATACATATAACACATGAACATAGTGTTTTTATAAATTAAATAATACTCTAAGAAAGTGCTACGGACTTGTGCAAATGGACACTATTCTTAGATTTAACATCTATCACGTAACATATTAAGTTAGAGTTAAATTGCTTATTAGTCTTTTATGGTAGATCGTAATTAACTATCATCATCACATCATGATAGTTAATTTAAAAATGTTCGACAATCACGCGGTCGAAGCCACTAGCATTTGTAAGTACAAAATAATTTTCTTTCGTCACAATAGAACGCGTTGGTAATGCTAAAAGATTCCGTTCATGAATAAGCTATGAAAATGTTGGTCTTTGTCTAATCAACTAGCGACCAAAAAGAAAGCTAGGCGAAACAAATGAAGATGTCTTTTTAACCCCCGGGCCCCAACGGAAAAAGAGGGGTGTTATAAGTTTTCGTGTGTACGTGTGTGTTTGTAAATCTGTCTGTGGCATCATAGCTCCTAAACAGATGAACCGATTTTGATTTCGTTTTTTTTTTGTGAAGTGTCTTTATCGAGAGTCCTTGATGAAAATCGGTGCAGCCGTTCTAAAGTTATGGGTTTTTGTTTGAATCAGGGCGTTTTCGCAAGATATCGTGTGATAATTACGTGTTCAATAGATTTTCGATTGAGCGCTTCTACTACTAGATACATGATGTTGCATGGAATTAAAATGTGTTGGGAGTTTTATGTTAATTTTTACTTGTTGTTCGTTTGTTTAGGGAGCTTCTCCACCAAAGATGTACGAGGTAGCGCGATATGCGAGAAAAAACCAACAATGGGATTACTGCATTTTCTGAGCCAGGTTTAGCGCAGCTCTGGGGGAAAAGCGCTAGCCGAGCTAGGTATTTTTACGTAAAAAATAACAAAAGATGACTGTGAGAGATGCGGGCAAAACTGTGTGCACAGAAAGATCACGAGGGTTAGCACAGCTAAACAGAGTCCGCAAAGCATCATCGCACTTCACAGCTGCACACCGTTTAACAACTTCGCTAAGCATCCTCGCGCTGTCTCGTTACCTCGCACATCTTTGGTGTTAAAGCACGCTTAAAGTCGTAATTAGCATGGCAAGGTTTAAGCGCGATGCATCATTGAGGTTAGTAGCAGAATATTCACATCGTCGTGCTGTGAAGTTAGAACCATTGCAATGTCACAGAGGACGTTATAAAAGAGCGTTGACAACGAGATATTTTTTAAACGTGTTCTGACATTTATGCGCAACATCTAGCAAAGTCAGTTAGATGTTTTATGGTTTTGGTCTTACTTAGACCTGTCCCCCTAGACAAGTTACAAACGTTTCTTTCTACAATCGTTAACGCCTTCTATTTGTATGGTCTGACCACGTGGCTTAACGTTCAGATGCGTCATTCCCATAAATTGATTTGTTTCTTATCATCGATTGTAGATTGTCAACTTGGCTACAGGTACTGAAATCCTGTACCTATAATGTGTAAAAAGATACATCACATAGCCGTCATATGTGTATTCTGTATATCAAACTAAGGTCCTTGTATACGATCCCTGGCTCTTGGTAGTATTAAAATAAAAAAGTTGTAACTCTGATCTTTAATATCTTCCTAATAAAATTTCCTATCTATCAAATCCCACGATATCACTTGTGAATTACATAAGATATCAAATCAAATCATTTGCTCGAACATGAGTATCTTACATACATATCGCATATCGATGTCGCTTGTGAATTTTTACAACCTGTATCCCCCGGATAAGGTATCCAATTAAGAATACTACAGCTTTCTTGCCGTATGAAATGAGTATTTAACCGCACATTCAACACTGCATTAAAGATATAGGTCACATATTTATCTCAAACCAGTCTCCAGAAGAACCAATCAGAAGCAACCAATTTTAATTGAGCTGAGAAGTTGCTATTAACGACCGGGCTTTCTTTAGCTCACTAATTGAACAGTCAAGCATAAAGCTGCTTCTTCAAAGGCGGATTCTAAAAACATAAGTAATTAAATAAAAAGGAACTTTATTTATTTACTTTACTTTATTAAGTTATGAATCTTTCATAACTTTAATTACGTCGCAATTAAAAGAACACCGTTGATGTGGGAGGTCTGGTAAGAAGGCTAACTGCTAAAGCTCTGATGTACGGCTACCACCGAGCATTATGATCAATCAGCCAAAAGACTGCAGGACATAGGCCTCTCAAAACTATCTCCACAATGACCAGGTTCTGTCTATCGCATTAGATCAAGTAGATTCCGGTGACCATCTACATCATTCTCAAAACCTTACCCAGGCTGTTATAGATAAATCTGTTTTGTTATTATAACTTCTTCGTCCGTGGATAGGTGATCATTTCAACCTACCGAGTTTCCTCCGTGCCTCGGAAAGCTCGTTAAGCCGTTAGTCCTGGCTGTCATTTGAAGATATTTGATAGTCATCACGAGTAGTCAGAAGCTTGAGATCTGACACCAGTTTAGCCAAGGGGTACCGTGTTACCCAGTTACTAGTTTGAGGAGGTCAGATAGGCAGTCGCTCCATGTAAAACACTGGTACTCAGCTGAATCCGGTTAAACTGGAAGCCGACCCCAACATAAATTTGGGAAAAGGCTAGGCAGATAGATTGTTTTTATAACTTCTTATATGTGACCGTGTAGAACGTGACCTCTCAATAGACCGGAACCCTCTCTGTGCAACGCCTGTAAAGGCACATCCCTCTAGCTGCCGTCCTTGTTTGAATCGCAAATTAAGGCAGAGTGATAATTTAATATGTCTATAAGGGTTTGTCTGTAACAGCCCGTAGGATTAATGTCCAGTTTATGCCAAGTGCGCCGACCCTATTACATGCCAAAACTTTTTAAATATAAATTTACTTATTTTGTTGTTAGGCTCGCGTTTGACCACAATATGACCTGATTGGATGCTCAATCACCTTCCACCGCAGCCCAACGTTTAGAAAATTAAGGCGTGACATTATTATATTTTAGCATCTTGATTAGAAGACTTCACGTAGTTGAACTTCTGTTCATAAATTCTCATTCTGTATCATTACCGTTTACATTTTAATGTCTAGTTCCAAGATGGCGGCTGTCTATTCATTTATACATTAGTTAATTGCTTTTAGAGCACTTTGTACTACAGGTATTTCATACCAGGTAGCCAGGTTGAAAAGAGTCTCGTCTTATATAAGTATGGCCTTTAATGAAGGATCTTATTGCTTATATTTTATAAGAGGCTTTAAGTTCTCCGTGAATCTCTGGGAACACTTCTAAAATTAGATGAAGTAGCTGTATGGAAATAAAGTCGGTAATAATTGTCTTCGCGCCTTCATCCCGTTAAGATTTATTATTTAGATTACGATCACCTCGTGAGAATCATGGTAACAACTCGAAAATCTTCCACGTACTAATGTGCATTACTTTCATTGATCTACGGCATAACCACCGTAAGGCAAGTATAGTGAATGTGAATAACGTATTAAATGAAAAAATACACTTTTCCCTGAATCAAATATATCTGTTTCCTTTGTGCATATTATACGTTATTATTTATATCTATAGAACATACATAATATGTTTTGTGTCCATAAATAATTAGGTAGGACTGAAATTCAGTCCTGCACCGAAACTAGACATTTTGCAAGACAAGCCACTGATGAGATACTTAATCCGACATAGTAACAAGATAAGCTTATGCCGTCTCCTTACCGTATCCAAGTAGTATATGGCAACACTAACATAAACAGAGCGATCAAGTAACGTGTTGCCATACAACACGCCATACGGTAGGCAGTGTTGCTACACTATAACGTTTACGACCTCGTTCCGGACTATTACCAGCATAATATCTACCTGCGTCGGTTGGTAATAGGCCCTAGTTAGGGAAGGAAATAGGTACACCATATCTAGACCTGAGATAATTAAACATCGCTCCTGTAATTCTGAAGGGCTAGACAGACATGTAAAGTCCAACCACATAGTTATGTTAATGTCAAGTAATAAGTGAGAAGGCTATTGCTTTCAACCGGTGACTAATCCAGAGCGGACAGCTATCAAAAATTCCTGACGGAAAAACGACATTACAAGACTTGATCATCAAACCCTAAACCGAACGTTCGCAATCACTATGAAATGATGATGCAATGTAATTTTGTGACGTAGCCGGCTATCTGGTAGGGGTGTGTAATGTATGATAATAACAGATAGTATAATATCACTTGAAATAACGTTCACATGATATAATTTTCATATGCTATAAAAACAAATAACTTAATTTTATGTGATCTAATGTTATATTTCATGTATCCTTCATTTGCTCAAATAACATTTAGTATAACGTTCGTTTCATATAATTTTCAATTTGTATATTGTTCTTCGTTACTTAACGTTAATTTGATTTAATTTTCATATTAACTAATGTTCTAAGGTAACGCGTTTATGAGAACAACCAATTTTTGGACCTTACCCCAAAACACTAAAGTTGCTTCTGCATCGTCGCCGGCGCTGTGGGAAGTGCAACCCCTTTGCCCTTACGTAACAAAGCATAGGTTCCCGTGCGAGCCACCAGCAAGCCGAAGCTGCAGAGGTGAGTCCCTTCGCGGCTCCGGTTTTTGTATACACTGTAGGGGTAACAGCCAAAAGACTGTGTGAATTTGGGGTGCCCCGATTCAGTTTTGGAAAAGATTCGACGAGAGAAAATTAAAATGTCCGTCCACCCGCATTAAAGCAAACTAATAACAAGAAATATTATTGGGTTGTACTTTGTTTTATAGATAACAGTTTTATAGAATTTCGTTTCACATAAAAGTTTTCTCATATTATCATTTTATACAATATGTATAGTTTATAATTTTATATATGTTTAGTTAATATAAAAGAAAGACAGCTTCTAATCGTTTCAATTCATATTACTTTCTTTGGTATTGTTCGTCGAATCTTTGAGCTCCTTAAATTCTGAGTTGAGCTGCTCGGTTATTGACAAATGCGTGCACTGACTGGACAGGTCCACTCAAGCTGGCTGGTTCTTTCCTCAGAAGACCATTTCAGACATCTGTCTACATGGTCTTCACATGATCTTACCAAGATTTTGTCTGAACTTTAAAAGATACTGTGACCTCTGAGTTTGTTTCAGCCTTTCTTCTTAGAGTAGTCATATACGAAACGCCGTCCTCATCTAGTTTTAAAAAATATGATCGACATGTAAAAGTGTTTGTACAAACCAACTTATAGAAATAAAATAATTTATCATTTATACCTCCAAACACTTTAAAGTTTTTTCTGCATCGTCCGATTTTAAATACACTCTAGGAATAGCAAAAGACAAAAAACTACGTGAATTCGTGGTGCTCAGATTTAGTTTTGGAACAGATTCGACCCATTTTAACCATGAAGCAACAAGAGGAACGGAATGAATGACACGTCATATTATAAGGTCACCGACCCACAAAATGGCGGCAAAAGTTCCGTTTCATTATCATAAAAATAATTATTATTATTAAAATACAGTATTCGTTACAAAATAATAGTAATAATTTATTGGTCAAAAACAGTGTTACAAATTATATTTTTCCACCAGATATTGATGCAAAGATTATGCAATACACAGTAGTAGTTAACTTTTAGTGGAAAAGATCACCTGTTTCCTGTACTAGTTATAGAAAACTTTATCACAGGAGACAGGGCCTTCCATTTACAATGAGACAGCGTATTGGCAGTACATGCATGCCGATGTTTGTTGGAAATAGCCAACTATTAATATGGACACATACATACATAAAATCACGCCTTTTTCCCATGGGGGAAGGCAGAAACTACAGAACGCCACCTGCTACGATCCTTACATACTTCTTTTGCTTCACTCACATTCATGCATCTAGTCATAAACACACGCCGGTTATGAGTACTGCGCACCTGGCCTTTTTGAAGAACCTCACCTATAAGATCTATGTATGTCTTTCTACGGCGTCCCCTCCCGGCGTTTCCATTCACGTCTGCCTTGTAAATACAATTAATAATAATAATACGAATAATATGGAATACGTGCAAAAATAGGAACTAGTCGGTAATCAAAAGAAAGTAACTGTAGGTGTGGGTGTACGAGTACTGTGTAGGCTTGTTGTGTATGTGTGTTGTTTGATGTGTGTGTGTGCGTGTGTGTGTGTGTGCATGTGTGTGTGATTGCTCGTGAGTGTACAGATTTCACTGTAGAACTATATCGGTTGTACAAGAAGGCTTTCAGTATCACCTTATGATAGTTTCAACAGCCAATCACGCAACAGTAGTTTGCACTTTGAGAACGAATGCTCGTAAATTTTGAGTTGTTTGTTCGCTTTGTTATAAAGGCGAGGGTCGAAAACATAGAAATGTTGACTAGCAAGAGTGGTCCTATGGCGTACGGTAGGACATACATGACTCTGGCGTCGTTTCCCACTCATGAGCCCTGGGACATACGTGAGAGAAGAGTGTTGGCGCAGAATCGATTGAAGGACAACGAGCTGTCTCACAGATAGAAGTTTACACTCGCTTTGTAACAAAGATGTAGGGTACATGCGTGGTTTCTTGTATATAACTTTTAAGACAGCTCTCTGTGCCCTTTCAACATATGAGTTTGCGGACACGCCCTGTCAATACCTTTAAATGCGTGTGCCAATTCAAGGAAGAGTCAAGGAACACACCAAGGTACTTGACATTACTTTCCTCTTTGACCCTCTCTATGCATAGGCAATTGCAGGTCTGTGTGTTTGTGTCAAGACATCTATGAGCCCTAAGGGAGAGCAAATCACTTGAGGGTTGGGATTGAGTGGATGGTGAGAAAGCGAGATAATTAGTTTTAGCGGCATTCAGAGTGAACAAGTTAGCATTCAACCACGTTATAATAATTCTTAGAGCATTCTCTGCATCAGTGTGAGCATCTTCCCAGGTTTTGCTAAGTACAGCGGTGTCGTCCGCATAGGCAAATATTTTACAATACTTTATATTGAGTTGACAAAGTTCGTTTGCGTAAATAAGAAAGAGTGTTGGACCAAGTACACTACCCTGGGGCATCCCGAAGCCACTGAGGTCAATGTAATCACTTTGAGAGGTTTGTATTTTCACACATTGGCTTCGTCCTGTAAGGTAGTCTTTGAATATGCTCAGTGCCATGCCCCTGATTCCCATGCGTTCCATTTTCTTAAGGAGGATGTCAATCAATCCATCAATCAAAATTTCTTTATTCAATTAGGCCATTAAGCGGCACTTTCGAACGTCAAAAAAAATATTAAACGTAATAATAATTGATTCTACCGTCCTTTCGGAAATGTAGCTTGTTATGGAGAAGAACGGACAAGAAACTCCACACTAACACATTAAAAAAAAAAGTTTTTTACACGTTTTTGGTTACAATAATCTTGTAGGAAAAATATATATATAGAATATAGAAAAATACATATATGTGAGAACGATGTAAAAAAAAACGCACTTAAAAGCGTCTAGAGTAAAACAAACAATTAATAATACAATAAATAGGTAATTAAAAACAGGCGGAGGCAGCTAAGATATGACCAATCCCAACTGATGGCGCCCGTTCACGAACATGACACATGGATCGGCACCACTCAGCTCAACCATCATGAAGGGAACCGAATGATCCAACACATGTGCCACCATCAGAGAGACATTAGAGAGAGCATGACACACTCAACTGCCAGGGCACACTGAAGTCAACGAACGACACATAGGTACAGTAAATGGTAGATTTACAGTTGGTACATAGTACTCACATATGTGCTGTGCAGTTATATAATCCAAAAACTAAATTGAGTTTATACAACACAAATATACATTATAATTATTCATACAGTCTTCAGCAGGTCCAACAATACTTCAGAACTTTTCTGCTTATCACTTGTTTTTGTGGCCTAGTGGCTGTGGAGCTGGAATAGCGTTGGGCCAAGCATTTTTATCAGCGATGTAATCCCCCAACCTATAATATGCCTGCCTGCATAGTGTGCGTTTTATACAAGTTTTAAATTTTGTCTCATTCAATTCTAGAATGTGTGGCGGTATTTTATTGTAACATTTTATACAGTCCCCATAAAAGATGACGCTACTTTAGCCAGCCTGAAACCTGGTTGAATTAATTGGTCCCTATTTCTAGTTACATAACTATGTCTATCGCTGTTTTTACTAAAAAGATGTAAATTCTTTCTAACGTACTCGTACATGATGTTTTCGTGAATATATTGACAAGGTACCGTCATGATGTTAATGTCCTTAACCAGTTCCCTTAGAGAATCGCGCCGGCGCCGGCTCTGATGGCTCGTTTTTGCAGAACAAAAATTGACTGAATGTCTGCAGCCCTTCCCCATAGTAATATGCCGTAAGACATTATACTATGAAAGTAACTAAAATAGACCAGCCTCGCGGTATCTACATCAGTAAATTGACGAATTTTTCTAACAGCATAAGCCACCGAACTTAACCGCCCCGCAAGTGATATTAAATGAGGACCCCATTGTAACCTTGAGTCTAGCGTGATACCCAGGAAAACCGTTTTGTCGACGAATTCTAGCTTCTCGTTGTTTAATGAATCATAACTTTTGACATTCGGCAAGGCAAATTTTACACACTTAGTTTTTTTAGCATTCAAAACCAAATTATTAGCAGTGAACCAATTTAAAACTTGCGGCAATGCATTATTTACGTCGGCAACGTTACTCGTACGTCTATTTATGTTAAAAATCAAAGAAGTGTCATCAGCAAATAACACCATGTTTAGTTTGTTTTTCAATAGATGGGGTAAATCGTTAATGTATACTAGAAATAAGAAAGGACCTAAAATTGAGCCCTGGGATACCCCCATTTTCACGTTCAACCGCGACGAATTGACGCCGTTTATTTGAACTAATTGCTGTCTATCATTCAAATAGGATTTTACTAAACTTAATGCTGATTGGCCCGTAATGCTCAAGTTTCAAAAGCAATGTTTCATGCTCAACGCAATCAAACGCCTTCGACAGGTCGCAGAAGATACCTATGGCATCTTGTACCTCCTCCCACGCATCAAAGATGTGTTTTATTAAGGTGACACCAGCGTCGGTTGTACAACGTCCTTTGGTGAAACCATATTGTTTCTCGTGTAGGATGTTTTTCGTATTAAAATAAATGAGCATTTGATTTAGCATCATCTTTTCAAATACCTTGCTGAAAACCGGCAACACGGATACTGGTCTATAATTATTTGTGTCTTTACTGTCCCCGGATTTAAAAAGTGGTATAACCTTACTATATTTCATAAGATCGTGTTATACGTTCCTTATAGTGTTTGAATTTTGCAAATAATTTTACTATTTTAAAAGTATGTTACATGAAAAATTGTGATAATAAAATTCATTGAATTGTGTTTCTGTGAAATATTTTATGCTTCATTCAAGTAAATAGTCAATAATATTCAAAATAAAGATACAAGATGAAATATTATATGCAACATTTTCTGCGAAACGAAATTCTATAACATTTCTGTTTACATACAAGGGAAATCATATTTATGTGGTGCTTGTTTTTGCTAGCACGAAACTGGCAGTAGTTTAAAGTCTACTTAGTTTTTGCAAAAAAATGCAAAACAAAGTAGACATTTCTAAATTATATTAAACGTTACTTTAAGATTTGAATATCATAGTAACTGAATATTATACTTATTGAATATTATTTCAAATGTGTATTATATAAAATGTTCACTATACCATATAATATTAGTATTATTAAAATTATAATATTAGTAAAATGAAATTATATTAAATGTAATTAGGTCTTAAGATTATTAGAACTTCTGTTATTATTTAAAACGCTACACACTCATCTGGCAGAGAGTGTGTCAAAATTGGCAGTAAGTAGAACCAGAGTTTTAAGTAAAGATAATTTCTCTAGTTTCTATAAATGTATGTAAACAATATTTAATAGTTTCTAATATTAGAATCACACTAATATCGTACAGGCAAAAGTTTGTGGGTGTGTACGTTTGTTACTTCTTCACGCCAGAACGCCTCGACGGATCTGGATGAAATTTGGCACAGAGATAGATTATAGTCAGAAATAACACATAGAATACGGGAATACAGGATAATTTTTGACTTTCAAGCGGGCGGAGCCGGTGGCAGAAGCTAGTTAAATTTACAAAAGAATTTATCTATCTATCTAGACTAAAATCTATCTCTGTGCTAAATTTTATCCGATCCGGTCAGTAGTTTATGCGTGTAAGAGAAACAAACATACAAACACACACTCACAAATTTTCGCCTTAGTTTGATGTAAAATTGTAATATTTTTGTCCCAAAAATTCTTCAAGACAGTCTAAAACTTTTACTTTACCAAAGAAAATACCCTTCAATTGTCGTCTTTGAGATATTGATAGACATTGCAACCTTTCAAAAGTATTGCTGAAATTTATCTGACAGTTAAGATCAAAGAGTAATTAATATAATCAAACTGCCTAGCCTTTTTCCCAACTTCGTTGGCTTTCAGTCTGACCGGAGGCAGATGAGTAACATAATTTTAAATGAAGCTGCCTATCTGATCTCCGCAACCCAGTAACTGGGTAAAACGATGGCAAGACTGGTGACATATTAAGGTTTATGTCCCTTGAGAACCCATAAAAAACAGTTCAATTACAATGAGATACAGATTTACTTCTAAATAATAATATAATATTTGCCTTATAACAACGCCAATGCCTCAGAGTTGGCGCTGTTATAGGGTACATACATATATTGAGTTTACTCATAGTAATATGTATATTATGAGACCTCTTTATCTCCTCCGTTAAATCATTGAACAGTTGTGCTATCCACTAATACTGTTTTTTTGCCGTAATTAGTCCGTGCACGTGCGGTTATTATTTGAAATTTGTTTTACTTCTTGTGTTGTATGTTATTGTTTTTTTATTTAGTTGTATGTTTGATTGTACAGAATTCGTGGTGATTTTTTTTTATGCAAATGCAGGTGTAATATGTGTAAAGTTTTGTGAGATTTAGTAGGATTTAGTGAGTTTATTTTTAATTTTGTAACGAGTAAAGACTGTTCAAGATCCAGCGAGGTCTCGGTATTTAATATAAGGTCATTCATTTACGGCCCCAGTTCCATGTTAACTTTGAAGATTGATTCACGCAGAGGTTGTAACACAGCCACGACCTCCTCAAAGAGTAATTAATAATTATATACTTACTTTATTGATTAACATATAAATAGGACCCAAATCTCATGCAGAATAAACGAAGAAAGGGAAATGTCTGTCCTTCTAACTTCTTCCACACCAGTCTCTCGCAACGATTTTACCGTTTTCTTGGAGTATACCTGTATAATAAAATTAATACAATACTTTCAATATACCCTACCCTCTTCGTAAATCAATCTGTAAACGAACTGTTTCTAAATGGCTGAAAACTCTTGATTATGATACAACTGAAGGGCTGCTTATTCCTATCCGTTAACCCTCAACTCTACCCCCATTTACACCCTCAAACACTCGTATACCTACTCTTACCCACACGTACTCTCACTCACATACACACACTCACATACATATAACTCATATTATATCCATTCTAGAACCAGCATTTTTGTTAATGTCAAAAATAATGCATTGTAAACCTTATCATTATCACACAGTTCATACTTGATCTATTACATACAAAGCCTAACTGTAATATGGGGAGCCTGGTGACCCGTAACACAGGTATTCAATACCTTTTTCGGGCACCAGTCTCTCACAAATGTATTTGTTTAAGTATTTTCTGTACCTGCAACATTTGTGATGAGAAAATAAATTTTAATATTATTATAATATTATTGCTAAAAATATAAACTTAAACTAAATTGCCAATTAACTTAAGTCGTATATATTATTCCCCAATGTTAACGCAGGCATAACTTAGTCAGATGGCGGTACTCCAATCAGCCACAATGTGACTGTGAAACCACCCCACAGACGATGCCCCAGCTCCTGCTCCTTATGTAAAGAAACCTGCACAATGTAAGACCTTTGTGAGGCCAGCGATAAGGCTATCGTCGTGGCTGAATACAGGTCGAAAAAAAATTGTGAATGAATTATCAATCAATCATCAATAATTTTTTGGTTGTTTGTTTTTGTTGTTTTCATCGACAAGAAGAAAAAGAAGTAGAAACGCAGTAGGCCAGTGCGCTCGCTCGGAGCCAGAATATCAATATTTAACATCCTTTTGGATAGTTTTGGATTGAATATTTTAAACATCTAAGTCGTGTTCCAAGGAGTATCCAAAAGTAGCAAAATTGATATGGTGTCTTTAATATTTTTTTTAAAGCAAAAGTATCAGTTACACGAAAGAACCATCAATAATAAATATAATTTCTTTTCAAACCTATTAACCAAGCCGTTACCAAGGACAATGCTTTAAAATGTAACAGTTTTACGGCAGTAAAGCGGAGTAAGGCCCTTAAGGCTCTTAACACGACTAATTAATGGACAATTTATCGTTCAATTCGTAAGGATATGTTCCGAAACCCATTGATAGACTCATTAAAGTTAGTCATACGGAGGTCGCATGTCATGGAGACGTTAACGAGGCTATTTCCTCGGCTAATAGCTTGGACATATTCCGTTGAGTAGAACTAGATTAGGGTCTGGCTAGATGATGGTAACTGTAATTGAACCATTTGAGATTGGGAAATTGAAAGTGGCTTTTTTCTAATGGTTGCTGCTCGTAAACGTCCACTGCTGGAAGAGATCTCCTCAAGTGTCGTGATATTGTACTTTACTTCTCGCATTCAACGAATTCCAGCGGATCACATTTTTTTTTTCTGCTTTGCCTCTCTCTAGGAATTTCTTCCTGTATCGTGGGTGCGTTTACAAACATTTAAACTCACATAATGACACCCAAATCTGGAACAACTATCTGTATGCCAAACAAATATTTGTTCCGTGCGGGAATCGAACCCGCGACAAGCAGCGCAGCAGCCGATCACTCAACCACTACGCCAACCTTGTCGTCAAAAACAAGTACACCTTGTGGCAGACCTTCCGGTACGTTGTCACCTCACCTCGACCCAACTCTTTCCACTATCACTTAAGTTTGGAAAGTCTTCGGATAGACCGATCTTGGATTTTCTGCGAATCTCTTCGTTTTTGTTTCGATGACGCAGTAAAGCTCCAAATAAGCCCTCAACATTGTATGACTTTCAGTCTTCTAAAGAGGTCCATTGTGACCTTCCCTGGATTGTTTTTACACTTTCACTAAAGTTTGGCAACTTTTAGGAATATGTCAGTGTTTAAATCTCTTGCAATAATGTAGTCAAATTCCAAGCTTAGGCATCTTTATCGACCTTTGGGTGACTTGCAGTCTTCTCATAAAGCCCAATGCGCGCAAGCGCCGCCGCGTCGTTTCAAATTTATGTTTTAGTAAAGAGACGAACAGATACACTGGCTGAGGGCACAGGTCAGGTCAGGACACAGGTCACCTAGCACAGGAGTCAGGGACTTCACTGATTTGTAATCTTTATCTTATGTAGTAAAAAAAGAAACAATTTTCACTGCTCCTGGTACAATTCGCTTCCAAAACCATAAATTACTGCAAGGCCTTCACGTTTATTAATAACAGTACATATCTAACTAGGTAATTACAACATTTGCTAATGTACCATGGAAGTGAACCCACCTGCTACGCTCTCATTACGGAATAATCCGCTAAATATTGTCTAATACTACGGCCCGAGAAGAATTCTTGTGATGTTTAATACTGTTATATGTGTTCAGGCCTAACGCCTTCAACAAAAGTAATGGCAATCACACGATGCGTCCTATGATGAGCTCTTAATAATCAAGCAGGCGTTACTTTTTTTCTTCTAATAAAATTATATAGTCATACTTAACTTGCCAACGAACCAATGTCCGTGTAACATCTTTTTTTATGTAATAAATATATATGCGATTCTTGGGACTTTAATTGGCACCAGTATATTGTCCAAAGATATTACATGGTGGCCCATGAGGGGAACAAAGAAGAATCCGCGGAAATAAAGAAATAAAGTTAAATTAAATTGGTACGAGTACGACACGCGCGCAGCGGAAACGTACTTCAAGATTTGGAGACTTGCAGTGGAGGGACAAAACTCCACGGGTTCCAGCGTATGGAGGGCTGCCATCTGGTCAATACAAGGAGCCAGGATTCGAGCAGTGGTGCAGCCAAAGCATCACATCGAGCAGGCCGTCAACGTGTCGCCTCAAAGTTAAGTGCCCATCCTTTGTTTAAAATCCATCCATTCATCCAAAATACCTATAATACCAATATTAGAATATTGAGAATAGCATACCATTTGTGTAAATTAAAGATTTTACGTGCATATTATTGCCGAAATCCCCTAAGAATTGCATCAGATATTTTCTTTTTCATCTACCTTCAACAAAAAATAAAATCGTTAAAAGTTTAGAATATCGCTAGATTACATCGTTAAATTAATAATAAATAAAAAATAAAAATAAATGCTTCAATAATAAATTTATATTTTCAAAGAATAGGCTCGGTCAAGAACCTTTTCTATTCATTTTGTTTTTTAGTTCTGGTTTTAGCTAAACATAGTGTGCCGACTATTCCAGGTCACGCCCCTTCGAGTGATACCGGCCACCCGGCCTGGTCAAAAACTGGCCGACCGTCCGGTTGGCGTACAGCTGATCGTGCGCACCCAGCTTCCTTATCAGCAGGCGACACCGAAACGAGGAACGTGAGCCCATTCATTTTCTTAATTTTTTTCTGGCAATTGGCCACTATCATTTTCAAAGTTGACTTCTTAACGCTGCTTATTCACAATGGCTGAAAGTAAGCAGCGTTTTAAAGAATTATTCACAAAAAGAGCGTCCGCCAAAGGACAGATTACTAAATTTAAAAATTATTTACACAATATTGCAAAAGAAAATGAGTTAAATGATATTCAATTAACAGAACTAAATTTAAAACTTGCAAAGTTTGAGGCATTATCTGTTAGGGTTGATTTCTCGCAAAGTGAAATAGAGGTTCTGAGCCCTGAAAACATTGCAGCTGAAATTGACGAGCGCGATAATATTGAGAGAGAAATAATAATGAACATCGCCACTGCTAAGAATTTGGTTGCCATGTTTTCTCGAAAAATGAATGCGAACAAAGACGCAATTCTGTTCATAATGCTTCATGTTGTGCAGACGATCATCACAGTGTAGGGTTGAAACTCCCTCAGATTCAAATCACAAAGTTTAACGGTGATTATTTACGTTGGTTAGAGTTTAGAGACACTTTTGAGAGTTTAATTCATAACATTGATCAAGTTGCCGAAATTAATAAATTTTATTATTTAAATTCATGTTTACAAGGCGACGCAGCCAGAATCATTACTAATCTTGAAGTTTCCGCAAAAAAAACGCAGAAGCATGGAAGCTGCTTTGTGACCGTTACAATAATTATAGAATTTTAATAGATCACCATCTTAATTCATTATTAAATATAAAGCAACTTCCTCGTGAGTCAGAGCGATCTTTAAGATATTTAGTCGATCATATTTCCAAAAATCTACGCGCTCTGGTCAGCCTAGGATAACCAACTAATAATTGGGACGTTCTTATCATATTCATACTGTCATCTAAGCTGGATAGTCAAACATTAATGAAATGGGAGAAGCATCGTAACGGCATAACAGACGCGAAACTAAATTTTGAACAATTCTTTAAATTTATCATAGACCGCGCCAACGTGCTCGAGTCTGCAAATCGCAGTAACAATCATTCTGACAATATTATGGCTTCAAAGAACCCTACGACTCCTCAGCGTTTGGCTCCAAACAATAAACATCCAAATCCTAATCATAATTATCATAGTCAAAGAAAGAGTCAGGATAGTATGGTCAAATCATTTGCAAGCACTAGCAATAATAATAAAAATAAAGGGTCAAAGGGTTTTGCATGTATAATTTGTGACGAAGGTCATAGAATCTATGATTGCCCAGCATTCAAGGCTAAGGGTATTGATGAAAGAATGACGGATGTTACAAAATATAAATTGTGCATAAACTGTTTAAGACAGGGTCACTTCGTAAAGGACTGTCGCTTCAGATACTGCCAAGAGCCTGGTTGCAATGAGAGACATAATAGCTTGCTACACCGTCCGCCAACCTTAGCAAGCCAGCTCGCCACGGTCGAAGAACCAGGTGAGATAGTAGCAAGTTATTGTGATAAAAATACAAGTCAAATTATATTATCAACTGCCATGGTTGAAGTGTTGAATCCATTTGATCAGCGAAAGATCATAGTTCGTGCTTTATTGGATTGTGGCAGTCAATCATCTTTTATAACTGAGTCCCTAAAGACCAGATTGTCATTAAAGTCTCATCCCATTGACACTATAAAGGTTATTGGCATAGGAAACACATCAATAAGAAATGTTATTGAAAGCTGTAATATTAAAGTACTATCAATCATCATCATCATCTGCCTAGCCTTTTCCCAACTATGTTCTTTTACCAATTCTGGGATATGGAAGAAATTACTGGAAAATCAATTATGATTGAAAATGAAAGTGAATGTGAAAAGCACTTTTTCAACCACACAACAAGAACTACTACTGGTAGATTTTGTGTAAAATTACCGCTTAAGGATACCGCTGATTGTTTAGGCGATACTTATAAGTTAGCTAAGAGACGCTTTCTTAATATGGAAAGACGGTTAAAACGAAACCATAACTTAAAATTAGAATACGCCAAATTCATTAAGGAATACGAAGAATTAGGCCATTTATCGGTGTTAAATGTTAGTTTAAGTGATATAGAAAAAATGTATCGTCAAATATTAGTACACGAAGATGATAGGCATTTACAGCTCATGCTATGGAGAGGAGAGGAATCTGAACCCATTCAGACGATTATGCTCAATACTTTGACTTACGGAACAGCGAGCGCCAGTTACTTAAGCACACAATGTCTGTGGCAGGTAGGGCAGGAACAGAATAATGACTTAATTAAAGACATTATTCAAAAGGATTTCTACGTTGATGATCTGATAACGGGTTCGAATGATTCCCAGCAATTAATATATATACATGAAGCTGTATCTGAAGCATTAAAGTCAGGTTGTTTCAATTTAAGAAAGTTTAAAACTAATTACCCTTCCATTTTTGATAATGTTATTATGAATTAACAAGACAAGTTGATTTTTAGTGAGTCTTCAAGTACACTAGGGTTGGGCTGGACACCTTCAAGCGATACCTTGCACTTTCCAATAAAGGGATTTTCACATGATAATAATCAAATAATAACAAAGCGATTTATCATGTCAAATGCTTTCAAGATATTTGATCCATTGGGTATATTAAGTCCAGTTGTAGTGAAACCGAAGATAATGTTGCAAAGACTTTGGCAACAAAAACTGGACTGGGATCAACTAGTCCCTCTGGAGATAAGAGACGAATGGATTAAGTTTTCTGAAAACATAAAATACTTGCCGTCTTTACAAGTGCCAAGGTCTAGGTGACTCAGCTAAATATATCGAGTTACATTCATTTAGCGATGCTTCACAAAACGCGTATGGTGCGTGTATTTACATGAAAACGACTAGTCTCAATGGTGACGTCACAGTCAGATTATTGTGCGCGAAGTCAAAAGTGGCGCCTTTGAAGCCTTCTACCATACCCCGCCTGGAATTGTGCGCGGCCTTACTTGCTGCTAAACTTACAAAATCTGTAATTAACTCACTCCGGTACAAGCCAGACAAACTAGTGCACTGGTGCGATTCGACAATAGTATTGTGTTGGATTCGTAGCGATGTCAGTAAATTAAAAGTGTTCGTAGCTAATCGTATTGTTGAAATTAAGGAACTAACATCTACTTCAGCGTGGCGGTATATTCCGACGGATTCTAACCCTGCAGACTTAATATCAAGGGGAGTAGATGCTAAACGTTTTATTTCAATGGCACTATGGTGGACAGGGCCTAGTCTTTTATTAAAAAAATAATCTGAATGGCCTAAGCTAAATGCCAATGATTCGGCAGATCTACCAGAGATAAGGGCACATCATTCGGCAATAATTGATCAACCCGTCATTGATTTTGATAAATATTCATCTTTAACTAAGTTACAAAGATCATTTGCTTATGTTCGTAGATTCATATTTAACCTTAAAAACAAACATAATAAGCGCGTAGGTATATTGTCAGTTAATGAGCTACGTGACTCATTCTACTCACTATGCGTTATCTCTCAAGGTCAGACGTTCCCTATTGAATACGATCTATTAGTGAAAGGTAAATCTTTAAATAACAAAAGTAAGTTATTATCGTTATCGCCGTTCTTAGATGAACATAAATTAATTCGAGTCGGTGGACGAATAGATGCGTTAGTTCATTCTTTTGAAAAGAAACATCCAATTTTACTTCATGCTTCACATAGATTAACTAAATTATATTTCAAAAGAGAACATGTAAGCAATATGCATGCTGGTCCACAATTGTTATTGGCGTCTGTGCGAGAAGCAGTATGGCCAATTAATGGTAGGTGTCTTGCTAGGCGCACAGTCAATACTTGCGTAAAATGTAGACGACTACGAGGCGTGAAATTACAACCTAAAATGGGTAACTTACCGGCCCAGCGCATAACCCCTGACTATCCCTTTATATCTGTTGGCTTGGACTTTGCTGGCCCATTTTATATTATAAATCGTAAAGGCCGTGGGAGTCGTGTAGTTAAATGTTATTTATGTCTTTTTGTTTGTTTGCGTTATAAGTGCATCCATCTAGAAGCTGTCAGCGACTTAACAAAGGAGGCATTTATAATGACACTCAGGCGGTTTGTAGCTCGTCGTGGTAAGCCAACAGAAATATTCAGCGATAACGGAGGCAACTTTGTAGCTGCCGCGAAAGAAA
The DNA here is from genome assembly GCA_964057195.1 of Orthosia cruda. Classification (NCBI taxonomy): domain Eukaryota; kingdom Metazoa; phylum Arthropoda; class Insecta; order Lepidoptera; family Noctuidae; genus Orthosia; species Orthosia cruda. The sequence continues at coordinate 49,501,095 of OZ059826.1, read as the reverse complement.
TAGGAGCGTTCATAAGAGATCACCACGAGCCTCTGTCTGATTTTGCAAGTCAGCAATCTATTACATTTAAATTTATTCCGGCTTACACTCCTCATTTCGGTGGCATATGGGAAGCAGTCGGCAAAATATTTTTTAAGACGTGTTATTGGCGATAGCCACTTCACCTTTGAAGAAATTTCAACTTTGTTTACACAAGTGGAGGCGATTCTCAATAGCCGTCCCTTGTGTCCACTCTCATCCAGTCCTAACGACCTCCTTTCCCTCTCCGCAGGGCACTTCATCATTGGGAGGCCGTTGACCGCTCTGCCAGCACCAAACCTTGTAGAAGTCAAGAAAAGTCAGCTGCGACGGTATAAACGCCTAGAGAAGACACAGCATCATTTTTGGAAAAGGTGGCAGAAAGAATATCTGTGCGAATTGCAACAGAGGACAAAATGGCGAACAGATACGTCGAAGCTGGATGTTGGAGATATGGTACTCCTAGCAGATGACAACGCGCCCCCTCTTGCATAGAAACTGGGTCGCGTTCTTCGCCTTATATCCGGCTCTGATGGGATATCCAGAGTAGCAGACATCCACACCAACAAGGGCTGCGTGCGACGTTCACTAGTCCGGCTCTGCAGACTTCCCACAACAGAGGAGCTTAAGGATTGAAAGAGATCTTTCAATGGCCGGGAATATGTTCAGGCCTAACGCCTTCAACAAAAGTAATGGCAATCACACAGTGCGTCCTATGATGAGCTCTTAATAATCAAGCAGGCGTTACTTTTTTTCTTCTAATAAAATTATATATATAGTCATACTTCACTTGCCAACGAACCAATGTCCGTGTAACATCTTTTTTATGTAATAAATATATATGCGATTCTTGGGACTTTAATTGGCACCAGTATATCCTCCAAAGATATTACAATATGTGTTTTCAGAACAGGCTAAACGTGAATACTATATAATTTGAAAGTTTTAAACATAAATTATGTCTGTCTAGCAATTAATTTGCGCATTCGCTGTCGGAAAACTGAGATTTTGTTTCATCCCTGCCAGAAACACCTACTGATCAGGTAAGTAGAATAAATTATTTCTTTGAAAATAGCGGTACACACGGTGAATTTTCCAAAAAAAAAAATCGTTCGTTTGTTCATACAATCTAACCTAACATATAAGACCACAACTTACCAGATCGATAGAGTCGTTCTCAAGTGATCATCTTTTATACATGGGGCAATTGTGATTGAAGATTGTATCATCCGAAAGTGAATTTTAACGGTCATATTGAAATAAATTATAATTAGTCTCTCTAATCTAATAAACATATTAGTCTAATTGATGAATTAGCCTCTTTTGGACCCTAAGTTCGATTGCCTGATCGAACTGATGATCAATAGCCAGCCAATGTAATTGGACTCACAAAAATAATGTTTGGGTATAATACTATGTTGTAAAATTAAAGTTATGTTTTCCATAGAAGAAATTGTAAAATTTGATCCTTGCTGCCACCGTCAAGATTTTTACATTAGAAGAACACAATAATGTCGACCCCTAGAAAAGTAAAACCAAGTCGGTTAATTTGATTTTTGCAACCTAACTATTAAGTACCTACTGAATAAATTTCGATAAATCACTACTTTTTGCGGTAGAAGAACTGCGCCGCGAGACTTGTGTTTTTTACATGTTATGTTTTTGATGGGTTTGATTTTTTTTTTCCATTTGGTACATGCAAACCTATTCGTTACATATAACCACACTAACAATGTTACACATATGTAACCCCTCTCCCTAACTGACGCAGCAATATGACCGGCTCTAAACAATACACAGCCACTTAGAGATTACGCCGTGGTTTAATTGTTTGCTAAGCCATTCAAAATTCTACTCTAATTAATTTAGTTTAATTACACGAGTTAACGAGGCGAGCTTAATGCCTTGTTTTGTTGCTATCTTACAAGTGGGACTTCGTGAAAGATATGAGAGAAGTAGCTTTGTTTATGTCATAATTTTATTTCGAGATCTTTGTCAAATATTTCATACATAGTAAACGCGAATGCATTTTCTTAGGAATAATTTTATAACATATTTTCACCATATTAGGGGTTAAAATATGAAATTGCCGATTTGTACTGAAAAATTGAAATTAGTTTTTTTTTTAATTTAACCTATTTATTTAATCAAAATAATTACCATTATTATCTATACACTGCTGCCATCTAATAGGAAGGTCATTTATGCCTTTGCGACAGAACTCTGGTGATCTTGATTCGACAAACTGTGTGAAAGCATTTTGTACTGCCTCCTGAGAAGAAAACTTTTTATCACGTAGAAAATTGTCCAAATCACGATAAACATGGTAGGCCATTGGAACAAGGTCTGGCGAATACGGAGGGTGACGAATGGTTTCTAATTGTAGTTCCTGTAGCTATAAATGGTGTCTCGTCCTGTATGAGGTCTCGCGTTATCATGGAGCAATAATGGTGAAGATCGATTAAGAGTCGGGGCTGTTTCACTGCTAGTTTTGCTATCATTGTTTGGAGTTCGGCACAGTAGACATCTGCCGTTATTGCTTGACCAGATCGGAGAAAGCTATAGTGAATAACACCATGCTGAGACCACCAAACAGTTACCATTACCTTTTATTTGTAAGCTTTGCTTTAGGACACTGTTGCGGCGTTTGATCTGGGGTCAGCCATTGCATTTTTCACTTACGGTTATCAACACAAGTTTCAACACGCTTTTCTTCCTGCAGATCAGGCATATCATGAGGCACCCATTTTTCATATTTTTTTATTTTATTGACTTGACGCAAATGAGTCAATATTGTTGGTAAGTTAACGTTAAACTATGCCGCTAATTCCTGGGTAGTTTGGCTGCGTAATTTCACTCAAAAATCTCAAACCATGAAGGTTATAATATAATTATGTCAATTTTCAATACCTATTATAATAAAACGGCAATTTCATACTTTATCCCCTATTATTTTACAGCTCTTCGAATCTTCACTGGAATTCAACTAATATCCTACTAAATTATAAATATGACAGTGTTTTTAACCCCCGACGGAAAATGAGAGATGTTTTAATATTGACGTGTTTACCTGTGTGTTTGTGTATCTTTCTGTGGCATCATAGGTCCTTAACGGATGAACCGATTTTGAATTAGTTTTTTTTGTATGAAATGTGATATTATCGGGAATGTATTTAGCTATGTTTGATGAATATCGGTTTAGCCTTTCAAAAGATATGGGCGTTTTACTGTTTGAATCGGGGTATTTGCGCGAGATAACGTGTCATCGGTTTTTAAATTTTTCTTGTAGATGTTTGGATTTTGTTATTTAATCACGCCTAAACTGATTTTGATAAAGTTTGGCACACGGTTAAACCATGATTTAGATAAGAACATAGGATACATTTATCTGGATAGTACGAGTATGTGCCCGTAGAATAAATGTCACAGGTGAAGCTACTAGCAAATATTTATAAAACAAAATTCTTATAAACTAATAAATCAATAAATAAATGCTTGGTACCAAGGAGCGCTTACCTAAGAAAGAGGTTTACACAAGATAGATACTTTTAATAACATACTAACTTATTCAGTATTATGTCATTTACTAAGTTTAGATTAAATTAACGTCACTCAAATTAAATATTAAAGATTATCAAAATGATTTGCCTTTCAGAAATAATAATTTAAATGGAATGTAAGTTGACTTTCAAAAGTCAAAGACTTTAATGAAAACAAAATAATTACGCTGAAGATAAATATAATATTATGTAAAATATTAATTTTCAGATGGAAATTTATGTATTTTAATGATAAAGACTAAATACTTTGACAAGTTAAATTTAGCTGCTCCGTGGTTCTACTCGTCTGATTAAAAGCTCTCGCAGAGAGATGTGAAGCGACAATGCAAAAAATATTCTTAAACTGTATTAAAGGTACAATATTTTTTGTTTTAAATCGGAAAATTAGAATGAAAAAGACCAGTGACTATGTGAACGTCCACGTGACGTTCACATACTCGCTGGTCAGACCAAGATGATATCGGGCTTCGCTATGATCTCGGATTTAAGAAAAGCTTAAGACAGTGGGTTTGGGCCTATTGAATCAAACATACGAGACGTGTAAAAATCCGGCCATTTCCTTTTTTATTTGATGGCGATCGACGTACGTCTTGTAGCCCGATGATGCAACGGGCTTGGCGGAATTAGATCATGCAATTCCATCGCACACTTCCCGAAATGTAACCGATATAAAACCGACAAGCTGGCAACTCGGCGTCGATGTTCAAGGCATATGACATACAATGAGGTACTCCAGGATCAATCCTCATTGCAGATGAGCTTCTTGGCCGGTTTTTCGATCAACTCTAGTGCATCAAGCTAGTATCTGGCAGATTCATCCCAGAGATGAGAACAGTACACCATGCATGATCGAACTTGCGGTTGATATAAGTTGTGCATCTGTTCTGGCATGAAGTACCGTTGCACCTTCGCAAGGATCACCATCTTTTTGGCAGCCAGCTGAGTATTTGCTTCAATGTTTATACTCCGTCAAAACTCTCCAAAACAGGCACGACCTTCACCAACGAAGAAAACGAATTAGTAGAAGGACCCGAGCATACACAACAAACAAACACAGCCAGCATCTATTGTAAAGTAAGAGGGTTGCTCTTCGTGGTGTGTTACCCCAACTAAAGCCAGTACACACATCGCTGTCATGTCTGACAAACATAGCGACCGCAGAGGCAAGGCGCGAGCCGTCAATGTGTACCTGCCTCATAATTTGCATGGTTACACTTCAATGCTGCCGCGGCTCAAAGACGTTGCTTGTACCTCGCTTCGTCGTATAGTCATGTGGTCTAAAGAAAAAAAAAACCTAATTCATGTAACTATTTTTTATTGTTACACAAGTGTCCGGCACATGTGTACCTGGCCTACAGATAGTTGTTCCGGATCTGGGTGTCTTGTGTATGTGATTCTAAATGATTGTAAATGCACCTACAATACAGGAAGAAATTTCTAGAGTGGGTACTACTAGTAATCAACTTATGAAGCAATTCCTGGCAACCAATTAAGCTGAAATTTGGGGTACTCCTGTAACTTTGGAAATATTAAAATAATATGGATCTACGGAGCTGGTCTCATGATGGAGCCGGAAGGTGGCTATAGCAATTCCTCTACCAGACAAGGTTGCACCATCGTGTTTCATTGGATGCGTATTGACAAGTGATATTCCTACTTTATATACACTATACGCTGCACAGACTGCAGGTAACTGAGATTACTTAGATGTCTTAATCAATATAAACGCTATATGTTTCCCTTAAACATAACGTCATCAGACACACGAAGCCTACGAGTACGAAGCACAGGACCATTTTGACATTCCTGCTACCAGCCACACAGGAAAAAGACATCTACTTTGAAAACTTTCGCAATCATTGATTATCATTTACATTTGATACGTAATTATTCAAACTGTTAAGTGACCTTATTTTGATTATGAATTTACTTTGATTTTGTGAATATTTCTAGAATTAAAAATGTGACCTGGAATTTTGGGTTAGGATGACGGTTTGAAAATGTTCCTGGTTTATTATAGTGTTTGTATCATTAAAGTTTAATCATTTTCCAATAATTTGTGCAGTAGGTATTCCAAATATTCTACAGTTCCTTACTGTTCGTAATTATAAGGCCATTAAAAGCTTGTTTGAAAAATATGTTTTTTTTTAAATTATTATTCTAATTATATTTTGACAAAAAAAGAGGCTTTTTTTCGGTGTCATGGCGACTAATTCAAATTGAGATCCTTCAAACGGAATCTAAATGAGGGCCTAAGATTTCTTGACAAATGTTATGCTTTGGGAGTCTAGTTTATTTGTTAAATGCCTTTCCGTTTCTATGCGGGAACTAACAAGGGTGAAATGATAGATTTTAACCAAAGCCTTGGGTTATTCTATAATAGTAAAAATTCACTTTACTGTCTACGCCTTGGCTATACTGACTAGTAGGAGCATATTTATCTATGATACTGACTAAAAAGTTATGGTCATAATGACTGTACACATGAACTGTCATCGCCCCACTCCCGCCTACCCCCTCGTGCACCAATAGCGAGAGTCGAAAGTCAGAGTGACATTGACAGCTAGAAATCCACAGTTATCTTGACCGTGTAGTAAAAGATTAAAAAGCTCTGATTTTGTATAAATATAACTCATTTGAAATGTGGATTCATAAATAAATTATCCCACACATCCAACAATTCTACTGGAAATAATTTGTCTAAAATTAATTTTTTACACAGCTTCTGTATGCAGATTAGAATTTCAATAATGCTTTTGAGAGACAAAAAATCGCACACAAGCTTCATATACCATAAATTCAAATCATCTCATATTTGCTTTGTCATTTGAAAATGAATAATTCTAAATATTTGCATGAACAAAGCCGGTGACACACAATAGTATTAAACAAAGAACAAGTTTCATGACAATTAAATTTAAATTCAATGTGCGTTACTCGCAATTGTAAACCTAGCCTTATTTAATATTGATGCATGAATTATAATTACTGGGACGTGCTACTGCAGCATGGATAAATATTTTTTGAAAATAATTAATTAGTTTATATTTGATAAATTAACAAGGAAGGAAAACTAGTAAGGCAATTCATAATTATCTAAGAGTATACCCATCGCCTGGGGAGAACTATGTCCAGCAGTGGACGTCTTTCGGCTGAAATAATGATGATGATGATAATTACCTACACGAAAAAAAAAAAATATCAATGATCTTTACTTTCCTAGTTGAGAACATTCATTATTTTACTAGTTAGCGATCTCGTAAGTCCTATACTATTAAACGAGCAATTTGTATATATATATATGAAAGATGTTAATTCCGAACGCATCAAAATTTTAAGAAATTAGAAGAATTAATGCAGCGAAGAGGGAAAGTTAGAGTATGTGTGTGAGAGAGAGGAAAGAAAAAGATGGCGAGCGAACTATAGGACGATGAAGACGTTTCTTTTTTTGTTCAGAATTTTAAAAATAATTAAAGATTTTTTTTCAAGTAGTGAAGATTTTATATCGATTATCGTCATTAAGACCCCTACATATATTTGTAATCACGTTCTCAAAAACGTCTCTAACGATATTGATAAAATTTGCAATATTAAGGTATACGGGGGCGAAAAATCGATCTAGCTATGTCTCATGTTTGGGTAAATTAATTTTTTCGTAAAAAAAAATGTTTAGGTATTTTATTTTCATCCGAGTAAAACTCGGTCGCACAGGTACTAGTATATAAAAGAGGATTTGAGTGTTTGCTATTTTCCTTCAGATTTTATCGACTTTAAAACTTTACTTTTGTCATCACAGTAAGACTGTATGGGCCAGATGCTGGACCTAAACCAACCTATATTATATAACTAGCTGTGCCCGCGGCTTCGCTCCTGTCAGCTGCCTACCCTACCCTACTTGGCTTCCTACCTACAGTTTTTTTTCTAGGGTCATTCTTTCGCGGAGAATCTTAACTCATCAAATGTACAACGCTATCTATCGAATATGAAGTTCAACTGTCCGTGTATCTGAATTGCGTGTGTTGTGATATTATACTTCTTGAACAGTTTAAAATTATCTTACTTTTGACAGAGTAAACCGATTGCGATGAAACAAAAACTAAGTAACAACAACTTCAAGTTACGCACAATTTTTATGTATGCAAATTATCTACATTTGTTTCGTATATTTTAAGTGATGCGTACACAAATAAACAGATAAATGGACAAAAAATCCAAAAATGCTGGAAATGGGTTCTTTTGGTTATCCTATAACATTCTGGTTCTTTTTTGAAATATTTTCGATGTACAAAAACGAGTTTTCTACAGATTTATTATATTTATTGATTGTTGACAATTTCCTGGCTAAGCAAAACAAAATACAAAACATGATGAGATAAGCAATACAAATTAGAACACCAATTAAACATTCTCATTAATCAGATAACAGATCTGCTGTCACCTCTAACTTGGACCACAACCAACACACTACTCGAAACACAATGCACGGTCTCCTTGTACCGCAAAGGATCGTAGCCACTCGTTACCAAGTTTTTATTCAATCATTTGTGCATGGCCTCCCCTATCCTCCCCGGTCACAATCAGTTAGAAGAGTTCTCGTTATTTTCTTTGTCACAAAGGGTAGTTGGGAGTCATTTGGAATATAAGATAATTTACTTGAAGAATATTTTTTTTGTGTGATTTTTCTTACGTTTGTTGCAGCATTGATGTTGAGGATTTTTACTCGTTTTCAAATGGTTTCTTGAATACTTTTGATGCTTTTATAAAACCTTATAATCACGCCTGCATTCCATGGTGAGTAAGGCAGAGTTGTACCTAACATAATAAATTTAAAAAAAGCATATGTTCTTGTCCGGAGTCTGGAAAAATGGAATGTTACCGAAATGACACTTGATCTGGTAGTTAACACACGAGGCCAAGGTTATATTGACTACAAAAAAATCAATAGGTCCTACAGTCAGCTCGACAGAAAAAAGGAAAAGACTAGATTTTTGACGAAACGGACACCACTCAACCACTGCGAACAGTGGTTTAGCGATCGGCTGCTGTGCTGCGTATCACGGGTTCGATGCCCGCACGGAACAAATATTTGTATTGCCTACAGATAGCTTTTCTGGATCCAGATCCCAGGATTCTAGACCCAGGTGTCTTGTGTATGTGAGTTTAAATGTTTGTGAATGCACCCACGATACATGAAGAAATTCCTAGTGTGGGCAACGTTTTTCTAATAAAAGAAAAGAAAGAATTACAAAAACCGCACTTTCTGCTAATGATGACACATGACATGCAAGCTCAATTTAGTTATCATCCACTTGATAAATAAGATATTGTTTTAGAAAAAACCTCAATTTATGAAATGAATTTGTTGTAAGAGATATCTGTTCCAGTATTTCGCGCATCATTCATTCATTATATTCAAGAAATGATTTTCATGATTTTTCCACATATTTGCGTAGTTTTGCGTATACATATTGTTCCTGGAAACAGGTTTGTGTAAAGAATATGACTGAACGTATTGACCTGATTTACTAAAAATTGCGAATCAGTTATAAGCGAATATTGCAAAAAGCTTATTATGGTTTAAGCTTTTTTATTAATTTTATTTGTGTACTCAGTGGACTGTAGTTTGTATAGGCTGGTAAATTGATACAATTTGCTTGTTTTATTAATTATTTATTAGGAACTAACATGAATACGTGTTGTTCATAGACCACAAGAAAAAGGAAGGGAGCGTATGACAGCTCTTTACCATAGCTAAAACTAGAAATAATAAATACTTTGTGTTGCCATCAACAAATATTTTGCGTAAAACTTACATAGAATAAGTAGATATACTTATTCTATGCAATCCCAAGAGGCCCTAGCTAGACAAAGAACCGGTTTCTGAATTATGAGTCTTAACTACTGATTATTTGAAGTTAACAACTTATCAAACCAAGCCTGAAAATCTGTCAAACTCTAATGCCAAACTTTGACTTGTTTGAGACTAAAGAAAAATCGCTAAAACTGAGCATCAACAACGAAAATTAGTCGCTCAAATGGCCAAACACACTTATCTACCTATCTTTCTACAGTATAAAAATCAATTTGCTAAAATTGCTTGAAAACTAGAATATTAAAAGTCAGACTAGACCACATCATCGCTTAACATCAGCCGAGATAGTGGTCAAATGCGGTACTAAAGATTATAAAAAAAGGTTATATATAGGTACAAAAATATTTATTATAATATGAAACTTAAAATTTCAGCAATAAGGTTAAAAACACTATGTAGGAAATTTCGGGGATAAAATTTCCTTTATGGGCCGCTGATTTCAAAGTTCATTTTTTTTATGTAGATAGTACTCACAAATAGAAAGCTTTTTACAAAGTTTCACAACTCGGAGCATCACGGTTTACGAGAAAAAAAATATTAAAGTTTCCATACAAATTTTGTTTTGTGCAAATTTTTAGGTTAGATAAATTGTCATGGTAAACGTCAAAGTTCAGATTTCACGTTCCGTTGACGTTGAGGTGTATTTTATTCAATTTGTAGTCATATTTTTTACATAAATATTATTTTATTTTCACTTACTCACATATTTAATTTGATGTGTAATTAATGTGCACAATAACCATAGTGTATTATGCAATTATATTAACTTTTTACACAAAAAATAACGAATTATTGTTTACACTGTGGAACGGAACGTAAAGCGACCGACGCCGCGCTTCGTTGCTGTCAGTGTCAGTCATCGTTTGTTGCTCTTGTTGTTTCGATCGTTTTGACTACCATGAATCAGAGCACCCCACTTTCCACGTGGTCTTCATTAGTCCAAGAGCGAGCGAAGCGAGCTCGGGAGCTTAGGGCACCCCGACACGGACAGGTTAGGTTCGAAGAGGTGACGGGGGGTGGCGGGAGGTGACTCCCGTCATCTTCTTCGTGTTAGGTTACTTTAGACCCTTCAGACAGAAATAGGAGCCCCGCGAAGCGGGGCTCCGTCGACATTTTTGGTAGAAATAGTAAAAAATTTTTTTTTTTTTTTTGGATATCTCCATAACCATGGGGTTCCGCGGGGTGGGGATGATACTGGGGGGTAGCCCCCAGAACCCCCCACTTCCCTACCCCCTTCCCGCCCTAAAGATCGATGGACATTGGTGGAAATTTTCATTCTAACCTCAAAATTTTAACCATGGATATCTCCATAACCATGGGGCTCCGAGTAGTGGGGATGGTATTGAAGGGTAGCCTCCCTCCCTCCTCCCACCCCCCCTTCTCCCCGTGCCTTAATTCAGCGGTCCATAAAGGAAATTTTAGCCGACATAACTTTAAAAAATTATTACACTATTTTATTCAAAAATGAGCCATCATTATCAGTTAAATTTAGTCAAAAGACGTCCATTGCTGGATATAGCCTCCCCCAAACGTCATAACATCAACCAGTCCTGTGCGTCTCGCAAATGTTTTTGTTTAACATTTTTTAAAGAATTACGACTACCCGCTTAGACGTGATATTCAGTTTAAAATCAGTTAATGTGGTGGATCTTCCCCTTAAAAGTAGCGTTTTATAGAAACTCCAGGCATTTTTAACGAGCTCAAATATTTTAGTTACGTTGTCTCCAAATGGAGCTTCCTTCAGAATTTGCGTGGTTTGGAATTAATGGCATAAGATAAATGTAGGTTAGGTTTTGATGGACATCATGTCACATGAACATGACACATGGAAATTATGGCGATGAAAACGTAAGCATTTTCAACGCCACTGTGTCTTTTTAGACCAATAAAAACCTTCAAGTAATATGTACGATCAATAACCGATAAAATTCAAACAAATGCCAGTCACAAATAGTGGGCTTATTTCACCGTTTCGTACTGTCAAATGTTGGCAATGACCTAATTGAATAAAATTATAAGCCGCAAGTAAAAAAATAACCTTAAGGTTCCCCTAGTCGACGGCACGAACTATTTTATGCGCGTGGTTAAAATGCATGCTATCTTATCGGACAACACGTGTTAAAGAGATAGATGCTGTAGCATCAAGCAGTGAGAAAGTGAGCAGTTAGAAGCTAGTTCGCGTACGAACTTTTGCAAATTTGTATCGAAATGGATGATTATTTAGGACGAAAACGAGCGCGGGAAATTTTATAAACAGATCTTTGGGAGTCTAGATATCATGACAAAACGACTAAATGTATATATAAATTAAAAAAAATGCATTGTTGAATTACTAATCTATCCCTGTATACGAAGTCGTTTTGAAGTTTTCCTTCTTCTTATGGTATTTATTTCCGCCCAAAGATGCATTAAAATTAGTGTTGAAATATAGAACTTTCGACGCTCATAACTTTATCAAATATCAAATATTTATTTTGTTTACTTTTCTTTCTTTCCATATAGGGCTAGATAATAAAGAGACAAATTGATATTATTTTTTATTTTGAACGTACATCGTCAAACAGAGGACTAATCGCCAGACTACGTTTGTATGGAAGAATGATCGATTCGAATTTATTCCTTAACTGTACCCATAACAGTCGCACCAACCCTTAAGGGGACATACCTCATAACAAGCTCCAACGTCAACGTTCTGCAGCGCTCAAGAGAATGCCTCTTTTATATTTCAGAAGAAATGTCAAGCAGCGAATATTCACGGAGTAATGTGGATCCCTGGGAAGAGCGCAGGACATCTTAACACACAGACACTGCAGATGAAAAGCTTTGTGGCTGGAAAGAAAGATGCTTTGTTTGCTAGCCTTGATTTAAGAGATGAAGGGTTTTGAAAAAGGAATGCGGTGGTTTCTGCATCCTACGTTTTGATTGGAATGTTAGGGTTATGTTTCGTGGAAACCATGTAGGTAGTTGAGGTTGTTTCCACTAGATGCTATATTGTAAAAAGAGCCCAATATTCCTTAATTTTGTGCGTAGGAGAGTTAATTGAACAAGAGCATACATTTCTTATAATCGTCTCTAGAAAATCTTAATATTTCACAAACAAATCGAACAAACAATTAAATAACAAATCGAAGTTTATTACGCCATCTAGGTAAAAAAAAAAAAAAAAAAAATTTATTTTTGCCCGTGCAATCGCTTTCGCCACGCTTTCCATGATAAAATGTCACTTGTCTAGGGCCTCAGGTACCTCTATTTTTAACACCACTCTCGCTAACAACTCATACTAAATTATCTGTATAAGACACAATACAAACCCGAATACAACACCTGCACCATTTCAAACTACGAAACAAATATCCCTACATTTTTACCAACACTACCTTCAAATAAATTATTTTTTCTGGCCAATTAGCTGAACAAAACCACAGTCAGTAAGTAGCACTGGCAAAGTCCCAAGACGAAGCGTTTGCTTTAATATAATTAGCTGTGTTCGAAGTCGGGGAAGTCGAAAAATTATGTATGCGTTCAATTATAGAGTCCAGCACTGGGACTGTTATCGTCCGAGATCTTACGCAGTCTGCATTGTTGAGGAGTTAGATGAAAAATAAGGGAGGATTAATCGTAGGAACTTTTTGCAAGCAATATGAGATCTTGGAATTCGATTTTTTTAATCTTAATTATGAATAAAAACTCGACTCAAACTCAAAATTGGCTACACTTACCAATCAAATGCCAACCAATCACAACTCTCGAGTTTGGCATATGATTTTTCAGCTTGACATATGTGTACTCAATAGAGCAAGAGCCCAGACTCCCCGACCTTACTGAATTTTTCTAAACAGAATTTGTGGTTGATATTGAATGAAAATGAAAGTCTAAGTTAGCAAGTACGAGGATATTCCAAGTACATGCTAACACTACTTAATGCCACTGATTTTGTATTAAAAGAGTTTAGTAACGTTTGGGGCGTCTAGGATCTTGGACTGCACGTTAGTGTCAAAAATAACTGCCAACCAATCACAACTGTCCATTTCCAGTTTGAGTTGAGTTGAGCATCTGGAATACCAGCCTTATACTGTATTTATCTCTGTTCGTTACGTTTTTAAGCCTGAACCAATTAGTATAAAGATATACGTATATTGAACCTTGGAGAAGGGCTTAGGATGCTTTAATCCCGAGAGTATCGTTCTCTTGGGATCATTTCCTACTGTCAACCATTGAATTATATCGAAAAGCGATGACTTGTTTTATAACTATTAATATTCTGCAGGGCATCTTTTTTTTACACCACAAAGCGAATATTGACAGACACATAAATACATAAACAAGAAATTTAGATCGTTCAAAAAAATCTGAATATCACCAAAACTACCGACTTCGACAACTTTTCGAAAATTCATAGACTCGAGAAATTTGAATTTCAGTCACATTTAATAGAACTTGGCATATTTACTTCTTAAACTATTACTTAGAAAACTAATAAACTCAAGGAAATTTATTATTATTTTTTAGTTCTAAATAGTAAACAATTATTATTTACCATTTTTGTCAGCAATTCCCAGTAAATTGAATCTTCAGTAAGATTGAAACTATCTAACTGTCACCTAGACAGACAGACCTTGTCGTTGTATGAAGTGCAAGCGAAATTCAACCTTAGGTGATAAACAATTAACTTCCTTGAGTATAAATATGTCTATACGTAAATAGATATCTACAGGCAAGTGTCTTTCAACAATATCGCAAAAGACTCGGCAATCCCTTCAGGCCCCTATTATAGTTGCCAACAATAAAGTATCATCCACCCCTAACCACGGGGTATGAGCAGATGAAAAGGGTGCCGATAATAATTCCGACAAGTTTCATATTACGAAAGGTATATTTGGTATTTCTTGCCTTTGTCCCGATAAAGTGATATATTTCTGTGATGAAATAGCTACGATGTGCTATCGTGGTACAATCATCGTAAAAAGGTCGGAGTTGTATTTATATTGATTGGTTCTGTCTAGTATTTGATGAATAAAGTCGATGGATATACTTTTGTGTTTTTGAGAAAATGTTTTTTACCCCCGACGGATAAAAAGGGGTGTTATAATTTTGATGTATGTATCTTTGTATCTTTCTGTGGCATCATAGCTCCTAATCGATTGAACTGATTTTGATTTGTTTTTTTTTTTGTTTGTAAGGTGACTTTATCAATAGTGTTCTTAGCTATGTTAGATGAAAATCGGTTCAGCCCTTCAAAATGTATGGGCATTTTACTAATTGAATCGGAATATTTTCGCAAGATATCGTGTCATATTTACAAGTTCGATAGATTGTCGATCGAAGCGTGTCTACGTCTACTACTAAAAACATATATGTTGAAAAAGCAAGAAATAAAAATGTGCGGTGAGTTTTTTAAATTTTACTTGTTTTTTGTAGTGGGCGCTCGTACTACCTACTACTACTAGTATTCACGGAAGTAATCGTAAGACCGTTCAGGAATCCATCCTTAAATAGAACACATATGGGCATCCCACCCATAAACACTAAACCTTTTGGGAATACTTTTATTGTGCGTACTGCTAAGGAGTGGAATTCCCTGCCGGAGTCTATATTTCCAGCTACAATCTGCGATTCTTTAAGTCAAGAGTGAATAGGTTAATTCTAGGCAAGTTGTAGTCGTGTCTCACCGTCGATAACATCATAGAGGTTCAAACGCGAGATTTAAGTAAATAAAAAAAAAATATGACTCTACTATTCACAGAAGTACACACATGAAAAGTGTCCAGGGTTCAAGTACATTTTTAACTACAGAAAAATATCACTTTTGATGTGTGTTCTTGTTAGGCCGTTAAGAATTCCATTACTAAACAGAATTCTTTATTAGAAGTAAAGAACCATCTTCAAAATAGCCAATAAAAGAAAAACAGTACTCTCTATCATTCCATCCATCTCCATAGCTTCAGGTTCCACATCGAGCCACGAAACCGACTCATAAAACATAATTCTTCGGACATCGTCCAATACCAACACACAAATACTATACCATCTTGCATCTGTTCCAAAAACATTACAATAGCGGGAATAGCAAATTTTTCCTTTTCTCTTTTCCCGCCAGCCAGCCATGCCTTAGTAGCGAACATTCAAAGATGTCTTTAGTATTCTTTGCTGGCTGCTTCTTACACCGTAGTGTAATAATGTTTAAATTTTTTCCGTCTTTAGAACTGCTTTACAATGATTGATCCATTCCAGAGTTCAATGAACGTACGATTAATATGTCATTTTTCTATAAACTTTTATGGAAAACAGGTTTTGAAATCCATCAATCTTGTAAAAAATTACTTACTGAGCTGGGTAATACGTACTGGGTATTTTGCTATGAAATTGCAAGTGACCCGTTTCATAACGTGTATGAAACGGGTCAATTTGAACTGTAATAAGTTCGGTTTAACTTGGAATGATAGGTTGCGAGGTGTCTTCTCCTCCAATTGTGTTCAAGTTCATCAAAAGTGTCTCAAGACAAAAGTCTATGACCAGTGTGTGTTGCCAGTGATCACCTATGGGACCGAGACGTGGTCGCTCACAATGGGCCTTATCAGAAAGCTTAAAGTCACCCAAAGGGCAATGGAGAGTGAAAGGGCTATGCTCGGAATTTCCTTGCGTGATCACGAGAAAAGAGGATATCCGCTGGAGAATCAAAGTTACCGATATAGCCCGAAGAATTGCCAAACTGAAGTGGCAGTGGGCAGGGCACCTGGCTCGCAGAATGGCAATCGTGAACCGGAAGTCGATACGTTGGAAGGCCTCCCACTAGGTGGACCGATGACCTGGTTAAGGTTGCGGGAAGGCGCTGGATGCGAGATCGGCCAATATACGGGATCGGTCAATGTAGCGACGCCTGGGGGAGGCTTATGCCCAGCAGTGGACGTCTTTCGGCTGTAATGATGATAGGTTCAAATAAACTTTATGTTGAAGGCATGTTATTCCTTTGTAACCGACTTCCCGAAAAGATTCCAAGGAGGTTCTATATTCGACTGTATGTATTTTTTTTGTGTGTTTTCAACGATTACTTCATCAATTGTTGACGGATTTTGTCACTAAGTCAGAATCTGATGATGGAATCCCAAGGAAATCAAGGGAACTCCTCAAATATTATAGACAAACCTCTACATGTTTGCCCATAATATTTGAAGAAAATACCAAAATCGCTACCGATTTTAGTATTTTCATCATCATGGTAAGCATTTGCACTCAGAAAATATAATTTGGTAAAGTGGAATTGATGAAGAAGACCATAGATGGACACTTGAACTCCTTAAGTACGTCATGGACACTCCTGGGTTTAAGATATCTCGAATATTTAAGCGACTATGATGAAGCAAATGCATATAAATAAATAGTGCTGATGAAAATGGTACCATCGAACAGATCTCATGATGAAACCGGAAGGTTGCCACTGGAACTGCGTTGTAAAACAATGTACACTAGTCGTGTTTGGGATTATTGGAATTTTCATGGGATGTACTCTGACTATAGCTGATTCCAAAAAGATAAAAATAAATAACATAAAAATTAGACCGACTTACAAAGCAAAAAACTACAAAGCGAAAAATAACTTTCATTTCCGAAGTCAGTGTCAAAATTCAAAAAAGAATAGATTTCAATGAAACCGACTTCGGAAAAGAAGTTATTTTTCGCTTTATTTTTTTTTTTCTTATAAGTTTGAAAATATAAATAGTTATACGTTTGCTTCTGCTCCAGGAACTTTAAGAAAGTTATCGTTATAAATTTCTTAATATGAATTCAAACGTGAAAACAATGCGTCCCAAAAGGCACACAATATCAACCACCTATACGGACTTATTACTACTAACGAATGAACTGTGCGTTATTGGTTTCTTAGCTTTAGTTCGGAAAATGTTACTTCTCCGGGCAGCTAAGGGATAAAATTAAAATAGGAGGTTACAGTTCGGTGTAAACCCAGCCACGTCACAGCTAGTCCGATGCAAAGTTGTATTGTAAAGCAAAATGGAATTGTTGCGGGTTTGCGAACCACCGCTATACATATTTTCCAATTTTATCATTCTCACTTCTATCTAAGGTTACAGCGGCATTCATTTTACTTTGTCGTTCCTCGAGTTTGGGGGAAAATCGGGCAAAATGGCTGCGATCTGGGAGTGTCTGGGAGTTGGTGGGAAAAATTGGATGAATTATATTATTACTTGTCGGTTTGAATTTGATCGTCTAGCTAGGGAATCGTAAAAGATTATTTATGGTGAGGTCAATGGCCTAGAGTATTAAATATCTACTATTTTAGTCATCAATCGTTTTGTTCAAGTGTTTGTTATATTAGATGGAAAGCAAGCTGATGACCCTCCTGGTGATAAATACTCACCAACACCTATTATTTGGAATATCGGAGGCAACACGAAGGTGTTGCTAGAATGTGTCTATTACAGAGTTAAAGCTAAAATATATCACGTGCCTTCACACCAGTACGTATCCTTCAAACTGGAACACAGCAGAACTTTGCTGCTTAGCAACAGAAATAGCTATATATCATTCTAGTACCCATTTTTCCGACGAGCTCCTACACAAAGAGCTTCTAAGCTACTCCTTTCTTTCCTGTAAATTTCTGCATTGGCTGCCATCCAAAAACCTAAACCAATAAGGTCGCAATTTAATCTCAGCCACAGTGCGACTGTGGAACCACACCGCAAAACGATGCCCCATCTGTTGTCCTGCTCTCTGTGCACCTGCACCATGAGGGACCTGTGCAAGGCCAGCGCTAGGGCTGTCGACAAGGCTGAGTTCTAGTTGAAGCACAACATCTAAATTAAAAACACACGAATCGTCGTTTTCGTCATCGTGTCGAATTATCGACACGATGACGAAAAAGAAGAATTCAATCTTACACCTATTCCAATGTTCTAGAACACCAATAAGGTCGCAATTCAATCTTACACCTATTTCAATATTCTAGAACACCAATAAGGTCGCAATTCAATCTTACATCTATTTTAATATTCTAGAACACCAATAAGGTCGCAATTCAATCTTACACTACACTATTATTTCATTGTTCTAGAAATTTAGACAGTTAAGTACGAAAGTAGAACTGTCTCATTAGGTACCCTTCACTAACAAGGGTGTGGATTCAATAACGCTTCTGGGACAAAAACTGTAATTGGGTTTTTTTAATCGTGTTCATTCACAAACCTGCTATTCTTTCAGCGTAATTGTACCTGGGCCTTTCGTAGACATTTGTCTATAAAGATAATGTCTCATTAATTTTCTATTTTGAGACTGAAGAAGGTTTTATTTCTTTTAGAGTTTTTATTTCTATTTAGTGTAGAGGAAACTAACGGATAATCCGAAATAATTCCACCATATCCGAAACCGGTATATTACTATTTAAAGTTAAAGTAAAAGTAGAAGGTATAAGTATCGATACAGAAATAAATGTAACAACGTTTGTAGGATTCCTAATTTTATTGTTCATGTACACAAAATTAAATAATATTTTGGTAAGTATTTGGTTGAGTGGCTGATTCATAAGATGGTATAACATAGACTGAAAATAATGTTAAAAGTTTTAAAAATATCGATAACTAGCTTCTGCCCGCGGCTTCATGTTTTATCATCGCAAACTACAAATTATCCTATGTCCTTCTCAGGGTCTCAAACTATATCCATGCAAAATTTCATCTAAATCGGTTCTGTAGATCCAGAGATTACTCCCTACAAACTCACAAACTTTACCTCTTTATAGTATAGATTATGCTACGTGGGCTCATATCACTAAAGCAGCTAGTGTCTAAAGCAACTGAAGCTGATTTTAATTAAAAACTTCTAAAGCTGTTGAATTTTATTAATAGAAAATGAAAATAATTTGCTACCTGTATTACATACACATATACCTACCTACTCACAAAGATATCTACATCAGGGATGTTAAGGAACTCCGGTACGGTAACGGACACTATCGGATATCCGAAATAAATATATAACCGATTTAAAGACATCGGAAAATTTCGAATAGAGGCGGAGTCTAAATAACTCACGGAACGACAGGTTTTTCTGCCCGGCCGAGCCGAAACACAAGCCGCGCGCGTCACTGGCATGTATTGTTTATTATTTCTATTGATAAGTCATAACTAGTTTGTTAAATTAACTTTTACCATTTTTTTAATTCTATTATCCGTAACCGAAACTATTCGAAACTAAAGGATAAACCGAAATAATTTCATATATCCGAAACCGGTATAATATACCAATATATATCCAGATCCGAAGTTTCATATCCATAATATTTCTGATCTACATAAAAATTAAACCCAATGAAAAAATAACTGCCGACAAAGTTATTCTGCCTGTGACAGTACTTATAAATGATATGTATATTATGTAGATATTAATGAATACAATAATAATGTTCAAGCGCGTCAAAAAAAGGGAGGGGATGAAAATATTAAATTAACAAAGACATAGCTTCGGAATTTATTGGACGGAGCAATCAAATGTTAATACCGAGGACAGGCATAATCGAGGGGTTGTCCTTGTTAAGTCGCAAATTCTTCGCCATATATCTGGTATATAAGGCTACAAGTTAAGTCGACCTAGATCCTTGAAGAGTTTGTATTTTCCATCATTCCTGAATGATTTGACTATAAAACACGGTACCCAAAACTTAACCATTTTCAAGATATTGCAAATTTATGTACTTTTTTAAATTTGCCGATTTTCTTGTATTGGCTTAGTTTTTGTGGGGTTTTTGCCTCTAATTTATTTATGCTTGCAATTTTTGTGTAGTAAATAAGTTGTTTTATTATTTACAAAACTAACATTGCAATTACCTGAATCAACTGGGTTGTACTAGACGATTGTAGTTGTAAAATGAAATAAATTCGTAAAAAATATGTTTTGCCTTAAAAAAAAAGTCTATAACAGTCATGCTGTAGATATGCTTAAAAATATCTGTAGTACGGTTTTTCACAGTCAAATCAGTCAGGAATGACGAAAACTACATCTCCTTACAGGATCGACCTAACCTGTATCCCTGTATAGTTGGACATTAAAAGGTTAAGCATAATCGAGGATGTGTCCTCGTTAGGTCCCAAATTCTTCACCATACATCTCGTATATAGTTGGACAATATTTTTGAGCCATCTTTTCATATGGAGAATCTTTTTCTATTTTCTTATCATAAGTTAATTTGTTCCAAAAATGGTGAGCGTAGGCGTTTTCAACATCCTTCAATTCCCCAGGTTTAAAGTATTCGTCATTTCTGGAATAATGTAGTGGGTAGAAATAATCTCGACTGTAGACTTCGAGTCCTGGAAATGTACAAGTTCAAGCATTTTACAAAGGTCATTACAATCAATAATTATTAGATACTTATAGTTAAACTAAATACTGTGACTGCCAGAGGTATTCCGTTTTTTGTGTGTCGTCATTCCCACACGTGCTTTTAGTGTTTGTACTCCTAAACTCTTACTGATGATATGATTTTTCATTAGAAAACCCAGCCAGCGCCTTCACCAGCCAGACCGTCAAAATACAAGTTACTTGGCTAGGGATTATATCATCTGTGGCTAGGGTTACTGTCGGTTATTCCGCATCTGGGCAAATGCCTCCCCCATGAATTCTACTTTTTTGTACAAGGGCTAGGGTTAACATTTTTGTCAAGCTCGTGCTATTATATTTTGCCTTTTGGCTTTTTCAGGGGTACAGTGTCCACATAGTGATAATTTACAGCTCATTTGAATTACGTCAGACGTACAAAGGCCAGTCATAGTACAATTTTGCAGCTTTTAGACCAAAGTTAGATTTCTGGAGCCATACCATGACCACCGTCTCATTATGAGCTTATGATAGCTCCTCTGTTTTGAAATACAATAGATAAACTTGATGTAAATTATGTTGATGATATTGTCATAGTACCAACCTTGACAGGTGTCAGACGACCATTCCGCCATGTTAGATGTCTGGCACATTTTGTGAAGTACCCTCGTTATGGCGCCAGGTCCGTTATGTATCCAAATATCTGGCCGATACGTTGTTTTAACTTCACTGGAAATAAATACAATAAACATATAAAATCAACAATTAGAGTGCCAGGTTAATTTTAAAAGGTTCGGACGTGAACCTTACTCGTATAAATTTATTATTATATTTATAATTTATATTTTATTACGTGTTACATAAATGGACATTAAACATAATTGGTGTTATGCGGATGTACAGGATGGACTATAGATAAGTACATTCGGGGAATCTAAACGTAATTCACTTCATATTTACAAAATAGACAACAAGTCGTTAAGATAGATAACTTCAACAGCTCGATGGAAAACGTAACATACGGCTGTCCGCAAGACTCAATTATTAGCTCATTACTATTCCTAATCTACAGAAATAATATTGATAAAATAGGGCTTGACAGGACACCTAACTTTATACGCGGACGATACCTGCCTTTTTTACTTCGGTAAATCTCTGCAACACGTTATAACCGATACGCAAAAAGACCTTGACCTGTTAAACGAATGGTTAAAATATAACTTATTGACCATTAACACCTCAAAAACATAATTTATAATTATCGCCGCGAAAAATAAGCCATTACCGGAGTGCCCACCTCTGACGATCAACGGAGAAACAATCAAACGATCTAGTCACGAAAAATATCTCGGATTGAGGGTAGATGACAAACTTACTTGGAAACTACACATAGATAATGTCAAAACAAAGTTAATATCACTTTTAGGTGCGTTACGAAAAGTTACTAAATGTATCCCGAAAAAAGTTCGCCTAATTATATATAACTCTCTAGTGAAATCAAACCTCGAATACCTAATCGAAGTGTGGGGATCAGCCGCTAAATCTAATCTAAACCCAATACAAAGAACACAAAACAAAATTATTAAATTATTATTTCACTACCACTATCTATATCTAACAAAAAATTATATGAAAAAACTAACCTACTAAATCTTACACAACTTTATACATATTACACCTGCATTCTCATAAAAAAAATTACCATGAATGCCGTACAATCAAACATACCATTGCATAAAAGAACAATAACATACAACACAAGAAGTAAAAACAAATTCCGACTAGCAACTGCATGTGCACGAACTAATTACGGCAAAAAAACAGCGAGGAGCACAACTGTTCAATGATTTATCGGAAGATATAAAGAGGTGTGATAATAGTGACTTATTTAAGAGTAAACTAAAAAAAACATGTATGTACCCTTTAACGTCGCCAACACCCCGGAGGCAAATATTATATTATTATTTAGATTAAGTAACTTTGTATCTCATTATAAGTGAACTATTATTTATAAGTTCTTATGGGAAATAAATATCTTTAAACCTAATATAATGTTAGTAAACATATCCTATAGATGAAAAAGATAAAGTATATCGTTCAAGTCAATAAAGTACTTATATCTTTATTTGTTGAAAAAGCAAACATTAATGTTAAGATTACTTGTGCATCAATATAAGTAGATAGTTATCAGTATTTAATCTATTGTATTGTTTTAACAGTGTTTCTTATCGGTACGAGGACGCGCGTATATACGAGAGAAATTCCTGCCGCGCTGTCGATCTCGATTAACTGACCGGATCCCACGCTGTTACTACAAAATATGCTCTATTTATTTGACAGCTAATATTTTAATTAAAAGAGCAAAGAAACCACACAAGAACCAAATGCACGTCGCGCATCTTCGTCTCAGGCCTCTGTTTACACGACACGAAACTCTCGTGTCTCGCTGTGTTTGAGGCTAAGGTTGTGTGTGACAATACTCCATTCAATGCGACGACTACTTAGTCACGCTTCATTTGTGGACAAGAATTATTCCTTGTGACATTTATTTACTAGTTTTGCTGACGGACTTGTCTGCGTGAAAGTCGGCAATTATGCCCAGAGAATATCTACTATCGGAATAAAAAATATCCCATCCAGAAATAATTCTAATCTGGATCAAGGTCTACCCGCGTGCCTAATTTCGTCCAAATCATTTCAGCCAATGAGGCGTGATTGATGAAAACAAACATTCAAACATACATACTTTGCATTAATATTTTATGAAGGAAGTAGGATCAAATCATGGAAGACTTGCTGATATTAATCTGAACAAAGAAATAATTAAGTTTAGGCCAATAACAAGTCTTCACCTTCAGTGATAGGGATATTGTCTGTGATATTTGAGAAGTCTGAGTCGGACTCCTGAGGCTATATGTCAGTGATTTTTTGCATGCGTACCTACTCGTTGCGGTCGGGTACTTGTCCGTTGAAGTCGCATTAATAGGTGCAGCTTAAGTTAGTGGAAATGGCTGTGAATCAACGGCTATTGTTTCAATAGAAAGTTCTACTTATATGTTTGGCCAATAATCGGATAGCCAAGTGTCTAGATAAACACCTAAAGAGGTGTTTGTTAGACTGAGTAACTCATGGACATACAGTTTTAGATTTGGCAAGTTGGCAACACTACACGAGAATGGTAACAGGACACTTTTGCTTATGCCATTTTCGCAGAAGACACTTGTGCGATATTCATTTATTTCCTCGAAAATGCACTATATCAAACTCAACTTTTATCGCACTTAGCACCGTAGACCACATACATACGAGTACGCTGCGGCAGGTTATACAGAAAACCGAAGAGTATAACCTGCCTCTCTGTTTGTGGACTACGAGAAAGCCTTCGATTCGATAGAGACTTGGGCTGTACTGCAGTCTCTCCAACGGTGCCAGATCGACTACCGGTACATTGAGGTGTTGAAGTGTTTGTACAAAAACGCCACCATGTCAGTCCGTCTTCAGGATCAGATCTCGAAACCAATCCTTCTCCAGCGCGGCGTGAGACAAGGAGACGTCATTTCTCCGAAACTGTTCACTGCTGCGCTGGAGGATGTCTTCTGGACTGAAGGGGGCTGGGCATCAAAGTTAATTTCGAGTACATTACTCACCTTCGGTTTGCCGACGACATAGTGGTCATGGCTGAGACCATGGAGAGCCTCAGTAAAATGCTCGATGACCTCAGTAGAGCTTCCGAAAGAGTGGGTCTTAAAATGAACATGGACAAAACCAAGATCATGGTGAATGCCCATGTAACACCCACTCCTATCAAGGTCGGAGACTCTACTCTCGAAGTTGTAGACGATTATGTCTACCTGGGACAAACGGTCCAGTTGGGTAGGTCCAATTTCGAGAAAGAGGTCAACCGTCGAATCCGACTCGGCTGGGCGGCGTTCGGGAAATTGCGTGGTATCTTCTCGTCCAATTTACCGCAGTGTCTCAAGACAAAAGTCTATGACCAGTGTGTGTTGCCAGTGATCACCTATGGAACCGAGACGTGGTCGCTCACAATGGGCCTTATCAGAAAGCTCAAAGTCACCCAAAGGGCAATGGAGAGGGCTATGCTCGGAATTTCCTTGCGTGATCACGTCAGAAATGATATCCGCAGGAGAACCAAAGTTACCGACATAGCCCGAAGAATTGCCAAACTTAAGTGGCAGTGGGCAGGGCACATTGCTCGCAGAACGGATGGCCGATGGGGCCGAAAAGTTCTGGAATGGCGACCGCGAACCGGAAGACGATACGTTGGAAGGCCTCCCACTAGGTGGACTGATGACCTGGTTAAGGTTGCGGGAAGGCGCTGGATGCGAGACGCAAGGGATCGGTCAATGTGGCGACGCCTGGGGGAGGCCTATGTCCAGCAGTGGACGTCTTTCGGCTGAAATGATGATGATGATGATGAATGCGCGATAAAAGTTGAGTTTGAACCTTATGAGTATACGGAAAACAAAACTCTCCATGAAAATACAGATATCATAAAAAATAAATGTACGTGTGGTGAAAACACTAATCAATACGTACTTTATGACAGACTCGGCAAGTTTTCTGCCTAGATGATCCATAGAAATAGCGATGGCTGCGGCATTCACCAAACCATTGTCTTCCTTAGTTACCCAGTTGTGTCCCAGAGGTGTCAATGACTTGATAATCAGCATATCTGTGTCCAGGTACACCCCTCCCCACTTCTACAAAGTCAAATAACGCAGGACATCGGAAGTATGTTCCACCCGCCACTTGCTTTTATTAAAAGGTTCACTTGCCAGCATTTCTTCCAAAGGAGTGTTTCTAGCGTAATCAGTTATGTGTACCCTAGCGAACTTGACGTTTGCGAAGCGTCGTAATTTCGCGATACAACTTCCTTGATACACCACTTCGCTGACGGGAGCACTGAACATGACGTAAACTTGTCTCCTTGGGTGAGCTCTCGACGCTGACTCGATGGCGCATGCCTGGCGGGAGTTTAGTCCTCCGCGGCACGATGTCTCATGAAAGAATATTGAGTTAGGTCTCGGTAAAAAGTTCCTGTCTTCAGCTGACGGCAGTGCATCGTACTCGTCTACGTAATGACACGAAATATTATTATCCGCGCTGCCAAAATGCATGATTGAAGGCTCTGGTATTGACACATTTTGTGCGTTTATACACAAAATAATAAGACCAGTAAATACTAAAAAAGATATAAATATGAACACTTGTTTTCTAAATATCTTTGGTGTTTTTAACGGGTACATATTTGAACTTATCCTAAGATATCAATGACAAAAAAAGGTGAAAACGGAAACATTTAACGCAACATTATCAAAGACAGACACAGATCTCTATCGGACGCTTTTTAGTTGTAACATGAGATTTCTATACAGATAGTAACAATCACTTCAAAACGTACACTATTGAAGTATTGAAGGATCATGTTGCACATCTGTTTTGTTACACAAAACTAACTATTATATATATTTTCCTTATACTGCCCAAGTTAAAGGTGATAGCGATTTGTTTACTAACAGGTGAAAAATATAGGATATGGGATTATCACATTGAATTTTGGTATTACCAGAAACAGTGCCCCATCAGATTGCTACCTTTCATGTGTGCTAGTTCTAATAGTTACAATATGAAAATTCGACGTGTAAGCGATCATTATACACGATCGTTGGTTTCATTTATATTGCAAAATGGGACGCGTCGTCGCGCTAACAGAGGGCACTTTCGGATTTTGATTAAAAAAAATAAAAGTGCAACTGCATATAAACCCACTATATTTTTACTTTGAAATAAACTTATTAGATATAAATATAGGTAGGTTTAGGTTTCTATTCACATGCCAAACTTGTTACCGTATAGGTCTTGTATTGCGGGACAATACTCGCGAGCCATTTTCGCGTAAACTGAATCCGGGGTCACATTATATTTGGCCGTTTCCAGGTTGATGTAATGTGCATACGGATTGGGAAACTCACCTATGAGTTTTTTGTGAACGAAGTATCGTCTGACCTCGCGTACAGGGAAGAACAGTTCTGTGCTGAGCACTTCAAAACCTGGCATTTTATGGGGTATGATGATTAAATTCACAGTTACCTATTACAATCTTTACAAATTAAATCTTTATCTCTATGTGACTCATAAGAGACTTCTGCTGTAAAGGCCGCATCAAACAAGTACAATGAAATATTACACGTGTAACCTACCCAGGCATCTGACTGCTGACATTTTATGGACCGTTAATGTGTTGCATATAATTATGTTGTAAAGCCGTGGTCAAAACTCTAGAGCCATAACTCCATGTATTGTCTTTTCTATAATAAGTCTTGAAGTAACTGGAAAATGTGAATAACCATTGATAAATTTACCCATAGTTTCCTAGTCATGACTGGGTGCTGAAAATTTAGAATCAATTTAATTTTCCTTCGTTTGTGGGTATTATGTGTCGTGTTGATACGAGAGATGAAAAGGTGTTGCCTTTCATCAGCATGTATTCTCCACTAACTATTTACTGGGCAATACTAATACTGGTATGATTAGAGCAGTGGTGGTCCAGTGGTATCGGCCGCTAGTTACAAGTTGTGCGTCGTGGGTATAAACCCAGGTAGGTGCTATACTTTGTATAAATTATTTCATCACCACTGCTCTCAAAACGGTGCAGGAAAACATCGTGAGGAAACCGGCATGTCTTAGAACCAAAAATTCGAAGACATATGACATCCATCAATCCCCACCGGGCCCGCGTTGTGGATTACGGCCCATCCCCTCTCACAGAGAGGAGGCCTGTGTCCCCTCAGTGGGAACATTAATAGGCTGATGATGATGATGATGACTAATACTGGAATCAATGGAACTTTATTCTTTTATTAGAAATCGGTCGAATATATAATTAAGTTCTTAAAATTAGTACCTGAGAGCTGCATCAACAACCAGTTTGCCAAGTGGGTTTTTAGAAATGGAGAGTGGGCTGGCTGCCAGCGTCTTGCTGTCCTTGCGAACCACCCAGTTGTATCCTAGATCGTCATACGACTTCACCACCAATTGATCAAAGTCCAAGCTCACCCCACCCCACTTGGACAACGTCAGTGAGCTTAATAAATCTGCAGTGTGGGCAATCGGCCAAAATGACTTGTTTAACGCACCTCCACTGACGAAATCATCCACAGGAGTCCCTTTGACATACTGCAGTAAGTGCAACCTAAAGAATTTTATATTAGCAAACTGATTCAGGGCGTACAAAATTCCGTAATTGTTGAGATTCTTTTTTGTCACTGGCCCGGAGAATAGCACATTGATCTGCCAATCTGGATGTGCCCTCGCCGCTGACTCCACGGAGCACGCCTGCCGGGAGTTCAGCCGGCCTCGACACGACGTCTCATGGAAAAAATAGATTTCAATGGGATTCTTGAGTACTATTCTATTGGTGACAAGGCGTCATTGGTGTCGTCGTAATGACATGATATATTTGGATAGAATATGCTATTGGAGCGATGTCGCCTATGACGCCTGAATCGAAAATCGCCTTCAAGATCTGGCATTACTTGCTTGGTGGTCAGTAATATATTAAATGCCACACTAAAAAGAAATATAATTAAAAATCCTCTTAGGATAATATTTTTGTATCGAAAATAAACACAAAGCATTATTTTATTGGTTATTTATCGAATGTGCATTGTGTATTATGTACGAAATTAATAAGAAAACCGCGTACGTTCTGTATCGAGTACATGAAATAATTTAATGACTATAGGTGTTGGTATTTTTATTACCTAAAGGAGGTAGCTACCTTGTTAGTCGTGATAACTAGGTAGAAGGGTAATAGGTAATAGAAAAAGTTTGTAGATAATTAATTTGTGTATGTCTATACATACACAAATTAATTATGTAACGATATTTTATAGACTATTCTATAAAACATTGTTACATTCTTGTATCAAATTCTGGCCCATCATGATCACCCGCAGCCTGACTTCGTCCACTGCTGTTCATAGTCCTCTCTTTTTTGTGCCAATCCCCACGGTCTCCTGTGCCACCCTTACCCAGGTTCTAGCCGTGATGGCAACTATGGGTACTACAAAAACTAATTCTAACCAGTTATCGAACCTGTCATATTGAAAGATATTGAACAGACTTTTTCATTTGTTTCATTTCTAAGCGATCTTTGAAGACATATTTCAAAACATTACATTGCATGTTTGTAAAATTTAAGGTAAGTTTAGGTTAGGTTATTTTATTTGAAATCGATAAAGTGAGCAACATAAAGCCAAATTGAGTAACTGTTTTGACGGCTCGAAGGACACCCGCTCCTTTTAATTTGACAACTCGACAGTATTCATTGCGTGTTTTACACTATCGAGAAGACGGATTTTTGAACATATGAAGCAGTGAATGCAAGCAAAGCACGTGCGAGCCATTTTTTGAAGTTAAACATATATTATTAAGGTACAGCACGATCCTATTTTATTATCAAAATTAACGAGCAGTTTATTTGAGATTTTAGCACAAAAACTAATTTGAATTTTAACATCGACATAAATTATTTTAATATCCTGAAAAGATTCATAGCCCACTTAATCATGCAGTTTTTAATATCTTCAGCTGAAAACTACACTAGTCAGTTAGTTTTTTTGTAAAATGACATCTTTTATTTTATTTAAAAGGAGGTACAGATTGAGATATGGCCTTATTGTTTGTTACGCAATTTCTTTGGTATGTTTACTGTTGAGTTTTCGTATAAGATACTTACGTAACTCCTTTGAAGAAGGTGAAGAGAATGATGCTAAAAGAGTTGCGGCGTGGCAGCAATTTTCAGCACATGTGCCATGTCACTGATCAGAGAGGACGACGGTCTTGAACTACTGCGCAATAATATCACTCTGCTCGAAAAGTCGATTTTCTTCCATGAAACTTCATGTTGTGAGTGAAGAAAAGAGTGAATAGCATATTTAGGTTTTTCAAAACTCGACTCGAAAAAATGGGATAGTGCTAGGAAGAAGAAGAAGACCCCCAACGGGGCAAAAAGAGGTTGATCAGTTTTTAGGTGAGGATTTTACTTTGTGGCGGTAACCTAAAATTTATTATTCTTTAAGTCAAATAATGAATCGGCCCAATCCAATTAACCCTGTATATCTACGATACCCATTTTTTTTTGTTTTAATAATAGCTAATTTTTGGCGTTCCATTTGCATAATCGTTAACAAGAACTCTTGCAATTTTCACATTCTTATAATTATTAAAGGTACTGATACAGCCATTTCTTAACGTGACTTCTGACACGGCTGATGTGAAAAATACGTTGATTTGGTGGTCTGGGTGTGCTCTAGCTGCTGATTCCACAACACATGCCTGGCGAGATGTCACTATACAATAAAGGTTGTCATTATAAGTTTTTCGAAATTAACTCAAGCTAAGAATCTTACTGGACAGGGTTTCGTTTCTGACGACGTGGACTAAGGCGCAATTTTGCGGCCATTCAACCTTTAAGGAGCTGAAAAGGGTAAAAATTAGTTTGTATGTAAAATCAAATTCCTCGGGGATAAGGTTGATACTCAAAATTTACATAAAACATTTTTAAAACTTTCTCCCAGATAGGGTTAGGGGTTTTAAAGTTTTTTTTGAGGAATCTCACTGCGCTATCTGACTAACATAAACGATAAATAAAAAAGAGAAGAAAAGAGTGAATAGCATATTTAGGTTTTTCAAAACTCGACTCGAAAAAATGGGATAGTGCTAGGAAGAAGAAGAAGACCCCCAACGGGGCAAAAAGAGGTTGATCAGTTTTTAGGTGAGGATTTTACTTTGTGGCTGTAACCTAAAATTTATTATTCTTTAAATCAAATAATGAATCGGCCCAATCCAATTAACCCTGTATATCTACGATACCCATTTTTTATTGTTTTAATAATAGCTAATTTTTGGTTTCCTTCACTAACTGCATATAAGAATATCATTTATAGCATAAACGAAATCACGCGAACGAAGTCGCGGGCAGAGTGCTAGTTTATTATAAAGTGAGCCGCAGTCAGAAAGTTGCGATATTTTACTTCTTGAATACTAAACTTTAAATTCATCTAACTTTTGATAGAGTGAACCGATTGCGATGAAACAAAAACTAAGTAATACTTCAAGTTACGCACAATTTTTATGTATACAACTTATCTACATTGGTTTCCTAGATTTTACATGATGCGTGCACTAATAAACAGACACACAGATAAACAGACAAAAAATCCAAAAATGCTTGAAATGGATACTGTTGATTTTCCTTTAACATCCTGGCTATTTTTTTTGGAAATATTTTCGATGTACAAAAACGACTTTTCTACAGTTTTAATAAATGTATTGATAAAGTATAATATAAGTGACTATTATTTATTTAGTATCTAATGACGGACTAAATTGTTGTTGCTGTAGTAATTGTTTTGTTGGTTTTGATTTGTGTTGTATAACATACATAGTTTTAAGTTCTATTAACCATTAATGGGTTATTTTTGATTTCCTGATATTGTATTGGTTTTTTACTGCTTTCTCTCCTGTGATAAATTATATCTGTAAAATTTGCCAAAATTGTCTTAAACTTTAGAAAGAATGTGTCTCAGCTTATGCCTTATACCGCGAATAGCAATACTACAAAGAACTTGTTCACATTCATTTTATCAACGAACTAGCTTCTGCTCGCGGCTTCGCCAGCGTAAAAATCGTTTTATAATCCCTAAGGAATATCAATGTCCTATACTATATCCTTCCCAGTGTATCAAACTATCCTCATGCCAAATTTTATCTAAATCGGTTCAGTCGATCCAGAGATTACCCCTTATAAACTCACAAACTTTACCTCTTTATAATATTAGTATTCATAAGTGCCCAACTGCGATAATAATTTGTGTTGTACTAGGCCCTTGTACATCATAAATTATTATCAGTCATGTTGCATGCCTTTGTAACTAGGGCAGGCCCGATACGTTTTGAAAACAGGGCTTTTAATTTTAGCGAACAAACTCACTGCCGGAAAAGCCGGCATTTGAGAGAGAGAGCACTGCGGCCTAATTGCGTAACATATAAATTCACGGAACAGAAACAGGCGTGTCAAGATCGGAGACAGCTCAGGTGTACTGAACAATTATCGGTATCCCGTCGGGCTACTAGCTTTGTTTTAGTCGAGTTTGCGCAGCACCTTACGAACCTCCTTACTTCCTTTTGGTTGCGAATATCCGCATACTCATCTCGCATCCATCATCCATCAGGAGAAGGACGGGGCCGCGCGTCATCAGGATCCAGACGTGAAGATTCTGAAAGAAGAGAAGCAAACAAGTATGCTTTCTCTTCTACGGAGTGGACCAGTGACCACCCGTTGGGTTTTTTTAGACAGCAGAAGTTCAATTCAACCGACTTAGACAGGGACCAAAACGCTTTACTACCAGCTGGGTAAGAAGCAAGTTTGCTCCTAATACGTATTATGTGGTCAAACCGAGCCCTTCGCATCATCTTCTTGTAGGAATTGGCAGCCATATTGAAGGCTCTGTTCCGCTGAAACAGGTCGCATGCTTTGCGCGTCCGAGCATAGAACTAAGCCAGGTACGCCTCTAGTTTAAGCGCATCGGCGCGAATGCACTCGGGGCCATAATCGCGGGTCGGCCGGTCAACGCTAGAGATTGCTACGTCAGAGAATAGAATGAAGTACTCCATTCCCTGACGCAACACCTCCATCATGGCGTCAGTGCAAGATGAAGGTTCAGTCGGCAGCCAGCAAGTAGGTTGCTAAGGATAAGATGCGAAAATAACGCATCCCATCCCAATCTGCTGACTTGTACCGCCAAACCCACCAAGCGCCTCATGGGCTGGGATTAGGTGGTGAGTGGATGGGAACTACCCAAAGGTGAAGATACCGGCACCGAGTAACGATTTAGATGTGTTGTCAGCAGAAGGTCCAAGCAATTGGCTGTGTGCGAATCAACATTCGACA
Source organism: Orthosia cruda (assembly GCA_964057195.1). Taxonomy (NCBI): domain Eukaryota; kingdom Metazoa; phylum Arthropoda; class Insecta; order Lepidoptera; family Noctuidae; genus Orthosia; species Orthosia cruda. Next base: position 49,468,346 of record OZ059826.1, on the reverse strand, counting down.
CCCTCGTTACACCCGGTACCAGCTGGGCGAGATTTAACACAAGTCTCACCTTTTTCGTTTTTCGACCAGTATGTTCAGTGCACTGATACGGGCAGAGCCACTCCAAGTCCCCCAATAACACTAATTGGGTGGAAGAATACTGCTGCAGTGCCGTATCAGCCGCCTCAATAAGATACTGCCTGGTAGACCGATAGCGCTAGGCTATTTTGATGTCATAAGTTTAAAAAATTCTAAAGTTGCATATTTCTTGCCTGTGGATACAGTCGAACCTATGGAGGTTATTATTGCGTTTTGTGTCACATCTGATACTTGCATTTTCAGTAATTTGCTGATTTGTGGTTGATAATTTTTATTCAAATCAAAACGGGCAAAAAATATTTAAAGTTTAAAATAATTATGGTATCATATCTGGGATAGTTTGCGGAGTGTGCAAACCCAATTTGTGTCATAATCGTCCAATGCAAACTGACATAGGGTCAATATGTAAAACATAGTGCAAAAAAAAATATTACAGTTTATGAAATAAGTATTTCCTTTATCAGATCACTTACATATGCCTATTAAATAAATTTGTGCCAAATTAGGGCACGCAATTTTAAGATTTTTAATTATTTTGTTTTTCTAAGCTTAACGCTTCAAAAAAATATTACAATCATTAGAGTTCACTTATTTAATATCATAAATGCATGAAAAATCGACATTGTAAATTTGTGTCATTTTCATTCACGATAAGTATTAAAATGAATAAAACACAAAAACAATGGTTGCGGTCGAAGCGGGCGGACGCGGCGGCGGCAAACGCACGCAAACTCGTTCGTTCGGTACAATTTCTTCTTAGATGCAAAGCGTTCATAAATAAATAACATACCTATCATATTGAGTATTGATTGACTCTTATCTTCGCTACGTAATGAACAAATGTGTAACCTATAGAGATAAAAATAATGAAGTGCTAATTTTGTACACAGCGCGTCTGCAATCTCATTACCTACGAATGTCAATGGTCAATGCTTAGAAGACGGTCAATGTGGTCAATATTATTTTAGATTGACGCTTCGATTCGCTTCGAATTTAAACCTAGGTTGTTGTATGCCGACACCTACCTACCGCTTTTTCGTTATACTGCATCTCGATATCCCGCGCCCCGCTTCGGTTAGTTAGTGTACTAGGTACCGCCCTTTTTGCGTCGACCATAGCCAAATGACTTGTTTGATTTTTTGCCGTCTTTTTTTAATTACAAAAACAAGGGGCTGACAGGTACTAGAGAAACAGTCACCCGATGCTGCGATAATATTGGTTGATGAGTATGACGACGTTAATTTAGCGGGCGAGCCCTGCAAGCTAAAATAGTCCTTACGGTGATCAGATATAGCTTTGGCCGATTGTACCTACAGTCAGTAAGACAAATAATACACGAAGTAAAAAAAATACTAGATATTTTTGTTGTGTGGTGATAGTGATTATTGGTGTAGTTTTATTTCAGCACGGTCCTTAAAACAGTCTGCTTTTCCGTCATTCCTTACAATGCTTGATTCTATGAACTTTAATAATCCCCTTTCATAAAGGACAATCACTGTATGTAACGTCCAGTATCCACATATCAACACCCAATTTGATTAACATTATAACTTTAATTACACATTGGTACAACTTTATGTCATATGAAATCAGCAAGGACAGACCTTTATTTCTGCCTCTTAACCGTATTTAAGAGGCAGAAATAAAGGATAAGAACTACTTTTGTAAAATGGAATAATTTCATTGTAATTAAAAATGAACAATGTTTCTACTGAAGTATACTTGTCGATCAAGTTCCAATACCTACACAAAAGTTTTGGTAACAAGGGTTTCTTTGTTTTAAAGTAATTTAAATTGACATACAATGTAATACATTTTAAATTTTGCTCTATTTATATTTTACTATAGTGTAATTTTAAGTTACAATGCTTTTCTTCTTAAATCTAAACAGTTAATTTAAATGTTATCATTGTAAAGAAAGATGCAGTGTTGACATCGAGAATAGGTTTACTGGTAGAAAATGCCTAAGGCATTAAGTCCGCCTCTGTACATTTGTGTGCTTAAAGTAATAAATAAATAAAACAAACATGTTTTTAGACTCATTCAATATTACAGATATGTGGGTAAGGAGAATAATACAAAAAAATGTGTAGAAGTAATTGCAAACGATAGGCGTCGTAAGCATTAGGATAGCACAGATGAACCCCCTTTTCTGAACTTACACTCCCATTTGGTCTATTGTGCGTTTAGGCCTCCTCTCTGTAAGAGGTAATGGGCCGAAATCCACCACGTGGGACCAATGTGGTTTGATTGATTGGTTTGAGACATGTAACATCGTCTTAGATTTGCATGCAATGCAATGCATTTTTACTTCAGTGTTTTGAGAGCAATAGTGATGAAATAATTTACACAAATTAAAGCACTTGCCTGGGTTTGAATCCACGACCATACTTCTAAATTGTGTCCGTTACCACTGGGCATCATACTATCCACTGCGTGGTAAGTTTTGCAATAGGGGGAATGCATTTCATTTATATTTGGTAGGCTTGCGCTAGACCACTTCCTCACCTGATGGTAAGCGATGTCGTGGTCGACGATTAAACATGCTTGCTTAAAAGTTACCTATTCACTCTTGACTTAAACACTCCTAAGTAGTAGCTATCGAGCAAAACAAACTCCGGCAGGGAATGCCACTCTTTAGCTGTACGTACAATCTACGTATTCCCAAAAAGTTTAGTGTGTAGGGGTGGATGTACCATTGGCACATCGCCGTACGTCTTATAGTCCGATTATGGAACGGCCTAGGTGGAATTAGATCGTACATTTCCATCGCACACTTCCCGAAATTTATCCGATTAAAACCGACAAGCTCGCAACTCGGCGACGTTGTTTAAGGCTCTGGAGCTATGATTCGACCAGTGTCTCATTGCCGATCTTCTTGGTCCGTTTTTTGATCAACTTAATTGCATGAAGCTGGTTTTTGGCAGATCCGGCCCAGAAATGATAACAGTACTCCATACATCATCTAACTAGCGTTGACGAGCTTGACACAACTTGAGCAATTGTTCTGGCGTGAAAACCGTCTCACTTTTGTGGGGATCCCCAATTTTATGGCAGCCAGTTGAGCCTTTGCCTCAATGTATGGATCAAAATTGAGGATCGTGTTAAAAGTAACGCCAAGAAGCACAAGATGGTCCATTATCGGCACGTTTACACCTCGGAAGGAAAGAGCCGAGTAGAATTGGCGCATTTTAACAGAGAAAAACACGCCTGAGTTTTAGCAGCAAAGAACCAGACCAAATAGGCATCGCCCTATTTGGAGACTGGCTTCAAGGATAAGCTCAAACGCTCCACCACAGCCCCACGAAGGACAAGGATGGAACAGTACCTCTCAGCAACAGTGCTGTCGTCTGCATACCCAAGTTTCAAGCAGATATTTTATGTGCAGCAAAAATAATGTTGCTGAGAGTACCAACCCTTGAGGGACCCCGGTATAAATATCCAATTGGTCAGACGAGAACCCATCGATAACGACTGGAATGGACCGATCCCACAAGAAATCTGCAATCCAATCACAAATACCATCACCAGGCAGACCGAATGAAGGAAGCTTACTAATAAGGCTTCCGTGCCAGACCCTATCGAAACCATTCGAGTTATCGAAGGAGATGGCAAGCACCTCCCCGCACCTCACGATGGCCTTACTGCAGATGTGAACGGCATAAGCTAGATCCCCTGTAGAACCGTATTGACAATCACTTCAGGATGTCATTAGCTTCTAGGTATACCAGGAGCTTAATATTAAGCACACGAAGAGATGGGTCTTTAATTGGCAGGGTCAGCTCAACTTTCCTTCTTGGACACGGGCTGTACGTTAGCTTACTTCCAAGCATTCGACTCTTTCACAGTTTCACACGAAAGGCGAAATAGACGTGTCAAAATCGGAGACAGTTCGGGCGCACAAGTTTTAAGGACAAGTGTAAGTATCCCGTCCCATCCCGTCGGGATCACTAGCTTTGTTCAAGTCGAGGTTGCTACGAACATCCTTTTGATGGATGTGAATGTCCGACATATATGTCTCACATCCACCAGGAGAAAGAATACATCCGCGCATCACCAGAATGCTGACGCGAAGATTATGCAAAAAGAGGCAAAAAAGTTTGCCTTCTCCTTAACGAAGCGGGCCACCGACCTGTCGGGTTTCAGCAGTGGTGGTAGTGAGGGATGGCAGAAATTCGACTGAACCGACTTACCCAGGGACCAAAACGCTTTACTATCTTCTAGGTAAGAAACAAGTTATGTCCCTATTCGGCCAATGTGGTCGAACCGAGCCCTTTGCAACACCTTCTTGCAGGACTTGGCAGCAATGTTGAAGGTCTTTTTTTCTGATATACGTCACTCGCATTCCTAAGATGAAGTTATCGACACAGAGTATCGGCCTGGATCTATTGTCAGCAGAAGGTCCAAGCAATTGGCCGTGTGCGAATCAACGTCCACCGTTGCTGTTGCCCCCTGAACCAGCTGGCGGATTACCACTAACGAAAGCTTATGCATTTCCCATCCAGCATGATTACTGCACTGGTATGGGGAGAACCACGTTACTGCTGACGGTAAGCATTAAAGTCCCCCCGGATCACTAATTGGGCGGAACTACTGTGCCGCATCAGCCGCTTAACTGAGGTAATCTGTGAGCCTGCTTTTCTCCTGATCGCCGCTGTGCGAACGGTAGACTCGGGCATAGATAATTTTATCCAGACCTGTGTCCACCAGAGCCCAAAGCGTTGTGAATATTAATTGAAATATAATAATTATTAAAAAACGAGTTTTATTAGCTCTTCCATAGTACTTTACATGTCTTTTTATCTAAATCTAACATTGACACACATTGTAATTGTTGCTTACAATAATATTTAACAAAGTTTTTTTTTTGTCGGTATAATTCGTAATCGTACAATAATATTCACAGAAAAAATCTTTCAAATGTTTTCAAGACTCTATTTTAACCGTAGTTACAATGTTTTTCGTATTAAAAATGCTAAATATCTGTAAATTGTAACATTGCGAAAATCATACTTGCAGTGGTTTTATCAAAACTGAAAGAACAATTAAAATTAGTAACATGAAACCTAAAATAAAGCAAATAAACAATAAACTTTACAAAAAAAGAAAAAAGCTGTGTTGAAAATTATGCAATGTTGAGTTACTATGTTATTGATATTGGGTGTCGACAAAACACATTTATTAAATTCAATCTCCATTTTAATATTACACATACATACTTTTATAATACATGTATAATATTGAATAATTTTCAGAATTCAGTAACAAAAACAAATGCCACACCAGGTATTATGTGTGTCTTTTGTTTTCTTCTGAAATCTCATGAAAAACACCTACACACGTGTGCAAATATAAGTTTAAATATCTCTAAGCGCTTAACAAAATGTAGTACACCCAAAAATATCACATAAATAATTCCGTTGAAACGACATTAAGCGACGGTTGCCAGATTTTACCAAAAGTCGCGCAATGGCACACATGGCGCGGGTGAAACGAAAAAATGAAATAAAAGTAATTTTATTCAAATTTGGATCGGATGTAGGTCCAATTTTGCGAGTGCTGCCGGGGTACCCGGGGGTGGCAATGCGCGAGGGTACAAATGTTACACCTAGGTACCTAATGTTGTAGAATGAGTTAAAGAAGTACCAGTCTTAATTACGAACGAATGTCTACTTAAGGCAGGAAGATTAGTAAACATCTAATACTGAGCTACCCACTAACTTTGATCAACAGTGGCTTGCATTTTAAGCATCTCGGACAAATCACATGATAACATTTGAAGGGAGAAACCACAAGTTTTAGAAAATTTATTCTGGTTTGCTTATGTGTCTATGTGTAGAGCTCATAATAAAGACAATAAGATTTCACTGGTAATGTCTGTACTTCGAGTCAGTAAGATTTTGTCCCAAGATCGAACGTCACAGATTACCAAAACCACGGGCACCCAACGCGAAGAAAGAAGATTTGGTTCAAATAAATTGCACTAGATGGCGTGATAAGCTTCAATTTGATATTGAGTTTTGTGAAATATTAAGATTTTCTAGAGACGATCATAAAAAATGTATGTTCTTGATTAATTAAACTCTCTTAAGCACAAAATCAAGGAATATTGGGCTCTCACATTTCAAAGATTATTTGTGGTAGCGCCATCTCTTGTAAATGTCATAAATCAATGACCGAAAACACATAGACAAACGCATTTGAGATTTCGCGGGCGATCGATATCCTAATTATCTCGTTCCTTTCTCATTCCTTTTCCCTTTATGTACGCCTTAATGACAGGTCGCCAGAACGAACCGAAACTTCAACATCAACGGGCCTCGTATCTCAACCGCCAGCTTTCCAAGCCACCTGGCTGGAGACTGATGCATCTAATTAGTTAGATTGCAGAGAACCTTGTGAACCGTGTCTATTAACCCGCCTCGCGGATATAAAACAATTGTGTGAAGTGTGTGGATCCTGAAGGAGCCATTTTGGAGTAGAAGAACACCAGCTCGCTGCCACACGTGGGCTGGCATCGACCACTACAAGGTAAGGCGTACTACTTCCCTCATTTCCATACTAGATCGCCCGAATTGATCCGTGAATATTTTCCCGCTTATTTTCAACGCACTATTGCCAGAACCCTTCAAATACAGTCCACTTTTCATGATAGACACAAGGATGAAGAGGTTTCTCAAACCGCTATAACATTTTTGGTCCTTCGAGCCGGATATATTACTATAATATATCCATTTTCCTTTATTTCTTACGTAGGAATCAATCATAAATTCCTACTAAGGTCGTGGCACCTAGCCGCCTACCCACATAATCAAGTTGTAAACCCAATACGTGGTTCCATCAACGCCGCTATAGCAGGTTCATAATTACGTATCTGCTATTATTAAAAATAATTCTTATTTAAAACTAACTTGTCGTATTGTAAATTTCCATATTTCAAGCGTCTTTTAGTTTAACCGCCCTTATAGGAATCACCTACCTCCAATTATAAATTGTTAGGAATAAGTTACTTTCCGAATACCGCGGGGTAGACATTCATTCTATAAGAGAAAAATAAAATAGGTGTACTACTTGTAGGTACCTACGCAGTATAAATATCATAACTTTACCGAATACGTTTAGACGATTGCGGGCTATAAGTTGCATATTTATACCTATTCATTTATCTTAAACAATATTCAAACTTAACAATAAAACTGGTTAGGATAGTAATGCTATTAACATTTTGTACTATATAATTACTTTGGTTAGTGGGTACTACGAAAAAACTTATTTCGTTATTACGCAAATATTGCGAAACCCGTTGTCACAGTACAGTCACAATCAGTAGTATTACTTTTCTACATATAGTTGTTCGTTTAAATAATTACCGTACATTGTTTTGTTTGTGTGGTTATTTGTAACTACATAACGTAACAATGCCGCGTGATGCGAAAGCAACCGCTTCTTCGGAAGATCAACAGTTAGTGATTTTAGAAGCTAAGCGTAATATACTTTTCGAGCGTATTCAGTCAATTTATGATCGCTCTAAAGTCGCTAATACTTCCGAATCGGTGAGAGAAGGCTTTCTCAGTTCTTGTGTAACAATAGATGATATTCGAACGGACTTTCATAGATTATTGGATGATTATAATGCTAGGTTACTGGCTGTATATCCCGATGCGAAGCCTAGCTATCAAGCCTACGCCTCATTCGAGGATATGTATTGTTCCGTGAAACGTGTGATGTCTCAATTGGAAGATAAGCCGTCCGGGAGGCACAGTATGAGTGATTGCGCAACATGTAGACCAAGGTTGCCGCCAATCGAACTCATGTCGTTCGACGGTGATATACGAAACTGGCCATTATTTTATGCAAGTTTTAAATCTACAGTTCATGACAATAAGTCACTGACGGATGCAGACAGGTTGTACTATTTAATAGGTAAGCTGTCGCCGAAGGCACAGTCTGTGTTCGCGGGAGTCACACCGTGTGCTGAGAATTACCAAGTCATGTTCCAGGCACTCCTCGATAGGTACCAGGATATTCGTGTCCTCGCGTCTACCTATTTGGATCAAGCTTTAAATCTTAAATTATCCGGTTCCGCGTCTGTTTCGAATTACCAGCTATTTGTGGACAAGTTCGTCACCGCAATTAATTCCCTAAAGAATCTAAAATTAGTTGACCTTCTGGATTTCATTTTATTACACCTCGCAATAAAAAAGTTTGACACTGAAACTATTCGCGCTTTCGAGATGACAGAACGTAATCGTAAGATTCCCACTCTAGATAGTTTTGTCAGCTTCATCAATGATCAGTGTCGGATATTCCGTAATACCCAACCACCCTTAGCTAACAATAATAAGCCTAATAGTTCAGACAATTCACATAAGTCTAATAAATCGCGTAGTTTTAATAATAAAATGACCGCTCCTAATCCACAATCCTATGTAGCTTGCTCTGAGTTAAATAATTCAAACAAGTGTCTGTGCGAAGCATATATCCATGAACACTTATATAAATGTCCCGCTTTTGATAATTTGACTCCGACAGCTCGTTTCAAATGTGTGAAAGACAACAATGCTTGTGTCAATTGTTTGAGTATTAAACATAAAACGGTTAACTGTTCTTCTAAATTAAAGTGTCGCGCATGTAATCAAGGTCATCATACATTGTTACATTTTAATAAAAACCCGCAATTATCAACTGTAGTGACGTCACAGCCGAATCCGGTCCCAACGCCTATGCCGACTGTACCTTCTATTACCTCACAGTCTGAGGTATCGTTGTGTACGACCTCTGTCGCTGGCGCCGCTCGATCGCGTTCGATTGACGCTCGGTGCGTTGCGGCGTCGCCGTCGGCGAGAGATAGCCCGCAATGTACGGCGTATACAACCGTTCTGCTCGCTACTGCTCAAGTCATAATTTACGATGTAAATGATAAGCCGCACATAATACGTTGTTTACTAGATAGCGCATCTCAAAGTAATTTTATTACTTCTGAATGTTTTAAGCGTCTAGGACTTTGGAAGAACTTTCATACTTCTAATTTAATAGTTAAAGGAATCGGTGGGTCGGAAAAACCAGTTAAAGGTTCCGTAGATATTAAATTATATTCTCGTTTTAGTAATGATATTAATTTTAACGTTTCTTCGCTTATTGTTGAACGTATAATGGAGACATTGCCGACCGCTCTCGTCGATGTCTCTAAACTTACACATCTCAAAACATTACCGCTCGCAGATTCGAAGTTTGCGGAGCCGAGCGGTATCGATGTTTTGATTGGTGCTGCTATATTCCCGCGCTTGCTTTTGCCTAACATAGTGCATAGCGAGCAATATAATATACCTCCCGCTATTGAAACTGTGTTGGGGTATGTGGTTATGGGTTCCGTACCTACGGCACATACTTCACACTGTACGAGTACAACTTCATGTTGTTCTGTTCTTCAAGATCCCAGTTTGGATTCGCTTCTCAAGCGATTCTGGGAGCTTGAAGAAATTTCCGCCTCGCCCTCGCAGAGCCGTAAGGATCTCGAGTGCGAAGAACATTTTCGCGCTACCACTGTTCGCGATGACAGTGGTAGATATATTGTGTCGCTGCCATTTTGCGACGACCCTTATTCGCTAGGCGACTCATACGCTGCCGCACTTAGGCGTTTTCATTGTTTGGAGCGCAAACTTGATGCGTCCTTAGGGTTACGCAGCGCTTACAATGACGTCATGCGGGACTACATAAATAAGGGATATTTGAGTCCGGTTTTAAAAGATGACAACGTTTCTAATCTGTCATATTACATTCCGCATCACGGTGTCGTTCGCGAAGATAAGACTTCCACTAAACTTCGCGTGGTTTTAGACGCTAGTAGTCAAACTACATCGGGACAGTCGATCAATGACATTCTGCATGCAGGCCCTAATCTACAGGGTGATTTATTTAATATTATAATTCGTTTTCGACTCTTTCAAATAGCCCTGTCTGCTGATTGCCGCCAAATGTTTCTCAATGTCGGCGTTCGTGAATCGGACCGTAGATTTCAACGCATCTTTTACAGATTCAGTAAACATGAACCTATAATGGTCTACCAATTTAATCGTGTTTGCTTCGGATTTAAGTCTAGTCCATATCACGCGTTACGTGTAGTCCGCCAGTTAGTCGCTGATGAAGGCGATAATTTCCCTGCAGCGTCTGCTGCTGCTTCTTCCGCCCTATATATGGATGACATTGCCTGTAGTGTCATGTCCATACCGCAAGCAATTTCGCTTTGTGATGAGCTTATTCAGCTCTTCAAGCGAGGCCAGTTCGACCTTGTCAAATGGACAAGTAACTCGAAAGAGGTTCTCGCACACATACCTGATACTCATAAGGCTTCGCCCGATATCGAGTATGAGAAGTCTATACCGCATAAGGTCCTGGGTTTACGCTGGGACAAGTCTTGTGACAGTTTCCGCTTTGACGTCACCACACCAGATGATAAATGTACCAAGCGAACCATGCTTTCCACAGTGGCTCGGCTATGGGACTTAATGGGTTTTGTCGCCCCCACTATTCTGTACGCTAAGCTCTTAATTAAGGAACTTTGGCTAGCAAAGTGTGACTGGGACGATATACCACCTGAACATATAGTCACCGCTTGGAAGCAGTTTTGTACTGAGCTTTCTACGCTTAATGAAATTATTATCCCGCGTCATCTGGGGTTGGTCGACGGATGCACCATGAATTTAGTAGGTTTCGCTGACGCCAGCGAGCGTGCTTACGGTGGAGTCGTATACATGCAAATATACAATGGTTCAAACTACTCCGTGCAGTTAGTTAGTGCGAAGTCTAAAGTCTCACCTGTGAAAACCATTTCGGTGGCTAGACTAGAGTTGTGCGCGGCCCTACTGTTGTCTAAGTTGCTTCGCAAGGTCCAAGACACAATATCGCCCCACTACCGCATCCATAAGGTATACGCGTTTACTGACTCTAAAATAGTGCTCGCCTGGATAAATTCCTCACCGCACCGCTGGCAAACTTTTGTTGCCAATCGGGTTACTAAGCTGATAGAGCTTATACCCGCTAATTGTTTCAACCATGTCGCAGGTACTGAGAACCCCGCTGATTGTCTGTCTCGTGGTGTCACGCCAGCTAAGCTCTTGCTTCATCCATTGTGGTATCGTGGACCATCGTGGGTTTCTCATGACCCAGCTGAGTGGCCCATACATACTTTCGAACACAATGCACTACGTGTTTCGTCGTGGTCTAAGTTGCTACGCGCTATTGTTTACGTCTATAAGTTTTTAAGACAACTGCCTAGTGCACGTACTGTATCAAGCTCTGATCTGAAATATGCAGAAATTAAATTGCTGCGAGCTGTACAGGATGTTCATTTCCGTAACGATATTTTAAATTTAAAAAACAATAAACCATGTACTCCCGCCATCCATAAGCTTAAGCCGTTTCTCGATGAGCACGGCATCATACGAGTTGGTGGTCGTCTCACAAATTCGGACGAACCCTACGAATATAAACATCCCTGTATTCTACCACGTCATGACCATATTGTTGATCTTATTGTTGACTTTTGTCACAAGAAACATCTTCATGCCGGTCCGGAGTTGCTTATGTCCTTACTCAGGCATAATAGAATCCACAACTGTAACACTTGCTTTAAGTTCCGCCCGCGTCCTATTCTTCCACTTATGGCAGATTTACCTAGCCAGCGTGTTAACCAAGTCGACAAGGCGTTCACTCACACCGGCTGTGACTATGCAGGCCCGCTACAGTACACACCATTTCGTGGTCGAGGTGTTAAGAGCCGTAAGGCTTAGCTCTGCATTTTTACGTGTTTGACGACGCGTGCCACGCACATTGAAGTGGCAACAGATTTAAGTACAGTGACCTTCCTTGCAGCCTTAAAACGCTTTCTTTCGCGACGCGGTCCTATTAAATGCTTATATTCCGATAACGGTACTTGTTTCGTAGGTGCAAGTTCTTATTTACGCGACCTTCACAAATTTCTTAAAGATTTTCGTCCTTATCTTGAGGAAGAACTTTCCTTCAATCATATAGATTGGAAGTTTATTCCGCCTGCTTCCCCACATTTTGGAGGATGTTGGGAAAGTATGGTTAAGGTAGTTAAAACTCACCTTTTTAAAGTTATAGGTCAACAAATCCTCTCCTACGAGGAACTTATAACTGTCCTTAGTCAAGTTGAGGCTCTAGTTAATTCGCGGCCACTTACTGCTTTGAGTAGTGACCCTACTGAACCATCAGCACTGACCCCTGCGCATTTCTTGCACACCGCGCCATTGTTGTACCTTCCCGCTCCTGAAGCAGACTCGCTCAGCTTGCTTCAGCGACATACTCTACTTGACAAACTGGTGCAGTCGTTCTGGCAGCGCTGGCGTTCAGAATACTTACATCAATTTCAGGCTAGATCCAAATGGAATAGTCCTGCACCTTCTCTACAAGAGGGTACTATTATAGTTATCATTACTGATAACTCTCCGCCCCTTTCATGGCCGTTAGGCATTATTGATAAATTGCATACCTCCAAGGACGGTACAAACCGTGTTGTTACTGTGAAAACCGCAAAGGGTAGCTATGTGCGCCCTGTTGTGCGTCTGTGTCCATTACCGACTCAATAAGGCCTGGCTTGATAGTTAGGTCTCTTAGTTTTATTTAGTTAGCGACGCAACATAATTTTATATTAAAATTTAACTATAGGTATGCAACTTAATGTATTATGCAACTCGCAGTATTTATCTTAAATCTTAATAATTGAAATGTAAAAATCCGCATCTTAGTCCGTATTGCTGAATAGGTATACGGTAGTACACCTCATAGGGCTAAGTTTAATTTTCATTAAAGGTGACCCTTTAAGGCCGGGAAAATGGTAGCGCCATCTCTTGTAAATGTCATAAATCAATGACCGAAAACACATAGACAAACGCATTTGAGATTTCGCGGGCGATCGATATCCTAATTATCTCGTTCCTTCCTCATTCCTTTTCCCTTTATGTACGCCTTAATGACAGGTCGCCAGAACGAACCGAAACTTCAACATGAACGGGCCTCGTATCTCAACCGCCAGCTTTCCAAGCCACCTGGCTGGAGACTGATGCATCTAATTAGTTAGATTGCAGAGAACCTTGTGAACCGTGTCTATTAACCCGCCTCGCGGATATAAAACAATTGTGTGAAGTGTGTGGATCCTGAAGGAGCCATTTTGGAGTAGAAGAACACCAGCTCGCTGCCACACGTGGGCTGGCATCGACCACTACAAGGTAAGGCGTACTACTTCCCTCATTTCCATACTAGATCGCCCGAATTGATCCGTGAATATTTTCCCGCTTATTTTCAACGCACTATTGCCAGAACCCTTCAAATACAGTCCACTTTTCATGATAGACACAAGGATGAAGAGGTTTCTCAAACCGCTATAACAATTTGAATGGATCATTTAAAATTGATTCCAATAGATGGCGCGGTTTTAAATTTCTGAGGCATTTACCCGATATTTTAAATTTGTTTTGTAACACGTTTTGGTACAATGAAACTGTGAAAACGTGCAATAAAAAATACTATTAAGACAAATCGTCACCATATTTATAAATAAAAAGACATATTTTATTTCGATAGATAAAAGTAAATAAAGTGTATAAAATACTTAAATAACTAAGACATATAAACTATAATACGTTTTACTTGCAAGACGCTGCTAACTCCATCTATAGCCGTGGAACGGAACCGATCGCGATCAATGTTTTTAGAAAAATAATCAGGTTTCTTTGTATGGGATGAGGCATCTGTTTGCTAGCATTAATTATCTGTGCCGAAACGATTAATTGCTCATAATTGTGTTAGTATGTGTTCGCATCTGGTTTCACCGATCTGCTCCGATTGATTTCTCCGCTGACAAGACCAACATCGCAGTCACTAGCAGAAGATACAGATACGTGATGGCACCAATCTTGTAATTGATGCAAATATTTTGAGTTATTTTCGCTTGTCTTAGCCTTAACGAATGGAGTTTGCCTTATGCGTTTACGTTATACATATTATCTGTGACTGGATTCAATCAATGCTTGAAAGTAAAATCAGATGAGAGTAATAAAGATTTGTTAGGGTGCCGTGAAAAAAAAAAGTTAAACTCCAGCATTGATTGAATCCGGAATCAGGCGAAATTGATGATTAATTGAATTACTTTGTTTGTATGAAAACGGTCCTTTCTGCCTGAAGAAGTAACGGAAGTATGAAAAAAAATGTAGGCTCTTTTATTAAAAATAAAACATATAATGATAGTCAAAATTCTTTATTTCAATTAGGCTATTAAGGGGCTGAGGATGAACAGTTGACAATCGACATCTGAGGTTCTAAGCCACGCTCACTGTCATCGATAGTTTAGGGGCAAACTGAAATTGGAGCGAAAAGTATTTGAAAATGAAATACTGACCACAGAGATTTTGATTAAATACTTACAGCACAAATACAGGCAAAATTCCAAAAAATATAGAAAGCCGAAAATTAAAGTAAATTATGGTACTTACAAGTTTTCGCGAAAAAGTAAATTTGCTTATATCTTTTTATCGCGGTGACTCAGGACCTTGGTTTTTATACACCTAATAGGGACTTTAAGACCTCAGTATCTGGTATAAATTTCAACTTGCTAGATTCACACGTTCCTGAGAAAATGTTTGTGTGTAAAAAGTTTTCTCGAAAATCTAGATTTGCCTATATCTTTAAAACTTAGCCACCAATAATTAGCTGCAAATATAATTTGAAAAAATGGGGGATTATAGATTTGTCCAACACCCGGTGCAAGTGTGGTGCCCCTGTACAGACTATATCCCACTTGCTGGATTGTCCTGGCTGTCCATTCACTTGCACCCTGGAAGACCTGTACGGTGCTTCTGACGCTGCAATAAGCGTGGCCACCTACTGGGCCCAGACAATCTAATTTAATGTGCCATCGAAACGAAAAGAAGAAGAAGAAGGAGCCACCAATAACCTATTTTATTATGGCGTTAAAATTCAAATTCTTTATTTCGAGCGAAGACTCTTGAAGGGTTAGTAACAATGTGATAGCATTTAAACTAAGTATTAGTAAACAACACGATACAGTGACATCTGTAACTGAAAGCAGTGAACTACGTATATACGAGTATATGAACAGTCCACTCTGTCAGCAATCATTTCAGAACCCTGTTAGAGCTGTCCATAACTCGGGCCATAATTGATGTTGCGCGCTTGCGCATTATCGCGTGAAAACAAACGGGCCGCCGCAAATATCCCTGACGCACTACATCGCCAAGGCAACCCCATCAGTTTTCTAAACGCGTTATTATACTGGACACGAAGGGCTCCATACGACGCCCGTGAATACTTATCCCACAAGCTGTAAGTGTAGAAGGTAGTTCAGAATGCTCTAAATAGCGTCACCTTTATTTCTGCAGTACAATGTGCAAACCTGCGAGCTATCATATTCGGAAAGAGCCCTTCGTTCCCCTTCAATGTCAGCATTGTCCTTTAAAGCTTATTATTGACACAGACACCGTCAGTATGACAACCGAAAAGCCCTAAACCGATCGAGGAAGAAAGCGAAAACAGGTGTTTCTCTTTTTGTGTAGTACCAAGCAGACCATCATGCACCTTAGCGACTATGGTTGCTAGAGAAATAAGTCTATAGTTTTCCCTAACCGAAAGATCACCTGTTTTACTTTTAACAATGGGAACCACGATCGTCCTCATTATGCAAGTATGAATGACCAATACATCAATTCTACAGCAGTGTTAAACCCCTCGGTAAGTGAGGACCGGCGTATTGCAAACGCTCGAGCTACTGAGCCGATCATGTCCAGGGGACTTACCTCTAGACGTAGACCTGATGACCCTGGCCACATATTTGGCACTGAAACGTGTGCCCACCTTGCCACAACGGGGCTCAGCATCCAGCATCTCACAAGAACTCCCTAGCGATGACTTTAAAACAAACCGATTTCTAAAATATTTTGCAATATCCATCACATCACTCACACCATTCACACTAACAGGCTGGCCGAATGCTCAATTTATTAGCGCTCTTCCAGAAACCGCAAAAATCACGCTTTGAATGCTTAGAGGCAATTATGTCCATCTTTATCTGTATCTTTGCCTGTATAATGGGTAAGTACGGAACCCTCGGCGCACGAGTTCGACTCTCACTTGGCCGGTTTTTTTATTATAGTGTCGCGCATGACTATTATCTCACCTTATGGTAAGTGATAATGTGGTCGTCAGTCTTGACTAAAATACCCCTAGATTGTAGCTATCGGGTAACACAGACTCCGGTAGGGAATTTCATTCCTTTGCTGCATTCGCATAATAAAAGTATTCTCAAAACGTTAAGTAGTAAGGGTGGGATGTCCACGATGTACCGATGGCGCATCGCCGTACGTCTGGTAGTCCGATGATGAAACGGGCTGGGCGGAATTATATCATGCAATTCCATCGCACACTCCCCGAAATCTAACCGACAAGCTGGCAACCCGGCGAAGATGTTCAAGGCTCTGGAGCTTTGACTTAACCAATGGCTCATCGCCGATGAGCCTCTTGGTCCGCCTTTTGATAGACTCTAGTGCATCAAGCTGGTATTTGGCAGATCCGTCCCAGAGATGGGAACAGTATTCCTATCTGACTACTCTAAGGCTGAAACAAACTCAGAGGTCACCGTCTCTTTTAAAGTCCAGACAAAATCTTGGTTATATGACCGTGTAGATTGATGTCTGAAATGGCCTTTTGAGGAAAGAACCAGCCAGATTGAGTGGACCTGTCCAGTCAGTGCACGCATTTGTCGAATTTAAGGAGCTCAACGATTCGACGAACAATACCAAAGAAAGGGCATTCGGGTAGGCCGCATAAATAACTCAAACTGCCAGACCATGATTAAAAACTAAGTGAGAAAAAAAAACCGATATCCACATCGCTTCTGTCATCTCGCATGGTTGCGTAAACCCAACGATGCAGCAATATAATGTACATAAGATTTTAATTTCCGGATTACAACTTAAATCAAACTAACAATAATTTTCTCTGAATTTTCATGGCATTTCCCTTAAAAAAAGGAGTTTAGAAGAGTTAACTAAACTTCAAATCAGTATTCCTATCACTAAATACTGATATTTTTAGGAGGAAGTATTATACCGATTTTATATCCCCAAGCCGGCCGGTCACCGTGGGGACTCATGACCACCACCCCCCAAGAAATAAAACACCTATAACAATCGCAAACAACACTTTGGATACTAAAATGGGTCAAAAAATTTACATTTGTACACTCAATATCCTTTCACTAAGAACAAAAGAAAAAATGCAAGAACTACAGATAGCTTTGGAAAACATAAAATGGGACATACTGGGTCTAAGTGAAGTACGCAGAATAGGAAGCAGCATAGAGGAGTATAACGACTTCATCTTCTTTTACAAAGGCGAAAGGCAGTTTGGGACAGGATTTCTAATTAAGAAACACCTTAAGAAATATATTGAAGAAATTACCGACATATCTGAAAAATTGCTGTCCTAAACATAAACTTACCGGGTTACAAGAACAAATGGACAATCATTCAAATATACGCCCTGACAGAGATGGCAAAGAAGCAAGACAAATACCTATTCTATAACGAACTAACAAAAACTTTACAAAACACACACAAAAACATAATAGTTATGGGCGACTTTAACGGGAAAATAGGAACACAGAAACCTAACGAAGACATAGTCATTGGCAAGTTTGGTATGGGCATGAGAAATAACAATGGCCAAAGAATGATAGACTTAGCACTGGAAAACAAACTACGGTTTATGAATAGCTTCTTTAAAAATAACCCAAAGCACAAATGGACTTGGTCTTCACCTGACTTCAAATATAAAAATGAAATCGATTACATAGCAACAAATTAACCGAAACCATTCCATGACGTAAATGTAATCAACGGCTTAAACTATAATACTAACCATAGAACGGTGAGAGCTACACGGCACGTTAAAGATCCTCCTAAAACAAGAACACAATTTAAAGGCACATCGAGAGACCTACAAAAGAACATTAGCAACTCACTTCAAGAGGCTAATCAAGCCAAAAGCGAAATACAATATCTTTACGATTCATTCCTTACCAAAGCCTTCTCAAAAGGAAAACAAAAACCAGCAGAGAGAAAAAAAATAAGTGAAATAACAAAATGGCTTCTAGAACTGAGGAAAGAATTGTATAAACAGAAAAAGGATATAGGTGTAAGAGCCGAGATAACAAAAATAAGCTAGGAAATAAGCCACAATCTTAAAAGGGAAAGAAATATTAAAAGGGCACAATACATAAACGACCACATAGTAAAAACGGGTGGCATCAGAAAAGCCCTAAAAGAACTAGGCAATAAAAAAGACTGGATCCCTTGCATGAAGAACAAGAGTAAGAAAATTTAAACCTCTAGAATATCCATTATGTCAGCTACCGACTCTATAAAGACTTATACTCTCACCAAGACAAACAAAAAGACATTATTCTCGACAACTACAACGAAGACATCCCACCCATCTTAAAATCTGAAATAGAATTTGCAATCCGTTCACAAAAAGATGGTAAAGCGCCAGGCCCTGATTACATAATTAACGAAGCTCTGAAAGTAATATCAACAGACAACCTACAAGAGATGTGGAACCTCTTCAATAAAATTTTAACCACCGAAAACATTCCTACCCAATGGACCAAGTCTGTAATAGTTCTAATACATAAGAAAGGTGACAAGAACGAAATAGGAAACTACAGACCCATAAGTTTAATGTCGAACCTATACAAAGTGTTTTCGAAAATTATTCTTTATAGAGTAACACTAAAACTCGACGAACAGCAACCCGTAGAACAGGCAGGCTTAAAACAACAAGGGATAGAGCAGAAGTATATTCGAATTATAAGAAATGTATACACAAATTCTACTGCCCAGATCAAACTTGAAACTTTAGGAGATGAATTTCGGATCCTCAGAGGAGTAAGGAAGGGTGACACTTTATCCCCAAAGATCTTCTCGGCAGTGCTGGAATAGTAGTTTATGAAACTGTTGCATAATGAGGGGTATTAAAACATGAGTGTGTGTTTAAAAACCGAGCCGTAGGCGAGGTTTTTAATAGTTTTCACACGAATGTTTTAATACCTAGTTATGTGCAGTTTCATACACTACTTTATCTATACTCATAAATTGGGATTGAACCTACTAAATACCTCTTTTTGCATTTTCCATGCCATACAATCGTGATAGCATTTGTCATATACTTTTCTCGACTTTGCTGGTAATAATTTAAGAGTAATTGCCTTCTCCGCATCTAAAATATCGGGCAGAGTAAAATATTCTTCACATTCACTGATAGCAGACATTTTTAAACAATAATTTAAATAACTCATAAAATTCAGTACAGCAAAACTTGCAAAACGTATGAATGGCGCCAAAACCGAGCACATCACCGCATTAACCGCGCATGCGCTAAGGCATAGCACGCACTGAGATCTTTATTCGCGCGATTTTTTCCGCCCATTCTGTGACCTATGGAATTGTATGAAGTTGTTCGCATTGCAGTAAAGAAATCGTGCGTTAAAAATACCACAAGAAATCCGTGTTTTGCCACAGAATCCACCGCACCACGGCGCGAATTTTATTCGCCCGAATATTTTGAGCTCTATGAACAACTAGAAGGAAACAAAATTCGCGCGAATAAAAATCGCAGTGCGTGCTATGTCTAAAGCGGGCATTGTCATAGACAATTTAAAATTGGAATCAAATCTTTTTATAATAGGTACTATAAAATGGCATCACAAAAAAAATATTGATGGAAACTCCTTAGTGATTAACTTCTTGAATTTGTCCTGTATCGTAATAGAAAAAAAATTGTTTTATAGCATTATTTTGTTAGAGAAATAGTGTTATAATAAGATTCTATTTTTAAATTTCGGTATTGTGTTTATAAAGTATGCCAATATAAACTCGTTTTGAATTTTATAATTCGAATATTACGATATGAGAGTAGATAAAAGGTATTTAGAGGCATGGACTGGCAAAAATACGGCATCAATATCAATGGAACATTGCTATACCACCTACGATTTGTAAATGACCTAGTTTTAATATCAGGTAACCATTCCACACTACAAAAGATGTTGCAAGAGCTCGCAGGAGGAAATATTCAAGTGGGATTATCAATGAACAAAGAGAATACCAAGGTAATGACAGCATTGAAGAGACTATCAGTATCGAAGGAGAAAGTATAGATTATGTGAACTCGTATATCTACCTGGGACAACTTATCTCGTTTGACAGGCGAATGGAACAGGAGATAGAGAGACGCATAACTAGCACATGGAACAGGTACTGGTCACTCAAAGAAATAATGAAAAATTCATCACTCTTTAATTCATGTATTCTTCCATGTCTTACCTACGGCTGTCAAACATGGACATTTACTCGTAAAATTCTCCAAAAAATTACTTCTTGTCAAAAAAGCATGGAACGAAGCATTTTGAACTTTAAAAGAAAAGATAAAAAGAGAGCGAAAGATCTGAGGAAGATTACAAAAGTAAACGATGCTACCTTCCACACAAAAAGACTGAAATGGAGATGGGCTGGTCATATGCTCCGTTATAAAAGCAACAATTGGTCTAAGGCCTTAACGGAATGGCAAATCAGAAACGGATCCAAAAGAAGCAGAGGTAGACAACGCAAACGCTAGGACGATGACATAGTGGAGATAGCTGGAGGACAGGCCTCCAGCTATCTCCAGTATGTCATCGTCCCAGGGCCAGAGCTACACGAGACCGTGACAAGTGGAGGATCCTGGGGGAGGCCTATGCGTCAAGGGACGCGCTGATGGACGAAGACACCGAAGTGCAATAATTTTTTAAGTTTAATTTCTATATAATATTGTAATTGTAGTTTAAGTTTATCAGTAAATAAAGGCTTTATTATTATTATATTATACCGATATGTTTATCCAAGATAGCTTCATAGCAGGGTAGCTTCCTGATGACCTACTTGCGTAATAAAAGTTAACTGAGAGAGACGAGTTCCAAGGAGTGTCGTCGTGATTTACCACCTAATCTTTATGACAGTATGGGGAGGTACAGGTACTTGTCAAGTGTACCTACACTAAAATTATGGTAGTATATAATCTCTTGCCAAAAGTTGAGGAAGATTTAGATGGTCTTAAAATAGGGCAATTTTCTGGGTAGAAAATCATAATTCTATTTAGTCCGTCAGTGAGATTATCAAATAATACCTATTGGATGCTTATTTTTTGCTTTGTCAAATCAATAAATATTTACAAAGGTAAAGCGCATCAAAGTTCAGGAGTGGGGGCTTGTGACGTCACTAAGACAGTATAAAGTGTACTAGCGGCGTGACGTTTCACGATATTTCAACGCATTACGATTATATCGTCGTCACTTTATGTTTAAGTGTCAAAAGAAAAATACGTGTCCAATATTTTTTATTAACCTACCTGACGGACAAAAAAACAAATTTTCAGTGAACTACCCTTTTGTACATCCTCACGTCTTTTACCCGTGAGATATAGGCAGAAACTACAGAATACCACTTGCTACGATATTTACCTACATAATCCATTTGCTTCGTTAATTTTTTGTAGATATTTGGTAACTAAGGCAAAAGGCGGCCCGTATTTAATTCAGTATAGCCAGCCATTTAAAAGGACCTCCAATCAACTTCATCGCCATGATAATGGAAAAAAACCGTCGATTTATGTCAATAAACAACAAATTATAACTATCAATTTAATGATTCGATGTTGAGTAGAGTCGAAGGACATGACTATATTGCGATTTTAAATTTTGTAGACTAAACTGACAGCTGCCAATGACCTTATTTTTTTTTTAATGTTGCAAGCGCGGATCATAGATTTGTAGGTAAGGCTCAACCATAAG
The DNA here is from genome assembly GCA_964057195.1 of Orthosia cruda. NCBI lineage: Eukaryota > Metazoa > Arthropoda > Insecta > Lepidoptera > Noctuidae > Orthosia > Orthosia cruda. Next base: position 49,446,349 of record OZ059826.1, on the reverse strand, counting down.
TGATTCATCGAATTGATGTAACATGACTCCTCAATTTAATTTTACTAATTGGTGTAAATAAATGTTTTATGAATATAAACGAAATATATTTAAATATAACAGTATTTATACACATAGCACATACACTTTTATTGTGTTAATTATGAAACCAATACTAAAATAAATACCATCGATAAAATGAAATCTGACATAAATGAGTAGAAACTAAATAAGGGAGGTTAGTTTCTCAACAAAAGTAATTATATTGCCGTGAAATAGTTCAATTTTCGATCACTTCGATTTTCGATAAACTTTCGATCATTCCGGATAGTCAGGATACGACACTATTTTTATGTAACGATAAAGTGACAACCCCCGAAATGACAGTTTAGTCTACGAAATTAAAAATCACAGTATAGGAAATACTTGGATGACTAATTAATCGGGTACTGCTCAGTTTATTTTGCTTTATTGTTATAATACACAGGAAAAACATTTACAATGAAGTGTACAAAAACTTTTTCATCGATATAAACAACACAAACTCTATCAACAAAGAGAAAACAAATTTTAAATTCATAGTTATTAAACTGTATGGGTCAACACGTCTCAAACAGAATAATCTATCATGTAATTTGTTTCCTTTATCACGCTGTCGAAAAATCGGCCATGCCACGAAAATTCCCGCGCAAAAATCTCAGCTGGCAACACGAAGGGGAAAAAATAAAAACCATGCTTTATGTGGTCCTGACTTTCATTTATTACCAGTCCACATTAACGTAAGAACTCCTTTGTGCGAGAAAAATATGATTATGACATAGACCGGCCTTCCCATCCTTTATTCGATTTCTTCCCTCCGAAAACCTCAATATGGCGGACCTTTTTGCTGTTCGTGGGCGGTAGGGGAAATTAAAAAAGACCCATCGCTGTTTATGGTTGGATTTTGTTTTATTCTTTATTTGAACTTGTGCTCGAATAATTGTTTTCTAACACATGTTGTAAAAAGGTTAAATGAATTGGTTTGTTTTCCATTTCTAAGTTTGTAATCTATGAAAGTACTGACCCAATTATGTTTTTATTTACTGATTGATGGCTACAATATCGCTGATTGCAACAGGTTACTTTTTATCTCGAAACTAGCTGACCCCCGCGGCTTCGCTCCCGTCAACTGGCTATCAAACTACCTACCAGGGTGGAAGTTAGATAGCCTACATACAAACAAACTCTTTAGCTTTATAATATTAGTATAGATGTTGATAAAACTCCTTCGCAAATGAACAAATTAGATTATCATAAAAAAAAGTCATAGTGAGTCAATCTTAAAAGATAGACATATGCTGTCGTGGACATTTTTTTAGAACTTTATTTATTAATTTTTCAATTCTAACCAGTTCCTGAGATAAGCGCGTTCAAACAAACAAACAAACAAACAAACTCTTCAGCTTTATAATATTAGTATAGATATACACGATTCTTGCGGGACACGCGAAGCCGCGGATAAACCAGTAATTCAAATTAAAAATTCAGTTTTTATTTAATTATTTGCCAATTTACCAGTCATGATGAGAGAAATTTTAAATTTGCATTCTCCGAGGATGAATATTGATTGGGTTCAAAGGTTTACTGACGTTTCGTTCGCTACGGAAACTCGATTTAATCAGGCTCCAGCATTTTGCGATACGAAACTACACTGAGATTTTTAAGACATTTTTACATTTGATTGACGTTTCCAATTATATTGGAATACGTTAGGGTTTTGTAACTGAACATTTTGGGTAGAAAATTTTAAAGATTAAATTGAATTTGGTTACAATTAAGGACTTTGAATTTTCGCTTAATTGTTTTTATTTCTTGAAATAAACCTTGATTAGCACTCTAATCTGTTTGATTTTTTTTTTGTTTATTTACAGAACAAAAAAGAACATCAAATATTTAAAAAAAAACAATTTTCCACAAACCCCAAGAGAATACTGTTTATTAAAAGAACAAAAAAGAACATCACATATTCAAATAAGGAACGATTTTCCACAAACCCCAAGAGGCTTAACGAAAGCGGACTAACAAAAAAGGCGTTACCAACTTACAGAATTAAATAAAAAAAAGTACAAAAATAGCGAATCCCGATCCCAACGCAAAGACTATAAGTATTACGATCACGTTTTTCTTTCCCACAAAAGAAAATTAAGGGGGGACAGTGTTAAATTTTTCTGCGTACACCAGTATATAAAATGTATTTATCGAAGATTCCAATTTCTAACAACACAAGACCATTAGATCTACATTCCCTTGCATATACGATCAAAAAGAAACCTTAGCTCTCCTACAACAAAGTCCAAAGTAAACAAACTGTTAGAGGTAGATGTAACATTGTTGCACAGTGACGAACAACATCGTAACGTGAAAATTTTAAATTTCGTGTTTAAGTGATTTTTTATTGGGAATCCTTATTTTTATTGGGCGTATTCGAAAACGTTGGCCGGGGATAGTAAAGGATACTAAACTGTATTAGTGGCACTGCAATCTCGTATAATATGGCATTAAATCTGAAAACTACATAGAATGGGATTTTACCAAGTTATATTCGTATTTTCTGTACCATAACACCTATCAGGTGGCAATCTGTAAGTTTTGTCTAGCCCCATCGGAAAAAGGCTTGCGTTTAAGTATAATGTATGTGACATCTAGCAAAAAAGTATTTTGGTTGCTTGCTACCTTGCTTATCAACATCATCATCATCATATCTGCCGAAAGACATCCTGCTGGACATAGGCCTCCCCCAAGCGTCGCCTCATTGACCGGTCCCGTGCGTCCCGCATCCAGCAGTTCCCTCAATTTTCACCAGGTCATCGTTCCAACTGGTCGTAGGCCTTCCAACGCAACGTCTTCCAGTTAGCGGTCGCCACTCCAGATCTTTTCTGTAATTTTACCAGCGCGATTTGAACGTTAAAACTGGACAATTACATTCTTACCTTTTCACCGATCCCTAACAACATAAAATTTTTCACAAAGCCCAATAAGTAAGTTTTTCTCATATTTCGTTCTCTGTATCAACATCAAAAACAGGTCGTACATACACTTAATTTTCCAATAGACCGATCAATGGAATCTATTTGAAATATTGAATAGATATTCAATTACTATCTGTCAGTCTCAATAAAGTTTAGTTTCATATATTATTTTGAATGTTTTTAGTTTCATTCGTATACTATAATTAACAAGGGATATCAAAATTCAAATATAAACACGCTATGCATGTGTGTATAACAAACAAGAAAACAATATCAATAGGGTCAAAGCACATTGAGGCATAGTCGACGCGTCGGTTTTAAAATGTATGTCATATTGATCTTAGTCATTGCAATGTAAAGTCGAATCGAAGCGACGTCGACGTGTACAGTTTGTAGGACGTGCGAACATTCGCTCGACAAAAGATGACGATCTACAAAAATATATAGACAATAAACAAAAGACGCGCGCATCCTACGAATGCGTGCGTTTGCCTATCTTGATAGGAATATGTGCATTACATGGTGGTTGTAAGTGTCAATATGCTATGGGAGCAGTGGTGGCCCAGCGGTTACGGCCCCGACTTACGAGTCGTAGGTAGGGTTACCATTTCCAAAATTTAAAAGTCCTAACAAACAATTTACATATCATATTGATCCTCATTATTACAATGTAAAGTCGAATCGAAGCGACAGCGACGTGTACAGTTTCGATGCATACTCGAACATTCAACAACACAATTATATAATTATATAATTTCATTATATAATTATATTTTTTATTATATAATTTTATATCTTTTGTCGAACATTCACGCGACAAAAGATATAAAATTATAAATCGAAAATTGGAAAGTCCGGGCATGTTTTTTTTTTCTTTATTAAATATTCTACCGCGGACATGTGGCAGTCCGCGCTCTTTTTTATTGTGTATATTTTGTTTGTTATTTTTTTTTTCATAATTATTACAATTGTTGGATTCCTACGTCGGACATTATTTTAAGGCTTACTTAACTAACTTAAATTTACGTGAGTTCATCCCTCACTAAATACTATATATATATATTACACACTGGCATTACAATTTTATGTTTCTATTATTCTTATCTTTATGTTATTAACTATTTTGTTTACTTATTTCTATTGATACACTGCTTATGTTATTACTATATCTATTGGTACACTTTGTGGGAAGATGCATGGCAGTGCGAGTAGACCAGCCCCGGCCGACGGTTCCGGTTATAGAACCCCGTCGTTAGGACGTTCAGGTGAGTATGACTGACTCGCTCCACCATGCAGCTTCACATGTATATATATAGTTTTCTTTAGACAGGGTGATGGTTTGGGTGTTTGGGTTGGAGTTTTTGGATGGGACTTGTTAGGTGGTGTTTTGGCTGCTGACCAGGGACTTCGCTAGCGTGAGCAAGGCCTTTATGACGACTACGTCTCGATGCTGCATGGCCGTCTTAAGATTGTAGTTGACGACCGTTTTAGTCGGCGCATCCATCGCCCTCTTAGCAAGGCGGCCTGCGGCGTCATCGGCGTCGTCGGTGTAATAGACGCAACTGACTGTATGTCTGGACACCGCCACTACCGCGTGGGAGATGCTGTCGTGGACCTGAAGCCTCCTGGACTTGGTGTTGATGATGATAACGCTGTCGTAGGTCGACCCCTGAGCCTCATGTATAGTTAGCAGGCGCGACCCCTCGCCGGACCCATATCCCTGGCTCGCAAGAGAGGCTTTCTCCCCCTGCGTATGAACCAGGAACAGGGTGTTTTGGGCTGTACCCGGTATTTGCGCCCCTGTGTAACCTTTCACCTTCAGGGAGTGGACCCGCGACAGCGACGACTTGGAGGAGTATATACCGGGGTATATCTCACTCAGTGCAAACGCCACGTCCATTGGATTGCGGTGTGTGCAGAGAAACTCCTGGGTGATGCCAGCCACCAGGTCTGGACGGGTATACCTAAGCTCGAAAAGATTCTCCCTGTCCAAAAATGGAAGCTGGTTAACGTCTCCGACGAGGACAAGCTCGCTCGCTCCAGACAACTTTACTGCCATGACTATGGCCCCAAAGTGGTTTATAAGAGCCTCGTCTACCGTAAGACGATAGCATTTGTCTTGGCTCTTGAAACCGTTTGCTAGGATTGAGGCCATAGTGCGCACTTTGGTCTTTGCTCGGTTTCCTAAGCGGCGCGCAAGCTTTTCTCTAAGATCTTTGGCAGCTTCTGTTGTCGTGGTTGCTATCACGTCCCTGTCCTCTTCGAAGTGCTTTACCAGCCAGGTTGTCTTACCGCAACCCGGAACTCCGTTAATCCACCTGATATTGGGCCCAGCTTTCCTGTGATGCCGGGATACCGGAGGTCCCCGAAATGGAGTGTGCCATTTCCAGGATCTTATCGTCCGGCATGATTTTGGTACATTTGGCGGTAACCACTATCGGGTCGTCATTTGGCACACTGAACTTGAGTTTGCCTGAGCGCTCCGTCTCCTCCTTGTCCAGGGCCACAAAGCCACTCCTCGCGCTGTAGGCTGCCATATATGAACCCGTCATTTCCCCTTTGATGACTTGGGATGTGACGTTGTCATACACCGCTGCCCCTGCTTCCTCGAGCAGTACCCTTAACAGACCCTCTGTGTCTCTCTGGAAGGTCTGCAGGATCTTCCTGCATGTCGTAAGATTGACCTCTCTGGTCGCTTTTACGATTGCTACGTACTCGAGGAACGCGCTCTTTACGTGGTCCGTGGTACCCGACTTTACTGCGAGGGTCGGCGGGCTGACTTGCCCTTTGTCGGCTCGTGTTGGCTTAGGCTTTTGCTGGGTTGGTTCCTTTGGTGTTTTTCTGAAGAACCTCTCCAGTGCTGTCTCCTGCTTGTGAGATGGTGATGCGTAGCTGGTGCTTGGGCGCAGTGCACTGAGGAAAGTGCCAAACGCTTTCAGGCGACTCCTCGACCGGGCCCGGTCCTCCGGGTTTATGGTGTTACACTGCACCTTTGCGGCTTTTTCGGCTGCTGCCTTCTGCTGGGCCCTCTCCGATCCGCTTTGAGTGGTGGGGCTTGTTTTGGGGCTCATTGCGCTGGCTATTGGTTGTCTGGGGGCTTTGAGGAAACTCAGGGTTTCCCCTCTGTCCTCGTAGACAACAACCTCATGATGTTCTGAGGCCTTTAAACAGCCAAAGCGGTCTGCGACGTCTCCTATCTCTCCTCCCACCACCATTGCGTCCACACTTATGGTTCGGGCCGTGGCTGACGTGTAGTCTCCTGCCTCCCTAATCTTCTGAAGCAATGAGCTTGCCTGAGCAAATGGAGTAACCTCTCCCCACTCGAGTAATGCGATTGTTTTCCCTTTAAATCGCATTAGACGGCATCGGTGAGTGGCCACTTCCATTTGAGGTAGTGCAGCATACTTGCTGCCTGTTATGCTCGTTTTGGTGGTGCTTCCGTAAATCAGGGCGGCAAGGCCCGGTGAAAGGTCTATTCGGGCCGCAGCTTGACTTGAGCCTATGCAGAAGCCTATGCCTAACTTCTCCTGTTCCCTGTTCATGAACAGAGCGACGCCTCGCAGTCTGATGCCAGGGACTCCGTCTTCTCCGCTTGCCAGGAATTGTGTGGTAGTCATGCTAGGGGCTGGTTGTAGGCTGGCTGTTGCTGCTACCGCTGCTGCTACCGTTGGTAATGGCTGTTGGTTAGATTGTGTGTGTGTAATTTGTGTATCAGTCAATGGTGTACTTGTTGTTGTTTGTGCAGTTGTGGTTGTTGTTTGTGTGGTTGTGGTTGTTTGTGTTCGATTGTGTGGTCGACTTCGCAAGGTTACGTCCGTTTTGTTGGCCTTTGCTGCGATTGTGGCGACTTTGCTCGCGAATGCCAAGAATGGAATCCTAGTAGCCGGTCTCCCCATGATGGTGTGGAGTGTGGACTGGCTAAGCTGGGTTTCGAATTTTACCTCGAGCTCCATTCTGTCTTGGCTGAACCTTGGGCATTCGAACAGCAGATGCCAGACTGTCTCTTCACAACTCGGGTCACAGACGCACGAGGGACTATCTTTGAGATGGAAGCGGTGGAGATACGCTGAGAATCCGCCGTGTCCTGTAAGGACTTGTACGTGGACCGGTGTGAGCACTGCGTCTCTGAGTGTCCTTTTCGCCGCTAGGACGTCTGGAAAGAACGCTTTCGTGACCGATCCTGTACTCGAAGACTGTACCGCGCTTGCCACTTCCTTATAGTCCCCTCCCGAATCTTCTTCCTCACGAACGAAACGGGGACCTTGCTGTATTCTGATGTGAGTTTTGTTAGGGCTGCCTCCTTGGCCAGCTCATCCGCCCTCTCATTCCCGGCAGTTCCCACATGGGCCTTGAGCCAAAAGAGCCTCACTTCTCTGCCCTCCTCTCTGATTTCACGGACGCTTCTCTTGATTTGGAGTGCCAGGTGGTGAGTGACAGACGGTCTCCTCAGCAGGTCAAGTGACGATCTCGAGTCACTTAAGATGCTTACGGAGGCCGCCTTGGATTCTCTTGCCATCCTGACAGCTCTGAAGAGAGCGTACATTTCCGATTGGAAGACTGTGTTGTGAGGCTCCAAGCCAAAGGTGCTGAACCTTGACTCCGTCCCGTTTTCCCACCAAGTTAGGGCAGCTCCGACTTTCCCCTCTATCTTGCTGCCATCGGTGTATATTTGGGGGCCGATTACTTGGTGGGTTGCCAGGGTTTCGGGAGTCAAATTCTCTAGGCATTCATACTCGGTTGTTGTGAGTTGCGCCGGGTGGGGGTTTTTGGAGTGGTGCACGTTGCACTCCAGCACGCGGCCCAGCGGTATAAACTCTTGGGAATGTCCCTTTTTGATCTTGAAAAGGGTTGCCGCCTCGATTACCCGGAGGTCTAGGGGGAGTTGGCCTGACAGGATAAGTGCCGATGTCAGAGACACCGTGCGGTATGCTTTGCAGATTTTCTGCGCGAAGCCCCTCTGCAGTGAGTCAAACTTTTTCCTTGTCATCAGTTTCTCAGCTGCGGGGGCCCACGCACTCGCTGCATACATCACGATGGGCTCTATCACCGACACGTATATTGTCCTGATTATTTCTCTGTTCAGACCCCAAGTCACCCTCGCCGCACATGCCAACTGCTTATAGATGTCTGCGGCCTTTCTACAGGTCGCAGACACGTGCGCATTGAAGGTGAGTTTGGAGTCTATCGTGAGACCCAACAGTTTCACTTCCTCAACCAGGTTTAGCCGCGTGCCCGACATATGAAGTACCGGAACGTCGTACTTTCACTTCCTCGTTAACACCATCGCATTAGTCTTGTGCGCGGCGAAACGTAGCTTATTTTGGACGCCCCATTCCGATACTTTGGCTAACGTGCTGTTGGCTGATTGCTGCAGGGGACCGGCTGTGAAGTCAGAGAAAACCAGGACAACGTCGTCCGCGAAGGCTTGGCAGTATACCCCCATACTAGCCATTTTGTGTAGGAGTGGATCTAGGATAAGGTTCCAAAACGTCGGTCCGGCAATTGAACCCTGGACGCATCCTTTCGTGGTTCCCTTCTCGCTATTCGCTCTGGCGTAGTTGACCCTGACGTTTCGGTCTTCCAGGTATGAGGCGACGAGAGTGTAGATATTAGCTGGACAACTCTTGGCTACCATCTGCTTCTTGAGTGCGGGCCACCACGCGTTGTCAAAGGCTCCCTCTATGTCCAGTGATATCAAAAGCACGATCTTTTTGGCTTTGATTTCGGCTCGTAAGTGGCCCACTAGAGCATAGAGGGCGTCCTCAGTCCCGCGCTGTGGCATGAAGCCGTATTGGTTTGTGTGTAGTGTTGGGAGGAAGTGCCACTGTAGTCGGCCCACTAGTAGTTTCTCGACGATTTTTCCTAGGACCGAGAGCAGACCTATAGGCCTGTACGACTTAGGACTGGTGTAGTCGTCCTTTCCTGGCTTGCGGAGAATGCACACATGGGCGACCTTCCACTGCTTCGGGAAGTGTGACAGCGACAGACACTTGTTTGCTATCGCTAAGAACACCTCCCTATCGCAGTTTATTGCCGCTATGCAGATGTCTGCTGTTAATCCGTCGGGACCGGGGGCTTTTTTCGGATTTTGGTTCTGGAGAACCATTTCCAGCTCCGCGGTCGTGAAGGCCGGATCGTCTGCAGACAGACCTTGGGGGTTTTTCTCCTCCGCTAGCCTCCTTAACGCAGTGTGGTAGGGTTGTTCGGCATCCGTTGAGTCGTCGTGGTAGAAGGTTTTTGCCAGAAGATCCGCCGATTGCTCTGGATTGAGCGTCTCGCCTGCGTTGTTTCTCAGGAGTGCGTCTTCCTTTCTTCTAGCTGTCTTCCTTATTACCCTGTAGATGCCGTCCCACATGCTCTTTCGGTCCTGCTTCGTGCAAAACTCCTTCCAGTTGGCTGTGGCTGCTTCCGTTGCTGCTGTCGTGTAAGTTTGTTTGGCCAGCACGTACTCTTGGATGGTGAAGTGTCTCCGGCTTGCGGCTGCGTTCCGGATCCTTCTCTTCTTCGTCATGGCGTCTTTTTTGAGACGGTCTAGAGAAGGACTCCACCATGGGGGTTTGGCGTTGTGTTTGGGCGACCCGAGTTTTGGAATCGCTTCCTCGCATGAGCGGTGGATGTTCTGAGTATAGTTTGAAATGATTGTCTCCAGATCTTTTGGGTTCGATGCGTTCGAGACTCTGACTTGGGTGATGTCACTGTCTGCTAGGCTAGTCTTGAAGTGGGTGTTGAAGTCGGACCACTTGGCCTTCTTGGTGTTGTAGATGCGCGTCGAAATCGGCCGTAAGGGTTCCAGGGCCTTTTCTAGGCGCATCGAGAAGGTTATAGCGTTGTGGTCTGAAGTTGTTAGACTTCTTTCTACCTGCCACTCCTCGACCTTACCTAGCAGCGACGAACTGCAAGCTGTCACGTCAACGATGCTTGTGCACCACCTGTCATTTCTGTATGTCTCGAACGTTGGTGTTTGGCCCGTATTTAGGATGTGGAGATCCCGCTCATTGAGGAAAGAACTGTACGCCGCCCCGCGATGGTTTTCGGAAACACTTCCCGAAACCAATGGCTCCAGGCGTTCACGTCTCCTCCCACCACGATGTTGTTTGTGTTCAATTTGTGTGTCTTGTATTGTGTTTCGGATAGGTAAGGTTCGATGTCCTGGTCACCCTCAAAATAGACCGACAGTACTCCAAAGCTGAGCTGACCCGCCCTTAGCAAGACAGCAGCAACGTTCTCGGTCACAAGCTGGGGGTCTTGGATAACCTCCAGGTTGTCACCGAAAACAACAATCGCTGCCTTAACTGGCTTTTTGCGGTTGAGGCTGCACTGGATGACTTGTGTGCCATCACACCTGTTCTTCCTACGTAGGGCTCTTGAACAAGTGCTACTGAAATTCCCCTTGCCTGGGCCGCCATGTGGAGTTCTTCTGTGGCCAGCTTGGAGCGGTGAAGATTTGCTTGGATGAACCGCAATCTTGCTGTCGGTCTTGAGGCGATTTCGGGGGTGACTGGTTGGTTTGTTGGTGTGCTTTCGTTGCCCTTAGCAATAGGATACGCGCGATCTGGCTATGCCGTCCCACTTTTGGCGTTCCTGGCAGTCTTCGCTGAAAGCTGTGTGTGCCAGGTTGCTGCCCGTCCCGTGTCAGGGATCTGGTTATTGGGCAGAGCCAGCTCACGACACTGAAGACCGACAATGTCAGGATCGTATCCGCCAAACCGGAACTTCTGAGGGCGATCAATACATTATATGGGCAGTTGTACACATCAATCAGGAAGCCCGTTGCGAGTCTAGCAAACGACCCAAGAGCTAGATGGACCAGAAACTATACGGAAGATATCCCGGACGTCAGCCTGTACGAGATTGGGATGGCTCTGAAACAGCTTGAAAACAACAAGGCGCCGGGTGATGACCGAATCACGGCTGAAGGCGGGTGGAAAACCGGTCCTTGAGGCCCTTCAGAAGCTGTTTGATTTCGTCATACTCGAGGGCAAAACGCCACAGGCATGGTGCAGTGGTGTGGTGGTACTCTTCTTCAAGAAGGGCGACAATGCCCGGCTGAAAAACTATAGGCCCATCTCACTTCTTAGCCATGTCTACAAGTTGTTTTCAAGAGTCATCACGAATCGTCTCGCGCGCTGGTTTGACGATTGCCAGCCTCGCGAACAAGCCGGATTGCCTTGCAGTTTGCACATGTGGGCTGTTTGCCGTCCGCTCGAGTGAGGCAGTCCCTGATATTGTGCGGTCCACTGGAGTAGCCGCAGACTTCTTGTGCAGCCCTGCATATGGACTTATTGTGTCCATATGCAAGGCACTTTGTGCACTGAACTAGTGGGGACTGGTCCTCAATCGAGCAACGCTTGATGCCCACATGGACTTTTTGGACAGAAGTGTAGGATTTCCAGAGCTCCGGGGAGAGCTCCAGAACGGGGTGGCACTCGTGGGGGTTTCTCGCGCGCTTCCTGTAGCGCATCTTGATGGTCCGCCCCTCCACAGCGACGTTTTGCAGAAGGTGTTGGTTCTGTGCTTTAAGGAGATCTACGATCTCCCCGTCGCTGTAGCTGGACAGCACACCCTTGATGCAGACTAAGGGATTTTGCGGTTTCGGCTCCTGGACCTTGAGCTCTGAGTTCGACTGGACCTGGTCTTTAATCTTCTTCAAGTCCATCTTACTGGCGCACCTTAAGACCACTTTCTGGTTGCGCGCCTTCCGTACGGTGTCGACCCGGGCTCCGGTTGACTTAAGGTCCAGAGCGGTCCTGATCCTCTCGATCACGTTATCCCCAGTGTGCCGGGGGTTCGTCGACGAGACGATCAGGGTGTGGTTGGGTTGTGTGGGTGGTTTGGAGGGCTTTGGTGTACTGGCGACCTGGGCAAAGGTTTTGGGGCCCTGTTGTTGTGTTTGCGGTTTATCCGCTTTGCCCAGGTCCGCCACCCCTTTCTGTATAGTTTGGAGCGTCTTCTTTACCTCCCCAACTGCGAGCTCCGTTTCCAGATTCAGCGCTGGGGGCGCCTGGATTTGCGGCTCTTTGTCGCGCAGTACGCGGAGGTCCTCCGAGACAAGCTCCAGCCTATCCGATATAGGTTTGAGGTGTTCGGATATGTTTATGGGTGTGTGTGGTGGTGGGGGTGAGGCTACAGGCCTGTTGGCGATGGTCTGCAGCTTTGCGGTTAAATTCGCCATCTCCTCCTCGAAAGCCGCGGTCGTGAGTAGGCCTGTCTCGCGGCTACTCCGGTCCGTCTCTGTGTCACTTGGCCGGTTGAGGTCCTCTTTGAGCCTTTCAAGAGTTCTTCGGAGGACGTCCAGCTGGTTGGAGATGCTGGTGATATTTGTGTCGAGGCGTGATAGGCTGGCCCCCATAGGGTCCCACTTGGGATCCCCTGGGGTCCTCGCACTTTCTTGCCTTGTCCTCTCGTGCTCCTGTAGTGTGGGTGTCATAGAACTATGTCTATGTTTGTATGTGTAAGTAGCCTAAGTCTATATATTCAATGGTTTGCTAATAAACACGAGTATTATACATCAATTCGTGTACTCAATTACACCTATCCCTACATGGCGACCCTGCCTTCGGGCAAGCCGCGCATAATGGTCGTGTCGCGTTACAACTGGCTTCATTATTAATTGGTGCGAAATTGTTAAGAAAAGCAAAATGTGTCAATCATACCAGACCAAAGAAGAGGTTTTTCTAGCTCAAAACGCAGCTGGTGCTGGCAATAGTGCGAATTTGCAAGAAATTGGGCAACATTTGAACATCCAGACTATTATGACCACAATAATTATCTGTTTCATGGGTGCAGTGCTTCTATACTTGGGATTTAAGGCATATAAAAAATGCCATACTCGTTGGATGCGTCAGGAGATCAACCACCAGGCGTTCAGGGGCATGCGATTGTCCGGACGAGGTCGCGGCCAGGCCACTCCGAAAGCAGCAGAAAGTGAATGTCAGTGTAAATCAGTGAACTAAAGTGATTGTGTACGCAAGATATTCGGGAAGAAATTAAGTTAAATGTACTGTTATGTAGAGACTGTTTAAGACAAATTCTAAGGTATGCAGTGACGTCAAAATCAAAACGATTAAAATAGTGTCTTATGGCTAAGAAATTTGATAACATATATAATGAGTTACGCAAAATACGTATATATTTAATTAAAATAGGTCCTGAGCGAAGATTAGAATCTAAGGTATGTAGTAGAAAATTAGAAGAATCGATAAATTTATTTTATTCGTTTAAAAATTATTGTAAAGAAATAGAAGCTAACGTAAAAGACTTCAAAAATGAGGAGTTAATACTAATAAATGAGTTACGTTATAAGATAGATGAATTATTCGTAGAAATAAAACAGTTATGTGAAAAAGGAAGTAGTTACAGTAACTCAGATTTAGAAAGTTTAAGTGAGGACGAAGGAAATATAGCTGAAATGGCCAAATTTGATCTTAAGATAGCACTGAATTTGTTGCCCGTCATGACAAGTGACGAGTTAGGTATTAAGCAGTTAATCGATGGGATCGATTATTACAGTTCTATTTTAGATAGTCAGTCGCAAGAACAATTAATTACATTCGTTTTGAAAAGTCGATTGTCTCAGGCTGCAAAATTGAAATTAGCATCAAATTATGACTCAGTTAAGGATCTATTACACGATATGCGGGTTCAATTATTGCCAACAAAGTCTGCTACGGCAATACAGAGCAAACTACATTCTTTCTGCCAAAAGCAAATGTCAATTGATGAGTACGGAAAAGCCATTACTGAGATGTTTGTGGACTTGACGATAGCGCAATCCGAAGGGAAATCCAGTAATTACCAGGTATTGAAACCGCTTAATGAGAAACAAGCCATCAAACGGTTTGCCGACGGATTGCGAAACCGTCGATTAAGCACTATCATAGCCGCAAGAAATTTTGAATCCCTCAAAGATGCAGTTCAAGCAGCAGTGGATGAAGAGACTTCGATGCCTTCGACTTCATCAGGTGAGATTATGGCTTTTAATCAAAACAATCGACATAATTACAGGCGTGCTTCTAATAATTATTTTAGAGGTCAGCATGGACGAGCGTTTAGAGGCCGCTCAAACCAGGGTCAAATGCGTTGGGGTGACCGTAATGAGACCATCCAGGACCCAGGGCGTGGTCGTGCACCACGAGGATCGTGGCGGAATTCGAGAAGATCGAATCGAGGTAGGTCTTCTTTTCATAATAACCGAAAGAAGTGGACACGTAATTCGGAAGCTATGCATATTATGACCGAGGATGCACCTAAAAATGAAGAATCCAAAAATCAGTTTTTTCGTGCCTAAACATTATATTTTGTCATGTGATAATAACATGGTTGTCGAGTTTTCTGTAAATGGTAGCCCATTCCGATGGTTACTTGACTCGGGTGCGTCAATTTCAGCCATCAAATATAAACATCTTGTCGAACAAAATATTCCATGCCATTTAGAGAGTATTGAGATTAATGGACTTGGGGGCAAAGTTCAATCTTTGGGTTACGTTTATTTAGACTTAGTAACAGATTATGCAACGTTTAGGCATAAGTTTATTGTTTTTAATTCTTTGCCATGTAAGGCGCATGGAATCATCGGTGACGACTTCTTGCGAAAACATAAAGCGTTATTAGACTACAAGAATAATAGTTTATCTTTGCACACTTTAAATGGTAATCCAATCACGTTGTCTATTAAGATATCTAATAGTAAAAAAGAAATGTTTATTATACCTCCCAGATCGGAGTCAATCCACTTTATACAAACTAATATAAAAGAAGAATGTGTAGTTTGTACTTCTGAATGCAGCGAAGGTGTTTTTATAGCTAGCACCTTAGTAAAGCCCACTAGTGGAAAAATACCTGTAAGAATACTTAACACAACTGAGAATGAGTTAACTCTAGATAAAATAGACCCCATTATACACAGCGCGTGGGATTACAATATTTGCAGTTTTGATAAATGCGAAAAAAATGCGGCCTGCGTTAAAAAAATGTTTACACTGCTGAATATAAAACATTTAAATGAAGAAGAGCAGATAACAATTGAAAAAGTATGCGCCAAATATGCTGATATATTCTTTTTACCGGGGGATAAACTGACAACTACGCATATTTATCAACATTCTATTCGCGTAAAGCCTAATGCAGAGCCCGTATTTGTTAAACCATATAGGTTACCTCATTCACAGAAAGATGAGGTACATAAACAACTCCAAAATATGTTAGCCGACGGCATTATAGAGCCATGCGTAAGTGATTGGTCTAGCCCAATTTTGCTGGTACCCAAGAAATTAGACGTTAATGGACAAAAGAGGTGGAGATTAGTTATTGACTACCGCAAACTGAATAATAATATTGAAAATGATAACTTCCCTCTTCCTAACATTACAGAAATTTTAGACTCGTTATCAGGATGCATCTACTTCTCACACTTAGATCTCCATCAAGCATATTATAATGTAGGTTTAGACCTCAATAGTAGGAAATATACAGCATTTGGTTCTGGGCAATATCAAATGACTAGGATGCCCATGGGGCTTAAAACAAGTCCTAGCTCATTTTCAAGGATGATGACAATGGCAATGGCAGGTCTTAATTTTGAAAAGTGGCTCGTCTATCAAGACGATTTAATTGTGTATGGAAGTTGTCTCAGTCAACATAATAAAAATTTAATTGACGTTTTTGAAAGACTTCGGAAAGTGAATCTTAAATTGAATCCGTCCAAGTGTGTATTTTTGAAAAAGGATATGTTATATTTAGGTCATGTGGTCTCTGGCAACGGAGTTTTACCAGACCCGGACAAAATTAGTGTTATGCAAAATTATCCCATTCCAAAAACGGCAGATGAGGTAAAACGCTTCTTAGCGTTTGCCAATTACTATAGAAAGTTTATTAAAAATTTTGCAGATATAGTTCACCCCTTGAATAATTTGAGTAGGAAAAATGTAACATTTAAATGGGATAAAGACTGCCAAGTGAGCTTTGATGCATTAAAACAGCGTCTGATATCCGCCCCAGTTTTGCAATACCCATGTTTTTCTAGTGACAATATATTCAACCTACAAACAGATGCATCAGGATACGCGTTAGGCGCCGTATTGTCTAATCGGGATGGAAGGCCAATTGCTTATGCAAGCAGAAGTTTAAATAAAGCTGTAAGAAACTATCCCACTATAGAAAAAGAATTATTAGCTATAGTGTGGAGTATTAAACATTTTCGTCCATATTTGTATGGTCGCAAATTTAAGATCTTTACAGACCATAAACCTCTAATTTATTTATTCAATTTGAAGGATCCTTCTAGTAGATTATTAAAGTTTAGATTGGTTTTGGATGAGTACGATTTTGATATCGAATATGTGCCAGGTAAAAGTAATGTGGCTGCAGACGCATTATCGAGAGTATGTGTGTCATCGAAGGAACTGAAAGAAATGCATGAGTGTGTTGTAAACATTATGACTAGAGGACAAAAGCGGAAGTTATTGGAGAGCAGTTCTTCGGAAGATATGGTTAACACAGACATTTGGCCTGATCAACCAAAAGTTGTGGAAACTCATAGTAAGCCGAAGGACTCTGTTGAGATACGATTTGTAGATAGTAATAATTGGGCTAAATTAAGAGACGAAAATAATAATGTAAGGTTAAGTAGTCAGAATACATTGTGTTATGTGCCGGCTCGGATGACATTGTTTATAAACCCAGCATCCCGATCGCAGATGACGCCAGCCGCATTTGCGAGGGAGTTCAGGGAATATTGTAATATTAATGATATAGAGGAGATATATTTCATTAAAAATGGCACAAATAATTATTTTATTGAGAAGTTGATATCCGAGGTAAAGAAAGATGCAAAATGGTCCGGACCAAGGTTATGTGTATTAAAAGACGTAGAAAGAATAGATGACAAAGATGACAGAAGAGTCATAATTAACGACTTTCATCTTTTACCCACGAGTGGCCACGCGGGTATAAGACGGATGTTAAATAATATTCGTAAATATTATTTCTGGCCTAGCATGGAACGAGATGTCCATGATTTTGTGAAGAAATGTCATAAATGCCAGATTCAAAAACATAGCATATACAATAAAGAGCCGATGGTAGTGACGACTACTGCTCATACATCCTTTCAGAAGGTATATCTAGATATAGTAGGACCCTTAGATAAGGATAGGTATAATTTTTCGTATATTTTAACCACACAATGTGAATTATCCAAATATATTATCGCTTGTCCACTTGTTTCTAAAAAGTCAGAAGAGGTTGCAAAAGCCTTTGTAGAAAATGTTATCCTAAAGTATGGTGTTCCAAACACTATAGCGACCGATCGAGGAGCAGAGTTTATCAGCGCAACAATGACGGAGGTATGTAAATTACTAGATATAAAAAAGCTTAACTCCACGGCATACCATCACGAAAGTATTGGTGCGTTGGAGAATGCTCATAAACATCTAGGAGCATTCTTGAGAATCCAGACGGATAATCATCCTGAAACATGGAGTTCATGGTTACCCTATTGGTGCTTCTCATATAACACTTCGGTGCATAGTGCAACAAACCATACTCCATTTGAATTGGTATATGGGAAAAATGTAATTTGCCTAATAATTTATCAAAGTCAATTGAACCACTTTATAATCATGAGAGTTACCCGCTTGAATTGAAATATAGATTACAGGTGTCACAGTCTGAAGCAGGAAATAACTTGATTCAACGAAAAACACGAGTATTATACATCAATTCGTGTACTCAATTACACCTATCCCTACACTCCTTTATGTTTTTCAGGCTCGCCATTGCGACCTCGCCTTTCAACTCCTTTATGCCGTTCAAGGCGTCAAGAGTCTCGTGACCGAGCCATTCCCGGATCCCTTTCGCCTCTTTTTTCGTTTCCGAGACGTCAGCCCGCATCAGGGTGAGCTCCTTATTCACAGCCGCAAGTTCCCGATTGTGAGCTCTCTCGACACGCACAAGCTCTTGTGCGTGTCGAGAGCGCTCCTTCTCGAGATTGTACTTGTGGCGTGCTCGGGAGTCCGCCAATGAAAGTGACACCTCGTAAAGGCCCTGCAGGCACTCATGGGCTGTGACCTTACACTCGCGTTTCATTTTTCCGGTGGCTTCCAAGGCGTCCTTTCCCTTCTGGAGAAGTTCGTTTGCCTCTCTCGTTGCCAAGTCCATCTCCACACCTGTGCCCCTTCCCGGTGTCCTATAGAGGAGGCTTTGCCGTCCACTCTGTGGACGGTCGGCCTGGCTCACTGTGGAGGCCACCGAGCTTTCCTCGTCCGAGATGATCTGGCGGGGGGGGATATGCCACACTGCTCCCAGTTGATGACGATCTCTGAGACCCTGGGGCTATCTTTCGGAGTGTGAGTCTCAGGCGCCAACGGCAGAGGCGGCGTCCTGCTTGTCACATCCGACTCCGACGCCGCCTTAGCCGCCCGCGGCTTTTGTGATGGACGCGCCAACTGTTCCGAGACTACTGACTTAGCTGTGTTTTTAAGGACCTTCTCACGGAGTGATCTGAGGGCCCTTGCGGCCTCCGTGGTC
This sequence comes from Orthosia cruda, assembly GCA_964057195.1. Classification (NCBI taxonomy): domain Eukaryota; kingdom Metazoa; phylum Arthropoda; class Insecta; order Lepidoptera; family Noctuidae; genus Orthosia; species Orthosia cruda. The sequence continues at coordinate 49,427,837 of OZ059826.1, read as the reverse complement.
GTTTTGGGGGCTGTGGTTTTGGAGGACATGTTGTTTGTGAGGGGACGGGATGATTACAATTTTAGTTTTAAATAATTTATTTATTTATTTATTAAAACTTTATGCATAAGTACAAAGGCGGACTTAATGCCTTAGGCATTTTCTACCAGTCGTCCTTAGGGTGGTGCAGAGATAAAACAAGGCAGGTGCAACTAAATTATAGGATGAATAGAGAAAAGAGTATATAATTATAAAAGAAAAAAAAAAAGGAAGAATAAATATATACTTAGATACATACATACATATAAACAATGTTATATAGAATCCGAAACGAACAAATCAATTTTGTGATGATCCTGCAAACTTCTTGCGAATGTGCTTACGTGCCTTCAATTTGAAAGAAAGCTGACTGGTTGCCATCCTGATGTTCTGAGGGAGCGCATTCCAAAGGGAGATTGCCTGGACAAAGAAGGACGAGTGGATAAACCCAGAGCGGTGAGAGGGACATTGTAGAAGACATTGTATAATATATGCTAGTGATATGGTGTTTTATTTCTTAAAAACTATGCCTGTGCGGATACTCATAAATATATATATTTTTCTATGATGAACTCACGGATGCTTCGCTGGTGGTCTGTGTCTGCTGTCCGATGAAGAGTCCGACAACTGCGTAGGCTCGATGTTGTGAGCCCTGCTTGCGCGCTGATGGTGGTCGTGAATGAAATTGTGGGCGTTGCTGGATCGTTGTGCGTGCGGGGTGCCGAATTTTGATATTCTGTTGGGGCCAAGTTGTAGAGCTTTCCGTAAGCTTTCAAATGAGCCCAAACTCGGCTTACTAGCTCCAACGCGTGCGAAGTTAGGCCGCGGGGGGGTGAGGTAGCCCTGAGAGAGGGGAGGGAGGGGAGGGTCTCGTGGGGAGACTATTGAAGGGGGATGAGGGGGGTGGGTTGGGGGGAGTCCCGTGGGGTTGGGGTTCAGAGGGTAGGGGGTAAGATCCTGAATTCCCAAGTTGGATGAGTCCAAACTCGGGGGGGGTAGGACTAAGGGTTAAGGAGTTCTCTAAGGGCTTACCTGATGATTATCTGCGGAGTCGTGACGATGGTGGCTGGTCCCCAGACTGATTCCTCGGCCGGCTTCGGAGTCTCCAGTGAGGGCTACGTTGGCTGGCTGTACGTCACGCCTCGTGTTTTTAGATCCACGTGGTGAAAAGTGAGGTTGTTTTTTAACCTAAAACACGTGTTTTTGGCGTTTTTTGCACCTTAATAGCTCCCTGGTTCCTGGTCCCATTTTGATGGTTTTGGTATCTCTGGATAGGCCTCTGCTGCGACTCTTAGGATTACTGTTGGCAGAACGACTCCACCAACCTTCTCAGAGATATTGCACCCTGAAGTCCAGGATGTCCTGCTCCGCAACCCGTGGAGGTACACGCTTGACCACACTAATCCTGGTGAATTGGCACTGCACAGTTCCACTGATGACTTTTTCACGCTCGTAGCTCAACGCGTCTATTTTTGGAGATTTTTTTGCGCGGAGCTGATGTTAATTGTCGTTTAGTATTTTTTCTATGTTGTCCGGGCATGTTAGTAACGAACAAACAATTTGACTAAAAACTAAAACCCGACTAAAAAAAATTGCGATCTGAAAAGTATAAAACAAGTAGCCGTGGTGGTATGAAAAACAACAAAATTTGGTACATGTGAAAAATCCGGACAAATCACAAGGCCGGACAAAGTCCGTACGAAAGGCCAAATGTCTGGACATGTCAAGATAAACCCGGACGAAAAGTAACCCTAGCCGTAAGTCGTGGGTTTGAACCCAGGAAGGCGCATTGTTCTTCTCCTTATCCTAATTCTCCACTTTGCATGGTCTCGAGCTAAGCTGACTTCTTATTGTGCTTCTTTCAAGTATTGTTCAACTGTTGTCAACCAAGGTGGTAGGTGGTCTTCCGCGTCCGCGTTTCGTCATTGACAAGTTCAGGGGAAGCTTCACCATATGGTCATCTCTGGAGTTGGCTATACCATCGGACATTGGATCGCATTACTTTGTTTAATTTATTTCATCACAACTGCTCTTAAAACTATGAAGGAAAACAATTGACATACCGCTGTTAAACCCGCGATGGTTTGTGTTGGTATGTAAATACGTCCAACAAATATTTATAGAAATGTTTTTAATTCATAAACGTTTTTTTTTAAATCGTTAGGAAACCGACAAACAATCTGCCTAGCCTTTTCCCAACTATATTGTGGTCGGCTTCCAGTCTAACCGGATTCAGCTGAGAACCAGTGTTTTACATGGAATGACTGCCTATCTGACCTCCACAACCCAGTAACTGGGTAACACGATACCCATTGGCTAGACTGGTGTCATATCTCAGGCTTCTGACTACCCGTAACGACTGTCAAAGGTCTTCAAATGACAGCCGGTACAAACGGCTTAACGTGCTTTCCGAAGCACGGAGGAAACTCGGTATGTTGAAATGGTCACCCATCGACGGACCGACCTCGTCAAGCGTTGCTTAACCTTGATTATCGACCAGTGCGGCTGTTATTATTTAGCCACGAGCTCCACGTCCTAGACAAAAAATTAAGACATGTCACATCTACCAACATGCACTGAACCAGCGTGGTAAATTTATAACTTATTCCTTCTCATAGACCGGAGCCCTGTGTCGAAGCAGTGCGAACATTATTGCCTGAGTATGCTATGCTTATGCATCGCTTTTCTTCAACTCTGTCCGAGTATGCTTTGACCCTTACACACACACATGAATCCGGTTTGCACCGGTTATAACCAGCCAAGTTTACAGCTGAGCTCGGTCGGAATTAGAAATTTTGATTAACATTTAATAAGGCTGCCTGGATAGCTGATCAGTTCGGTGTAGCAGGAACTTGATGCTAGGATTATCGATAGTTTTACCTATCGAGCGACTAGCCTTTCGAAGTGGTAGGTAAAGGGAAAGGCGATAGAAAACCGGTAGAATTATGAATAAATTGTTAGAGCATTGTGGACCGAAGGTAAAGTTTCTCCAGCATAGTGGGTTTAAACCGGCCAAGTAGTAATTCAACAACGTGGTTTGTCAAATTATTAATTTAAAAGTTATAGAAATGCTAAAGGTAGACCGGTGGTCCAAAGATCACCGGATTTCGCTAGATACAATAGAAAAATAAAAAGTTTGACCGCAATTCGCTTTGATAAAGTCCTGGCCGGTACTAAAAAAGCTACTGCCGACGCGGCATTGGTTAACCAAATAAAATAAAAAATACGCGGGAACTTCTTATACGATTTTATTACTTTTTATCAAAATACTGCCGACAATTTTAATTTGATTCACACAAATTGAATAAAAGATGAGTTTTAGCAGTGAAAATGAAATATTAACACTAGAAAGTATAAAATTATACGCACAAACTGTCATAAACAATTTACTGCCTAACAAATTTATTTTTCTCATAGAGGGCTCTCATGATGAATGCAGAGTGTGCCACACGTGCTACTTTGAATCCCTCGCTACGTTTAGGATTCTACTCCAGAATCCCTCGCCAGGCTCGAGATTTTACTCCAGTATCCTTTGCTTCAATCTGGATTCAAACAATCGCTCTCGCCCTCAATACATAATTTTGGTCCCTTGTGAGACAATCTACTATGACACATCAGAGTGACAGATGTATACAAGTCATATACATCTGTCCCTTACAAACACTCAAAATAATCTTACTCTAAGAGCTTATGGTCACCTCCCTGTACTTTAGTGGACCTAATGAACGCCACTGACGCTACAATAAATGTGGCCACCTACTGGGCCCAAAATATTAAAAGAATTTATCCATTGACTCAAAAATAAGAAGAACATTGTGCAAAACTATAAATGCGAATAAATAAAGAAATTCAGTCTTTATTTTCCAATACGAATAATTCAACATAAATAACGCCTCGAAGCCAAGTATCCATTTAACCAATATATGGTGTAAAAAAAGATAAATTTAGCGATGCAACGTCCCAATGGCCTCGGGTCTTAATTGAATTAATAGTCTGTGGCAAGTATATAAAGTGGCTGTATAATGTACGAGTGGTGGCTACATAGTATACAGCTCATATGTAGCGGTGGCTACATATTGTACAGCTCGGAATATATTGTTTATCCTTGCCGCTGCGTACAGCTTAAATAATTAGGCAGATATTGGGATGCGGGATATTGAGGTGCATAAATTAGTTTTGTTGTTATTAATTGGAACTAAGTTTTATCACGGCTTCGCCCATGTGAACGATAAAAATCATTTCACGGGAACGTATCTACGACCGGGATAAAATTTTCATCCAAACTCGTGCAGCTTTTTTCATAAATTCAATACAGATTTCATATTTATAATACTTATTAGGAGCTTGGTTGATACAAATCAGTATTCTTAAAATTTTCCGGGGCTTATCGTAAGCGGAACGATCGTAGATACGTTCCCGTGTGTTCTAAAATTGTCAAGTAAACACTACCCAGTTCGCTTTGTAAATCATTAATAGCGTTTATGATTTCGTTTTAAAGGTTTTAACTTAAAAAACGTAAGTGTACCGCTAGAAGAGCTGTATTATAATGTGAAAACTACTTTAATTGCCTATCCTCCTAAAAAAATATAGGATTCTAAATAAACATAACATAACATCATAAAAAAAAACATTCCATAAAATAAGGTTATAACCAAATGTAAAAAGAAAGTACAGCTTCTCTATGGGGTATACCCTATTAACAAAGCCTTCATAAAATCTAAGAACGTCATTTATCGTTTCGCGCCAATTTTTTTATATTAAAAACCTGCTTAGACCGTGGACATCAATCCGTGTCGGGGCCCATTCACGTCACGCGCTATTTCTTTTGTCTCCTCTCAAAAGGGGGAGGACGATGGTACCCTGAACACAGAAGAGAAATGTACAGAAGTCCGCCTCAGAACTCCGAGCGACAACAGTCGCTCGCGAGTAGACGTGAGTGTGCTCGGTTCCACTCGCTGTACATGAAATGTGTCTATGTATATGTGCGTGTGTATTCGTTAGTTGCATGGAGCTGATCTTTGCATCACTTTCCTAGTATTTTCATTACTAGGTTAGGGTCGACTTCTAGTCTAACTTATTTCAACCGAGTCTTCGAATACAACAGAAAACCTGACTTTTATATGGAGCGACAGCCTATCTGACCGCAATTACCCGGTTCCTGGTACCTGGTACGCAATACCCATCGGTAAGGCTGCTTTGTATGAATTTTTAAACTTGTTCGTAAAGCCCTGTCCACTGAAGCAGAGCGGCAATTTTACGCAATTCAATTGACATTTTTTTCATCATTTGTCAGAATTTCAGGCTTTACACGATTTAGGCCAAATGCTAACACCTAACTATACCTTAAATAGTATTAATATTATCGATGCTTTTAACTATGTCAGACAAATGTAAGTCGGTCGCGAGTGTACTCGCACTCACTGTTCGTGAAACCTGTCTATGTGTGCGTGGGTTTTGCACCTCGGGTCGCTCGTTGACCTTTTGCACCTATCTCTTCTCTGTCGAGAGGGTGAAGGAGGGGTGTGGAGGGACATTTTTACGACGTGCAAAGAAACATCCTTGCGCCCCGAGCTCGCATGTCGGGTATCACAAATGAATTCTTTTTTTATATATTTTTTTTTATTTTTGAATTGTGTGGACGCAGATTCATTGTCGTTATTGTTCTGTGGAGGAGCGTAAGTTATTCGCTTTTAGTTGGAAAATGTAGAAAGATAATTTTAAAATATTTTTCTAATAGTGTTTTTAAAATTGTTTTAACAAAAATCACTTTGAGAGAAAATACATTTTAGCATAAGAGCTACCTATGAATTGAATATTAGTTAGTAAATTTATGTCGTAGTTGAACTTTATTTCTTTATAAGTAATTCTTAACGGCATAAAAAGCAATTCTATTTACGACTAGAAGAAGATCATGTCACAAGATTTTGTTCTGTCCAGTTGAATAACAGCCCTTTTTATGTTCTCGCGGGTTTACGCAAATCCCTTTTTAGTGGTTTTCCACATCATAAAAGCAAGCACGCAATATTAGGCCCCTAGGAAAAGCGGTTCGGTTTGTACAACAGTAATCTCTCTCTTTCATAACTTATGTACAATAAAGAGAAAATTTAAACTGTAAGCACATTATCCTTTTATATCTTTGAAATATTAATCTGTGGAGCTCAACAAGAACTAAAGCCGTTAATAATTTGAATATTCTAATAACTCAAATCCCCCAATAAAGATAAACTGAAGCGAAATCCTTGGAACAGTGGAAGATAGAATCCACTGCCTATGACAGTTCATATTCTCAACGGCATTTCGGAACTCAATAAGGTATTTTCTCGAAGAAAACTGTCGCGAAGTTATTTCAGTCACGGATTTACGGTTCCTTGGAGTAAGACAAACGGCTCGTAGCGTGTTCGCAAGCAAATTTTGTGTGGAGCAGAGAAAAAAGGAAATCATTGCTACGTGCCGCGTTGATTTTAGACGTGCGTCGTCGACGAGATGTCACTGACAATTGGTTTGTTGAACCAATTTTTTTTTTGTTAAAAATGGAAAGATCATACATAAGTTTACATACAAAACTATTTTTAGTTTTTTTTATTCGCTGTAATTACAAAGTAATATCAAATTGAAAAGTTTTTCTTGAATCCAGTACCGGAAACACCTCGACAGTTCCCGAACAAACCCGAGCCCGTGTGACGTCACAACGTTCATTTTTACTCATTGTAGCACATAGCTGATACAGTTTTTTGACTTCTAACCGATTAAATCTTGTTATTATCGCCAATATATTGATGAAAATCAAATATATTTATCAAAAATATTGATCCTTAAATGTTATCGTGCTTGCTTCATATCATTATGTACAAATACTATAAAAAATCCCCATTATATGTGAATCGCGCAATAGCCAAGTACCTAGCAATCTATACCTACTAAATTTTTGAGAAATGTTCTATTTCTTACTAGATTCCAAATAGAATGTGTTAATTATTATGTTATCTTGTTCTAATTTAGTAATAGATTCGTATTAATATCTTACTTTGATCATTACAGACTGAGATTAGTACATTTTTATGGGAACTTTCGTGCAAAGTTGACATTGTTGTATAATTACGTAACTTGAAAACATGTTTTTTTGTTTATGGAGATATATTTATTATTTTATTCTTAAATGATAGATAAAGGCGTAAAACTAATATTTCTGTTTGAATTGTGAAAATCAGTCAACGCATTTAAGAGATATTTACTGAAGAATTAGTGTAAAAAATCAACCAATTTAATATTTTCACGTTTTTGTTCTACAAAGTTTTTTAGTGTTTGTAAATATATTATTTAGATAATAGTGTTTAATATTATTAAGAGATATGTAAATAATGGTAATTACCGAACATTTTAAGGATTTTATGCAACAAATAAATATAAATAAAGGCTGCACAGAATGAAGTTTTTTGACATCCAAAGTCGAAGTTTCGCGCCAATCGTGTTTGTTTTCCTTTTATTTTACACCAATATCACCTACCCATATGTGAAAACGATTACGTTATGACAATTCTGTTTCTAAATGTATCTGGTAAAGAACAATAACAAACACCGGTCCACTAACACGTAATATTCATTACCACTACTTTATTTATGCTCAAAACTACCAAATCGTCCATCAGGTGGGTATATTATCGAAATCAACCTTTAAGAATCCTTTATCACACATGACTAAATAAAATTTGCTGTTATAAACAATATTTTTGCACAAATTTTCTGATATTTTAGTCAATTCACGTGTAGTTGACACTGTAGTACAAAACTCCTTGAACGTTATGACGTCACCAACATGGCGACCAATCATGGCCCGTTCGTAGACAGGTGGTTCTTTTGAAAATATTATCGATTTTCAATTGCTTATAATAAATTTAATAAAAATATTTAAGAGATTTTTGCAACGACAATATAATTTATGATATGTAAAGATTCAAAATAAATTTTAAAAACCGTATTTTTTTTTAAATTCAACAACCCGTCATCTGTCATGCATCGCACCTCAATGCGATGCACGGAGATGACGGGTAGATTTTGAATTTGGAAGGCTTTGTTTTTCTTTGTTGGTACTACGGTGAGGTTACGACTTACGACTGTATTTTCCAAAGAGATAGTGGGTGTTTAGTAAAGACATATTATTTTCTAAGCTTTTATTTAACTTGCAATGTATGATGTAAGTGTGTTCGGGTCTCATCTTGCAAATGAATTTTAATGCAGTTAATCTCCACCGATTAAGATGAAATTTTACATACACGTTGAGTTTGGATGTCAATGCATGGTTAGCTTATTGACATCATTCTAAATCCAATATGGCGGACGACCCAATATGGTGGACTAGTTATTTTGTGTGCACTGTCATGATATGGGCATCAAATGAAAGGGTTTGCTGAGAAGAATACGAACTTGTTTAAAAATACTTTTTGTTTTTGTTCCATATTTAATAGAAGGCAAGCGTAACGTCAGTAATTGGAAATGAATCCAGACTCAAGGCTGCTAATTGAGGGATGTCTGTTGGAAAAACTCGACATGAAGTTGTAATGAAGGACCCATTCAGCAGTCGTTTGGCGCGGTGAACATTTTTTTTGTTTCTTATTATATTTTAATACAGAAAACTCGCCAAACTTTTACGTTTGATGGCGAGAGGCGCTCTTTTACTTCACTGTGTGCTATGCACCACCTTACGCACATACCTATTATTTATATATTACTAGCGTCTGCCAGCGGTTTCGCCCGCGTATATAATACATATAAACCTTCCTCTTGAATTATTCTATCTATTAAAAAAACCTCATCAAAATCCGTTGCGTTGCGTGACAGCGAGAAGCGACTTTGTTTTATACTATGTTAGGATTATTATACTGTTATGGTTTAATCTTACGTACACATTTAGTTCTGTTTGCTTTCCTGTATAATGTTCTTTAATTTTGTCTTAATAATTGTTCCTTTACTATTTTTTACATTTTCTCTTAATTAATCTATTTTGTTAAACACTTTAGGTAACAAATACTTAGATGTTCTCTTACCATAATAATTTGTTATCTGCGGTTGAACCAGTTGTAAATAAATGTGTGATTGATTGTTAAATTGGTTAGGTTTAATATAGTATGAAAACAGATATTGAATCCTGTAAATTGGTTCAAACAAACACTTTTACACGTCAAACAATAAAAAGCTAACTTAATCCTGTTTCTTGGAACACCCAAATAAAAACAAATAAGTCACAAGACAAGAATAATAAATGTCGAGTAAATTCCCCTTAAACGAAAACAAAATCTAGACTAAAAGAAAAAGTATTGTAATACAATTTGAAATTGATTAAATAAGTTATTCTCTGGGGTAAAACGGTGTCACTCACAGACAATATTATTTTAAGAGAAATGCCTCAACGTATTATTTTTTGTATAAATAATTTTATTTAATCAAGGTTTTAGGGTAACTGTCACACTGTTTTGAACGCAAACGGATTAAAACGTCCCACGTTATGTTGGAAATTTTTCCAAGAATATTTTTCATTACTGACTGACTCTTTTGGTCACGGGTAAATATTATTAAAACATTTCGTAGAATCTTGATAATTATGTTACATATATTATGAAGACTAAACTTTTTAAGGGTAGTATCGGATATTGATAATTGAAAATTTTGAGCTTCTAGAATATCATTGTTTAAGCCAGGATCGAAGCGTTAATCTAAAATTTTACGTGTCGTATTGACCCTTATCTCCAAAATAATGCACATATTTGAGGTAAAAAGACGCGCGTTCGACCGAATCCGATTGTCTTCTATTTTTAAATTGACGTTTCAAAGTTAAAGTCAAATGTGTTTATTTCAAGTAGGCCATTAAGCGGCACTTGTAAATTTTAAATTAAAATTTACAAGTAATAAAAACTGATTCTACTGTGCATTGGGAAACTTAGCTTGGTATGGAGAAGAACGCACAAGAATCTCCATACATACTTTAAAAAAAAAAGATTTTACAATATTTACATAAGTACATACATTAATTAATTGATATACGTGAGAATGATGCACCCAGCACTACTATAGTACATATAAGTATAAAGAATTACAAGCACTAACAGGTAAATTCTTTCACTTGATAAATAGGAACATGGTTCTCACGCACTTACAAATATTGCAAACATAGGTTGATTTCCTAATTCAACCACAACGGAACAGTGTTGGAGTAATTTTTTTTAAACAAAAAGAGAAGAAAAATAAATAAAGCGTTACTATAATTTTGAATATAATACAAATTAAACAGTTTTAATTTTGTCGACACTAAATATTGGCTTATGGAGCAGGACCAGCATGTTTCTAAGCATTCTTATCTTGAATTTAATCATCTAATTTGTAATATGCTTATTTACAAAGTGTGCTTTTAACTATTGTTTTAAATTTTCTTGTATTTAATATTAATATCTCACAAGGTATTTTGTTATATAATTTAACACAGAACCCCATGAAAGATGTGTGAACTTATCTTTATTTCTAGTATTACAATTGTGTCTATCACTAACTTTACTAAAGAGATTGAGAGCATAAACGGCTGAGCTCAGCCGACCTGCAAGAGATGTTAGTGAGGCCCCCATTGTAATTTGTCGTCTAGAGTGATTCCTAGGAAAACTGTTTGATTTACATAGTCCAGCTTTTCTCCATTCAATATTATGTCGCATTTGCTACTTCTGACATTCGGCAATGTGAATCTAAGGGCCTCGTTCACCATCTGCATTTAAAGTGTCGAGTAGGTCAAAGTCCGGTCATACAAGTCAAAGTCACCCGTAACGTCAAGTGCGAATTTCACGACGTTCGAATAGCACTAATTAGAAGATTAACTGACCCATATCTTACTTGACACAACATCTGCCCATTAGCGAGTTTACCCATTAGTTAAAAGTTGTTCGTTGTCACTTTGTGTAGATTATTTTTCAATTTATTAATAGAAATGCATTTATTTGACTTGATTGATCATCAATTGAATGAATTAGTATATTCTACGACGCAACGAGTACCTAGGATTGGTGTGTTGATTATTTTGCTAGAATTCGTCTATTGAATTATGCAGTAAATAAGTACTTATAAAAAATAAAATAATCCTTAAATCGCAAGATGGTTGGTATTTTTTATTTTTAAGTGGTTTTACTAATAAACTATCAAATCTACTGAATTTCTGAACAATAAGTTATTATAACATATTAAAATCACATGCATACCCAGACGAAAAAACACAATAAATATAAAAAAGAAATACAGAAAAAGTGTTTATATGCGCCAAGCACGACGCTTACCCTAAAAATAGTCCAAAATATGACTATTAACATCTGGCAATGGAATTTGACGAAAAAAATTGACGTATTATTGAACGAATGTAACGCAAGATTTGTTAAGGCATTCACTTAACCAGTACGTTGTTACTCGAACCTGTAATTTCGTTCGTAAAATTGACAAAAGATACTCGCAGCTTTTACGTGCCACATGACGTTATCCTGGACATAACTTATCAACGCTTTACTTGGAGATGGTGAACGAGGCCCTAATACATTTGTTTTTTTTTTCATTTAGTACCAAATTGTTTGCCGTGAACCAAGTTTGGACCTGATGAATAGACTTATTTACATCATCAAGATTTTGTGACCGTCGATTTTCGGTTGATTTTGTAATAATTGGGGCAAATCATTAATGCAAACTAAAAAGAGGAATGGACCCAATATAGAGCCTTGAGGAAAGCCCATTGTCATTTCAGACCCTAGTGAGTGTTCGACTCTGCGTCTATGTGCTTGACCCTAACCATGCAGTAAAGCGCTTGTGTTTATGCTTGACCCTCTGCAAAGCGCTAATAAAGTACGCATACAATCAATCGTATTGAAAAAGAAATAAGCCGTAAAATCTCAATTTTAAATCACACTTCGGTGTGATAGACGGCAACTTTATATTGGATAAACTCGTTAGGCGTTTATTGGAAACAATTTTTTTCCGAAACGTTCAAATTACAATTTAATTTATTTTCCTTTGTCTTATTTTCTTTTTGTGATGCTTACAGGAAGTTGAGTAAAAACGTATAATGTCTAATTGTTTTTTCCTTTTTTACTTAATTAATTTGAAGAGAAAGAAAAAAATATAAAAAGTGATAGCTTTTAACGTTTTAGATTGGTTTTCGCTCAATTTATTTGGGGCGGAATAAAAACAAAATAAATGAAGTTCGGATTTCATTCATTACTAAGACTCCGCGGTGAGTCTGTCTGTCTGTCTGTCACCAGGCTGTATCTCATGAACCGCGATAGCTAGAGAGTTGAAATTTTCATAGATGATGTATTTCTTTTGCCGCTACAACAAAAAATACTAAAAAACGAATAATCTAAATATTTTTTTGGGGCTCCCATACAACAAACGTGATCTTTTTGCCGTTTTTTGCGATAATGGAACGAAACCCTTCGTGCGCGAGTCCGACTCGCACTTGGCCGGTTTTTTGAAATAATGATTAGTATCAGATTTCGATAAAATTAATAATGGAACGTTCCGAAATACATTTGATTTTTTTCGCGCGTTTTAGATAAGGTTTTGACACGCGGTGTAATTTTGAATCAGCCGCTCGGCAATCTAATCTGGTTTTGCAGAATGGGAGGGTGGCCCTATTCGACAGTATTTGCTCATTTTAAGCAGGATTCAGCATCGCTGACTTATAAGTCGGAAAATTATTGTCTAGATACTAGAATTGCAATAAAGAGTTGAGGTACAAAATATTTATTTGAGACGATACTTTACTTGACTAATTAGTTATCCATAAAAATAATATTTATATTACAAATCCACTGCAAAATGTCGTTAATCAAAGGACGGAGAAGTTACTGAAGTAAATCACAATCTCTTGGAAACCCTTCGAATTAAAAGTTGGCAATCTCAATCCAATGTCACGCGTAAATCGGCCAGACATCCAATTTGGAGCCGTTACGTGGTGAGAACACAGCGCAGCTGGAAAACAGTAGTATTGTTTGAGACAACTGTCGTAATGATTTGTGATAGTGCTGTATTGGTACAGTTGTCCTTTCTCACGAAAGCGGGTTGGGCTAGCTTAGTCAAAATTCTTTTCACGCGGGTGAAGTCGCTGGCAGAAGTTAGTATCAAATAATTTGCTGCAAACTTCTTTAGAGATATGATTTACCTTTGTACTTTATTGTTCCCTATCTTTGCATTTTTTTTGTACATAAATGTTTAAATAAATAAATATAGCAAATTGTAATGTTTTTAAAATTATATGGACAAAACTCCAAGTAGATTAATTTTGAAACAAAAAAGCAACTGAATCAAATGGTACATCAAAAATTCAAAACACTTTCAAATAGTCTTGCATTACTGATATTCTCGTACAGGATGCGTGAAAAAAATTGTTTTTTTTTTTAAATTGGTCGTGCGTAAGTCGCGCGTGAAGTGAGCGCAATCGCTTAGAAGGAACACAATTACGTCGCGGTGAGCGACACGGCGGCGAACAGACGCGCGGGCGCTCGCCCTCAAGTTGTTGGGGCATGCACCCTATTTTGTGATCGGGAGGGGGATATGCACTGTTGATATCTTTTAAATGTAGGTACTCGTATTGAGTTTTGAATTGTAAGGTAAATACTTATATATGTATGGTATGTCTGCCTCGTACTGCTCGACGAATACTGCGCGTTTTGCCCTAGTTTTGATGCTCGGATCACAGTATTGTTGGCTTTTTATTTGGATTTTTTCAGCAGCAACCCAGAGTCAGCAATCATTTAAAGATATACTGTCATACTGAACTACGAAGTTTAAAATATTGATTTACTGTATTCGTAAAGTTTAAAAATACGATTAACGCGAGTTATAAAGTAAGCTATGACGAATTATTTAAAGAAAGTATAAAGAGAATAGAACGTCACCCTTATCCGAATTGATTTAGGGTCGGTACACATGTCTTTTTCTTCCATAGGCAAATTTCTATTCACCTTCATATATCAATTGCCACATCCTTCTTTTTACTTGACAGGGAAAAGGAAAGGGTTATGTTTTTAAGATATGTATATCATCTTTCACACAATCCATTCGTTTCCTTGGTCTTCCTCTACCCTTAGGTAACCTCTCCACAATCATACTCAAAACTGACTCAAAACTGTCCACACGTCATGTTTATCATAGATACCTCTTTTAAAAAGTTTTCCATTTTTAAACACCCGAACCACATTGTAAAAATTCAAATTCCGAATCATAAACAGCGCGCCAACTGTCACCAACGATCATCAGCATTACTTTTTAAAAAGCAAAGGCGTCTAAATCGCTGGCTGTTTACATGGAGGGCGGTTAAAAAAAAGGTTATATTTGTTGGCTATCGACGACACCCGCTTCGGTGATTACACGTCGTAATTGCGATAAATAATTGCGCGACACGTGACGCCGCGTAATTGGAGCTTATGCTGCGTAATTTGCGCTTTTAATAGGTGCTTGTCGAAGGGTAGGCAGAATTCGAAGCGGTGGTAATGAAGCACCTACGGCGGCGATAGCTGTTAGTGGTTATTGTCTGCAATGAAGCTTTAAACAAGATTTATCTTGATACGGTTATAAGACTATGTTATTGAATCACTGAATATATTCTAAGAAAAAGCTTTTGTAGTTAGTTCCGAAACGAAAGTGATTTGCCACTTTTTAGTGTTTTGCTTTTTAAGTCCGTTTATGTTTTTGTGAAAATGTTTTATTTCTCTCTTTTTAGATTTAGTACACCATCTTTATAGTAAGGTACCTAAAGGATTGACAAAATACGAGTATATATAAGAACCCACTTTACACATTCGTGCTGTTTGTCGCTAAGGAGTTCGGTTATATGCTCCGTAACTTGATAACTGGTAGACTGATTTTGATGAAACTTGCACTATTGCCTAAGTTGAGAGATACCTAAAAACCAGCCAAGTGCGAGTCGGACTCGCACACGAAGGGTTCCGTACCATAATTGCAAAGAACGGCAAAAAAATCACGTTTGTTTTATGGGAGCCCTACTTAAATATATATTTTATTCTGTTTTTAGTATTTGTTGTTATAGCGGCAACAAAAATACATCATCTGTGAAAATTTCAACTGTCTAGCTATCACGGTTCATGAGATACAGCTTGGTGACAGACAGACAGATGGACAGACAGATGGATCGCGGAGTCTTAATAATAGGGTCCCGTTTTTACCCTTTGGGTACGGAACCCTAAAAAAGAATGGTAACGATTCGATTAGTAGTTCGTGGCCTGCGTGCTTAAAACATCTAAATTTAATAATGACAGCCAGGACCAATGATAGGTAGATACGTAATAGAAGGTCACACATACGCGGTCATACCTCCCACGTGCCTGTTATATCTTAGCTAAGAACTAGCGTTGAAAATTGCGGAAGATACACTTTTTTTTTTAAACTTTGTATCTTCTTTCCTATAAAATACATGTAATTGCCGAAATAAAACTAACTGGGCGTTCATCTGAAAAATAAAATAATACAAGTATAAAACTTGTTTTATTCTGTATATTTTTAATATTTAACAATCCAAGCGAAAATCTTGTAACACACATAATGTGCATACACATACAGTAATGTAATATAATATACGTGATCTAATCTATATCTCGTTTGACACAAAATAAAAAAAATAGGTGTACCCTCAAAATACCATCTTATTATAATATACTAGCTTCTGCTAGCGGAATATCGAAAATTAGCCCGAGGGAACATATTCCCTGGATAAAGAGTATCTTATCTAAGCCTGACTATAAGCTAGGTATCTCTTGGCCCATTTTTCATCCAGATCCGTCCAGCCGTTTGAGCGTGAAGAAGTAACAAACACACATACACACACTCACAAACTATCGCCTTTATAATATTAATGTGGAGTGTGATTAATGCAAAAAATAAACCATAAAATACATGTAAAAAACTTAAACTTGATTCAACCGAAGATCCGCAAGGAAAGTTACTGTATTTTATTGAAAAATACAGGGGCGTTTGAAAGATGAACAAGATGAATTATTTTATTTACATGTTATTTTCAACGCTACTAAGAACCTCTCAGTAGTTTAAGATAATGTTGACAAATCACAGCAAAGTTAATCCAACACCATTCAAGGCAATGCCATACTTATTAGATCGGATAGCACTGTAGTTATGTCCCAAGCATCACACAGACATAAATCTAACTAGATAACGCAAGTCCCTCCATCTGTATGAAAACCAAGCGTGACACTTTTTCACATACTATTTAAAAACAAATTTACTGACCAATGAAAGAAAACATTTCCAATGCCTCGGCCGACTGTTTTTGTACATTCTTAATCAATATGGCATAAAAACGCATTTTTCTAGATTATGGTGGATTTCCTCAACTTCAGCCCGTTTTTTGGCATGTGAAGTACATACAATCGCGTCATCTTGTTAGATTAATGTCTGTGGTACATCACTACTACACCCATGGACTCACTGTACCATATTATTAAATTCCCACATATTTCAGTGCAACAGCCCAGACAAAGTCGGCAGTATCTCTATTATAACAACACTAAGGCGAACTTACAGCAAAGTTTTAATTAATTTATGCGTTTAGTTCGTATGTGTTAATATTCCTTTGTGACACCATTTTGTGGTGTTTATTGGGCCACGTATATAGCAATGATGCTCAAGCTAAAGTGTCACTAACTGACAAAATCATATTTTGAGTTATAGTCGAATAAAAAAAAAGCGAAATAATTAAAATCGGTGCTTTCTTTCTTTTTCGTGTGATGATGTGGCCACTTCTGGTGTCAGAGTTAATTAAACCGCCTCTGGGAACCCCAAAGGCCTCTGACTTAGATATTTCAGACTTACATTAAATATATAAGTCCAGCAGTCTTATTGCGTAATGAAGTCGGCAACGCAAAGGGCAAAGAGTATGAAAAAAACTTTAACAAAAAACCAAACCGACTTCTCTTCCAAAACAAAACACTACAAAGCGAAAAATAACTTTCTTTTCGGAAGTCGGTGTCTTTTGTACCCATTGTTTTCCGATATTCGACACCGACTGCCCGGATTTGAACCCACGACCTCAAGACCAGCAAATGTGAGGTCTAAGCCACTGGGCCACCATGACGCACAATCGATGTTGATCAACTATAACATGCCAGAATTCCCGGTGTCAAATAATAGTTCCATTGCGCATTTTCGAATAAGTAAATTGTTAGTATAAATCAATGACTCTGAGCCGATCCACACGGCGCGTTGCGTCGACATAGCGCTCTATCGCTGCGTCATTCATGTATTCTAAAGCTGGTGCGTTGTGTCAACGCAGCGTCGTTTTACAAACTAAGGCTGGTGCATTGCGCCAACGCAGCGTTGATTTACAAACTAATTCTGGTGCGTTGCGTCAGCGCTGCGTTGATTTACAAACTAATTCTGGTGCGTTGCGTCAACGCAGCGTCATTTTACATTATATTAAAACGACGCAGCGACAGCGCTACGTCGACGCAACGCGCTGTGAGCACCAGCTCTCAATTCTATCAAAAATAGGTTTTAAACATAGTGTTTTGGGTTATTCTTATTTTTATTCCGGAATCTATTGATAGTAGTAAAATACTACTTAGACAGAGATTTTTTTTTTGATTTCGATGGCATCAATCAATCTACCAAGCCTTTCACTATCTATGCTTGTGTGTTCCTGGCTTCTGACTACCCGCTAAAGACTGTCAAATATCTAAAAAAATTGTACACCTTGCTTTTAGCTGTCAAGCCAAGAGCAACGGTTTAAAGTGCTTTCCAATGGACGGCTAATACGATTACGATGGCATAAAAAAACAAAAATCGGCCAATTGTCAGATAGCGGCACTATAGCTTGCGGACGGCTGAATGTTAGTAACTGTTGTCCGTGTGTGAATTGAATTATTGTTTCAGAATACTTATAATTAGAGATGAGCCGTTATGGGTTTTGAAATATTAATGTTTACGGATGTTTGGGGCTATTGGCGGGTTTTGTAAAATGTGCTGTCGATTTGCGGCGGATGCAATTACCAATTCAGTTCAATTATCCAGAGAGAAATAGTAGCTTTATTAATTATACATCATCTGACTAGTCTATATTGTTCCTTTTATCTAATTGCTAGGAAAAGATCGGCCCTCTTCCTATTTCGCACAATTCTGTGTTCTGTTTTTGGTAGGGGTCGAACTATTCCGCCATCTTCACCTCTTGGTCTGATGCGACGTCGTCTAGCAACAAAAAAACTAAACTGGAACAATCCTGACGGTATATAAAAACAAGGTTACTGTATTTCCCGAAACAATACCACGTTGCACAATTTTAGATTGTAACCTATAATGACGTTTTCTAAAAATTAAACCTAGCCAGATCGATTTATCGCCCCGAAACCCCTGCATACTAAATTTGGATGGAGCCGTTGGAGCTGTGTCCGAGATTCAGATTAACAATAAAGTTTTGTATATATTTATGTTTTAATGTAATAGCAGTACATCACAGATTACTCCCTTTTTACCCGATTGCCGAAGGAGGGTAATGTGTTTATCAGTCTATGTATGTATGTATGTATGTTTGTTTCTATGTGGCGTTCTAGAGACCAAACGCATTGGCCGATTTTTATGATTCTTACGTCAATCGATTCGTCTTAACCCCGCGAGTGTCACTGGCTACATAAAAATTTGAAAAGAAAAAATGGCAGATTTCGGGCGCCATTTTGTGGGACAACAATTTTTTTTTCTTCCTAACCCATCGTGTGGGGTATCAAAATAAAGGGTTTTAAGAGATGATTTCAGAAATATATAACACTTCTATGTTTAAATGTACCTAATTTAAAATAAATAACTAAAGATTTTTAAATAAGAAAAGTTAATTAAAAAAATCATATTCGCGAGCTGGCTGACCAAAATCAGATGTATCCTCCGACTGCACAGCATGCTTTTCTTCTTGTATACTTCTTTTTAGTTCGTTTTTTAAGCATTCGGGTTTTTTGATTTTTTTAATTAACTTTTTTTGATTCTAAATTCTTTCAGTCCATCCAATGGTTATCTCGTAGATATCGCTGTCAGCGATAAGACCGCCTTTGTACCCGTATAATTAAGTTTTTTTTATAAAATAGATGTGTAACTTTTATGGTGTACAATAAAGTATATTCTATTCAATTCAACATACATACAAGAATAGCTCGTTTAAATGCATTAGATAGGTTAGATGATATAGAACGATCATAAAATCTATATTTTCGTTCTTCGACCTTTTATTTACATGTGCTTTCCGGTTTTCTAATTTTCATCCCTGGCACAAAATGAATCCTTTTGATATATTCAAGAAACAACACTTCTAAGCTATCATAACAATTCGACGCACAACTTATTCCACAAACAAAAGTGATTGATGTACCTACCTAACTTAGAAGACAGACGACAAACATCGAAGCACTATAAGCGAGCTAAGTTCAATCGTTACCACAACTTAGCCAACTTAGCGCAACTTAAACAAAAGATGCGCAAACTTGAGTAGTTAAAAGTTTTTTTTTCTGCGCTAAGATACGGATAGTTCAGAGTTAAGAGTTTGTGTTAGACTAGAGTTGTTTCTCATATGTGCGATGTTATCGAAGTAAGACGCAGACACTCCTGATTAGCTGATTTTAAAATGAGAGTCACGTCTAAACGGCTACTAGTATTTTTTTGGAAAAATATATGTTACTTTGGACCATTTTCTTAATAATTTGATCTAAGAAAATGTTGAGTTTTATACATAGTGTAATTAATTTGTAAAGTTATGTCTAATACGGTAAAAAAACGACAATCGTTCCAAAACCGCTGGGCGTATTTTAATGAAATTGTCAACATCTCAAAGACAATTTAAATATCTAAACTTAGATATTTAAAAAAAAAACATAGAATAATAAGGAATGTACAAAAAACCTTATTTTGGGTCGCGCGGGTGTGAAACGAATGCGCGTTTTGTTCCCTCATGGTCGTTGGCAACCACAAGGTTATAGTACTCAAATCACAAGCGGTGGGCATGTTACCTGTGCCCATTGCGAGTTTTCATACTTATTCAATCGCGTTATTGTAAAAGTTCTCCTATGTTATTTTGTATAGAAAACAAGGGATTTTCCGTAATTGCCAAAGTTTGCGTACTTTTATAAACTCGCGCTAAGGCCAGGTATGGACTGCAGTAGGCGGTGTTTTGATTTTATTCCCCACGGGGAAAAGGATTAAGTTTAAAAATAAAGTTTTTAAACTGTCATGGTCACTAAGGTTAACATTAGAATCGGGATATTTACCATGTTTACTGTTTGTACCGAGTTTCCGTGATCATGGTGCTTACAACAGCGCCGAAATATCGGAAACTCGCTACAAACAGTAAACATGGTAAATATCCCGATTCTAATGTTAAGTTTAAAAATGTTAAAGGCTATCTAGAAATCTAAATGGAGTTTTGTGTCCTAGCATTTGAAAGAAAGAAAAATATTTATTTGTGACCCGCACAGGAGACACGAGATAAGCAACACAAACAATAATAAAAAAATTAAATAAATAACCCCGTGCGAGACCAAAAAGGCTCCTAACTCAGCATGTGCAACGATATTAAAAAGAAAATAAATTTGGTATGTTATTGGCTTAATATGATTTTGATACCAGTTTTTTTTTTGTTTTTATGACATGTATAACTTAATAAGAAATGAAAATCAATGTTCACATACAGAATGTGTCTGACAACGACGCGAAAAATAATACCATCGATTCAGTACATGATTCTGGACCCCCTAGTGTTGGGATTTTGCATAGGCTTGTTCTATTTTTGAAAAAAAAAAACGTTTGCAAATAAAAATTAATTATAATATTCAAAATAAAAACCTTTTTTACAAGAAAATATTTTTGTCGGCGAGCCAACCCAAAAGAATAATTACAAATCTAATTGTGCTAGATAGGAATAACGATTTTGAACTGAACGCAGTAAAAAAATCTGATTTTAATTCATAAGTTAGGAAAACACCGACGAAAAATACCAACAGGGCATCCAGAATCATGTACTGAATACATTGTATGTTTTTTTCGTGTTGGTGTCTGACACACCCTGTATGTGTTTACCTTAGTAAATCGTCAAATAAATCTAAAGTACTCGTAAATAGATTTTACCTGACTATGTAGGTACTTTTTCAATATAGGTACAGTCAAAGGTTGAAAGTGCAGAAGCTCACTCCCAAAACTAAAGTGCCTATATTTGTTTTGTAAAAACAAACTGGTATGTCACCTCATAAACTATTACTGGTTCACTGGTTCATAAGCGATTTATCCAAGAGAATAGAATCTAAAGTAAAGATTAACCTAGTCGTGGGTGTACTGTACATATAATACACAAATCCACACCATTCTGTAAAATAATAAAGTAATGATATTTTTTGAGGATATTCAATATAAGGTTTTTTTATAGGCACATAATATAAACTGTATAAGCGTAAAATACACGATATGTTTTGATTATTTCGGCTAAATAATACGAGTTATAGGAACCTCCGCCTCATAAATACCGTACTGCGTAGTTACCTTTTGTCATTTTTTTACAATTTGTTAAGATATTATAGAGTGAGGCGAAGCACGAAGCTTAAGACCGATCGCGATGGATGACTATAATTATTGTGGACGACCTCTATCCCAGCTAGGGAACATAGTACATAGTACCTTGAGTAAGTTAGTTATCAATTAGAAAATCACTTTTTTACCAAAAAAAGTTTCGAATTAAATGACTTTAGACTTATTAGAGACCGACTGACAATTTATTCCTCGAAGCCAACTAAATTATGGTTGTTACTTGTCAGTAAGCATAAACATTTAGTAAGTTACGTGAATCCTGAAAAAAATGCGCTTTTATTTAGGAAAATTCTCTATCTACCAATTGACTTTTATAGATTGACAAAGCCTACACACCAAACCATACCGTATTGCACATCCGCAAAAACAGAAACACTCATCCAAAATTGCATCAATACAAAAGTCTCTCTAAAAACGTATTCCATCTACACGCAGCGTGCATGAAATTTATGTATTTTTTTTTTATTTGAGATGGGTTTGCTCTTGACTCTAGTCTAAGTCATAGGTGACAGAGACAAAGTCGACGATGGAGTGAGCTTACCCAGAAGGAGCCTGTTTACTCTAACTTTGAAGAGATAATGAAACAGGCACCCGAGGGGCGTCCCCGAAATACGGGACGCGTTGTCACCGCGTTGATTGAATTTGTCACGCCAAAGAGTACATGCGTGACACTAGAAAATTTGCCGAAATGAAAAATTTTTCACAGTGTCATAGAATACGGAACGCCAAGCTGGCCGAGTTCAATAAGGTTAAAGCTAGTGTCCGAACGAAACTTCAGAATCGGCTTTGATCGTCTTCGGCCAAAATTAGCCTTCGGCCCTACCTTCGGTAACCGAAGTTCGGGCCGAAGGTTTTTAGCAAATGCCGAAATTTAACAAGCTGTTACGAATGAGCGAGAATGCGATGGCACAGGCAACGTGCGAGTGGCAGGGATCATACTCCGTTGTGCAGGCTAGTCGCCATCGCCAGGAAATAGCCACAATAAACACAAGAAAGGTTTTTAGGGTTATTCAAATTTCGGCTTCAGCTTCGGCTTCGGCTTGGGCTGAAGGTTGTGGCGATAGTCACTTTCGGTTTCGACCCCAATCGACTTTCGATCAGACACTAGTTAAAGCACACTGTGACACACGGACAGAATTTCTTATAAAAGATAAAGCCTACTGTTGACCCTTATATCCACAATGTAAAGCACACATTCTATCACTATAAAAATCGTACGCATTTGAACTTCAAATTTTCAAATGCGATCGTCTTTTTTATCTGGGCTTTGAGCCATACAATTTATTCATCAATAATAATAGTCGTGCTCAACCCTCAAATCAAATAAAAAGTCAAGATGGCACGTTGCAAACAACAAGGTGACGCTGGCCGGTTAAAACTACGTCTTTCCATACATATAGACAATTACACGCACACACGTACAACGAAATTACGCCTTAGCTTGTCAGTCGAGCTCTCAGATCAAATAAAAAGCTCTGCTGACAACAATATTTAAACGGCGTCACCTTGTTGTCTGCAACGTTCCATCTTGACTTTTTATTTGATCTGAGTATCAAACTATACACTCAATGGAGGTTACTGGAGACTTCATTACCCATAATGTTCATGCCCACACAATGTGTGCTAATCACAAGTGTTGTCTTTCAAGGCCTCTGTCAAAATGTTTTTTTAGTTAATTGTTACTGGCCGTCTATTTCCATGAGTAACCAGTGACACTCACTCTTGGTTTGTATAGAAAGTTTTGACAATACGATCTCTAGCAATGGCCACCGAGGCGTCTTGGTACTCTGTGCATAGGCAGCCCTACCTAGGGATGTCCGTTAAATTTTTGGCGTTCCATAATTGAAGGCTCAAATTGAAGTATGTTACAGAACTCTTGTTGGTTTCGATGAACTCTTTTATTGTTTTTTGGGAATTGGATGTTCTGCTTTTTTTGGCTGGATACATCGGGATGGAGAGAGGATGCATTTTTGGTTCTTATCTGTTTTGAACGTATCTCTGATAGGTTAATAAATCTATGTTTCAAAGCCCAATGATGTTTATAGGACAAAAAGTGTTTGTGTTTAACTATGTAATTTTGTGGCAATTAAATACTTTTTCTTTTATATAGAAAAATCTAAGTTAGAGAAATCTTATTTATGACGATTCTTTAGGGCGGGTTTCTGAATTTAGTATTTGGACTTAAGAAAGTGTCTACTTTAATGACATATTTAGACAAGTTTTGAGGCTAAAGAAAAGAATGACAAATACTCAGCTGCCAATTATTAAATCAGAAATTGGCAAAGACCTTATACTTCTTACTACTAGACTGTGCACTATGGCGCAAAAACCGGTCCGAGCGAGAGGGCTTCCTTTGGTAGTGTGTCTCTTTCTAATGATGTGACTATGACCAAACCGAACACGGGACAAATTGATTGTAAAAACGATAGTTTAAGTATTTCGATATGTTGATGCTACTAACTGCGCTAAACCCATCTACCTAAACCTATCTAATTTATAACTAATAAAAAAAAAGTTTTTATATTTTTCGGTATCTAAATCACTAACCGTATGGTGTCGGGCGTAAAGAATTTCACCATCCCATGTTTGCCCGTGGGTGTCGCAAGAGGCGACTAAGGGAAAAATCAGAGAATGGGCAGCAGCGTTCTCTGTGCATTTGTAACAACCATACTGCAATCGCCAACCCACCTGCAAAGCACTCCCCATGAATAGCATAAATAAAACATAGCCCCTATTGCCCGGCAACCTGTACCCTCGACTACGGTAGCGGTCGAGGTTACGGTATGGTAAGGGGTGCTAAGAATCCCGGACAAGATCCGGCTACCCCAACAAATACCGATGACTGGACCTGGCAACGTACAACACTCGCACACTCCGGACCGACGAAAATATCACCGAACTCGAAGAGGAATTGAGCAGTTTACGATGGAGTATGGTTATGTAAAGTTCGAAGAGAGGGGGAGGACTCAATAATCCTCAAATCCCAAGTCTCTTCAAGTTTCATTCTTCAAGACCATCATATAGATTGGAACAAAAAGCTCTCTGATCCAACTCTCAAGCTCATGAAGGAGAGGCGTTAGATGACATGACCCTGCAGTCTTGTGGCGGTGCTTTGAAATATCGGCAGCTAAATATACCTCAAAGGATCTCTATGATTTCACATATTGTCCAGTTGCGTAGACAGTTGAGAAATAAAACTACACCAATTGTATTCCACTAGGAATCAGTTTGCAAATAATACTACCAGCCGCTGAATTTCACTCGAACAAAGTCCGCCAAAAAATCCGCAATCCACCATCCTACATTTAGTATTACCAGGCCCAAACATTTAAAAGTACTACTCTTAACCAGTATTAATGAATATTTTTGAAAATACAACGAATTGATTAAATATAGGAACTGTAGAAATATTTATATACTTTGATAGAAATATTTAAATACGTGTCAAAGTCTATGAATTATTCGTTTTGGTATAACATAAAAAGAAAAAAAAAAAAAAAACTACCATTTCTACCAAACCCAATGATTAGTTGAGCTAGCAAGAGGGGAGACAAGGACACACTACCAGCGGTAACCCTCTCGCCAGGACCGCTTTTGGTTAGCTACCGCTTATAAGGAAATAGCTAACCTAGGCGTATGATGATAGCTTTCATTTTAGCTAAAGAAAAAAATTTGGTACACAGTCTAGTAGTAAGAAATACGTATAAGGTCTTTGGAAATTGGGGCATCTTTGACGTCATCCATGGTTTAACTTTTAACGTCACCACCTTAAATGGCTAAAATCTCACGACAACGACAAGCAACGTTTTCATGTGCAAATAAAACACATAATATTTTCCTGCTAACAAACGGGTCACAAAAACATGACTTTTCTGCGACAAAATATCTGTGAATCTGTTGTGTCCTGTCACAAACGATAGTCACTCGTTACACCCAATTCTGTGTAGTGGAAACGACTGGAAACAACTGGCAACTTGTCAGTTTTTTCCGTCCGCGCATATTGGATGGACTATGGATAGCTTAATATACACAGCGCTATGTCATATCGGGACTATGAATATGAATTGCGCTGTAACTATCGGGGAGAATAGAGATGCTTGTTATGATGTTTTTGTTTTTGTTTTGGAGCTATTGTCGTACCGACCCCCCCCGGCCGGCCCCCTTCTACCATCGGACATCGAGACGCACTGTGAGTTACCATACTTACCTGGTTACCATCCCAACAATTCGCACCACAAGTGCTTCCAAACGTCCTTCATGATGAGCACAGTAAAATAGTGGAACTCACTACCTGCGTCTGTGTTTCCGAACGCATTCAACCCGAATCTCTTCAAAGTTGACAGTGAACTGGCTTCTTCTGAGCAAGCTCACTCCATCATCGACTTTGTCTTTGTCACCAATGGCATAGAAAAGAGTCAAGAGCAAAACCATCTCAAATAAAAGAAAATGATAGCCTAGTGACCTAGGGAGGGTTACAGCAGTCCATTATTCATCATCATCATTTCAGCCGAAAGTCGTCCACTGCTGGACATAGGTCTCCCCCAAGTGTCACCACATCTAGCAGTCCTATTGGTCGCGCATCCGATGTATTCCCGCAGCCTTAACCAGATCATGGGGCTACTAATGTAGTCGACATCATTGATCTCTAAATAACAATGTCAAACACAAAAACAATTCCTCAACACAGAACAGCTACCCAACTTACCATGTTCCTACTAATCTCCTCTAAAATTATTGGGCAGGCATAATTCCAGAACTGCCAACATTACAACATAATATTCTGAACTAAAACCAATATCCAATCGAAACTTGTACAAGGAACGTGTCGAGCAGTTTATCGCTGGAGGCTGGAGGGTTCGCCGTGTGCATAATACAACTGCTGGCGACCGTCGCACTTTCGCGTTTTGAGGGTTAGCTCGGGAGCTTGGGACCGTTAAAACATAATTTAACTCAAAGGTTGGCAAATGTTGCAGAAGGCGGTGAAGGTATGACATGAATTTCTATAAGTTACCCACCGGATACAAGCATTTTTACCCGACTGCCGAAGAAAGGTAATGTGTTTATCAGTCTATGTATGTATGTTTGTTCCTATGTGGCGTTCTAGAAACCTAACGCGTTGACAAATTTTGATGGTTTTGATTTAACATCTGGATTTGGTCAGCCAGCTCGCGAATATGTATCTTACAACTGCATAGCATGATTTTCTTATTGTTTACGTCTTTTTAGTTCGGTTCTCAAGCAGTCGGATTTTTTTTTATTTTCTACTTGCTATAAGATTTTATATCGTTCATTGTCATTGACTGCTTTTTTTACAAGCTTTTTATTAACTTGCAATGTATGTGTGTATGTATGTGTGTTCGGATCAAATTTTGACTCAACTAATTAAGATGAAATTTTGCATACACGTTTGGTTTGGAAGACAATGAACGATAAGCATAAAAGCTTGTAAAAAAAAAGGTTTTTTTTTAATTGGAAAGATTATTTGGTTTAGCGATGGTAAGCACGACTACCGGTTTGAAATCTAAGTCGGGCAAAGTATAATTGTTTATTTTTTGTATAGCAGCCCAAATTCTGAATGTATGCCATGCTCTGTTGATGGAAAAAGACCCCATGACGACATTATTCATCTAGGGGAACAATATATAACAGTATTTTTATTCACCTTGTGATTCGGAGTAAATAATGCCTTGTTAGACGAAATTACTACGACCACGAAGTTACTTTCAAATTGCCATGCAAAATTTGCAACGTTTTTTAATAAATTAAGACAATAATATTTTTAATCAATTTATACACAGTTTAAAAGGCCTGTTCAGTGGCATTATAAAAATATCAAGGGTGTATATAATTTTATTTTATTTTTTTTTCGCCAGGCGGCACGCCGCGTGGGTTCGGTTGCGGCCCCCAAATCTGGCCAAATAAAGCTTGATTGATCCTGGGTACGACTGGTACCCATGGCCGGATCAGCGGTTATGATGATTTTGGGATAACCTAATAATTTCTTATTCGCCGGACAAATGCCTTAATACTTGGGCTTTTGCTGATTGCATATATTTCAAATTTTTTAAATGATCATAGACTAATGTTAGTTTACCATCTTCTGCATCTTCATTTTCTTATCAAATAAGTCATCATCCAAAAAAATCCATTTCAATATTGGAAAGTTTCGTACTTCAAACCCAGCTCCCGGTCCTCAAGAAGTGTTCGAGCGACTAGCAGGCTATGTCTAGGTACAAACTTGTACCGACCGTCCAAGACATCTGTCGAACTTGCACAATGTCACAGCCCGGCTGTACTTCATTAGTATACACCGTGAAATTTAAATGGTTGTTTTCCCGCAGCGAAATGGTTTTTTCTATGTAATACAATCGTTTCGTAGTTATGTAAAATATTAGAAACAAAAACTGGCATATTTAACATTGTGAAAAACTTAACTCGAAAGCGATCACGAACCAATAGTAATACCTCCCGATATCTACGGCCGAACGACAGCGGGGCGTTGACCCGGGTGCTAAGTAGGTCAGGATCACTGTCAAAAGGATTAGGTTCGAAGGCGGCTCCGTTTGATAATGTTGCGCGCGGGCTAGTTTATGCCGTATTACTACACGCGAGAGCTTATTTTACTTTAAACATTTAATAAATCGGTATTTGCTTTGTCGGCTTAGCGGTGGTATTGTTCCTTGCAAACTATTTTATGACGTATCACTACGTGCGAGAGTTTATTTTGGTTTGAACATTATCTTGTGCATCGCTTTTCTTTGCCGGTGGTGACGCGAGTAGTACCTAGTACCTACAAGTTACTATTGTAACTCACTTTTTCGAGTTGATGAATATTTTTTAAATTATTTTAAAACAAAAACATCGTTATTTTTTTACTTTAACTCTATGCTTCGAAAGTACTCCTTAAGGCAAGTCGTTCTGCCGCGGGAAAACAACCAATTAAATTTCACGGTGTATATCAGACTTAGTTTAATAACTCACTTAAGAGAACTACCTACCACCTGCTAAGGAATTTGAATGCCGTGTTAGTTTCAATAGGATTTCATGTTGGGTGGAAATAGAGTGTTTTTGGGTTTAAGTAGGTGTTCATGATCGTGAATATGGTTTGTTGATAAGTATTATATCATAATCAGTGTATAATGTTCCCACTGCTGGGATACAGACCATCTTTCTGTGAGAGGGGGTGGGCCATAGTCTACCACCAGTCCAGGATGGTAGATGTAACATGTCTTCGATATTTTGTTCTAGAACATGCCGGTTTCCTCACGATGTTTTCCTTCTAAAGAGAATTTGAATTAAAAATCTGCTAAACAGTTTCTAAACAGCTCAGAGATTTTGATTTACGTTACTGTTTTTCTTCCATTATACGATTGCTTATAACATAATAGGGTTTGTTTTTTCATTAACTTGAATTGGAACACTCTATACCTGTGCCCTGGGGTATAACTACTCGTCGTAAACTCTACCCTATCTATGTACTATGTAATGTTAAAATACCCCTGAGGGAGATAGTCTGGTCTAAGTTATAGTCAACAAATTGATCGGGCCGACGTGTGTGGAGTCTGGGCATCAGTTTTGCTATAAGACCTATCCTTTGGGTAGCGTATGATAATGGAATTATTTGGCATGTTCCATTGTGCTGTGTAGACTAGTATATTTTTTTAGTTACCTGTTCAAATTGTGTAGGTACTTATGATACATTTTTGTTTAAGAAATTATTAAATTATTTAGAATTGCCGCAAACTTTTTCAGTCACAAGAGTCCGAGTAACAATATCAATATTTTTCATGGGCGTATTTACCATAGGACCAAAAGGGCCATGGCCCGGGGTGGCAGGCAGCGAGGGGCGGCGGCACAAGCCACACCTCGCACTCAGCTTTGTGCGCCTTGTCTTTGCGGAAGGATCGTACGTCCGCAAGCCAGCAAACCCCAGGCTGGTGCTGGCACGTATGCGGGCCTCGACCTCGGGTTGGGGGAGAGTGAGGAGTTTGCCTCCCCCCGCGATGTCTAAAGCGCCCCATATAAACTATAATAATATTGCACAATATTTTATTGCTCAATAATAATGAATACAATAATTTGAACCCAAACGTTCAATAAATTCCCTCAATAAAATTGACAAGCCGCTCACATCAATATTTTTCCGCGAGCAACATGTCTCACTACGTAGTGTTTGCGGCAGCCATACTGGTGATATTGTTGAATAAACAAAAACGAAAATGGGTTTAATGTTTTGCGCTGCAGTGAACTTTAATTCTGACTCACCAGCAGCGGGGCGAGCATGGCCTCTGTGATATGCGTGTGTCACGCATTTTATCACGGTTTTTGCTCCCAAACTGTGATAAAAATGTTTGACTCAAGCCTGTCACAGTAGGCCGTGCTCGCTGGTCAGCATTTGAACAAATGGTTTTCATGAATGTTCTTGTCTATCGTTAGCTTACCGGTAGAATGTATGTCAATACGTATCAAATATAATAATAATACATATCAAATCTCGAACTTCTTTGCTTCCTATCTATTTAGAGCGTCACTTAAGAATGGTTGAAAAGAAGGCCAGTCTACACTCACATACAGTAGTCTTGCTCACAATTTTGCTAGATTTTAGTACACGCGTAGCGTAGATTTGCTACACCGTGACTGACCGATCGCAACCGCTCCAAACAGTGAACTGAAAAATATTGCGCAAAATTAAGCCTACACGGTGCAAGAAAAAATAATGTGCAATAAAAGAGGATGTTCCAGAATAGTATGGAGCCTAGGCCAGCACTATAAAAAAATACATATATTGTAAAAATCGCTACAAATATGATGTAAGATGTAGTAACCGTTTTTTACTGTTAATTTTCTTTAATATCAATTCTTCGTAAACTCAAATTAAAGTAGAGAAACACATCAAATTAATTTGTTAGTATTTTATGGTATTCCTCTTTCTTTTGCCTATTTTTCCATGTTGTGTACATATTGGTGCCACAAAATCAGACGTCCCACTTTAAGCTCGCTCAAATTTTTAACAATTATTGCGCAAGGTTTCAATACTATCCTTAAAAAATTAATAATATTGTGCAATCATCTATATTGTGCAATATTATTGTAGGTGTATGGGGCGCCTAAGAGGGGCGCGAATGGAACACTACGTGCCGCCACCTCGCTTCTTGATGTGCGGCTACAGGAGGCACTCTGGCCTTCCAGATTGGGAAGCAGCGTTGATAGAGCCAAAGCCACGCGCAACAACTTGGGCAGGAGCACATACAAATCTAACTAGATAACGCAAGTCCCTCCATCTGTATGAAAACCAAGCATGCCACTTTTTCATAAACAATTTAAAACCAAATTTCCTACCAATGAAAGAAAACATTTACAATGCCTCGGCCAACATTTTCTATACATTCTTTACAGCTCAATATGGCATAAAAAGTGGGTGGTGGCATTTTTCAAGATTTCGGTGGATTTCGGACGGTTCGGGACGATTATTGATCGTAACAGACTGAACTGCACACATTTGCGTACCCGTGATGGTATATTATGAAATGGTGTTAACATAAACAGACATGCGATTGCAGCAATTCTGAGAGATTTCCCGTCATTTATTGAAGATTTCTGTTTTATTTCTTCGAAGTTCTTTATCAAATCTTTACCAAATTTAAATGGGAACATTTCGAAATAAACTTCCATCGAATAAAAAAAATGCAAATCCGTTTATATAAGACGGAGATATGCCCGAAAATACAAAAAAAAAACAAACATCCGCATTGAGAACCTCCTCCTTTTTGGAAAGTCGGTTAAAAATCATGCTGTGCAGTCCGAGGATACATAACCGCGAGCTGATCAGCTGACTGACTACTAAAACCATTATGTATCCTCCGGTTGTACACATCACACTTTCATTGTTTTTGAACTTCAGTCATCATCATCAGCCTATTAATGTTCGAACTGCTGGGACACAGGCCCCCTCGCTGTGGGAGTGGGAATGGGCCTTAATCCACCACGCGAGCCCAGTGCGGGTTGGTGGATGTCTTTACATCGATTTGTTGGTTTTATGACATGCCGGTTTCCTCACGATGTTTTCCTTTACTGTTTTTAGAGCAGTGATGAAATAATTAACCTAAAGTAAAGCGACTGCATGGGTTCGAACCCACGACCTACGATAAATAAGTCGGGGCCGTTACCACTGCTCCTCTTGAACTTCAGTAATGTTGCATACTTACATATTTCAGTGAATGTGTCTGTTTTACTGAATCCTCGTTGTGCACTTGGCACTTGGCCGGTTTTTTGGGGTGTGTCCTCTTAGATGAGATGACACTCAGGGCACCCTGCCGCCGTCTCTTCAGCCACTCCATGACGGTTCAATTCCACTGCCCACTGCTGCTATTGTATAAACGTTGATATTCACATAGAACCATCAAACATTTCAGACGTAGGAAAGAATAACAGTACAATCTCTTACTTCATTATTTAAAGCTTACGGGTGCATCTTGTTTGCTTTAAGTATCTAGATACAAAATAAAAACAACAGGACATCCTTCTTAATAATCGCGAGAGCGGATCCACAGTTCCACACAGACCGAATTATTCTTTGACCTATCACACGAACGCACCGGCCATTTTTATTTTATTTAAACTTTATTTCGCGTATATAACGCGAAGTTTAGCAAAATTGAAAATTTTCAGCAATCCTTGTCTCAAATACTGGAAGCAGTCATGCGTAAACCATTCACAACCAGACTACGCCAAAATTTTGCTAGCACAGCAATATTTATGGCAAAATTAATACTTATTTTGTACATAGGACAACAATTACTAAAAAACGGACGAAAAATGCATTGCCATCGGTGGATGAACCGAGCTTTTTCCTGAAAGCAAAATCGATTTTCTTCGACGAGGTTTATCGCAGTGGACTGACTATCCACCAGGCTTGTGCAGTGGAAGCAGCTGCCAGGGCTTACCCAAACAGAGAGATATACCAGTGCACCAGTGATCGACTTTGAGCTCCAGACTGGCTGCCTTGCGGAACACCTCAAATTCCCCAATGTGATATTCTGGAGAGTACATGTAGCCGAAATTCGAAGAGAACAGTCGTACAGTCAATGTCAACGAAGTCAAGCAAAGTTGATTTCGAATACAGCATATCGCAGACATACTCAGAATTTTTATGTTAAACAAACGGGGTGGTTTGGTATATATTTGGACACTGATATGATAGTCACGACATCATCGGAGGACCTGCCATCACATTTTGTTGCGAAAGATACCGAATCCGAAGTCGCACCAGCGATTAGATCATTTGAAAAGGACGAAGTTGGAATTGACATAACAAACATCCATCAGCACTCACAAACCACAAACTTTCACATTTGTAATAGGTATTAGTAAGATATTATTTACATCTCTTGTTTCAGGGAAATTAATAACTCAACCCGTTAAATTGTAAAGAAATAGACGCAAATGCCATCGAAAATGTATTACAAAGATTGTGTACAGAGGTGTTCCGTTCTAAAGATTTTAAGTTGACACCCTTAATTAAATGTATATATATATATTATACTATATTTATATTATGATACATTTTTATGTGTTTGAAAATATGTAATTCCTTCTCGTGTGAGACACAATGTGGCAGGACTCTCGGAGGGATCTGTCCGACTTTGCTAACGTTAGTTCTGAAAGTGACTTGTTCTGCAAGAAAATGTCACTTGAGTTAGAGCATCTTCTATTAAAAAAACTCTAAGACCCGTTTGCTTCACCTTGGGTTATTTTACCAGCTCCGAGTTCACGACCAATTTTATTTATGCTAAGTCTTAGTTAAGTTTTCGTTGGAAGTGGGCCCTCATCATTCATTATTTCAGGCGAAGTATGTCCACTGCTGGAAATAGGCCTTCAACAAGTGTCGCCACCTTGATCAGTCCTGTGCCCCATCTTTCCAACGTTGCTAATAAAAAAAGGCCTATGTCGGTAACCCTGGTTCTCTTAGGGAAGTCTTCATATCTGATTCAATCACGCAATTGTAGGTTGCGTTTTGTAGGTTGGCAGGGCTAGTTGTCGGTTTTGATTTGGGTAGCCGGATCCACTCGACCGCTAGCATAAAGGAAATAATAAGGAGCACTGGGATAAACAAATATGTGGATGTCTCTAACTATTCTCAATCTCATTTTTTCTTTCCTTCTTTTAATTAGACTTTTTACAATGGTTTTCAATCATCTTTAAAGCCCTTTGCTAAGAATAGTTACAGCACTGATAACAAAATTTGTGCAACATGTTAAATTTAGTCTTGTTATACTTATTTTTATTATTTTTTACCTTTGTATAGATTCTTTTAGCGATTGTTTTGTGAATGTGTGAACATTGTAGGCCTTCTAGATGCTAGTTTACATTTGTTAACTTTTTTTATATAATCTTTTTCTTTAGTTTCTTACGACTTATTGTCATAATTCGGGCCTACGTTGTCCCCCCATATCTAAGTACTAATGCTGTAACATGGAAATATTGTAAAACCAAACCATTTTTAAAAGAGTAACCATGGAGTTTCTTGCCGGTTCTTCTCCATAGGAAACGACCAACCCGAACCGTGCACATTTTGTCGACGTTTTATAAGTGCCCATGTAGGCCAATGTTAAATAAAAAAAATGATTTTGATTTTGAAAAAGTAACCTATGTCATTTGGAGATAGTGTAGCTTCCCAACAGTGAAAGAATTATTGAAATCGCTCCCGTAGTTTTTAAGTTTATTCGTTACATGCAAATATGCACTTATATTTCCTCTATATAATATTTGTGTAGAAGTATAGACATCTTGAACAAAAAAAAAACAATAAAATTTAACATTTTCAGGAAAAATATTGGCAAAAATATCCGTATCAGATGCTCTTGGTAAAATGAATTACAATAACATATATTTCTATGCACTTAGAATTTAATTGATTTTTATTTTCGATCATCAACTTGTTTCAACCAGCACCCTTACTGCATAGCTAAGAAATACCGTGTTTTCCAATTTCCTCGTCGTCTGGGTCAGCTCTAGGAACCGAAAATCTCTAAAAACTAATAAAATAAAGAGGTATAATTGAAAATCTCGCCGTGCATTGTAAAAGTGTTACGTTATAAATATGAAGCGATTTTGGTCATCGTATCGTATGTACTGATATATTTTAGCCCTAATGACTGTCGATGTCTTTTTCTCATGCATGCAATTAATGGTCGGTAACCCATCCACCGCATCCACGGACCGATCTTGGTAATAAACGACCCGTGCGACTGTTATTACTAAAAACATTCCAGACAGAATACGCCAATATCCGATCACATAATATAGACATAAACAAAACTCGGGGAATCGGCGAAAAAACAATAAATATTTTCAATGAAAACAAAAAATATTCGAACATGTACTAATGTTTACAGTGTCATTCAAATGATGAAATTCATAAGAATAAGACCAGTAATGAAAAAAGCACGAATAGTGAAACGAAGTTTAAGTTTCGCTTGTATAACAATGTGTATAATAGTATTTTTTAAAGAACTGTATTCCATCAGTTACTGGAATACTATAGCTAACTATTACTCCGACGTAGGAGATGCATTGCCATCGGTAGAAGACCCGAGATTTGCTCCGAAAGCGAATGATTCACTTTTTTTCCACAAGACGTCTTATATCAGCGAACTAAGTGCTCGAGAAGCTTGTTCAGTGGAAGCAGCTGCCAGAGCTCATCCGAAGCGAGAAGTATTTGTGCTGTTCAGCGCACCAGTTACCGATCACAACCTTAAGAATAGCTGCCTTGCCAAGCTCCTTCACTTTCCCAATTTGAAGTTCCTAAGACTGCATATAGCTGAATACTCGAAGGAGACAGTCGTACAGCCAATACTATCCAACGATTTAAAGGAAAGCAAATTTCCAATACAGCATACCGCAGACATACTGCGAATTCTGACTCTCAACAAATTTGGTGGCATATGTTTGGAAACAAATATGGTAGTTGTCAAACCTCTGGATGAACTACTGTCAAATTGGATTGTGAAGCAGGACGAAAAGTTTGTCGCACCAGGGATAATTTCGTTAAGTAAAAATGAATTTGGAATTAATGCTACTAATTCCATTCTCGAGTAAGTGTCGTTTGCGCAGCGAATAACTTACATTTATATCACAGCTGCCACCTACATAACGTGTAATTTATTTCAGAGAAATATTTAAGTCCTACAACCCTAACGAAAGGTTTGTTACTGGCAAGAATGCCATCCAGAAAGTAGTCCACAGGTTATGCCCAGTAATAATCCGTTGGGAATCTTGTCCTGGTAAGGCCATTTAAATTAAAGCGGGCGAAAAAACAGAAAGAACTTTTAAGAGCCTTTATCACCTACAGATCTGAGTTTCACAAACTAGAGACCTTTCGAAATTGAGTATATAATAACTAACAAATAAATTATATAGTAACGAGGAACCGGCTCAAATTAAATAATAATGTTCTACTTTTCTTCTTATTTATAATATTTACTAACCGAAATTGATTTAGCCTTGATCAATTTGAATAATAAGAATCGAATCAAAGTGCTCAAGACAAAACAGATGTCGTAAGCAAGATATTTAATGAGATTGAGAATTTACGATATTTTTTTCTTATATTATTTTCCAGATATCGCAATCTACAAACATAAGTTCTTCTACCCAATACATAAAATAATAATGAGGAACTATAAAGTCAGAAGATTCATTGAGTCTTTCTCGTTTCAATGGGACTTCCTTAAGCCTAGTAAAAGGAATAACTTCTCTTTTTACTTGGCTTACGAGAAGCTTGCAACGAGATTCTGTCCTTCAATATTTGAGCTGTTTCGAGAAGAGTTACTTGCTGTTTGACAGTTACCCATCCGAGACCATCCTGAGAAGTTCATGTTAACGGCATACGAGTACAACCGCTTTAGTGCCATCAAACGGTAACTTTTATAAGCATACTACTAAGTAACGGCTAGGTAAAATAAAATAAAATAATGTTTCATGTACATTATTTGTGTAACATGGTTTTATCGTATAACAATTAGTTTTGCTTTAAAATAATAACTGACAACACGATATTTTTTTGCTACTTTTGGATACTCCTCCGAAAGGAATTAAATGTTTGAAAATATTCATACACAGAAAATTTTATGGCTAGAATTTCTTCATAACTGAAATAGCATATGTATATTTTTGTATATAAAAGGCCCTGACATATCAATGCCCAGCATAAACCACTAATGATAGAAATTTGAAATTTTTAGAGAATGTTGATTTTATACTGTAGGCGTCATTTAAGAAAGGATTTTTGGAAATTCATCCTCTAAAGGGGTGAAATAGGGGATGAAAGTTTGTATGAAACTCTGTCATTTTTAATCTATCTATCTATATATATAAAAGGCAATGTCCCGACTGACATATCAACGCCCAGTCTAAACCACTAATGATAGAAGTTTGAAATTTTTAGAGAATGTTGATTTTATACTGTAGGCGTCATTTAAGAAAGGATTTTTGGAAATTCATCCTCTAAAGGGGTGAAATAGGGGATGAAAGTTTGTATGAAACTCTGTCATTTTTAATCTATCTATCTATATATATAAAAGGCAATGTCCCGACTGACATATCAACGCCCAGTCTAAACCACTAACGATAGAAGTTTGAAATTTTTAGAGAATGTTGATTTTATACTGTAGGCGTCATTTAAGAAAGGATTTTTGGAAATTCATCCTCTAAAGGGGTGAAATAGGGGATGAAAGTTTGTATGAAACTCTGTCATTTTTAATTTGAAATGAATGAAATATGGTACTTAGCCTCTAAATGTAAAATATGTCTCGAAGCTTTTTTTTTAATTTTATCCCTTCAAGGGGTAAAAAGGGGTTTTAAAAATTGTATGAAAAATAAATTGTTTATTATCAAAATTACTTGCGGCATATATTAATTCTGCATCTACATTTGTGAAGTAAACAGATACATAATATAGCTGATAACCTCCAAGCTGGTATAACCTAAGTCAAGCCGTACTAAATCGCGACCACGAGGAAGACAACTTTTCATCGAAAATCATCTTGAGCAAGCTCTGTGAATATGTGAATAAGCAAAATTATCACCTTTGTGGCACCGAAAATCCGCGTATAATCCAGACAGAGTCATTACACCCGCTCAAAGGTACTGCATGGTGTGTTTTTTTACGCTGGAGGCGTCATCGGGCCGTCAAACCACTACTGTGGTCGACGAGGTCACAGAACCATGATCAACATATTTCTTTATCCTTTAAAGGAATAAATTTGAACTAGAATACGTAATGGTTCCAACGGGATAATGCAACGGTGCTTACTGCACGAGCCATATTCGAAATTCTGAGGGCGGCGTTATCCGGACTTGCACTGGCCGGTAAGATCGCCTGATGTTACTGTTCCAGACTTCTTTATGTGGGTTTTATGTGGGAAGTTCTGGTAAGAGTGATGGCAAATGCCATTAACGGGCCCGAATGTTTATCAATTCTGGCGAAGCACTTAGCCGTATCATTTTATCGACTATATGCAAAATAAATTAAGACACCAACTAAATATTTTCTAAAAGCAGAAACAAGGTTTTTAATTCATTAAAACAAATTACAGCCAAAGATCTTCAGCAGAAGTACTAAATTTCAATTAATTTTGATACAAAACAATTTAGTTTTCATACAAATTTTAACACTCCTTTTTACCCATTTTAGGCATGAGATAACAGAATTCTATCGAAATTTGGACACAGCAATTCAGATATCTTCAAAAAATCTCATAATAATTGGAGATTTTAATGCGAAAATAGGTCAACCACTAAAGGATGAACACATCATTACAGGAATATATGGATATGGAGATAGAAATGACAGAGGTCAAAGATTGATAGATTTCGCTTTTGAAAATAGACTTTCAGTGATCAATATTTATTAAATAAAATATAAGTCAAAATCAAAATCAAAATTTCTTTATTCAATTAGGCCATTAAGCGGCACTTTCGAACGTCAAAAATAAAAATTAAATGTAATAATAATTGATTCTACCGTCCATTCGGAAATGTAGCTTGTTATGGAGAAGAACGGACAAGAAACTCCACACTTACTCTTTTAAAAAAAAAAAGTGTTTTACAAGTATTTGGTTACAACTTAGCGCACTATATAAGATAGCGAGTAAATACATAAAATATGACTATAAAAACTACAGGAATCAAAAAAGACAAACTTACCTTAAACAATGAAAAAGTTTCAAAAAAAGCGATAAAGGAACTCCGTACAAATAAGACTTGGATCGAGGGATTAAACCAATCAGGAAAAACAACACACAACCGTAGATAAATAATAAATATTGTTACGAAATTCTACAAAAACCTATACAGTGCTAATATACAACAGACACATAACAACAAACAGGAAGCATACAACAACCACGAAAACCTAGAAAATAATATAAACTAAGTTGACGAACTGGAAATTATACAAGCAGCTAATAAGTTAAAAAAACAATCAACACGTAATAACTTTTGAACGGCTGAACCGATTTTATTCAAAAATAGCTAAGAACACTCTCACAAAATCCTTTTAAACATTAAAAAACTAAATCATAATCGGTTCATCCGTTTAAGAGCTGTGATGCCATAGACAGACACACAGATACACAGCAACACACGTCAAACTTACAACATCCCTCTTTTTCTGTCGGGGGCTAAAAACTGTTTGGTCACTTACAAATAAGAATAAACCATCAATAAAAAGCATTTAAAACCATATTATAAACTGCAACAATAGTAAAATATTTGTTTTTACTATTCAGTAAAGGGAAGGAGTACATCACAAAAGCGAAAAGCTAAAATACAAGTAACACTTAATAATTGCGGTCGACTTGGCTTGTCTTTAACGCGTTAAAATAATAATATGCAATAGGCATGTTTGGAATAGTTGAAAACCGGATAATGTAAGAACAGTGTCAAGTCACGATTTTCTATAATATTGTCACGAAAGTCTAACAGACAGTCTTACCAATTAGTAACGCGTTACCTAGTAGTTGGTGGTGGAGGTTCCCTCCCAATTGATTCTCGCATCGTCGTGGTAGGGGAACTCTGTAGCCGTGGCTTGGTCACCCACGGTGTAGTGAAGAGGAACCTGAGGAGGGGCCGTTCGACAGGACTTTTGCCGATTAAGCCAACGATGTAGCGCCTAATAGTAGGTTGCAGTTCCGATTGGTAACAGAGGCGACATCGCTACTGAGGTGAGCGGTGGGCCGTTATGTCGTTTGAGGTCTCCCATACGTTATCATGGCTGAGGGTTGGAGGCCACGGCGGGAGAGGAGTGGCGGCATTGCGGTGCGCCGAGCCTCTTTCTCTACCTGCCGCGGCCTGGACGGGGTTGCCACAGTCTGATAGCGGTGGAACCCAGGGGAGGTCCTTATCCCCTTCGACCAAAAAGTTACAGGGGGATATAAGTGTGCCATACACAGGTTCTCCTGGCACCCATGTGCTGGTTTGGTACCTGGGGTGGTAACGGCGTGCAATATGTTCTGGTGCATTGGTGTTTGGTGGTACTCCCCAGAGGAGGTTCCGGTGACGGACAGACGCTGCGGGTTCACGGATGAGTGCTAACGCGTGCCCGTGTTTCCACCATAGGCGGCATAGGTGGAAACCATGGGGTATTAGTAGGTTGAAGGCCCACGTAACTGCGCCATCTCCCCTTGGTAGCGCATTATACATGAGCAATACGACAAGCTAAAAAAAATTTGGTTGTAGAGGTTAGATAGGTAGACGTTCCATGTAAAAATATTAATATGTATTTAGCTACTTTCGGTTAGACTGGACTGAAATTAAATGGGAACAGTTAAGGCAGATGGTTTTACCTGTGATTGGATGATAAGACAGAGGATGCAAGGTGAGGTGAGGGTGCAAGTTGAAAGCCTCCACGTGGCGCACCCTGGGCAACGTCGGCTCCAACTGCCCACCCACGTTGGGTGGACAGTTGGGGTGGGCGGCTAATTTCAACACAAGAGGAAGGGTCACGGTTCCAATCACAGATCATCCTGGATGGTTTGTGAAGGGAACCGGGCTAGAGATGGGTCAGCAGGTCCATCTCTTGGATGGGCCTGGTGGCTTCTAACGCCTACTTCCCCCTCTGCTTACAGAGGGTAGGAGAGTGGGCGTAGAGTGGGAAGGAAGGAGTAAAGGGACCTCACCCTTTAAAAGGAAAAACAACAAAAAAATGAATAAAGGCACTTGCAAAAAACGTCCCCAGGTGGGTCCCGACTGCTCAGCGGTCGGGGAGTCCCACCCCGCTTCGGCGGGCTGCCCTCCGTATTCTGGGGTGGGCAACAACTGTCTTCCTTCAATGTCTTCGGACAACAATGACGACCACACGCATGCTCAACGGAAAACGACGATGATTAACTTACACGACGACCAAGATCCACTTGCCGTCACCGACGGCAACAAAAGCCGAGGAGGCTCAGGTCCTGCAGACAATTTGTCCGACCAGGACTCACGCGGTTGCAGCTCCAAAGGTTGGATGAAGCGTCCGCGCAGCAAAGCCTCGGGGTTGTTGGGTCTCTCCTCGAGTGAGGAGAACCTGTCGGCCCCGAAAGTGTCAACGGGGAGGAGAGGGCGGGGTCGCGCGGTGGCAAGTGGTGCTACCGCTCGGGTGACGGAACGCGACGTGCGGGGTCGCTTCGTGCCTCGGGCCGACACGCCTGCCCCTGCAGAGTGCGTGCACAGTGACCCCGGGCACATGAGTGCGGACCAGAGTGGTGGCTCCACCACGTCCCTGCTGGAGGCAAACAAGGCGGAGGTGAATGCCGCAAAGCGGGCTCAGCAACGGGCTGTCGCGGTAGAAGAGGTTAGTGAGTTGGCCCGACAGGTCCGAGAGCGGCGCTCTGCTCGGAAGGCGGATGCATCGGCGGTGGCGCTCAGTCGCCAAGTGTCGGACGGCCTGGATGTCGTCCTGAAGGTTGCCACTAAATCGGGCAACCTGGAGGGCACGTTCACGCGTGCCCTAAAGGACGCGGTGGACAGCATCCAGGAGGCGGTTGAGGTCCTCAGTAGCCGCACAACTACGGAGGAGACGGCGAAGTTGTGGGAGGAGAACGGCCGTCTCCGATCCGAGTTGGAGGACCTCAAGCGGCAGTTTGCCGCTCAGAGGGCAGCTGTCGGTTCGCCCGTCACGGCCCCTTCGCTGGCCCCGTCGTTGGCTCAATCTCCAGCCCCGTCGTCGGCCCCTGCACTTGCGGATGCGGAGATCGAGAAGATTGCGCGCATCTGCATGATGCAATGCGGTCAAATGGTAGGTGCCCGGTTGGAGGCCATAGAGGCGAGACTACCAGCCGAAACCCTCCGCCCACCGCTCGCTGGGGATAAGCGGAGACAGGAGGGGCCCGCTAAGCCGGCAGTGGCTCAGCAGAGAAGAGCCGGGAAGGGGGCCACAAAGCCCACGGAGGGGCCAAGTAAGCCCGCTGAGGGTAGGGCCGCACCCACTTCCCAGGCAGCGGCTGCGACCGTGCTGACACCTCCTGGCCCCCTCACGGAAGCCTGGACGACGGTGGTCAAGAGGGGCCGCCGTCGAAAGAAGAAGACAGCGCCGCAGGCACCCAATGGAGCACCGAAACCGGCACCAAATAAGGCTGCGGGACCGCCTAGGGTCAGAACCCCACGCTCCGCGGCTGTAGTAATTACGCTGCAGCCCGGAGCCGTCGAAAGGGGCGTCTCCTACAAGGCGGTCCTGACAGAGGCGAGGGCCAAAGTCGCGTTCCCCGACCTTGGAACACCGTCCGGCTTCAAAATGAGGCCGGCGATAACGGGGGCGCGGCTGCTCGAGGTGTCGGGTGCCTCAAGCGCCGAAAAGGCGGACATTTTGGCCGCCAAGCTGCGGGAGGTCCTGAACCCAGAGGACGTCCGAGTGTCCAGGCCGATGAAGACGGCTGAGCTACGTGTCGACGGTCTGGATGACTCGACGACCCCAGCTGAGGTCGCAGCGGCCATCGCCCGTGCCGGCGGATGTCCGGCTGAAGACGTGCGGACGGGTGAGATTCGCGCCGACGCTACCGGGCTCGGCATGATTTGGGTGCGGTGCCCGGTGGCGGCGGCGAACAAGGTTGCTAACGGTGGGCGACTGTTGGTGGGGTGGGTTTCAGCACGTGTGAAGCTGCTGCAACCCAGGGCATTGCGGTGCTATCGTTGCCTGGACATTGGGCATGTCAGGGCACGATGCACCGCCGAAACAGACCGCAGCGAGCAGTGCTATCGCTGCGGTCAGCCCGGCCACAAAGCGGCCCAGTGCTCCGCGGCGCCAAACTGCAGCCTCTGTACAGCTGCAGGGAGGCCCGCTGGGCACAGAGCGGGCGGAAAGGCTTGTGGCGCACCCGCGCAGCAGCAGAAGAGGAGAAGGAGGGCCAAGGTTGCCGGGGGCTCTTTACCCCCTCGTCAGTCTGGCTGCTCTTCGGCCGACTCCCGGCCTAGGAATGGAGAGGAGGGAATGGATTGCGCATAATGGCGCTCTACCATTTCCTCCAGGGCAATATCAACCACTGTGCCAGAGCTCAGGATCTCTTGCTCCAGAGCATGGCAGAGTGGTCGATTCACGTGGCTGTGGTCGCCGAGCCGTATTTCGTCCCACCCAGGGATAACTGGGTTGGAGACCTCGACGGTTTGGTGGCCATCATTGGCGGGGCTCTAGTCAGCCCGTCCCGAGGTCACGGCTGGGTGGCCGCCCTCGCGGACGGCGTTGGCATAGTTGGTGCGTATTTTTCGCCCAACAAGAGTCTCGCCGACTTCGAGAGTTTCCTTGTCGAGTTGGGCGCCGTCGTAGGCCAACTCCACCCTCGCCCTGTGCTGTTGCTAGGGGATCTCAACGCCAAGTCTTCGGCGTGGGGATCTCCGGTAACCGATG
This sequence comes from Orthosia cruda, assembly GCA_964057195.1. NCBI lineage: Eukaryota > Metazoa > Arthropoda > Insecta > Lepidoptera > Noctuidae > Orthosia > Orthosia cruda. The sequence continues at coordinate 49,384,342 of OZ059826.1, read as the reverse complement.
CTAGGGGTGAGGTGCTGGAAGAGTGGGTAGTCACCACTGGCCTGGTCGTCCTAAACCGGGGCTCGGTCTACACGTGCGTGCGACAGCGGGGCGGTTCAATAGTGGACGTATCGTTCGCAAGCCCTGCTGTTGCAAGCCGTGTCCATGACTGGCGTGTCGCCGTAGAGGTGGAGACGTTATCGGATCACAGATATATCCGTTTCGACGTCTCCACCCAAACTGCAGGCGGCCGCGATTCGCCGGCCCCGCGGACGGTCGGTCCACGCTGGGCGCGCAAGCGCATCGACAGGGAACTTCTCGAGGAGGCCACCATTGTCCAGGCCTGGATCCGGGAGTCGGCAACAACCGGACCCGTCGACGTCGAACAGGAGGCGCTGTGGTTCCGCGGGGCGATGACGCAAATCAGCGACGCGTCCATGCCCCGGGTCCACGCACAGTCAGCGAGGCGCCAGGTGTACTGGTGGTCCGCCGAGATCGCACAGTTCCGTGTCGCGTGCGTAGCGGCCAGACGCCAGTACACCCGATACCGGAGGAGACGTCGTCGGGTCCCTGACGAAGAAGCCGCGCTGTATGAGGTGTACCGCGCGGCGACGGAGACTCTGCGGCTGGCTATCGGCGATGCGAAGAAGCGAGCCAGGGAGGAGATGTTGGAGACTCTAGACGGGGATCCTTGGGGGCGCCCTTATCGAGCGGTTCGAGGAAAACTTCGAGCCGCCGCGCCTCCACTTACGATGAGTCTCCAACCCGAGCTGCTGGAGGAGGTAGTCGCAGCCCTCTTCCCGGCGAGAGCGGAGCATATCCCGCCGCCGATGGCTTTGCCCACGGCCGCAGAGTCTACAGAGGAGGACGCCATCAGCGTCCCAGAGGTGACACAGGCAGAGATGGGGGCGGCCGTGATGCGGCTCCGGGCCAAGAACGTGGCTCCGGGGCCCGACGGAATCCACGGCCATGTGCTAGCCCTCGCACTGAAGGAGCTAGAGCCCTGGCTGAGAGGACTCTTCACAGCGTGCCTTGAGCGGGGCCAGTTTCCTACTCTGTGGAAATCTGGTCGTCTGGTCCTGCTCAGGAAGGCGGGGCGCCCTGCGGACTCGCCGTCCGCGTACCGGCCCATAGTGCTCCGCGGAGTTTGAGTAATAGGGCCCCGTTTTAGCTTTTGGCCACGGAACCCTAAAAAGGAACTAAAATAGATAGAGAGATAAAGAAACCTAAACGTAAACCAATCAACGAAGGTATTTTTAACAGGCAAACTGAGACTACCATATGTAACATTGCCATGAATCTTTTTTAACTAATTGGGTTGTTGAAATAAAAATAAATACGATTCTTTTTATGAATAATATATTATATTTTGAAACTTTACATATCTTAAATTATATTGTCGTTGCAAAAATCTCTTAAATATATATTTTTTAATTTACTATAAGCAATAATATTGAAAATCGATAAAATTTTAGAAAGAACCATGTGACTACGAACGGGCCATGATTGGTCGCCGCGTTGGTGACGTCTAATGTTCAAGAAATTTAACGATAATACAGTGCCATGTGAATTGACTAAAAATAACCAAAGATTAGTGCAAAAATATTATTTATTACAGCAAAATTTATTTATTCATGTGTTATAAAGGATTCTTTCTAATTCCGATGTTAAATTTGGACCCACCTGATGGACGACAAGGAAGTTTTGAGCATAAATAAAGTAGTCGTAATGAATATTACGTATAAGTGGACCGGTTTTTGTTATTGTTGTTTACCAGGTACATTTAAAAACATAATTGTCATAATGTTATCATTTTTACATATCGTAGCGTAACGTAAGCTCCGGAGAGCTAACGTAGTAAAGTAGTAGCCACGTTAGTAAAAATAAAAGGGAATATAAATTAAAACTAAGAAAAAGGATAAAGATAATAAAAACTATGGTTCGGCTTCGCACGACGTGGGCAGCTAACCAGGCAGGAAGACGTGGTAGGCCCTGGGTAGGCAGATGAGCAGGCACCACGACGGCAATCGGATAGGCAGGATGTAGAGTAGACAGCAGGACGGATAGGCAGGCACACAGATAGATGGTCGAAGGCAGCTGAACTAATAGTCAGGCTAACGAGCAGGTATGCAGTAGCACAGGTGCAGGCACATGCAACAAGGGGTGCAGGCACAGGCAGCAAGGGGTGTGGAGGCCGGGCTGTGGCTTCATAATAAAAATGCTCACATTTAAGTTTCACACTCAATAAAATATATTTATTGCACTCAAAGATTGATAACGTTCACAGCCGTATAAGTTATAGTTTTAAAGAGTCTTCAGATACAATAGTACACTTGGTAGTATTAAAAATTCAACCGTCTTTCGGCGTTCAGTCCAGATCCGAAACTAAAAATTGACGCCCGTTTTTCATCGTTCTGTGTTCTATCTATATTTCAAATTCAAATTTCAATTAAGAAATAAAGACCAGAACGAATAAAAACGGTTCACAAAGGGGTCAATCTACGCTACCCTTATAATAGTGTAAACCTAGCTTAAAGGAGGTTTAGTCCATGGTACCTATGTTACGGTCTATGGTTTTAAGAAAAATAAAATAGACAGACAGATGTCATGTCAAATGAAAATGTCACAGTAGAAAAATATTGCAAGAATTACAAATTAACAATATAATTTAAGTTTCAGATATTAAAACAATCAGATATAACTAAAAGTATGCTTTTCAGATGATAACAAAAGAAAGAAAACATAAAAATGAATTACAAAAATTGATAAAATATCAAAATATATGAAGGTATAGTTTGTATAGTGTTATGAATTGTAAATAGAGTTAAAAAATGTGGATCTGTAAATCAGAACACCACAATATGGGTAGGTGATATTCCTGTAAAATAAAAAGTAAACAAACACGATTGGCGCGCAACTTCGACTTTAGATATCAAAAAACTTTATTCATTCACGAAGAATAAATAAAACCTATTGCTCAACAGATTTAGTGGCACCTCTAAATCTATGGAGCCTTTATTTTTATTTATTCTTTGCATATCATACTTAAAATTTTCGGTATTTAACAATATTTACATATACCTTAATAATATTAAACACTAATATCTATATAATATAATTACAAACACTAAAAAACTTTAAAGAATAAAAAAGTGAAAATATTAATTCGGTACATTTTTAAATATCTCTTAAATGCTTCGACCGATTTTCACAATTCACACAGAAATATTTAAGATTAAAATAATGAATATATCTCCATAAACAAAAACCAGGTTTTCAAATTACGTAATTATACAATAATGTCAACTTTGCTCGAAAATTCCCTTAAAAATTTACTTTTCACATCCTTTAATGATCAAATTAAAAAAATTATCCGAATCGAATACTTTAATATTAGATTCGGATTAATTTGTTAATTATTAGAACAAGATAACAACATAATTAACACATTGTAATTGGAATCTAGTTAGACATAGAACATTTCTCAAAACTTTAGTACAGTTTGCTAGGTACTTGGCTATTACGCGAATCAAATAATAATGGGGAGTTTTTTTTGTAGTATTAGTACATAATGGTGCGAAACAAGCACGATAACTTTTAAGGTTCAATATTTTTTATCATTACAGTTGATATTTATCAATATATAAACACTAATAACAAAATTGAACCGGTTAAAAGTCAAAACATTGTATCAGCTATGTGCTACAATGAGTAGAAATGAACGTCGTGACGTCACACGGGCTCGTGTTTGTTCGGGAACTGTCGACGTGTTTTCGGTACTGGATTAAAAAAAATATTACCTTATAATTATAATAAACAATTAGAAATCAGCCCAAAATCCAGAAATCTATCAACAAACAAGTTATACATAGCAACATACAACGTGAAAACACTCTCTTCATACGAAAGACTATTAGAACTCGAAGAAGCCTTGAAAGAAATAAAGTATGACGTCATCGGTCTGTCAGAAGTCAGAAGAATGGGCAGTCAAATAGAAGAATATGAGAGCACGATATTATGTTATGTAGGCCACACGCCAGGACTTTATGGTGTAGGTTTTTTAATAAAGAAATCCTTAAAACCTTATATTGAACGATTTATAGGCTTTACGGAAAGAGTCGCTCTGCTTAATCTCAACATTCAAGAATATATTATAAGCATTATACAAGCCTATGCCCCCACAAGTATTTCAAGTGAAGAAGAGATAACAGAATTCTATCGAAATTTGGACACAGCAATTCAGATATCTTCAAAAAATCTCATAATAATTGGAGATTTTAATGCGAAAATAGGTCAACCACTAAAGGATGAACACATCATTACAGGAATATATGGATATGGAGATAGAAATGACAGAGGTCAAAGATTGATAGATTTCGCTTTTGAAAATAGACTTTCAGTGATCAATATTTATTAAATAAAATATAAGTCGCAGGTGGACTTGGCGTACACCTAGCGGAGTATACAAGAATGAAATCGAGTAAGTACTGTCAAACCAACCTAAGCTATTCCTTAACATAGAAACACTGAACCTTAACTTCTCTACAGACCATAGAATGGTAAGAGCTACAATAACTTTAAAAGTAGCAAAGAAAAGCCGAATCAAATTCACCAACAACCAAAATAGTAATTTAAAAACGAGAGAAGAAATTGAAGCGTACAAACAAAATCTGAGGCATCAAATATCAAACTTAGTTGATTATCAAATGGAGACGACAGTGCAGGATTTTTATAACAATTTACTGCATGTGTCAACGTCAGTCTACAACAAGCACGACAAGTTAAGAATACCCGTATTAGCCACAAAATTCTCTCACAGAGGACAATTGCATTACTAAATAGGAGACAAATACGAGTATTACATAAAACGCCAGTCAAATCCCGATCAGAAAAAAAACAACTTAGCGCACTATATAAGATAGCGAGTAAATACATAAAATATGACTATAAAAACTACAGGAATCAAAAAAGACAAACTTACCTTAAACAAGGAAAAAGTTTCAAAAAAAGCGATAAAGGAACTCCGTACAAATAAGACTTGGATCGAGGGATTAAACCAATCAGGAAAAACAACACACAACCGTAGAGAAATAATAAATATTGCTACGAAATTCTACAAAAACCTATACAGTGCTAATATACAACAGACACATAACAACAAACAGGAAGCATACAACAACCACGAAAACCTAGAAAATAATATAAACTATGTTGACGAACTGGAAATTATACAAGCAGCTAATAAGTTAAAATTGAAGAAGAGCCCAGGCCCAGATTTCATTACTAATGAAGCAATTCAACATGGATGTGAAACACTAGCTTCACCACTAGCCTCATTATTTAATTTAATACTAAATTAATAGCGAACACACCTACACAATGGTCAGAATCCATTACAATCCTGATCTATAAAAAAGGTAACCCTAATGATATCGGCAATTACAGGCCAATAAGCCTTCTACCGACTGTTTACAAACTTTTCTCTTCCATAATTAATCGAAGAATATCTGAAACTCTAGAAAAGAAACAGCCCATAGAGCAAGCTGGCTTTCGTAAGGGATATTCAACCATAGACCACATACACACTCTGGAATTTATTATTGAAAAATACCAAGAGAACCGATGACCGCTCTACATAGCCTTCACAGAAGGCTTTACCAGAAGGCTTTTGACACAATTTCACACACAAGTATATGGGAAGCATTAAGTAAACAAGGAGTAGAAAATGAGTACACACAAGTAATGAAAAATATATATAACAACAGCGTCAGTAAAGTCAAACTGGAATCAACTGGCCCCGATTTCAATATCAATAGAGGAGTGAGACAAGGGGACCCACTATCTCCAAAACTATTTATTGCAGTATTGTAATCAATTATAAATTAATTAGACTAGAAAAAATACGGGTTGTATATCAAAGGAGAATACCTGAGTCATTTAAGATTCGCAGATGACTTGGTACAGCTATCTGAATCCGGTGGCAACTTAGAGCGCATGATACAGTCATTGCACTAATCTAGCAGACAGGTCGGATTAGAAATAAACTTGTCAAAAACAAAAACCTTGACAAACAGTTATAAAAGAACCATCTCACTGGAGCACAAACCATTACGGTACGTGGAACAATATATCTACTTGGGAAAGCAGATAACATTGGCCAGCAGCAATGAACTAGAGGTGGAACGCAGAGCAAGAATTATGTGAAATAAGTTCTGGAGTTATAGAGAAGTAATGAAAAGTAACATGCCAACAGAAGTGAAAAAGAAAATGATGGACACTTGCATATTGAATAAAAGAATTACTTGCCAGAGAGGAATGGAACGTAGCATGCTCAATATAAGAAAAACACACAGAATCCGTCATACAAAGATAAGAAGCATAACCAAAACAGTAGATGCGCTCAAATATGCTCAAAGATTGAAATTCAAGTGGGCTGACCACGTAGCACGACTTAAAGATAAGAGATGGACATCTAAAGTAACTACATGGGACGGTCTACAGGGCAAGGGGCGCGTCGGTAGACCGTACATGCGCTGGAAGGACGACATTAGAAAAGTCCCTGGACCGCACTGGATTTATGTCACCAGAGACAGAGACAAATGGAAATCTTTGGAGGAGGCCTTCACCTGAGAGGGGTCCATGCATATAAAAACTAAAATAATAATTTGAATATCCTAAAAATAACTTATTAATAATAATTTACCTATATTATGATATATTTGATTATTCCTTTGTTTTCTATTAGATTCATATAAACAAATTGATTATTTTTATTTAATATATTTTCTGTACCTAATATTTCAAAGGAAAATAGTAATAATCAAGCATGTGATTTGAATGCAATATTGTAAAAATATTTTGTAAATGCATGGAATAAAAGGCTTTTTTATTTTTATTTATAATTATAGCGAAAAAAAATAATCTATTTCTAATAATAGTTTTAAACGAAAACTTATATATGATCTTTCCATTTATTACAAAAAAAAAGTTGGTTCAACAAACCACTTGCACGTATAATTACAGAGACAATAGAAAAACAATAGCTTATACACCAATAGTGTGCAAATCACGCGTCATAGGTATGATAAATATGAATCACATACTTTTTTAAATGCCTACATTAACTTTAATACCGAAAACCGCTTTCACCGTCCGAAAAGCAGAAACATGATAGTTCCGTGACATAGTAAACGTAATAAATGTGATTACGGGGCATAAAAAGATTGTGCGTAGCTTTTCCAAGCATTTTTCTCCCAACAAACATTAAAATAATGTCTCACACGCATACGAGACTATAATTTTTCGACTGAACATAATAATCTTGAGAAACACAACCTTATAACATTGCTCCAAGCGTGCGTATTCACCGAATGTTCCAAAAACAACCAGGGCGTTTCTGTACGAATGCATGTACCAAAGATAAAGAAGGAATGGAGTACTAACCCGAATACTGCGTAAGGCGTAACTTAACATCCAATTGGGCACAAGCCTTAAACAAACAAATTGATAACGCCCATAAAAGACCACTCTATAAAAAGAGACAATGCGACTGTGCGGTCAATAACGGTCTCTTTTCGCACTTTCTTTCGGTTTCTTTTCGCAAAACTCATCCACTCCTGCGAGCCTTTGACGAAACCAAATAATAATATCACACGATAGTTTTATTTCTCTTTCACACTTTTCTGTCAGTATTCATACCTGAACAGGCAACGCTCAGTGCATTATTTATGTCTATTAGAATAAGCTTTGCGACACGATCCTCTGTCTTATCATCCAATCACAGGTAAAACCATCTGCCTTAACTGTTCCCATTTAATTTCAGTCCAGTCTAACCCAAAGTAGCTAAATACATATTAATATTTTTACATGGAACGTCTACCTATCTAACCTCTACAACCAAATTTTTTTTAGCTTGTCGTATTGCTCATGTATAATGCGCTACCAAGGGGAGATGGCGCAGTTACGTGGGTCTTCAACCTACTAATACCCCACGGTTTCCACCTATGCCGCCTATGGTGGAAACACGGACACGCGTTAGCACTCATCCGTGAACCCGCAGCGTCTGTCCGTCACCGGAACCTCCTCTGGGGAGTACCACCAAACACCAATGCACCAGAACAGATTGCACGCCGTTACCACCCCAGGTACCAAACCAGCACATGGGTGCCAGGAGAACCTGTGTATGGCACACTTATATCCCCCTGTAACTTTTTGGTCGAAGGGGATAAGGACCTCCCCTGGGTTCCACCGCTATCAGACTGTGGCAACCCCGTCCAGGCCGCGGCAGGTAGAGAAAGAGGCTCGGCGCACCGCAATGCCGCCACTCCTCTCCCGCCGTGGCCTCCAACCCTCAGCCATGATAACGTATGGGAGACCTCAAACGACATAGCGGCCCACCGCTCACCTCAGTAGCGATGTCGCCTCTGTTACCAATCGGAACTGCAACCTACTATTAGGCGCTACATCGTTGGCTTAATCGGCAAAAGTCCTGTCGAACGGCCCCTCCTCAGGTTCCTCTTCACTACACCGTGGGTGACCAAGCCACGGCTACTGAGTTCCCCTGCCACGACGATGCGAGAATCAATTGGGAGGGAACCTCCACCACCAACTACTAGGTAACGCGTTACTAATTGGTAAGACTGTCTGTTAGACTTTCGTGACAATATTATAGAAAATCGTGACTTGACACTGTTCTTACATTATCCGGTTTTCAACTATTCCAAACATGCCTATTGCATATTATTATTTTAACGCGTTAAAGACAAGCCAAGTCGACCGCAATTATTAAGTGTTACTTGTATTTTAGCTTTTCGCTTTTGTGATGTACTCCTTCCCTTTACTGAATAGTAAAAACAAATATTTTACTATTGTTGCAGTTTATAATATGGTTTTAAATGCTTTTTATTGATGGTTTATTTTTATTTGTAAGTCACCAAACATTTTTTAGCCCCCAACAGAAAAAGAGGGATGTTGTAAGTTTGACGTGTGTTGCTGTGTATCTGTGTGTCTGTCTATGGCATCATAGCTCTTAAACGGATGAACCGATTATGATTTAGTTTTTTTAATGTTTGAAAGGTGATTTTGTGAGAGTGTTCTTAGCTATTTTTGAATAAAATCGGTTCAGCCGTTCAAAAGTTATTACGTGTTGATTGGCGATCGAAACGTAGCTATGTACTAGATAAATTATGTAGCATGTAATAAAAATGTGTCGGGGGTTTATGAAATTTTACTTGTCGTTTTTGAAGTGGCGGCCGGAAAGTGTTTTGCTAGAAAGAAAAAAGAAAGAAAAATACCTAGTGTATTCGAGCCAGGCATGATGCATAGGACCGCAGAAGTGAGCTGGATGCGAGAAACAGATGACCGGTCAATGTAAAAACGTATGAAGGAGGCTTATTCCCAACAGTGGACGTATTTCGGCTGAAATTATGGAACAGTATTTTTACAGTAAACAATTTTATTTTATGACTCGGCAATCGTACTTACCACTTGACTATATTCGTTTTCGTTTTTGTGTCGATTCGTCATATAATTTAAAGAGTCGTAATTATTAAGTCAATATCAAATAGGATAGGATGGATGGATCCCTTTTTCCGCACTTAGATTCTCATTAGGTTAGTTGTGCGTGCAGGCCTCCTCTATGTGAGAAGGAATGGGCCGTAATCCAACACGCGGACGGCGGGCCCAGTACGGGTTGGTGGATGACACATGTCTTCGAATTTTTGGTTCTAAAACAAGCCGCTTTCCTCACGATGTTTTCCTTCACCGTTTGGGAGCAGTGGTGATGAAATAATTTACACAAAGTAGAGCCTCTGCCTGGGTTTGAACCCACGACTGCCCACTGCTCTCATTCAATTTAAATAAGTAAATATATGTCAGCTGTCTGAAAAACAATAAAAGTTACAAAAAAATATAAAACATTTACTTCGCTGAAGAGACTAAAGCACCCTTAAAGCAAAACTAACTAAAATACCGCCAGAAACTCTCCAACTCATAAAAACTATTTGTTATTAGACGAAGACAAAGAGAACAGTCTCTAAAGACCAAAAAATATTATGAGAAAAATCTAAAGAGCGTGTTTGTTCAGTACAAGGGACACTTTTTATTTACCTTTAGTACCAGGCAGGCAGTGAAAGACCTTACCATTTGTTTCAAGACAGGCACAAAAAGAAATTAAAAATTTTGCTCGGGTTTGAATTTAGAATAGAATACTATTGTCATTTGTTTTTTACCATTATTGATGGCTACTCAGAGCGAAGACATTGAATTTGCCAAGAGATGGACTAGTGATTATAAAAAAGATATGAGGATTCCGAAATTTTAACGTAAACAAAACCGAAATCTTAAAAACTTAAATTGAATTAATTAATATGATTTTAGTACTGATAAATAATTCATGCTTCGATTATATCTAGTACTTTCGTCTTTTCAGCAGCCGCAGGTCTAACCTGCACAAGCGCGACTCCCAGGCGCGAAGTCCCGGGTGCGTTTACCAGGTCGGGCATGGATTTAGAGTTTTAATCCCAGACGGAAAAAGAGCGGTGTGATAAGTTTGACGTGAGTCCTGTGTTAATGTATTTGTTTATCTGTCTGTGGCGTCATAGCTCATAAACGGATGAACCGATTTTAATTTAGTTTTTTTTTTAATGTGACTTTATCGAAAGTTTTCTTAGCTATGTTTGATGAAAATCGGTTCAGCCGTTTAAATTTATACGCGTTTGACTCTTTGAATCGGGGTTTTTCCCAAGATATCGTGTCATAAATTACGTGTTCGATTAAATTGTCGATCGAAGTATGCCTACTAATAAGTATATAATTGTTTAAAAAGCGTGAAATAAAGATTAAATTAAAAAAAAAACCCTAAACTAAAAACTCTCTAAAAAGTCAAAAATAAGCTTCATACTCGCGTCGGGGGACCGCTAAGTAATTAAAATAATAAATACTTAACTTTGGTGGTCCCCCGACGCCGAAGTTAAGGCTTATTTTTTACTTTATAGTTTTTTTGTTGCGACAATACCTTTCACCAGGCCTAACTCTATAACATACCCAAAAGACGAATTCCTTCAGTCCGTAAAGAAAAAATAAGACACGATGTTTCTAAAATCAGTAGTAGTGGTAAATACGCTTCTTCTGAACAAAAGTGTTGTTTCTATAGAGTTTTATTTTTTGACAAATAAACGTTTAGTGACTTTTCCTTGGCTTCGTACAAATTATTTATTATAGTGAACACTGAACAGTAAGAGTCATTCCTTTCTGCATTTGTTCTGAAAACACTTGTTTGTGAAGAGTAACGAGCGCCATTTCTAAATAAAAATATTAAAATAAGTAAAGTGAGTTTGGAAGAACCAAAGTCTCTTGACTATAAACGGCATGTTTTTGCGGAGTCCGCATCAATGTTGCGACCAACAATTACGCGATAAATGTCTGTAAATGCACGACAGTACGATATGTTGCAGTGTTGCGCCAGCACATCAGCTCGATTTACGTTAGTGCGACTGATTGTTTACACGTCAAATGATGGGACGACGAAACTTTTGATCGACGAATGATTGAAAACTAAATCAAAATCGGTTCATCCGTTTAGGAGCTATGATGCCACAGACAAAAACACAATTAAACACGTACACAAATATACAGGTACACACGTCAAGCTTAGAACACGCCTCTTTTTCCGTCATGGGTTAAAACAGCACAATTATGAAAACGGTACAAAGAGAAAGTGTTGCCAACAAAGAAAACTGTCTCATCTCACATTTACAGTTCAAGGATGTTTCAAAGTTTCCTAATTGATTGTTTCGGGGGTCTCCTAAGCCAGCTTTTAGCTAAAAAAACGGAGGGAATAAAAAACAGGAAGATGTGAACGAAGACACGAATTGAAGGTTCCGTGTTTTTTTTTAATCAACAATGCGTGACAGTGTAAGGGAATTAAATAAAAATAAAGAGAACAATGTGAGAAAAGTTTGTATTTGTTCTTTTTACGAATTTTCTGGAATAAACCAGAAGGTCAACCTACTCACGTCATAATAATAATAAATTATTATATTTCCTATTTACAGCATGTCTTCTTTTTCCATCATTATCAGCTGAAAGATGTCCACTGCTGGACATACTCCCCCAAGCGTCTAACTAACAAATAACTACTTTATAAGCACACAAAAAGATTATATCCGCTTAATCCAACTGATGTAACAACTCCTCTTTAATTAGACAGCTATCAACAATCGACACCCTCACACTCCAAGCGCTAGAAAGCAAACGAAATGAAACTAGCCCCATTTCTCAACAAAAGGAACTTTGAACTAGTTCAGATAAGAGCCACTAAGCGTCTATAGATCTCATTCCGTTTCAACGCCTCAAAGAAGGAACCCTAAAGAACTTTTTCAATCAACTAGCTACTATGTCTTACGGCAATCGGTATTAAGTTAATTTGAAAGGTGATGGCTTCGGAAGAGCTTATTCGCCCATCTATTCTTTGTTTATTTTTCGCATTTCTTTTTTTGCGCCCTTCGACGTTGTCAAAAGGAATAAAAGTTTGCGAAGCCTGTTGGAGTCACATCACTATTTCGTTGGATACGATATCTGATGCGGTTTGCGAAAAAAAAGTGTTGTAATAGTTTAAGCAAACATTCCTTTTGCATAGTTACTATGGAGCTTTTCCGGAACCGAACTAGGCAAATAATAAGTGTTTTTGCATAATAATAATAGTTACTTCTATATTAGGTATATGTTAAAAATTGCCTGTGAACCTGTCCGCCTACAGTTGATGACCTAATATATCTATCGAAAACTAATTATACATTCTCATGTATTATATGATCAAAACCAGCCAGACCTAAGTTTTCTAAATGCTTAAATGATGTTAGTAAAATAAAGTAACCTTCACAAAATAAAAATAACGATCCAATCTTTGTGAGCAACTAGTTATTTTTACGCATTCAAAGAAACTATAAATTGTGAATTTCAGTAAAATATAATAATATGGAAGTTTTTATTAAAGCATCATTATTACATACCTTTTATATTTCACTAAAAAGAATACAAATTTTCTTTAGTAGTCTACCATATTTCTCAGTCAGTATCTTTTGCGAAACATTCGATAAATAACGTCTGCTAGGAATCAAATTTATCTATATATATAAATAATCATTATGAATAATAGGAATTTCGGATAAGAATGAAAACCTTTCACAAACCGTGAGCAACAATTTTAACAATAACATAAATAACTCATATTTTAACGGAACCGCCGCATAATAAACTAAAAGAATACAAAAACTCGAGGAAAACAGTCAAAAGCACAACACAGAAAGTATCCTACTGAATATTATAAATATGAAAATCTGTATTTTTGGATGACTGTTAATCAATCACGTCTCAAATTTGGAAGAAACTTGGCATACGGGTACACCGTGATCTGAGTATCTAGACAAGTGGCATTCTATAAACTAAAGAGTCGCGATAGCGATTAGGTAATGTCTAACATGTATGGGAATATCAAGCGCTACCGAAATATAACGTGACCAATCCTTTATATTTTGGCATTTTGACCATCGCCTTCGCTGACATTTATGATGATACTGTCTAGACCCTCTGGATTAGAACATAGAATACTTTTTACCTCTTTAGATCTACATAAATGTTATGCAAGTGCCTTTGCTAATTCAGCCTAATCTCGTATATAATCGTCACCACCATCATCCAAAAATTTGCTGAAGCCCACGAACGAGACTTCATCAACACGTGAATGTTGAATCTTGAATGGCTATCCAACAGCTAGACAACACAGACTTAGTGCGTAGGCTAAGAAGAACTAAACCTTTTGAATAAGTGTAGTGTACAAATTGAATGCATAATAGTAACAATGTTGTGCTATACATATAACACATGAACATAGTGTTATTATAAATTAAATCATACTCTAAGAAAGTGCTACGGACTTGTGCAAATGGACACTATTCTTAGATTTAACATCTATCACGTAACATATTAAGTTAGAGTTAAATTGCTTATTAGTATTTTATGCTAGATCGTTATTAATTATAAAGAATTTTATTCTTATTAATAAATTAAAAAAAGGTTCTTTTTCCACAGAAAACTCCTCTGGGAAAATTTTCGACAATCACGCGGTCGAAGCCACTAGCAAATGCTAGTACAAAATAATTTTCTTTCGTCACAACAGAATCCGTTGGTAATGCTAAAAAGATTCCGTTCATGAATAAGCTATGAAAATGTTGGTCTTTGTCTAATCAACGAGCGACTAAAAAGAAAGCTAGGCGAAACAAATGAAGATGTATTTTTAACCCCCGGGCCCCGACGGAAAAAGAGGGGTGTTATAAGTTTTCGTGTGTACGTGTGTGTTTGTGAATTTGTATAATACCTTTCTGTGGCATCATAGCTCCTAAACGGATGAACCGATTTTGATTTCGTTTTTTTTTTTTGAGAGGTGACTTTATCGAGAGTCCTTGATGAAAATCGGTGCAGCCGTTCTAAACGCATGGGTTTTTGTTTGAATCAGGGCGTTTTCGCAAGATATCTTGTGATAATTACGTGTTCAATAGATTTTCGATTGAGCGCTTCTACTTCTAGATAAATTATGTTGCATGAAATTAAAATGTCTTGGGGGTTTTATTTTAATTTTTACAATTTACTTGTTTTTTTTTTTAGGGAGCTTCTCCACCAAATATGTACGAGGTAGCGATGTGCAAGAAAAAATAACTAACAATGGGATCACTTCATTGTTGGTTATTTTTTCATTTTCTGAGCCAGGTTTAGCGCAGCTCTGGGGGAAAAGGGCTAGACGAGCTAGTTATTTTTACGTAAAAAATAACAAGTGACTGTGAGAAATGCGAGCAAAACTGTGTGCACAGAAGGATCGCGAGGGTTGTGACCGAGGAATGTGTATGCCCGCGCACAGCTAAACAGAGTCCGCTAAGCATCGTCGCACTTCACAGCTGCACACCGTTTCACAACTTCGCTAAGCATCCTCGCGCTGTCTCGTTACCTCGCACATCTTTGGTGTTAAAGCACGCTTAAAGTCGTAATTAGCATGGCAAGGTTTAAGCGCGGTGCATCATTGAGGTTAGTAGCAGAATGTATTCACATCGTCGTGCTGTGAAGTTAGAACCATTGCAATGTTACAGAGAACGTTATGAAAGAGCGTTGGCAACGAGATATTTTGTAAACGTGTTCTGACAATGCGCAACATCTAGCAAAGTCAATTAGTGAGTTTAGATACTTTATGGTTTTGGTCTTACTTTGACCTGTACCCTTAGACAAGTTACAAACGTTTCCTATCGAATCTCTTTCTACAATTGTTAACGCCTTCTATTTGTATGGTCTGACCACGTGACGATGCGTCATTCCCATAGATTGATTTATTTCGTACTAGCGTTATCGATTGTAGTTTGTCAACTTGGCTACAGGTGCTGGAATCCTATACCTATAAGGTGTAAAAAGATACATCACATAGCCGTCATCTGGGTATTCTCTATATCAGCCTTTCCCAAAGTGGGCGATAACGCCCCCTTGTGGGCGCTGCAGGCCTAAAGTACCCAGAAAAAAATGGGGGCATTGTGTAGAGGATAGGAGGCCTCTTAGACACCGACTGCATGAGCTCTCGACTCTCAACTACAAGTTGTGAACATCAACTAATATTAGTTATGAGATTGCTTAAACTCGGTTCGATATTTCTCTCCGCGTAGTTCATATATCTGTCCTGTTTTATTGAATATATAAAATAGAATTCATGTTAATCGGTAGCTCCGTTTCGAAATGAAAGTAGACACAAACAAACAATTAAAAAGGCAACAGACATACTTTCGCATTTTAATAGTTATTAGTTTTAATAGATAAGTAATTTTCGTAGATAGTAGACCGCGGGCAATCATGTTTTAACCGGGGGCGCTAAAAATAATTTATTCTCAAAGTGGGCAGTAGACAAAATAAGTTTGGGAACCCCTGTAGTCTCTATATCAAACTAAGGTCCTTGTATCCTGATATACGATCTCTTAGGATTATTAAAACAAAAAAGTTGTAACTCTGATCTTTAATATCTTCGTAACCAAATTGCCACGATATCGCTTGTGAATTTGACACCAGAAGATATCAAATCGTTGTTTATTTGCTCAAACATGAGCATCATACATACATATTGCATATCAATATCGCTAGTTAATTTTTACAACCTATAAGCAACAGCTCCCGGATAACGTTTTCAATTAAGAATACTGAAGCTTTCTTGCCATATTAAATGAGTGTTTAACCACACATTCAAAACTACATTAAATATATAGAACACATATTTATCTCAAGCCAGTCGCCAACTGATAATTTCAGAAGCAACCAATTTAAATCGAGCTGGGAGGTTGCTATTAACGACCGGGAATTCTTTAGCCCACTAATTGAACAGCCAAGCATAAAGCTGCTTCTTCAAAGGCGGAATCTAAAAAAATAAGTAATTAAATAAAAAGGAACCTTTCATAACTTTAATTACGTCGCAATTAAAGGAACACCGTTGATGCGGGAGCTTAGGTAAGAAGGCTAACTGCTAAGGCTCTGATTTACGTCTACCACCGAGCATAATTATCAATCAGCCAAAAGACTGCAGGACATAGGCCTCTTATAACCATCTCCACAATGACCAGTTTTAAGGTTCTATATCTATCGCATTAGATCAAGTAGATTCTGGTGACCATCTACATCATTCTCAAAACCTTACCCAGGCTGTTGTAGGTAAATCTGTTTTGTTATTATAACTTCTTATAAGAGTCAATATTATTGTTTTTTATTTTGTTTTCGGGGCGTAACCGTCAAAAGGCGCCTAGAATTTTGAGGAAAAGACCAGGGCGTGTGGGCTTTTTACCTTACTAAAACCACCGGTGATCCCCATCAGCACGTAGAACGTGTACCTCTCAAAAGACCATCCCGAACCCCCTCTGTGCGCCACTCAACGTTAGGGCACTTCCCTCTACCTACCGTCCCAGTTTCAATCGCCAAATAGGGCAGAGTGAAATTTAATACGTCTTCTATTTCTGTAACAGCACAGTGTACAGTTTATGGCTATTGGCCCGACCCTATTACATGTCGTATACGCCATAACTTTGAAAATATAAATGTACTTTTTTTGTTGTTAGGCTCGCGTTTGACCACAATATTACCTGATTATACGCGCAGATGTAACCTTACCACCTCCACCGTCATCTTAATCATATTCCACCGCTTCTCAACGTTTCGGCAAATTCAGGCGTGATATAATATTTATTTTAGCACCCTGAATAGAAGACTATACAAAGTTGAACTTCTGTTAATAAATTCTCATTCCATATCATTACTGTTTAAATTTTAAAGTCTAGATCCAAGATGGCGGCTTTCTATTCATTTATACATTAGTTAATTACTTTTAGAGCACTTTGTACTACAGGTATTTCATACCAGGTAGCCAGGGTGAAAAGAGTCTCGTCTTATATAAGTATGGCCTTTAATGAAGGAACTTATTGCTTATATTTTATAAGAGGCTTTAGGTTCTCCGTGATTCTCAGGGGATGTTTCTAAAATTAGATGAAGTAGCTGTATAGAAATAAACTCGGTAATAGTTTTCTTCGTACCTTCTTCCCGTTAAGATTTATTATTTAGATTACGATCACCTCGTGAGAAGCATGGTAATAACTCGAAAATCTTCTACGTACTAATGTGCATTATTTTCATTGATCTAGGGCACGACCACCGGTAAGGCAAGTGTCGTGAATGTGATATTAAATGGGAAAAATACACTTTTCCCTGAATCAAATATATCTGTTTTATTTGTGCATATACGGTAATAATTATATCTACAGAATATACATAATATGTATTGTCTCCATAAATAATTAGGTAGGATTGAAATTCAGACCTACACCGAAACAAGACATTTTGCAAGACAAGCCACTGATGAGATACTTAATCCAACATAGTAACAAGATCTCCCTAACGTATCCTAAGTAGTATATGGCAACACTAACATAAACAGAGCGATCAAGTAAAGTGTTGCCATACAACACGTCATACGGTAGGCAGTGTTGCTACACTATAACGTTTACGACCTCGTTCCGGACTATTACCAGCATAATATCTCCTGCGTCAGTTGGTAATAGGCTCTAGTTAGGGAAGGAAATAGGTACACCATATCTAGACCTAAGATAATTAAACTTCGCACCTGTAATTCTGAAGAGCTAGACAGAGATGTAGAGTCCAACCACATAGTTATGTTAATTAAATGTTAAGTAAGTGAGGAGGCTATTGTCTTCAACTTGTAACTAATCCAGAGCGGGCGCTATCAAAAACTCCTGACAGAAAAACGACTTTACCAGACCTGGTCATCTAAACCTGGACCAAACGTTCGCAATCACTGTCTTTTTTTTTTTTTTGATTAAGAAAACGTTTCCCCACACTAGGATTTCTCCTGTATCGTGGGCGCGTTTACAAACATATAAACTCACATACAGAAACACCCAGAGCCGGAACAACTATCTGTAGGTCATACAAATATTTGTCCCGTGCGGGAATAGAACCCGCGACACGCAGCGCAGCAGTCAATTGCTCAACCACTACGCCAACCGTGCGCCCGAAATGATGATGCAATGTAATTTTGTGTCGCAATCAGCTATCTGGCAGGGGTGTGTAATTTATGATATAATAACAGATAGTATAATATCACTTGAAATAACTGCTGTAAAAACTATTAACCTAATTTCATGTGATCTAATGTTATATTTCATCCTTCATTTGCTCTAATAACATTTAGTATAACGTTCGTTTGATATAATTTTCAATTTGTATATTGTTCTTTTTATATAACGTTAATTTGATCTAATTTTCATATTAACTAATGTTCTAAGATAACGCACCGTTTATGAGAACAACCAATTTTTGGACCTTACCCCAAAACAATAAAGTTGCTTCTGCATCGTCTCCGGCGCTGTGGTAAGTGACCCCTTTACCCTTACGTAACAAAGCTTAGGCTCCCGTGCGAGCCGCCAGCAAGTCGAAGCTGCATAGGTGAGTCCCTTCGCACCTCCGCTTTTTGTATACACTGTAGGGGTAACAGCCAAAAGACTGCGTGAAGTTGAGGTGCCCCGATTCGGTTTTGGAACAGATTCGACGAGAGAAAAATTAAAATGTCCGTCCACCCGCATCAAAGCAAACTAATAACAAGAAATATTATTGGTTTGTACTTTGTTTTTAACCGACTTCAAAAAAAGGAGGAGGTTCTCAATTCGTCGGAATCTTTTTATTTTTATGTATGTTCCCCGATTACTCAAAGATGCCTGGACCGATTTCAAAAAATCTTCTTTTGTTTTGAAGTGTATACTTCCTAGTTGGTCCCATAGTCATCAGGTCAGGATCTGATGATGGGATCCTAGAGCAATCGAGGGAACTCCTCAAATATTATAGGCATACATATAGTGATTTTGGTATTTTCATCAACAATGCAATCACTTGCACTCAGAAAGTATAATTTGGTGAAGTGGAACTGATGAAGAAGACCACAGATGGCCACTGGAACTCCTAAATGCTAAGTATGTCACGGGTATAAAATATCTCGAATAGTTAACCGACTATGATGAAGCAAATACTTATAAATGAATGGTACTGATGAAAATAGTACCATTGAACTATTCTGATGATGAAGCCGGAAGGTAGGCACTGGAACTCTGAAATAAAACAATGTATCCTAGTCATGCTTGGGCTTATTGGAATCGTCATGAGATGTAATTTGGCCATAAATAATTAACATGTTAATTGGAGATACCTACCAAAACTAAAAACAGAAAAATAAAAAACTTTTTAACAAAAAATCAAACCGACTTCCAGAACAAAAAACTACAAAGCAAAAAATAACTTTCTTTTCTGAAGTCGGTGTCGAAAAACTGAAAAAAATGGGTACAAAAGACACCGACTTCGGAAAAGAAAGTTATTTTTTGCTTTGTAGTTTTTGTTCTGGAAGTCGGTTTGATTTTTATAGATAATAGTTTTATAGAATTTCGATTCACATAAAAGTTTTCTCATATTATCATTTTATACAATATGTTTAGTTTATAATTTTATATATATATAAACTATACATATTGTATTATAGAAAGACAGTTTCTAAACGTTTCAATTCATATTCCTTTCTTTAGTATTGTTCGTCGAATCTTTGAGCTCCTTAAATTCTGAGTTGAGCTGCTCGGTTATTGACAAATGCGTGCACTGACTAGACAGGTCCACTCAATCTGGCTGGTTCTTTCCTCAAAAGACCATTTCAGACATCAGTCTACATGGTCTTCACATTATCTAACCAAGATTTTGTCTGAACTATAAAAGATACTGTGACCTCTGAGTTTGTTTCAGCCTTTCTTCTTAGAGTAGTCATATAGGAAATGCCGACCTTATCTAGTTTTAAAAAATATGATCGACATGTAAAAGTGTTTGTACAAACCAAATTATAAAAATAAAATAATTTATCATTTATACCTCAAAACACTTTAAAGTTGTTTCTGCATCGGCCGAATTTAAATACACTCTAGGAGTAGCAAAAGACAAAAAACTACGTGAATTCGTGGTGCTCAGATTCAGTTTTGGAACAGATTCGACCTATTTTAACCATAAAGCTACAAGAGGAACGGAATTAATGACACGTCATATAAGGTCACCTACCCACAAAATGGCGGCAAAAGTTCCGTTTCATTATCATAAAAATAATAATTATTATTAAAATACACCGATCAAACAGTATTCGTTACAAAATAATAGTAATAATTTATTGGTCCAAAAACAGTGTTACAAATTATATTTTTCCACCAGATATTGATGCAAAGATTATGCAATACACAGTAGTAGTTAACTTTTTGTGGAAAAGATCACCTGTTTCCTGTACTAATTATAGAAAACTGTATCACAGGAGACAGGGCCTTACATTTACAATGAGACAGCATATTGGCAGTAAGTACATGCATGCCAATGTTTGTTGGAAATAGCCAATTATTAATATAATTGTCGGTAAGAACAAGTCGGTAATCAAAAGAAAGTAACTGTAGGTGTGGGTGTACGAGTACTGTGTAGGCTTTTTGTGTATGTGTGCATGTGTGTGTGATTGTTCGTGAGTGTACAGATTTCACTGTAGAACTATATTGATTGTACAAGAAGGCTTTCAGTATCACCATATGAGAGTTTCAACAGCCAATCACGCAACAGTAGTTTGCACTTTGAGAACGAATGTTCGTAAATTTTGAGTTGTTTGTTCGCTTTGTTATAAAGGCGAAGGTCGAGAACATAGAAATGTCGACTAGCAAGTGTGGTCCTATGGCGTACGGTAGGACATACATGACTCTTGCGTCGTTTCCCACTCATGAGCTCTGGGACATACGTTAGAGAAGAGTGTTGGCGCAGAATCGATTGAAGGACAACGAGCTGTCTCACAGATAGAAGTTTACACTCGTTATGTAACAAAGATGTAGGGTACATGCGTGGTTTCGTGTATATAACTTTTAAGACAGCTCTCTGTGCCCTTTCAACTTTTAGAAACGCCGTGGCATAAGCACCACCCCACGCCGAAATACAGTACACAAGAAGGAACTGTGCCAGAGCATAATACACAGCTGTAAGCGATCCACTCTGCAAAGTCGATCGAAGCCTTTTGAAGATAAATATGAGTTTGCGGACACGCCCTGTCAATACCTTTAAATGCGTGTGCCAATTCAAGGTGGAGTCAAGGAACACACCAAGGTACTTGACATTACTTGCCCTCTCTATGCATTGGCAATTGGAGGTCTGTGTGTTTGTGTCAAGACAACTATGAGCCCTAAGGGAGAACAAATCACTTGAGGGTTGGGATTGAGTGGATGGTGAGAAAGCGAGATAATTCGTTTTAGCGGCATTAAGAGTGAGCAAGTTAGCATTCAACCACGTTATAATAATTCTTAGAGTATTCTCTGCATCAATGTGAGCATCTTCCCAGGTTTTACTTAATACAAGTACAGCGGTGTCGTTCGCATAGGCAAATATTTTACAATTCTTTATATTGAGTTGACAAAGTTCGTTTGCGTAAATAAGAAAGAGTGTTGGACCAAGTACACTACCCTGGGACACCCCGAAGCCACTGAGGTCAATGTAATCACTTTGAGAGGTTTGTATTTTCACACATTGGCTTCTTTCTGTAAGGTGTCAATGAATATGCTCAGTGCCATGCCCCTGATTCCTATGCGTTCCATTTTCTTAAGGAGGATGGTGACAGAGACAGTGTCAAATGCTTTGGACAGATCTAGAAATATGCCTATTGTTTTGGATTTATTATCAAGGGCATTCATTATGTTATTGGTGAGATCCAGAACTGCATCTTCAGTACATTTATGTTGCCTGAACCCGTATTGGTTTTGTGCAAGTATATTATTATTTTCCAGGTAGTTAGTCAGACGAGAATTTAAGACCTTTTCAAAGATTTTGGATAATGATGTAAGAACGGATATGGGTCTGTAATTAGTGACACTGCTCCCGTCACCTCCCTTATGGATCGGGTGTACTAGTGCTCTTTTGAACTCTACGGGAAACACGCCTTTGTTTAGACAGAGATTTATTATGTGCTTCAGTGGGGCAATAAGATTTTTTTTTGCAGCTTTAATAAACACAGTAGGTTTTTTATTAACACCAATAGCACTATCATTGCGAAGGCTCATTATAATAGAGATTAGTTCAGCTTCGTCAACTGGTAATAGGGCCATCGAGTTAAGAGGGGAGTTGCAACTATGTCTTTCACAGGGTGGGTAAGTTGGATTTAGCGGTTGAATGATTTTGGATGTTAGTTCGTTGCCAATATTTGCAAAATAACTGTTGACCCTGTTGATAGATGGATTGGGGTGACTTGTGATATTTAGGAGATCTAGTGCTGGTTGGGACGTTTTCTTCATGTTTGCTAGTTCTTTAATTATATTCCATGTTGCTTTAGGATTTTTGCGGTGTTTTTCAAGTTCGGACTGGTTGTAATTGCGTTTTAACTTTCTTAAAAGATTATTGCAAATGTTACGGTAGCGGATATATATAGTTTTCGAGGTTTCGTCATCTGGTGATGTCTTAGATATTTTATGTAGTTTATCACGATGTTTAATGCATTTTAAGAGACCGGGTGTGATCCATGGTTTAATTATTCTTTTTTTGTTGGGTACTTTAACTACTGTAGTGTTTTTACTTATAACAGCCGTCAATGCGTCTACGAAAATTTTTGAGGCTATATTGAGATCACAACTGTCAAAAACTTCGGAAAACTGTAATGCTTCAATGTCCTTTACTGCTTCTGGAATGTTTGTACGTTCCTTATAGTGTTTGAATTTAGCAAAATAATTTTACTATTTTAAAAGTATGTTACATGAAAAAATGTGATAATAAATTCATTCATTGAATTGTGTTTCTGTGAAATATTTTCTTTCATTCAAGTATATAGTCGTTAAAACAATAATATTCAAAAAGAAGATACAAGGACGAAATATTATATGCAACATTTTCTGCGAAACGAAATTCTATAAAATTTCTGTCTACATACAAGGGAAATCATATTTATGTGGTGCTTGTTTTTGCTAGCACGAAAATGGCAGGCGTTTAAAATCTAATTAGTTTTTGCAAAAATATGCAAAACAAAGTAGACATTTTTAAATTATATTAAACATTACTTTAAGATTTGAATATTATAATAACTGAATATTATACTTATTGAATATTATTTCAAATGTGTATTATATAAAATGTTCATTATACCATATAATATTAGTATTATTAAAATTATAATATAAGTAAAATGAAATTATATAAAGTATATAATAAATAAATAAATAAAACACATCAAAAACCATTCAAAGGCATATTACCTTCTCACTATAAAGGGGTTTTTCTATCGACAAAATCAATTGTATTAAACGGTCTTAAAGATGTATTCCTTCAAAAACGGACACATTTTATAGAGCAAAATGGTTCTATATTGGATAAATTACTCTTGTAGCGTTATAAAAACAATTTAATTCTTTACTGGACTTAATTACTTTATTAACAATAGTACAAAGATTAACAAATTAGATCTCAAAGTCACAACGACACGTCAAAAAGCGTTGTCTTATAACTAGTCAAATAACCCGCCCCTAACTGTTCCCGGCGCAAAGGTGCCCATAACGCTTGCTGCATTGCCACGTTAAATTATATTGAATGTAATTAGGTCTTAAGAATATTAGAACGTTTGTTATTATTTAAAACGCTACACACCCATCTGGCAGAGAGTGTGTCAAAATTGGCATTAAGTAGAACCAAAGTTTTAAGTAAAGAGAATTTCTATAGTTTCTATAAATGTATGTAAACAATATTTAATAGGTTCTAATATTAGAATCACACTAATATCGTACAGGCGAAAGTTTGTGAGTGTGTACGTTTGTTACTTCTTCACGCCAGAACGCCTCGACGGATCTGGATGAAATTTGGCACAGAGATAGATTATAGTCAGAAATAACACATAGGATACGGGAATACGGGATAATTTTTGACTTTCAAGCGGGCGGAGCCGGTGGCAGAAGCTAGTTAAATTCACAAAATAATTTATCTGTCTATCTAGACTAAAATCTATCTCTGTGCTAAATTTTATCCGATCCGGGCAGTAGTTTTTGCGTGTAAGAGAAACAAACATACAAACACACACACTCACAAACTTTTACCTTAGTTTGATCTAAAATTGTAATATTTTTGTCCCAAAAATTCTTCAAGACAGGCTAAACCTTTTACTTTACCAAAGAAAATACCCTTCAATTGTCGTCTTTGAGATATTTATAGAAATTGCAACCTTTCAAAAGTATTGCTGTATTGTTATCTGACAGTTAAGATCAAAGAGCAATTAATATGATCAAACTGCCTAGCCTTTTTCCCAACTTCGTTGGCTTCCAGTCTGACTGGATGAGTAACATAATTTTAAAGAAGCTGCCTATCTGATCTCCGCAACCCAGTAACTGGGTAAAATGATGGCAAGACTGGTGACAGATTAAGGTTTAACGATGTTTATGTCCCTTGAGAACCCATAAAAAACAGTTCAATTACAATGAGATACAGAGTTACTTCTAAATAATAATATAATATTTGTCTTATAACAACGCCAACGCCTCAGAATTGGCGTTGTTATAGGTTACATACATGTATTGAGTTTACTCATAGTATAATATGTATATTATGAGACCTCTTTATCTCCTCCGTTAAATCATTGAACAGTTGTGCTATCCACTAATACTGTTTTTCAGCCGTAATTAGTCCGTGCACGTGCGGTTATTATTTGAAATTTGTTTTACTTCTTCTGTTGTATGTTGTTGTTTTTTTATTTAGTTGTATGTTTGATTGCACAGTATTCGTGGTGATGTTTTTTTATGAGAATGCAGGTATAATATGTGTAAAGTTGTGTGAGATTTAGTAGAATTTAGTGAGTTTATTTTTAATTTTGTAACGAGTAAAGACTGTTCAAGATCCAGCGAAGTCTCGGTATTTAATATAAGGTCATCCATCCACGGTTCCAGTTCCATGTTACCCTTGAAGATTAACTCACGCAGAGGTTGTAACTCAGCCACGACCTCTTAAAAGAGTAATTAATATATACTTAAACTAAATCGCCAATTAACTATTAAATCAGATGGCGGTACTACAATCAGCCACAGTTTGACTGTGGAACCACCCCACAGACGATGCCCCACCTCCTGGCCTGCTCCATACTATTTTGGTCCATTTAATTCAGATTGTACATGCTTCAGATTTAATCTTAAGCGTAATCGTAATACAATTAAGATCATTTACTAATTTGTTCGAAAGAAAATAATTTCGTTCATACTTCGACGTTATACTGACTGTCAAACCACCATATTTGTTTTATACCAAATAGCAATTTAATCTGAATTTACGTTATTTACAAATTCAAATAACAATATGATTTTTTTTCTTTTTAAAATAACAATCCGACGCGTTTACGTAAGAAACCTACATTTTGAAAAATCTCACGTGAGCTTGGTGGATGGGGGAGGGGGTTGAATAAAATCTCACGACATCTCACCAGGGGAGGAGTGAGAGACAGAGGATATTTAAAAAAAAAATCCACACGTCATTTATGGACGCCTAAGGCTATCGACGTGGCTTCAAAATTAATCATCGATACGAAGAAGCAGAAGAAACGCACTACTGGCCATGCGCTCGCTCGGAGCCAGAATATCAATATTTAACCTCCTTTTGGACAGTTTTGGTTTAAATATTTTTAAACATCCAAGTCGTGTCGGATTCTCCAACACTCAAAAATATCGTCTCGTTAAGAATTTTTTTAAAGCAAAACTTTCAGTTACACGAAAAAACCATCAATAATAAACATAATTTCTTTTCAAACCTTTTAACCAAGCCGCTACTAAAGACAATGCTTTAGAAAGTAACAGTTTTATGGCACGAAAGCGGAGTAAGGCCCTTAAGGTTCTTAACACGACTAATTAATGGACAATTTATCGTTCAATTCGTAGGGATATGTTCCGAAACCCATTGATAGGCTCATTAAAGTTAGTCACACGGAGGTCGCATGTCATGGAGACTTTAACGAGGCTATTTCCTTGGCTAATAGCTTGGACATATTCCGTTGAGTATAACTATATTAGGGTTTGGCTAGATGATGGTAGCTCTTATTCAAATATTTGAGATTGGGAAATTGAAAGTGGCTTTCTCTAGTGGTTGCTACTCGTAAACGTCCACTGCTGGAAGAGGTCTCCTCAAGTGTCGTGATATCGTACTATATTTATCGCATCCAACGAATTCCAGCGGACCACGTTTTGTTTTTATTTTAACTTTGCCACTCTCTAGGAATTTCATCCTGTATCGTGGGTGCGTTTACAAACATTTAAACTCACATACACCATACACCCAGATCTAGCACAGCTATCTGTAGGCCATACAAATATTTGTTCCGTGCGGGAATCGAACCCACGACAAGCAGCGCAGCAGCCGATCGCTCAACCACTACGCCAACCATGTCGTTAAAAATAAGTACACCTTGTGGCAGACCTTTCAGTACGTTGTCACCTCGACCCAACTCTGTCCACTATTCACTTAATTTTGGAAATTCTTCGGACAGACAGATCTTGGATCTCCTGCGAATCTCTTCGTTTTTGATTCGATGACGCAGTGAAGCTCCAAGTAAGCCCTCAACATTGTATGACTTTCAGTCTTCTGATGAGATTCATTGTGACCTTCCCTGTATCGTTTTTACACTTTCACTTAAGTTTAGAGACTCTTAGGAATATGTCGGTGTATAAATCTCTTGCAATCATGCAGGCAAATTCCAAGCCTAGTCTTCTTTATCGACCTTTGGGTGACTTGCAGTCTTCACATAAAGCCCAATGCACGCAAGCGTCGTTTCAAGTTCCATGTTTTAGTAAAGAGATGAACAGGGAAACGGCACTGGCTCCTGTAACACAGGTTAATCACCTAGCACAGGAGTCAGGGACTTTACTGATTTATAATCTGTTGCTTATGTATATAAAAGCTATAATAAATAAACATCTTTCACTGTTCCTGGTACAATTCGCTTCCAAAAGCATAAACTACTGCAAGGCCTTCAAGTTTATTAATAGGAGTACATGTTTAACTAGGTACTTACAACATATGCTAATAAACCACGGAAATGAACCCACCTGCTATGCTCTCATTACGGAATATTTCGTTAAATATTGTCTAATACTACGGCCCGAGGGGAAATCGTGTAATGTTTAATACTGTTCTATGTGTTTTCAGAACAAGCAAACCGTGAAAACTATATGATTTGAAAGCTTCAAACATAAATTATGTTTGTCTAGCAGTTAATTTGCGCATTCGGTGTCGGAAAACTGAGGTTTTGTGTCATCCCTGCCAGGAACACCTATTGATCAGGTAAGTAGAATAAATTATTTCTTTGAAAATAGCGGTACACACGGTGAATTTCCAAAAAAAATAATCGTTCGTTTGTTCATACAATCTAACCTAACATAAAAAACCACACAACAACACACACAACTTAAAAAATATCTACCAGATCGATAGAGTCGTTCTCAAGTGATGATCTTTCATGCATGGGGCAATTGTGATTGAAAATTGTATCATCCGAAAGTGAATTTTAACGGTCAAATTGAAATAAATGATAATTAATCTCTCTAATCTAATAAACATATTTGCCTAATTGATGAATTAGCCTCTCTTTACAACTTGATGTGTCTTTTTTCATCTGGATACAGCAGTATATCCTGTTTTTTACATTTGATGAGTGGTACCCTTTTGGGCACAGGACCCTAGGTTCGATTGCCTGATCGAACCGCGTCATTGGGTGTTTCCTTACGGAAAATCTTAGTAGTATCATCTAGATCAATAGCCAGCCAATGTAATTGGACTCACTAAAATAATGTTTGGGTATAATACTATGTTGTAAAATTAAAATTATGTTTTCCATAGAAGAAATTGTAAAATTTGATCCTTTTAATCACCTGCTAACCACCGTCAAGATTTTTACATTAGAAGAACACAATAATGTCGACCCCTAGAAAAGTAAAACCAAGTCGGTTAATTTGATTTTTGCAACCTAATTATTAAGGTACCTACTGAATAAATTTCGATATCACTACTTGTTGCGGTAGAAGAACTGCGCCGCGAGACTTGTGTTTTTTACATGTTATGTTTTTGATGGGTATGATAATTATTTTTTTCCATTTGGTACATGCAAACCTATTCGTTACACGAAACCACACTAACAATGTTACACATATGTAACTCCTCTCCCTAACTGACGCAGCAATATGACCGGCTCTAAACAATACACAGCCACTTAGATTACGCCGTGGTTTAATTGTTTGCTAAGCCATTCAAAATTCTACTCTAATTAATTTAGTTTAATTTTCACAAGTTAACGAGGCGAGCTTAATGTCTTGTTTTGTTGCTATCTTACAAGTAGGACTTTGTGAAAGATATGAGAGAAGTAGCTTTGTTTATATCATAATTTTATTTCGAGAACTTTGGCAAATATTTCATACATAGTAAACGTGAATGCATTTTCTTAGGAATAATTTTATAACATATTTTCACCATATTAGGGGTTAAAATATGAAATTGCCGATTTGTACTGAAAAATTGAAATTAGTTTTTTTTTTAATTTAACTTATTTATTTAATCAAAATAATTACCATTATTATTTATACACTGCTGCCATCTAATAGGAAGGTCATTTATGCCTTTGCGGCAGAACTCTGGTGATCTTGATTCGACAAACTGTGTGAAAGCATTTTGTACTGCCTCCTGAGAAGAAAACTTTTTATCACGTAGAAAATTGTCCAAATCACGATAAACATGGTAGGCCATTGGAGCAAGGTCTGGCGAATACGGAGGGTGACGAATGGTTTCTAATTTCAGTTTTCTGTAGCTTTAAAACGGTGTCTCGTCCTGTATGAGGTCTCGCGTTATCATGGAGCAATAATGGTGAAGATCGATTAAGAGTCGGGGCTGTTTCACTGCTAGTTTTGCTATCATTGTTTGGAGTTCGGCACAGTAGACATCTGCCGTTATTGCTTGACCAGATCGGAGAAAGCTATAGTGAATAACACCATGCTGAGACCACCAAACAGTTACCATTACTTTTTTATTTGTAAGCTTTGCTTTAGGACACTGTTGCGGCGTTTGATCTGGGGTCAGCCATTGCATTTTTCACTTACGGTTATCAACACAAGTTTCAACACGCTTTTCTTTCTGCAGATCAGTCATATCATGAGGCACCCATTTTTCATATTTTTTTATTTTATTGTTTTTTTTTTTTTTTTATTATTATTTATAGGCTTGCGTTTGACCACTATCTCACCTGATGGTAAGCGATTATGTGGTCGACGATGAAGCACGCTTGCCTAGAAGAAACCTATTCACTCTTGACTTAAAGACTCCCAGATTGTAGCTATCAGGTAATACAGACTCCGGCAGGGAATTCCACTCCTTTGCTGTACGCATAATAAAAGAATTCCCAAAACGTTTGGTGCGTATGGGTGGGATGTCCACCATGTACCGATGACGCAACGCCGTACGTCTTGTACTCCGATGATGGAACGGGCTAGGAGGAATTAGTTCATGCAATTCCAACGCACACTCCCCGAAATGCAACCGATAAAAAGCCGACAGACTGGCAACTCGGCGCCGATGTTCGAGGTTCAGGAGCCTAGATTCGGCCAATACTTGACGGCGGATTTGACGCAAATGAGTCAATATTGTTGGTAAGTTAATGTTAAATGTTTGTTAACTACGCCGCTAATTCCTGGGTAGTTTGGCTGCGTAATTACACTCAAAAATCTCAAACCATGAAGGTTATAATATATGTCAATTTTCAATACCTATTATAATAAAACGGCAATTTCATACTTTATCCCCTATTATTTTACAGCTCTTCGAATCTTCACTGGAATTCAACTAATATCCTACTAAATTATAAATATGACAGTGTTTTTAACCCCCGCCGGAAAAAGAGAGATGTTTTAATATTGACGTGTTTACCTGTGTGTTTGTGTATCTTTCTGTGGCATCATAGGTCCTTAACGGATGAACCGATTTTGAATTAGTTTTTCTTGTATGAAATGTGATATTATCGGGAATGTATTTAGCTATGTTTGATGAATATCGGTTTAGCCTTTCAAAAGATATGGGCGTTTTACTGTTTGAATCGGGGTATTTGCGCGAGATAACGTGTCAGCGGTTTTTAAATTTTTCTTGTAGATGTTTGGATTTTGTTATTTAATCACGCCTAAACTGATTTTGATAAAGTTTGGCACACGGTTAAACCATGATTTAGATAAGAACATAGGATACATTTATCTGGATAGTACGAGTATGTGCCCGTAGAATAAATGTCACAGGTGAAGCTACTAGCAAATATTTATAAAACAAAATTCTTATAAACTAATAAATCAATAAATAAATGCTTGGTACCAAGGAGCGCTTACCTAAGAAAGAGGTTTACACAAGATAGATACTTTTAATAACATACTAACTTATTCAGTATTATGTCATTTACTAAGTTTAGATTAAATTAACGTCACTCAAATTAAATATTAAAGCTTATCAAAATGATTTGCCTTTCAGAAATAATAATTTAAATGGAATGTAAGTTGACTTTCAAAAGTCAAAGACTTTAATGAAAACAAAATAATTACGCTGAAGATAAATATAATATTATGTAAAATATTAATTTTCAGATGGAAATTTATGTATTTTAATGATATAGACTAAATACTTTGACAAGTTAAATTTAGCTGCTCCGTGGTTCTACTCGTCTGATTAAAAGCTCTCGCAGAGAGATGTGAAGCGACAATGCAACAAATATTCTTAAACTGTATTATAGGTAGAATATTTTTTGTTTTAAATCGGAAAAGTAGAAAGAAAAAGACCAGTGACTATGTGAACGTCCACGTGACGTTCACATACTCGCTGGTCAGACCAAGATGATATCGGGCTTCGCTATGATCCCGGATTTAAGAAAAGATTAAGACAGTGGGTTTGGGCCTATTGAATCAAACATACGAGACGTGTAAAAATCCAGCCATTTCCTTTTTTATTTGATGGCGATCGCCGTACGTCTTGTAGCCCGATGATGCAACGGGCTTGGCGGAATTAGATCATGCAATTCCATCGCACACTTCCCGAAATGTAACCGATATAAAACCGACAAGCTGGCAACTCGGCGTCGATGTTCAAGGCATATGACATACAATGAGGTACTCCAGGATCAATCCTCATTGCAGATGAGCTTCTTGGCCGGTTTTTCGATCAACTCTAGTGCATCAAGCTAGTATCTGGCAGATTCATCCCAGAGATGAGAACAGTACACCATGCATGATCGAACTTGCGGTTGATATAAGTTGTGCATCTGTTCTGGCATGAAGTACCGTTGCACCTTCGCAAGGATCACCATCTTTTTGGCAGCCAGCTGAGTATTTGCTTCAATGTTTATACTCCGTCAAAACTCTCCAAAACAGGCACGACCTTCACCAACGAAGAAAACGAATTAGTAGAAGGACCCGAGCATACACAACAAACAAACACAGCCAGCATCTATTGTAAACAACCCTCTTCGTGGCGTGTTACCCCAACTAAAGCCAGTACACACATCGCTGTCGTGTCTGACAAACATAGCGACCGCAGAGGCAAGGCGCGAGCCGTCAATGTGTACCTGCCTCATAATTTGCATGGTTACACTTTAATGCTGCCGCGGCTCAAAGACGTTGCTTGTACCTCGCTTCGTCGTATAGTCATGTGGTCTAAAGAAAAAAAAACCTAATTCATGTAACTATTTTTTATTATTACACAAGTGTCCGGCACATGTGTACCTGGTCTACAGATAGTTGTTCCGGATCTGGGTGTCTTGTGTATGTGATTTTAAATGTTTGTAAATGCACCTACGATACAGGAAGAAATTTCTAGAGTGGGTACTACTAGTAATCAACTTATGAAGCAATTCCTGGCAACCAATTAAGCTGAAATTTGGGGTACTCCTGTAACTTTGGAAATATTAAAATAATATGGATCTATGGAGCTGGTCTCATGATGGAGCCGGAAGGTGGCTATAGCAATTCCTCTACCAGACAAGGTTGCACCATCGTGTTTCATTGGATGCGTATTGACAAGTGATATTCCCACTTTATATACACTATACGTTGCACAGACTGCAGGTAACTGAGATTACTTAGATGTCGAAATCAATATAAACACTATATGTAGTTTTTTCCCTTAAACATAACGTCATCAGACACACGAAGCCTACGAGTACGAAGCACAGGACCATTTTGACATTCCTGCTACCAGCCACACAGGAAAAAGACATCTACTTTGAAAACTTTCGCAATCATTGATTATCATTTACATTTGATACGTAATTATTCAAACTGTTAAGTGACCTTATTTTGATTATGAATTTACTTTGATTTTGTGAATATTTCTAGAATTAAAAATGTGACCTGGAATTTTGGGTTAGGATGACAAGTTGTTAGGTCAAAAAAAAAAAAGTCATAATAGACATATGTCATACTGACATATACGTTAATGTTAATACTGACAGCTGTCGCAGAGATCAAGTTATCTTTTATGAGGTATACTTTGGAATAGTCCAAATTATACAGTCATTACACAATTAGTTGTATGAATTGTGGGTTCACGTTGCTGTGATGGTTATGAATCCGGTATGATTACTACTGGACAGTAAATAAAAATAGTAAACTGTCAGTTCAAACTAAACACTGGTCTGTGATTATGGTTACTGACTCATCATCATTCATCATCATTTCAGCCGAAAGACGTCCACTGCTGGACATAGGCCTCCCCCAGGCGTCGCCACATTGACCGATCCCGTGCGTCTCGCATCCAGCGCCTTCCCGCAACCTTAACCAGGTCATCAGTCCACCTAGTGGGAGGCCTTCCAGCGTATCGTCTTCCGGTTCGCGGTCGCCATTCCAGAACTTTTCGGCCCCATCGGCCATCCGTTCTGCGAGCAATGTGCCCTGCCCACTGCCACTTAAGTTTGGCAATTCTTCGGGCTATGTCGGTAACTTTGGTTCTCCTGCGGATATCATCATTTCTGACGTGATCACGCAAGGAAATTCCGAGCATAGCCCTCTCCATTGCCCTTTGGGTGACTTTGAGCTTTCTGATAAGGCCCATTGTGAGCGACCACGTCTCGGTTCCATAGGTGATCACTGGCAACACACACTGGTCATAGACTTTTGTCTTGAGACATTGCGGTAAATTGGACGAGAAGATACCACGCAACTTCCCGAACGCCGCCCAGCCGAGTCGGATTCGACGGTTGATCTCTTTCTCGAAATTGGACCTACCCAACTGGACCGTTTGTCCCAGGTAGACATAATGGTCTACAACTTCGAGTGTAGAGTCTCCGACCTTGATGGGAGTGGGTGTTACATGGGCATTCACCATGATCTTGGTTTTGTCCATGTTCATTTTAAGACCCACTCTTTCGGAAGCTCTACTGAGGTCATCGAGCATTTTACTGAGGCTCTCCATGGTCTCAGCCATGACCACTATGTCGTCGGCAAACCGAAGGTGAGTAATGTACTCGCCATTAACGTTGATGCCCAGCCCCCTCCAGTCCAGAACCTTGAAGACATCCTCCAGCGCAGCAGTGAACAGTTTCGGAGAAATGACGTCTCCCTGTCTCACGCCGCGCTGGAGAAGGATTGGTTTCGAGGTCTGATCCTGAAGACGGACTGACATGGTGGCGTTTTTGTACAAACACTTCAACACCTCAATGTACCGGTAGTCGATCTGGCACCGTTGGAGAGACTGCAGTACAGCCCAAGTTTCGATCGAATCGAAGGCTTTCTCGTAGTCCACAAACGCTAAACATAGAGGCAGGTTATACTCTTCGGTCTTCTGTATAACCTGCCTCAGCGTATGTATGTGGTCTACGGTGCTAAAGCCTTTTCGGAATCCGGCTTGTTCGGGGGGCTGGAAATCGTCAAACCTGCGCGCGAGACGATTCGTGATGACTCTTGAAAACAACTTGTAGACATGGCTAAGAAGTGAGATGGGCCTATAGTTCTTCAGCCGGGCATTGTCGCCCTTCTTGAAGAAGAGTACCACCACACCCCTGCACCATGCCTGTGGCGTTTTGCCCTCGAGTATGACGGAATCAAACAGCTTCTGAAGTGCCCTAAGGACCGGTTTGCCACCCGCCTTCAGGAGTTCGGCCGTAATTCCGTCATCACCCGGCGCCTTGTTGTTTTTGAGCTGTTTCAGAGCCATCCTAATCTCGTACAGGCTGACGTCCGGGATATCTTCGGTATAGTTACGGGTCAATCTAGCTCTTGGGTCGTTTGCTAGACTCGCAACGGGCTTGCTGATCGATGTGTACAACTGTCCATAGAATGTCTCGATCTCCCTTAGAAGCTCCGGTTTGGCGGATACGATCCTGCCATCGTCGGTCTTCAGTTTCGTGAGTTGGCTCTGCCCAATAGCCAGATCCCTTGCAAACACCTTGGAGCCTTTATTTCGCTCGATCGCGTCTTTAATACGCTCGGTATTGAATCGGCGGAGGTCTCTTTTCAAGGATTTAGAGATCTGTCTATTGAGCCGCCGGTATTTGCACGCCTCATCTGAAGACTGCAGGATCATCTCACGCCTCTCCTCATAAGCTTGAGGGTATGATCAGAGAGCTTTTTGTTCCTGCACTAGTGCTGGCGTGCTGGGGTGCGTGTGGTGAGCGGCTTTATTGCTCCGGTACCATTCTGGACAAATGGTAGTGAGTAATCACGGTGCAACTCACATTTTCTCTTGAGTATCAGGGGCGAGTGCTCTCGGAGGCGTGACCTACCGAAGATGGTCCCAGACACCTCGTAAGGGGTTGCCTGGTATAGTGTGCCGCTTTCCATAACGTAAGGTTGGTGAAGGAGGCCACTATAGGAAAACTCAGTAGACAAATAGGGTACGTGTTCCTATCTGTACGACGGGTCTTGAAAAACTTAGACCCGACCGTATGGACAGCTTCCACGAACCCGTTGCTGTATTCATCCACGGAGCTCCCTAGGCATTCGAAACGATTCTGGAGTTCGAGCTGAAAGCTCTCGGGGTTTAGGACCTGGATCTGTGTTGGCCGGAGCGTGGACTTCATCAGTCGAGACCTTTCAAGCTTAATATTAATGTTCAATGTGCCTCTTACCATGCGGTGATCGCTCCCGGTTTTTACCGAATTGATCACAGAGACATCATTGAACATTTGCTTCTTGGTTGACATGATGAAGTCGATCTCATTTTTTGTTGCACCATCGGGGCTCTGCCAGGTCCACTTTCTGTGTTCACGCTTTTTGAAGAAGGAGTTCATCATATAGAGGCCCTCCTTCTCCATAAAACTGGCTAGTAGGTGACCCCGGTGGTTCCGTTGTCCAACTCCAAATTGCCCCACTTGCAGCTCATCCTCGTCTCGTTTGCCCAGTTTCGCGTTGAAGTCCCCCATGACAACGGTGAAGTGAGTTTTGAAACCATGCATGGCTCTGGAGATATCCTCATACATGGTCTCTACCTCATCGTCGGGGTGTGCCGAGGTTGGGGCGTAGACCTGTATGACCTTCAGCGAATATCTTGAGGATATTCTGAGTATAAGGTACGCCACCCTGGTCGACACACTCTCGATTTTCACTACGTTGTTGACAAGGGACTTGTGGACGATAAACCCGACACCACCCTGGGACTGCCGGTCACCCTCTCGGAAATAGAGCAGGTTACCGGATTTGAGGATTATCGAGTCCTCCCCCTCTCTTCGGACCTCAGATAACCCTATAATACTCCATCGCAACCTGCTCAATTCTTCCTCGAGTTCGGTGACCTTCTCGTCGGTCCGAAGTGTGCGCGTGTTGTACGTTGCCAGGTCCAGTCGTCGGTGATTGTTGGGGTAGCCGGATCTCGTCCGAAGATTCTTAGCACCCCTTGCCATGCCGTAGCCTCGACCGCTACCGTAGTCGAGGGTAGGCAAGCTGCCGGGTACTAGGGGCCATTTTATATTTGTGCTATTCATTGGGGGGTTTTGCCATAATCGCCACGCTTGGCAGGCGGGTTGGCGATCGCAGTATGGTTGTAATAGAAGCACAGAGAACGCTGCTGCCCATTCTCTGGTTTGTCCCTTAGTCGCCTCTTACGACACCCACGGGAAGACATGGGATGGTGAAATTCTTTACGTCCGGCACCATACGGAACATGGTTACTGACTACTTAATCGTTATTATTTTAGACTAGTTTGTTAAAAAAAATATTGATTACCAAGGACTTTACAACTGTTACAAAGACAAGAAATATATTAGTTTCTAAAATAAGTGTTAACAATAATATTGCTAAAGAAAAATGTGAATATAATTTGGAATACTATATTCCAGATTACCTGCATGTTATTTGCACTCTAAGCACAATTACGCTCTATGAGTTATTTTATTTTGATATAAATTTTGAAAATGTTCCTCGTTTATTATAGTGTTTGTATCATTAAAGTTTAATCATTTTCCAATAATTTGTGCAGTAGGTATTCCAAAGATTCTACAGTTCCTTACTGTTCGTAATTATAAGGCCATTAAAAGCTTGTTTGAAAAATATGTTTTTCTTTTAATTATTATTCTAATTATATTTTGACAAAAAAAGAGGCTATTTTTCGATGTCATGGCGACTAATTCAAATGGAGATCCTTCAAACGGAATCTAAATGAGGGCCTAAGATTTCTTGACAAATGTTATGCTTTGGGAGTCTAGTTTATTTGTTAAATGCCTTTCCGTTTCTATGCGGGAACTAACAAGGGTGAAATGATAGACTTTAACCAAAGCCTTGGGTTATTCTATAATAGTAAAAATTCACTTTACTGTCTACGCCTTGGCTATACTGACTAAAAAGTTACGGTTATAATGACTGTACACATGAACTGTCATCGCCCCACTCCTGCCTACCCCCTCGTGCACCAATAGCGAGAGTCGAAAGTCAGAGTGACATTGACAGCTAGAAATCCACAGTTATCTTGACCGTGTAGTAAAAGATTAAAAAGCTCTGATTTTGTATAAATATAACTCGTTTGAAATGTGGATTCATAAATAAATTATCCCACACATCCAACCATTCTACTGGAAATAATTTGTCTAAAATTATTTTTTTACACAGCTTCTGTATGCAGATTAGAATTTCAATAATGCTTTTGAGAGACAAAAAATCGCACACAAGCTTCATATACCATAAATTCAAATCATCTCATATTTGCTTTGTCATTTGAAAATGAATAATTCTAAATATTTGCATGAACAAAGCCGGTGCCACACAATAGTATTAAACAAAGAACAAGTTTCATGACAATTAAATTTAAATTCAATGTGCGTTACTCGCAATTGTAAACCTAGCCTTATTTAATATTGATGCATGAATTGTAATTACTGGGACGTGCTACTGCAGCAT
The DNA here is from genome assembly GCA_964057195.1 of Orthosia cruda. Taxonomy (NCBI): domain Eukaryota; kingdom Metazoa; phylum Arthropoda; class Insecta; order Lepidoptera; family Noctuidae; genus Orthosia; species Orthosia cruda. The sequence continues at coordinate 49,346,386 of OZ059826.1, read as the reverse complement.
GGATAAATATTTTTTGAAAATAATTAATTAGTTTATATTTGATAAATTAACAAGGAAGGAAAACTAGTAAGGCAATTCATAATTATCTAAGAGTATAATCACCCATCGCCTGGGGAGAACTATGTCCAGCAGTGGACGTCTTTCGGCTGAAATAATGATGATGATGATAATTACCTATCCGAAAAAAAATAATTATCAATGATCTTTACTTTCCTACTTGAGAACATTCATTATTTTACTAGTTAGCGATCTCGTAAGTCCTATACTATTAAACGAGCAATTTGTATATATATATATGAAAGATGTTAATTCCGAACACATCAAAATTTTAAGAAATTAGAAGAATTAATGCAGCGAAGAGGGAAAGATAGAGTATGTGTGTGAGAGGGAGGAAAGAAAAAGATGGCGAGCGAACTATAGAACGATGAAGACGTTTCTTTTTTTGTTCAGAATTCTAAAAATAATTAAAGATTTTTTTTCAAGTAGTGAAGATTTTATATCGATTATCCTCATTAAGACCCCTATATATTTGTAATCACGTTCTCAAAAACGTCTCTAACGATATTGATAAAATTTGCAATATTAGGGTACACGGGGCGAAAAATCGATCTAGCTATGTCTCATGTTTGGGTAAATTAATTTTTTCGTAAAAAAAAATGTTTAGGTATTTTATTTTCATCCGAGTAAAACTCGGTCGCACAGGTACTAGTATATAAAAGAGGATTTGAGTGTTTGCTATTTTCCTTCAGATTTTATCGACTTTAAAACTTTACTTTTGTCATCACAGTAAGACTGTATGGGCCAGATGCTGGACCTAAACCAACCTATATTATATAACTAGCTGTGCCCGCGGCTTCGCTCCTGTCAGCTGCCTACCCTACCCTACTTGGCTTCCTACCTACAGTTTTTTTTCTAGGGTCATTCTTTCGCGGAGAATCTTAACTCATCAAATGTACAACGCTATCTATCGAATATGAAGTTCAACTGTCCGTGTATCTGAATTGCGTGTGTTGTGATATTATACTTCTTGAACAGTTTAAAATTATCTTACTTTTGACAGAGTAAACCGATTGCGATGAAACAAAAACTAAGTAACAACAACTTCAAGTTACGCACAATTTTTATGTATGCAAATTATCTACATTTGTTTCGTATATTTTAAGTGATGCGTACACAAATAAACAGATAAATGGACAAAAAAACCAAAAATGCTGGAAATGGGTTCTTTTGGTTATCCTATAACATTCTGGTTCTTTTTTGAAATATTTTCGATGTACAAAAACGAGTTTTCTACAGATTTATTATATTTATTGATTGTTGACAATTTCCTGGCTAAGCAAAACAAAATACAAAACATGATGAGATAAGCAATACAAATTAGAACACCAATTAAACATTCTCATTAATCAGATAACAGATCTGCTGTCACCTCTAACTTGGACCACAACCAACACACTACTCGAAACATAATGCACGGTCTCCTTGTACCGCAAAGGATCGTAGCCACTCGTTACCAAGTTTTTATTCAATCATTTGTGCATGGCCTCCCCTATCCTCCCCGGTCACAATCAGTTAGAAGAGTTCTCGTTATTTTCTTTGTCACAAAGGGTAGTTGGGGGTCATTTGGAATATAAGATAATTTACTTGAAGAATATTTTTTTTGTGTGATTTTTCTTACGTTTGTTGCAGCATTGATGTTGAGGATTTTTACTCGTTTTCAAATGGTTTCTTGAATACTTTTGATGCTTTTATAAAACCTTATAATCACGCCTGCATTCCATGGTGAGTAAGGCAGAGTTGTACCTAACATAATAAATTTAAAAAAAGCATATGTTCTTGTCCGGAGTCTGGAAAAATGGAATGTTACCGAAATGACACTTGATCTGGTAGTTAACACACGAGGCCAAGGTTATATTGACTACAAAAAAATCAATAGGTCCTACAGTCAGCTCGACAGAAAAAAGGAAAAGACTAGATTTTTGACGAAACGGACACCACTCAACCACTGCGAACAGTGGTTTAGCGATCGGCTGCTGTGCTGCGTATCACGGGTTCGATGCCCGCACGGAACAAATATTTGTATTGCCTACAGATAGCTTTTCTGGATCCAGATCCCAGGATTCTAGACCCAGGTGTCTTGTGTATGTGAGTTTAAATGTTTGTGAATGCACCCACGATACATGAAGAAATTCCTAGTGTGGGCAACGTTTTTCTAATAAAAGAAAAGAAAGAATTACAAAAACCGCACTTTCTGCTAATGATGACACATGACATGCAAGCTCAATTTAGTTATCATCCACTTGATAAATAAGATATTGTTTTAGAAAAAACCTCAATTTATGAAATGAATTTGTTGTAAGAGATATCTGTTCCAGTATTTCGCGCATTCATGCCGTCATTATATTCAAGAAATGATTTTCATGATTTTTCCACATATTTGCGTAGTTTTGCGTATACATATTGTTCCTGGAAACAGGTTTGTGTAAAGAATATGACTGAACGTATTGACCTGATTTACTAAAAATTGCGAATCAGTTATAAGCGAATATTGCAAAAAGCTTATTATGGTTTAAGCTTTTTTATTAATTTTATTTGTGGACTCAGTGGACTGTAGTTTGTATAGGCTGGTAAATTGATACAATTTGCTTGTTTTATTAATTATTTATTAGGAACTAACATGAATACGTGTTGTTCATAGACCACAAGAAAAAGGAAGGGAGCGTATGACAGCTCTTTACCAAAGCTAAAACTAGAAATAATAAATACTTTGTGTTGCCATCAACAAATATTTTGCGTAAAACTTACATAGAATAAGTAGATATACTTATTCTATGCAATCCCAAGAGGCCCTAGCTAGACAAAGAACCGGTTTCTGAATTATGAGTCCTAACTACTGATTATTTGAAGTTAACAACTTATCAAACCAAGCCTGAAAATCTGTCAAACTCTAATGCCAAACTTTGACTTGTTTGAGACTAAAGAAAAATCGCTAAAACTGAGCATCAACAACGAAAATAAGTCGCTCAAATGGCCACACACACTTATCTACCTATCTTTCTACAGTATAAAAATCAATTTGCTAAAATTGCTTGAAAACTAGAATATTAAAAGTCAGACTAGACCACATCATCGCAATCATAAAGATTATAAAAAAGGTTATATTATTAGGATATGATCGATATTACTAGGACATAATCGATATTTCGAATGATTGTACAGCTGTCATCCCTGACGTTTCAACCAAAACACCTATAAAAGCGGTTGTCAATCGGTCCGCGACCCTTTTTCACCAATCAGCGCTCGCGCAGTAAGGTCGTTGGATTTCGTCTCGGATCACAGCTAAGTTATTACGTTCATTTGGTTTATTTTCCTTTGATTATTGTGTCTTGTCGTAGTCAATTGTTTCCAATAAAATAGTGCGTAATTATTTCTGTAATTCGTGAGTTTGTAAATAAAATGTAAGGTAGGCTAGTCTACCAGTTGTCTGTTTTATTTAAAATCGCTCCTGGTTCCTAAAATCAGAAGTGGGATAAATCCGTGTCCACAATATTTTACTTGCACTTGGAAACAATCAGCTACTATTGTTGTTTTGAATAATGCCTCGATCGAGATCGGGTAGTGTATCGTCAGACTCGATCTACAACCAAAAGTGTAGAAAAGCACGTAAACGGCCCCGTTTCCGTTCTCGCGGTCGGTCCCCGTCCCCGTCTCGTCCTCATCGTGTTTCACGTTCGCGAGCTCATCGTAAGTCGCGTGAGCGATCAAATCGTAGCCGGTAAAGCTCTGTAAAACAGGCATTGCATACGATTACCTCACATCTAAATGCAATTGAGGAAAGTTCCGCGAGTGTACCTCAAACGCCACCACGGCTTGCTGATCACGGCACGCCTCAAAATATCAATCCACCCTCAACTACACAAACTTTTGAATATTTTTAATCCAACAAAATTACAAGGTTACTACGTATCCAATTTTGATCCTGCCATTCATGATATTGAGGTGTGGTGTGAAGAGGTGGAACGCGCTAAGTTGTCGAATCATCGGAACGACTATGAATGTCTTTCGCGAGTCTCCAACTGTCTTAAAGGTGATGCTAAGACCTGGCTTAGTGAATGGAATACTAATGACCGATTCTGGTCTAATTTTAAATTAGTTTAAATCGTTATGTCCTCGTAAAATTGACTATGCGAACATTTTGTTTGAGGTTATGAATTCTACTTCCGATAATTACCTAACTTATGCCGAATATGCCCGGCGTTCGCTATTATGGCTGCGTATCGTCAAGGGTTTGAGTAACGAGCTGATGGTGCAGATTGTAGTGCGTGGTATTACCGACCCGCATGTTCGTGCAGCGGCTGAGAATGCTGATTTAACAGTCGACAATCTGATATCATTTTTAGCAATCTGTCAAGCCTGTCCATACTAAGAGTGAGACGAGTGTACCTTCCTCTAACGTAATGAAAAGGCGTCACGGTGCTTCAAAGGATAAATGTTTTTCGTGCGTTCGGATTGGACAAAAAAAAAGTGTCCGAAAAATGAAGAAATATCTGGTAAACGCGACTAAATCTTCGGAAAGCCTCCCAAAACCTACGTGCTCGTTTTGTAAAAAAAAAAAATGGGCATAAGGAATAAGATTGCTTAGCTAAACAGCGTTCCGAAGCGCGGAACGGCAATAGTCAAAGGAAAGTAAACCTGTGTAGGAATCGTGAGGGTAGTTCGAGTAACAATGTCTCACTGCCGACATTCATGGCATTCCGGTAGATGTTTTTCATGTGGTGATAAGGGTCTTACTCGGGTTACATGTAAGAAAAGTAAAACTGACTCTTGCGAGAGTTCAATTGTTACTAGCGTTAGTATTACCAATAGTTCCAGGCCTAGTTTTGTGACAACTAAATCTGAACCATGCTCGTCCTGTAAAAACCCTGGTCACATAGTAGACACATGTTCTGCAAAAATAAAGTCTGAGTCGCGTAACAAAAACGAACCTAGCATTTTTCGGGAGTAGCGAGGTAGGTAGCGACCTACCCGCAATGGTGATGTTATTGTAGTAGTATGTCATTCAATGTACCCGTCGATATTTTAATTGATAGTGGTTCGAATATTTCACATTTGTCACAGCCGTCAATGTGGGTAGTACGTCCATAAAATTAAATTGAGGTAGTAATCTCTGTTAAGTTTAGTCAGAAGTCTGAATCAGATAACACGAATCCCATACCTCCCGTGAAAAAGAAAGACTGATCATATAGGATGTGGACATGTTTCGACAATCGGAAGTTGCATATCTAGGGCGTTATAATAGTTGTGGTCAGGTAAGACCGAGCTGTGATAAAAACAAAGCGTTATTTGATCCAATTTTAGAGAGGCTAAATATGAGATGGGTCGACAAACGGCTTTGGAGCGACTTAACAAATTAAAACTTACAAGACGTTTTTTTTTTAATGCGGTGAGGAAGCCTCCTCGTACTTTTGCCCTTGATCCAAAATTTGTCAGAAAACAAGCCCAGTCGACCGGCAAGTTGGACTCCTGCTTATGGAGCCCGGCTGTTGTCTTCTTCACTGCGCTTGATGAGCGGTGGCTATGGCAAGACAACGCAGGCGGCGGCTCAATACATGGTGCCATGGCAAGGCGAGTGGTGCCCAGACACTTGTGCTGCCTTCTTCGAGAGTGAGTAATTTTCTCCAATTTGCTTAAAGTGTAAGTGCTAGTCGCTGTGGTACTAGTCACTCAGGCGTTTGTTGCTGTGCGTTTATCGCTACACTTTGATGCTTATTGCTATTGTGCTTGGTGTGTTTCAAGCTGTATAAGCTGGCTATTGTGGTCAACTTAAGATCCATTTGCCCGACGTCTCTCATGTATGGATATGGCCTACATGTTAGACAAGCTTACACGTACGAATACGGTCTGCGTGCTAAGCGGCTTGCACGTATGAATACGGTCTGCGTGTCAAGCAGCTTGACGTATGAATACGGTCTGCGTCAAGCATGTTTCAGACAACTAAGACTAGTCAAGGACAGTCGGCACGAGGTGCAGGGAGCTGCCCCGAGGACAACGAAGACCTTCAAAATAAAGGGCTCAGTTGGGTTTGAATTTTTAAAACAGAGAAGTCTCTGCTTAGTTCTAGAATGATGAATGTGTGTTTGCTGTGTGAATCCTTTGATAGATGATAAGTGAATTAATTGAAAGATGACGTAGAGAAAGTTGTGAATGGTGAAATGTGTTCATTTAGTCTTGTTGAATTGTCTTCTTAATGTAATTCTTTATCCAGGCAAGCATGCGGAAGCAAATGAGACTGTGCCTGTGCGCTGCTGCACCTGTTCGGTGAGCTGCAGTGCCTGTTCGCTGCTGCACCTGTTCGGTGAGCTGCAGTGCCTGTTCGCTGCTGCACCTGTTCGGTGAGCTGCAGTGCCTGTGCGCTGCTGCACCTGGTCGGTGAGCTGCAGTGCCTGTGCGCTGCTGCACCTGGTCGGTGAGCTGCAGTGCCTGTGCGCTGCTGCACCTGGTCGGTGAGCTGCAGTGCCTGTGCGCTGCTGCACCTGGTCGGTGAGCTGCAGTGCCTGTGCGCTGCTGCACCTGGTCGGTGAGCTGCAGTGCCAGTGCGCTGCTGCACCTGGTCGGTGCCTGAGCGCTGCTGCACCTGGTCGGTGCCTGAGCGCTGCTGCACCTGGTCGGTGCCTGAGCGTTGCTGCACCTGGTCGGTGCCTGAGCGTTGCTGCACCTGGTCGGTGCCTGAGCGCTGCTGCACCTGGTCGGTGCCTGAGCGCTGCTGCACCTGGTCGGTGCCTGAGCGCTGCTGCACCTGGTCGGTGCCTGAGCGCTGCTGCACCTGGTCGGTGCCTGAGCGCTGCTGCACCTGGTCGGTGCCTGAGCGCTGCTGCACCTGGTCGGTGCCTGAGCGCTGCTGCACCTGGTCGGTGCCTGAGCGCTGCTGCACCTGGTCGGTGCCTGAGCGCTGCTGCACCTGGTCGGTGCCTGAGCGCTGCTGCACCTGGTCGGTGCCTGAGCGCTGCTGCACCTGGTCGGTGCCTGAGCGCTGCTGCACCTGGTCGGTGCCTGAGCGCTGCTGCACCTGGTCGGTGCCTGAGCGCTGCTGCACCTGGTCGGTGCCTGAGCGCTGCTGCACCTGGTCGGTGCCTGAGCGCTGCTGCACCTGGTCGGTGCCTGAGCGCTGCTGCACCTGGTCCGTGACTGCACGCTGCTGCACCTGCATGGTGCCTATGTGCTGTCGCACCTGGTCAGTGGCAGCGCGGCTGCACCTCTATGGTGCCTGTGCGCTGTCGCACCTCTATGGTGCCTGTGCGCTGTCGCACCTCTATGGTGCCTGTGCGCTGTCGCACCTCTATGGTGCCTGTGCGCTGTCGCACCTCTATGGTGCCTGTGCGCTGTCGCACCTCTATGGTGCCTGTGCGCTGTCGCACCTCTATGGTGCCTGTGCGCTGTCGCACCTCTATGGTGCCTGTGCGCTGTCGCACCTCTATGGTGCCTGTGCGCTGTCGCACCTCTATGGTGCCTGTGCGCTGTCGCACCTCTATGGTGCCTGTGCGCTGTCGCACCTCTATGGTGCCTGTGCGCTGTCGCACCTCTATGGTGCCTGTGCGCTGCTGCACCTGGTCAGTGGCTGTGCACTGCCGCACCTGGTCGGAGCTTATGCGCTGTCGCACCTTGTCGCTGCCTGCGCGCTGCGGTGCGATATTGCAGATACGCTGCCATATATGTGTGGCGACTGGCGACCGGTGCTGCGGTGCTGGTTTGGAGGACAGTTGAGCGCTGCGGTGCTCCTGTCTTGTGTGATGAGGATGAATTAGTGCTGCGGTACTCTTTCGTCAGTTTTGGACATGCGCTGCGGTGCCTCTGTCTTGCAGACGCGACTCGTGCGCGTATTATCGGACATGTGCTGCGGTATCATGATCTCGATATTATGTAGAAATGCGCTGCGGTGCATTTATTATGTAGACACGTTCTAGTATGGGAATGTGTGGGACTGAATGAAATGGAGAGATGAATGTCTGAACAAAATAACTGTGACTGACTGAAAGTGATTAGATATCTTAGCTGGTTTGTTTCAATGGAAGAGGGCCTCGAATGTGTGATGAATGATTGAATAGGCAAAAATAAGCTTTTGTTCCCTCACTAACTCCTATTAATCTCATGATTTCAGGCGAGGATGATGTTGTCGTACAGCCAGGACCCGCGCACTAGCTACCTGCAAGCCGAGGCAGGGATCCAGCTCAAGATACCGTTCAAGCAGACGTACCCGAAGACAGCGCGTCAGGCCCCTTGAACGAGTCACCTGCGAGCCAGGACTAGGATCCAGGTCAAGAAACTGCCCCAAGCAGACGTGCCCGTGGACGGCGCACAGTCAGGAGAGGCCGTATTAGGATATGATCGATATTACTAGGACATAATCGATATTTCGAATGATTGTACAGCTGTCATCCCTGACGTTTCAACCAAAACACCTATAAAAGCGGTTGTCAATCGGTCCGCGACCCTTTTTCACCAATCAGCGCTCGCGCAGTAAGGTCGTTGGATTTCGTCTCGGATCACAGCTAAGTTATTACGTTCATTTGGTTTATTTTCCTTTGATTATTGTGTCTTGTCGTAGTCAATTGTTTCCAATAAAATAGTGCGTAATTATTTCTGTAATTCGTGAGTTTGTAAATAAAATGTAAGGTAGGCTAGTCTACCAGTTGTCTGTTTTATTTAAAATCGCTCCTGGTTCCTAAAAGTAGGTACAAAAATATTTATTATAATATGAAACTTAAAATTTCAGCAATAAGGTTAAAAACACTACGTAGGAAATTTCGGGGTTACTTTATTTAGTTTTCTATGGATCATTAGGAAAACTAAAAAAAAAAAGCTTTACAATCTACTCCATGCATTCTCTGTTCCAGAACAGTCAATGATTGTTACAATAGCTGGCGCGTTCTCTTTTTCGACGAAAACGTTGGTCAAACAATCATAATATTTGGTAATTGATTCATATTTACTATTTAATACGGTTTTCATTCTATGAAAAACACATAATGATATAAACTTACCGAAAAAAAGATATTCCATACAAAAACAAGGTGTTACGGTGGTTATTTGCACAGTTTTTGAACGCGCATTGCGGCATTTTTAACGTATAATGTTGGTTATGATTGGACCATACTAATTTGAAATAGTGCCACAACCGTATTTGTGGCCATATTGTTCAGCCCATTTTTGAAGCGCTGACCGGGAATCTAGTGTATTCTTCATCGAAGCCCACGTTAGACATAACTTTAAAAAATTATTACACTATTTTATTCAAATATGAGCCATCATTATCAGTTAAATTTAGTCAAAAGACGTCCACTGCTGGATATAGCCTCCTCCAAACGTCACAACATCGACCAGTCCTGTGCGTCTCGCAAATGTTTTTGTTTAACATTTTTCAAAGAATTACGATTACCCGCTTAGACTTGATATTCAGTTTAAAATCAGTTAATGTGGTGGATCTTCCCCTTAAAAGTAGCGTTTTATAGAAACTCCAGACATTTTTAACGAGCTCAAATATTTTAGTTACGTTTTCTCCCAATGGAGCTTCCTTCAGAATTTGCATGGTTTGGAATTAATGGCATAAGATAAATGTAGGTTAGGTTTTGATGGACAGTTGAGAAAGTTTTGTATGAGCTTTTATTTTATTTTTAGGCCTGGAGGGAATGAATTAGCGGGACAATTGGGGCTTACTTCATCATCTTCCCGCCTCTGTTCATAGTACTTGTGGTCTGTGAATACGTCTGCTAGTATTTTTCTTGAGGGCTGCTTCTCGATATTGTTAAATGACTTGGTAACAAGCGAAACTAAGGGTGGAATGAATAAGTTTAGAATATTATTATTGTTAGGTCTGGAGAGCCTTAATTCTTAATTCTTTATTGTACACCAAAACAATACATGTACACAAAGTGAAATCAATATTCATGTACAAAGGCGAGCTTAACTTCAAAATGGAGTTTTCTTCTAGCAAACCTTTGAGTGATAGAGATCATCATAATTGAGAGCAGTAATCCAGTGTACAATTTTATAGTAAGATACTAATTAAATGTACAATAATAATACATACATAAAAGAACTACGTTCATAAATACAAATATATATGTATACGTATATATCTTCTAATATTATTTATTGCGTTGAAAGAAAATGCTCCTTAATTTTCCTCTTGAAGACATCGAAAGAAGGGCTATCGCGTAGGGAGTGTGGGAGAGAGTTCCAGAGATGCACTGCAGTAACAGAGAAGGAGCCATCATAGCGGCTGCAAGTGTGACGAGGAGTTCGAAGAAGAAGCGAAGTGGCTGTGCGACAAGGTTTACCCCTCGGGACGAGGTACTAAAACCGTTCGCGAAGATATTGAGGAGAAGTAGGATTGTGCAGGATAGTATAAAAAAGGGATAGGATGTGGGTATCTCGTCGACGCCGAATTGGCAGCCACTTTAATCTGGTCCGAAATTCACCGACTTTAAAATGGCGATACAACTGCAAGTCGTCTGCATAGAGATGATAGTTAGAAGTTAGGGGATGTATAAAAATTGAGAAGAGAAGAGGAGAGAGGACACCACCCTGAGGAACGCCCGAAGCAAAGTCACACCATTCAGAGGAATCCTCATAGGATCGAATAGACTGCGAGCGGCCTCGAAGATAAGAATGTGGAATGAAATTATGGCGATGAAAACGTAAGCATTTTCAACGCCACTGTGTCTTTTTAGACCAATAAAAACCTTCAAGTAATATGTACGATCAATAACCGATAAAATTCAAACAAATGCCAGTCACAAATAGTGGGCTTATTTCACCGTTTCGTACTGTCAAATGTTGGCAATGACCTAATCGAAAAAATTATAAGCCGCAAGTAAAAAAATAAACTTAAGGTTCCCCTAGTCGACGGCACGAACTATTTTATGCGCGTGGTTAAAATGCATGCTATCTTATCGGACAACACGTGTTAAAGAGATAGATGCTGTAATGAGCAGTTAGAAGCTAGTTCGCGTACGAATTAGCAGTTTTGCAAATTTGTATCGAAATGGATGATTATTTAGGACGAAAACGAGCGCGGGAAATTTTATAAACAGATCTTTGGGAGTCTAGATATCATGAAAAAACGGCTAAATGTATGGAAGTCGTTTTGAAGTTTTCCTTCTTCTTATGGTATTTATTTCCGCCCAAAGATGAATTAAAATAAGTGTTGAAATATAGAACTTTCGACGCTCATAACTTTATCAAATATCAAATATTTATTTTGTTTACTTTTCTTTCTTTCCATACAAAGCTAGATAATAATGAGACAAATTGATATCATTTTTTTAAATAAAATAAAATAAAAAGAGAATGCCTCTTTTATATTTCAGAAGAAATGTCAAGCAGCGAATATTCGCGGAGTAATGTGGATCCCTGGGAAGAGCGCAAGACATCTTAACACATAGACACTGCAGATGAAAAGCTTTGTGGCTGGAAAGAAAGATGCTTTGTTTGCTAGCCTAGATTTGAGAGATGAAGGGTTTTGAAAAAGGAATGCGGTGGTTTCTGCATCCTACGTTTTGATAGGAATGTTACAATTATGTTTCGTGGAAACCAGGTAGGTAGTAATGGTTGTTCCCACTAGATGCTATATTTTAAATGAGAGCCCAATATTCCTTAATTTTGTGCCTAGGAGAGTTAATTGAACAAGAGCATATATTTCTTATAATCGTTTCTAGAAAATCTTAATATTTCACAAACAAATCGAACAAACGATTAAATAACAAATCGAAGTTTATCATGCCTTCCAGGTAAAAAAAAATTTAACCAAATTTTCTTTCTTCGCGTTGTGTGCCCGTGCAATCGCTTTCGCCACGCTTTCCATGATAAAATGTCACTGGTCTAGGGCCTCAGGTACCTCTATTTTTAACACCACTCTCGCTAACAACTCATACTAAATTATCTGTATAAGACACAATACAAACCCGAATACAACACCTGCACTATTTAAAACTACGAAAAAAATATCCCTACATTTTTACCAACACTACCTTCAAATAAATTATTTTTTCTGCCCAATTAGCTGAACAAAACCACAGAAAGTAAGTAACAATGGCAAAGTCCCAAGACGAAGCGTTTGCTTTAATATAATTAGCTGTCTTCGAAGTCGGGGAATTCGATAAATTATGTATGCGTTCAATTATAGAGTCCAGCACTGGGACTGTTATCGTCCGAGATCTTACGCTGTCTGCATTGTTGAGGAGTTCGATGAAAAATAAGGGAGGATTAATCGTAGGAACTTTTTGCAAGCAATATGAGATCTTGGAATTCGATTTTTAAAATCTTAATTATGAATAAAAACTCAACTCAAACTCAAAATTGGCTACACTTACCAATCAAATGCCAACAAATCACAACTCTCGAGTTTGGCATATGATTTTTCAGCTTGACATATGTGTACTCAATAGAGCAAGAGCCCAGACTCCCCAGACCTTACTGAATTTTTCTAAACAAAATTTGTGGTTGATATTGAATGAAAATGAAAGTCTAAGTTAGCAAGTACGAGGATATTCCAAGTACATGCTAACACAACTTAATGTCACTGATTTTGTATTAAAAGAGTTCAGTAACGTTTGGGACGTCTAGGATCTTGGACTGCACGTTAGTGTCAAAAATAACTGCCAACTAAACATAACTGTCCATTTCCAGTTTGAGTTGAGTTGAGCATCTCGAATAAAATCAAAATCAATTTTTTTATTTCACATTTTTATGCCCATGTAGGCCTACATGGGCACTTATAAAACGTCGACAAAAGGTGCACGGTTCGGGTTGGTCGTTTCCTATGGAGAAGAACCGGCAAGAAACTCCATGGTTACTCTTTTAAAAATGGTTTGGTTTTACAATATTTCCATGTTACAGCTAAGTACAAACCATACTACAGTTAAGTACTAATTACTTAGATATGGGGGGACAACGCAGGCCCGACTTATGACAATAAGTCGTAAGAAACTAAAAAAAATTAAATAAAAAGATTATATATTAAATAAAAAAGTTAACAAATGTTAACTAGCATCAAGAAGGCCTACAACGTTCACACATTCACAAAACAATCGGTAAAAGAATCTATACAAAGGTAAAAAAAAATAAGTATAACAAGACTAAATTTAACGTGTGGCACAAATGTTGTTATCAGTGCTGTAACTATTCATAGCAAAGGGCTATAAAGATTATTGAAAACCATTGTAAAAAGTCTAATTAAAAGAAGGAAAGAAAAAATGAGATTGAGAATAGTTAGAGACATCCACTTATTTGTGCCGTTTACAAGTTACCAGAGAAGCTGCATGCGCAGAAGGAGCTAAGGCCAAATGTTTTTATCTTCAACGTAGTCCTTGATTTTATAATATGCTTTGTTAATAAAGATACGTTTGATGTAGTTTTTGAACCTTCCATCGGTCAGTTCTATAACTGACTTTGGCAACTTGTTATAAAAGCGTACTCGTATACTGTTTATAAGAAAAGACTTGCTAGTTTTCGTTAATCTGAATTTGGGTATTACAATTTCGTGCTTACTGCGTGTATTTAAATTATGGAAGTCGCTTCTAGTTTTGAAAAGCCCCCGATTTTTACGGACATACAAAATACATTCCAAAATATAAAGTGAAGGTAGAGTCAGTATATCGATCTCTTGAAATTTTTCTCTGAGGGACTCGCGAGGACCCATTTTATAGATTGCGCGGATTGCCCTCTTTTGTAGGATGAAAATTGAGTCAACGTCTGCTGCTGATCCCCACAGCAGAATGCCATAAGACATAATACTGTGGAAATAAGCATAGTATACTAACCTAGCTGTAGCTACATCGGTTAGCTGCCTTATTTTCCTTACCGCATATGCAGCCGAACTTCACCTACCCGAAAGAGTTCTAATGTGCGCGCCCCACTGCAATTTTGAATCGATAGTAATCCCTAAGAATACAGTTTCCGTTATAACTTCAAGATTTTTGCCGTCAAGATTTAGGTTTAGGTCATGTTGTGGTACATTTGGTAAAGAGAACCAGAAGAATACCAGCCTTATACTGTATTTATCTCTGTTTGTTACGTTTTTAAGCCTGAACCAATTAGTATAAAGATATACGTATATTGAACCTTGGAGAAGGGCTTAGGATGCTTTAATCCCGAGTGTATCGTTCTCTTGGAATCATTTCCTACTGTCAACCATTGAATTATATCGAAAAGCGATGACTTGTTTTATAACTATTGATATTCTGCAGGGCATCTTTTTTTACACCACAAAGCGAATATTGACTGACACATAAATACATGAACAAGAAATTTAGATCGTTAAAAAAATCTGAATATCACCAAAACTACCGACTTCGACAACTTTTCGAAAATTCATAGACTCGAGAAATTTGAATTTCAGTCACATTTAATAGAACTTGGCATATTGACTTCTTAAACTATTACTTAGAAAACTAATAAACTCAAGGAAATTAATTGTTATTTTTTAGTTTTAAATAGTAAACAATTGTTATTTACCATTTTTGTCAGCAATTCCCAGTAAATTGAAACTTCAGTAAGATTGAAACTATCTAACTGTCACCAAGACAAACAGACCTTGTCGTTGTATGAAGTGCAAGCGAAATTCAATCTTAGGTGATAAACAATTAACTTCCTTGAGTATACATATGTCGATACGTAAATAGATATCTACAGGCAAGTGTCTTTCAACAATATCGCAAAAGACTCGTTAATCCCTTCAGGCCCCTATTATAGTTGCCAACAATAAAGTATCATCCACCCCTAACCACGGGGTATGAGCAGATGAAAAGGGTGCCGATAATAATTCCGACAAGTTTCATATTACGAAAGGTATATTTGGTATTTCTTGCCTTTGTCCCGATAAAGTGATATATTTCTGTGATGAAATAGGTACGAAGTGCTATCGTTGTACAATCATCGTAAAAAGGTTGGAGGTATATTTATATTGATTGGTTCTGTCAAGTATTTGATGAATAATGTCGATGGATATAGTTGTGTATTTTTGAGAAAACGTTTTAACCTCCGAAGGAAAAAGAAGGTGACGTTTTTATCCTTGTGTTTCTTTCTGTGGCATCCTAGCTCCTAAACGGATTAACCGATTTGGATTTCAAACCTTTTGGGAATACTTTTATTGTGCGTACTGCTAAGGAGTGGAATTCCCTGCCGGAGTCTATATTTCCAGCTACAATCTACGATTCTTTAAGTCAATAGTGAATAGGTTAATTCTAGGCAAGTTGTAGTCGTGTCTCACCGTCGATAACATCATAGAGGTTCAAACGCGAGATTTAAGTAAATAAAAAAAAATTATGACTCTACTATTCACAGAAGTACACACATGAAAAGTGTCCAGGGTTCAAGTACATTTTTAACTACAGAAAAATATCACTTTTGATGTGTGTTCTTGTTAGGCCGTTAAGAATTCCATTACTAAACAGAATTCTTTATTAGAAGTAAAGAACCATCTTCAAAATAGCCAATAAAAGAAAAACAGTACTCTCTATCATTCCATCCATCTCCATAGCTTCAGGTTCCACATCGAGCCACGAAACCGACTCATAAAACATAATTCTTCGGACATCGTCCAATACCAACACACAAATACTATACCATCTTGCATCTGTTCCAAAAACATTACAATAGCGGGAATAGCAAATTTTTCCTTTTCTCTTTTCCCGCCAGCCAGCCATGCCTTAGTAGCGAACATTCAAAGATGTCTTGAGTATTCTTTGCTGGCTGCTTCTTACACCGTAGTGTAATAATGTTTAAATTTTTTCCGTCTTTAGAACTGCTTTACAATGAGTGATCCATTCCAGAGTTCAATGAACGTACGATTAATATGCCATTTTTCTATAAACTTTTATGGAAAACAGGTATTGAAATCCATCAATCTTGTAAAAAATTACTTACTGAGCTGGGTAATACGTACTGGGTATTTTGCTATGAAATTGCAAGTGACCCGTTTCATAACGTGTATGAAACGGGTCACTTTTAACTGTAATAAGTTCGGTTTAACTTGGAATGATAGGTTGCGAGGTGTCTTCTCCTCCAATTGTGTTCAAGTTCATCAAAAGTGTCTCAAGACAAAAGTCTATGACCAGTGTGTGTTGCCAGTGATCACCTATGGGACCGAGACGTGGTCGCTCACAATGGGCCTTATCAGAAAGCTTAAAGTCACCCAAAGGGCAATGGAGAGTGAAAGGGCTATGCTCGGAATTTTCTTGCGTGATCACGAGAAAAGAGGATATCCGCTGGAGAATCAAATTTACCGATATAGCCCGAAGAATTGCCAAACTTAAGTGGCAGTGGGCAGGGCACCTGGCTCGCAGAATGGCAATCGTGAACCGGAAGTCGATACGTTGGAAGGCCTCCCACTAGGTGGACCGATGACCTGGTTAAGGTTGCGGGAAGGCGCTGGATGCGAGATCGGCCAATATACGGGATCGGTCAATGTGGCGACGCCTGGGGGAGGCTTATGCCCAGCAGTGGACGTCTTTCGGCTGTAATGATGATAGGTTCAAATAAACTTTATGTTGAAGGCATGTTATTCCTTTGTAACCGACTTCCCGAAAAGATTCCAAGGAGGTTCTATGTTCGACTGTATGTATTTTTTTTGTGTGTTTTCAACGATTACTTCATCAATTGTTGACGGATTTTGTCACTAAGTCAGAATCTGAAGATGGAATCCCAAGGAAATCAAGGGAACTCCTCAAATATTATAGGCAAACCTCTACATGTTTGCCCATAATATTTGAAGAAAATACCAAAATCGCTGCCGATTTTAGTATTTTCATCATCATGGCATAAGCATTTGCACTCAAAAAGTATAATTTGGTAAAGTGGAATTGATGAAGAAGACCATAGATGGACACTTGAACTCCTTAAGTACGTCATGGACACTCCTGGGTTTAAGATATCTCGAATATTTAAGCGACTATGATGAAGCAAATGCATATAAATAAATAGTGCTGATGAAAATGGTACCATCGAACAGATCTCATGATGAAACCGAAAGGTTGCCACTGGAACTGCGTTGTAAAACAATGTACACTAGTCGTGTTTGGGATTATTGGAATTTTCATGGGATGTACTCTGACTATAGCTGATTCCAAAAAGATAAAAATAAAAAACTTTATAACATAAAAATTAGACCGACTTCCAAAGCAAAAAACTACAAAGCGAAAAATAACTTTCATTTCCGAAGTCAGTGTCAAAATTCAAAAAAAGAATAGATTTCAATGAAACCGACTTCGGAAAAGAAGTTATTTTTCGCTTTATTTTTTTTTGCTTATAAGTTTGAAAATATAAATAGTTATACGTTTGCTTCTGCTCCAGGAACTTTAAGAAATTTATCGTTATAAATTTCTTAATATGAATTCAAACGTGAAAACAATGCGTCCCAAAAGGCACACAATATCAACCACCTATACGGACTTATTACTACTAACGAATGAACTGTGCGTTATTGGTTTATTAGCTTTAGTTCGGAAAATGTTACTTCTCCGGGCAGCTAAGGGATAAAATTAAAATAGGAGGTTACAGTTCGGTGTAAACCCAGCCACGTCACAGCTAGTCCGATGCAAAGTTGTATTGTAAAGCAAAATGGAATTGTTGCGGGTTTGCGAACCACCGCTATACATATTTTCCAATTTTATCATTCTCACTTCTATCTAAGGTTACAGCGGAATTCATTTTACTTTGTCGTTCCTCGAGTTTGGGGGAAAATCGGGCAAAATGGCTGCGATCTGGGAGTGTCTGGGAGTTGGTGGGAAAAATTGGATGAATTATATTATTACTTGTCGGTTTGAATTTGATCGTCTAGCTAGGGAATCGTAAAAGATTATTTATGGTGAGGTCAATGGCCTAGAGTATTAAATATCTACTATTTTAGTCATCAATCGTTTTGTTCAAGTGTTTGTTATATTAGATGGAAAGCAAGCTGATGACCCTCCTGGTGATAAATACTCACCAACACCTATTATTTGGAATATCGGAGGCAACACGAAGGTGTTGCTAGAATGTGTCTATTACAGAGTTAAAGCTAAAATATATCACGTGCCTTCACACCAGTACGTATCCTTCAAACTGGAACACAGCAGAACTTTGCTGCTTAGCAACAGAAATAGCTATATATCATTCTAGTACCCATTTTTCCGACGAGCTCCTACACAAAGAGCTTCTAAGCTACTCCTTTCTTTCCTGTAAATTTCTGCATTGGCTGCCATCCAAAAACCTAAACCAATAAGGTCGCAATTCAATCTCAGCCACAGTGCGACTGTGGAACCACACCGCAAAACGATGCCCCATCTGTTGTCCTGCTCTCTGTGCACCTGCACCATGAGGGACCTGTGCAAGGCCAGCGCTAGGGCTGTCGACAAGGCTGAGTTCTAGTTGAAGCACAACATCTAAATTAAAAACACACGAATCGTCGTTTTCGTCATCGTGTCGAATTATCGACACGATGACGAAAAAGAAGAATTCAATCTTACACCTATTCCAATGTTCTAGAACACCAATAAGGTCGCAATTCAATCTTACACCTATTTCAATATTCTAGAACACCAATAAGGTCGCAATTCAATCTTACATCTATTTTAATATTCTAGAACACCAATAAGGTCGCAATTCAATCTTACACTACACTATTATTTCATTGTTCTAGAAATTTAGACAGTTAAGTACGAAAGTAGAACTGTCTCATTAGGTACCCTTCACTAACAAGGGTGTGGATTCAATAACGCTTCTGGGACAAAAACTGTAATTGGGTTTTTTTAATCGTGTTCATTCACAAACCTGCTATCCTTTCAGCGTAATTGTACCTGGGCCTTTCGTAGACATTTGTCTACAAAGATAATGTCTCATTAATTTTCTATTTTGAGACTGAAGAAGGTTTTATTTCTTTTAGAGTTTTTATTTCTATTTAGTTTAGAGGAAACTAACGGATAATCCGAAATAATTCCACCATATCCGAAACCGGTATATTACTATTTAAAGTTAAAGTAGAAGGTATAAGTATCGATATAGAAATAAATGTAACAACGTTTGTAGGATTCCTAATTTTATTGTTCATGTACACAAAATTAAATAATATTTTGGTAAGTATTTGGTTGAGTGGCTGATTCATAAGATGGTATAACATAGACTGAAAATAATGTTAAAAGTTTTAAAAATATCGATAACTAGCTTCTGCCCGCGGCTTCATGTTTTATCATCGCAAACTACAAACTATCCTATGTCCTTCTCAGGGTCTCAAACTATATCCATGCAAAATTTCATCTAAATCGGTTCTGTAGATCCAGAGATTACTCCCTACAAACTCACAAACTTTACCTCTTTATAGTATAGATTATGCTACGTGGGCTCATATCACTAAAGCAGCTAGTGTCTAAAGCAACTGAAGCTGATTTTAATTAAAAACTTCTAAAGCTGTTGAATTTTATTAATAGAAAATGAAAATAATTTGCTACCTGTATTACATACACATATACCTACCTACTCACAAAGATATCTACATCAGGGATGTTAAGGAACTCCGGTACGGTAACGGACACTATCGGATATCCGAAATAAATATATAACCGATTTAAAGACATCGGAAAATTTCGAATAGAGGCGGAGTCTAAATAACTCACGGAACGACAGGTTTTTCTGCCCGGCCGAGCCGAAACACAAGCCGCGCGCGTCACTGGCATGTATTGTTTATTATTTCTATTGATAAGTCATAACTAGTTTGTTAAATTAACTTTTACCATTTTTTTAATTCTATTATCCGTAACCGAAACTATTCGAAACTAAAGGATAAACCGAAATAATTTCATATATCCGAAACCGGTATAATATACCAATATATATCCAGATCCGAAGTTTCATATCCATAATATTTCTGATCTACATAAAAATTAAACCCAATGAAAAAATAACTGCCGACAAAGTTATTCTGCCTGTGACAGTACTTATAAATGATATGTATATTATGTAGATATTAATGAATACAATAATAATGTTCAAGCGCGTCAAAAAAAGGGAGGGGATGAAAATATTAAATTAACAAAGACATAGCTTCGGAATTTATTGGACGGAGCAATCAAATGTTAATACCGAGGACAGGCATAATCGAGGGGTTGTCCTTGTTAAGTCGCAAATTCTTCGCCATATATCTGGTATATAAGGCTACAAGTTAAGTCGACCTAGATCCTTGAAGAGTTTGTATTTTCCATCATTCCTGAATGATTTGACTATAAAACACGGTACCCAAAACTTAACCATTTTCAAGATATTGCAAATTTATGTACTTTTTTAAATTTGCCGATTTTCTTGTATTGGCTTATTTTTTGTGGGGTTTTTGCCTCTAATTTATTTATGCTTGCAATTTTTGTGTAGTAAATAAGTTGTTTTATTATTTACAAAACTAACATTGCAATTACCTGAATCAACTGGGTTGTACTAGACGATTGTAGTTGTAAAATGAAATTTTTAAATTCGTAAAAAATATGTTTTGCCTTAAAAAAAATGTCTATAACAGTCATGCTGTAGATATGCTTAAAAATATCTGTAGTACGGTTTTTAACAGTCAAATCAGTCAGGAATGACGAAAACTACATCTCCTTACAGGATCGACCTAACCTGTATCCCTGTATAGTTGGACATTAAAAGGTTAAGCATAATCGAGGATGTGTCCTCGTTAGGTCCCAAATTCTTCACCATACATCTCGTATATAGTTGGACAATATTTTTGAGCCATCTTTTCATATGGAGAATCTTTTTCTATTTTCTTATCATAAGTTAATTTGTTCCAAAAATGGTGAGCGTAGGCGTTTTCAACATCCTTCAATTCCCCAGGTTTAAAGTATTCGTCATTTCTGGAATAATGTAGTGGGTAGAAATAATCTCGACTGTAGACTTCGAGTCCTGGAAATGTACAAGTTCAAGCATTTTACAAAGGTCATTACAATCAATAATTATTAGATACTTATAGTTAAACTAAATACTGTGACTGCCAGAGGTATTCCGTTTTTTGTGTGTCGTCATTCCCACACATGCTTTTAGTGTTTGTACTCCTAAACTCTTACTGATGATATGATTTTTCATTAGAAAACCCAGCCAGCGCCTTCACCAGCCAGACCGTCAAAATACAAGTTACTTGGCTAGGGATTATATCATCTGTGGCTAGGGTTACTGTCGGTTATTCCGCATCTGGGCAAATGCCTCCCCCATGAATTCTACTTTTTTGTACAAGGGCTAGGGTTAACATTTTTGTCAAGCTCGTGCTATTATATTTTGCCTTTTGGCTTTTTCAGGGGTACAGTGTCCACATAGTGATAATTTACAGCTCATTTGAATTACGTCAGACGTACAAAGGCCAGTCATAGTACAATTTTGCAGCTTTTAGACCAAAGTTAGATTTCTGGAGCCATACCATGACCACCGTCTCATTATGAGCTTATGATAGCTCCTCTGTTTTGAAATACAATAGATAAACTTGATGTAAATTATGTTGATGATATTGTCATAGTACCAACCTTGACAGGTGTCAGACGACCATTCCGCCATGTTAGATGTCTGGCACATTTTGTGAAGTACCCTCGTTATGGCGCCAGGTCCGTTATGTATCCAAATATCTGGCCGATACGTTGTTTTAACTTCACTGGAAATAAATACAATAAACATATAAAATCAACAATTAGAGTGCCAGGTTAATTTTAAAAGGTTCGGACGTGAACCTTACTCGTATAAATTTATTATTATATTTATAATTTATATTTTATTACGTGTTACATAAATGGACATTAAACATAATTGGTGAAATGCGGATGTACAGGATGTACTATAGATAAGTACATTCGGGGAATCTAAAGGTAATTCACTTCATATTTACAAAATAGACAACAAGTCGTTAAGATAGATAACTTCAACAGCTCGATGGAAAACGTAACATACGGCTGTCCACAAGGCTCAAATATTAGCTCATTACTATTCATAATCTACATAAATAATATTGATAAAATAGGGCTTGACAGGACACCTAACTTTATACGCGGACGATACCTGCCTTTTTTACTTCGGTAAATCTCTGCAACACGTTATAACCGATGCGCAAAAGGACCTTGACCTGCTAAACGAATGGTTAAAATATAACTTATTGACCATAAACACCTCAAAAACATAATTTATAATTATCGCCGCGAAAAATAAGCCATTACCGGAGTGCCCACCTCTGACGATCAACGGAGAAACAATCAAACGATCTAGTCACGAAATATATCTCGGATTGAGGGTAGATGACAAACTTACTTGGAAACTGCACATAGATAATGTCAAAACAAAGTTAATATCACTTTTAGGTGCGTTACGAAAAGTTACTAAATGTATCCCGAAAAAAGTTCGCCTAATTATATATAACTCTCTAGTGAAATCAAACCTCGAATACCTAATCGAAGTGTGGGGATCAGCCGCTAAATCTAATCTAAACCCAATACAAAGAACACAAAACAAAATTATTAAATTATTATTTCACTACCACTATCTATATCTAACAAAAAATTATATGAAAAAACTAACCTACTAAATCTCACACAACTTTATACATATTACACCTGCATTCTCATAAAAAAAATTACCATGAATGCCGTACAATCAAACATACCATTGCATAAAAGAACAATAACATACAACACAAGAAGTAAAAACAAATTCCGACTAGCAACTGCATGTGCACGAACTAATTACGGCAAAAAAACAGCGAGGAGCACAACTGTTCAATGATTTATCGGAAGATATAAAGAGGTGTGATAATAGTGACTTATTTAAGAGTAAACTAAAAAAAACATGTATGTACCCTTTAACGTCGCCAACACCCCGGAGGCAAATATTATATTATTATTTAGATTAAGTAACTTTGTATCTCATTATAAGTGAACTATTATTTATAAGTTCTTATGGGAAATAAATATCTTTAAACCTAATATAATGTTAGTAAACATATCCTATAGATGAAAAAGATAAAGTATATCGTTCAAGTCAATAAAGTACTTATATCTTTATTTGTTGAAAAAGCAAACATTAATGTTAAGATTACTTGTGCATCAATATAAGTAGATAGTTATCAGTATTTAATCTATTGTATTGTTTTAACAGTGTTTCTTATCGGTACGAGGACGCGCGTATATACGAGAGAAATTCCTGCCGCGCTGTCGATCTCGATTAACTGACCGGATCCCACGCTGTTACTACAAAATATGCTCTATTTATTTGACAGCTAATATTTTAATTAAAAGAGCAAAGAAACCACACAAGAACCAAATGCACGTCGCGCATCTTCGTCTCAGGCCTCTGTTTACACGACACGAAACTCTCGTGTCTCGCTGTGTTTGAGGCTAAGGTTGTGTGTGACAATACTCCATTCAATGCGACGACTACTTAGTCACGCTTCATTTGTGGACAAGAATTATTCCTTGTGACATTTATTTACTAGTTTTGCTGACGGACTTGTCTGCGTGAAAGTCGGCAATTATGCCCAGAGAATATCTACTATCGGAATAAAAAATATCCCATCCAGAAATAATTCTAATCTGGATCAAGGTCTACCCGTGTGCCTAATTTCGTCCAAATCATTTCAGCCAATGAGGCGTGATTGATGAAAACAAACATTCAAACATACATACTTTGCATTAATATTTTATGAAGGAAGTAGGATCAAATCATGGAAGACTTGCTGATATTAATCTGAACAAATAAATAATTAAGTTTAGGCCAATAACAAGTCTTCACCTTCAGTGATAGGGATATTGTCTGTGATATTTGAGGAGTCTGAGTCGGACTCCTGAGGCTATATGTCAGTGATTTTTTGCATGCGTACCTACTCGTTGCGGTCGGGTTCTTGTCCATTGAAGTCGCATTTATAGGTGCAGCTTAAGTTAGTGGAAATGGCTGTGAATCAACGGCTATTGTTTCAATAGAAAGTTCTACTTATATGTTTGGCCAATAATCGGATAGCCAAGTGTCTAGATAAACACCTGAAGAGGTGTTTGTTAGACTGAGTAACTCATGGACATACAGTTTTAGATTTGGCAAGTTGGCAACACTACACGAGAATGGTAACAGGACACTTTTGCTTATGCCATTTTCGCAGAAGACACTTGTGCGATATTCATTTATTTCCTCGAAAATGCACTATATCAAACTCAACTTTTATCGCACTTAGCACCGTAGACCACATACATACGAGTACGCTGCGGCAGGTTATACAGAAAACCGAAGAGTATAACCTGCCTCTCTGTTTGTGGACTACGAGAAAGCCTTCGATTCGATAGAGACTTGGGCTGTACTGCAGTCTCTCCAACGGTGCCAGATCGACTACCGGTACATTGAGGTGTTGAAGTGTTTGTACAAAAACGCCACCATGTCAGTCCGTCTTCAGGATCAGATCTCGAAACCAATCCTTCTCCAGCGCGGCGTGAGACAGGGAGACGTCATTTCTCCGAAACTGTTCACTGCTGCGCTGGAGGATGTCTTCTGGACTGAAGGGGGCTGGGCATCAAAGTTAATGGCGAGTACATTACTCACCTTCGGTTTGCCGACGACATAGTGGTCATGGCTGAGACCATGGAGAGCCTCAGTAAAATGCTCGATGACCTCAGTAGAGCTTCCGAAAGAGTGGGTCTTAAAATGAACATGGACAAAACCAAGATCATGGTGAATGCCCATGTAACACCCACTCCTATCAAGGTCGGAGACTCTACTCTCGAAGTTGTAGACGATTATGTCTACCTGGGACAAACGGTCCAGTTGGGTAGGTCCAATTTCGAGAAAGAGGTCAACCGTCGAATCCGACTCGGCTGGGCGGCGTTCGGGAAATTGCGTGGTATCTTCTCGTCCAATTTACCGCAGTGTCTCAAGACAAAAGTCTATGACCAGTGTGTGTTGCCAGTGATCACCTATGGAACCGAGACGTGGTCGCTCACAATGGGCCTTATCAGAAAGCTCAAAGTCACCCAAAGGGCAATGGAGAGGGCTATGCTCGGAATTTCCTTGCGTGATCACGTCAGAAATGATATCCGCAGGAGAACCAAAGTTACCGACATAGCCCGAAGAATTGCCAAACTTAAGTGGCAGTGGGCAGGGCACATTGCTCGCAGAATGGATGGCCGATGGGGCCGAAAAGTTCTGGAATGGCGACCGCGAACCGGAAGACGATACGTTGGAAGGCCTCCCACTAGGTGGACTGATGACCTGGTTAAGGTTGCGGGAAGGCGCTGGATGCGAGACGCACGGGATCGGTCAATGTGGCGACGCCTGGGGGAGGCCTATGTCCAGCAGTGGACGTCTTTCGGCTGAAATGATGATGATGATGATGAATGCGCGATAAAAGTTGAGTTTGAACCTTATGAGTATACGGAAAACAAAACTCTCCATGAAAATACAGATATCATAAAAAATAAATGTACGTGTGGTGAAAACACTAATCAATACGTACTTTATGACAGACTCGGCAAGTTTTCTGCCTAGATGATCCATAGAAATAGCGATGGCTGCGGCATTCACCAAACCATTGTCTTCCTTAGTTACCCAGTTGTGTCCCAGAGGTGTCAATGACTTGATAATCAGCATATCTGTGTCCAGGTACACCCCTCCCCACTTGTACAAAGTCAAATAACGCAGGACATCGGAAGTATGTTCCACCCGCCACTTGCTTTTATTAAAAGGTTCACTTGCCAGCATTTCTTCCAAAGGAGTGTTTCTAGCGTAATCAGTTATGTGTACCCTAGCGAACTTGACGTTTGCGAAGCGTCGTAATTTCGCGATACAACTTCCTTGATACACCACTTCGCTGACGGGAGCACTGAACATGACGTAAACTTGTCTCCTTGGGTGAGCTCTCGACGCTGACTCGATGGCGCATGCCTGGCGGGAGTTTAGTCCTCCGCGGCACGATGTCTCATGAAAGAATATTGAGTTAGGTCTCGGTAAAAAGTTCCTGTCTTCAGCTGACGGCAGTGCATCGTACTCGTCTACGTAATGACACGAAATATTATTATCCGCGCTGCCAAAATGCATGATTGAAGGCTCTGGTATTGACACATTTTGTGCGTTTATACACAAAATAATAAGACCAGTAAATACTAAAAAAGTTATAAATATGAACACTTGTTTTCTAAATATCTTTGGTGTTTTTAACGGGTACATATTTGAACTTATCCTAAGATATCAATGACAAAAAAAGGTGAAAACGGAAACATTTAACGCAACATTATCAAAGACAGACACAGATCTCTATCGGACGCTGTTTAGTTGTAACATGAGATTTCTATACAGATAGTAACAATCACTTCAAAACGTACACTATTGAAGTATTGAAGGATCATGTTGCACATCTGTTTTGTTACACAAAACTAACTATTATATATATTTTCCTTATACTGCCCAAGTTAAAGGTGATAGCGATTTGTTTACTAACAGGTGAAAAATATAGGATATGGGATTATCACATTGAATTTTGGTATTACCAGAAACAGTGCCCCATCAGATCGCTACCTTTCATGTGTGCTATTATAGTTCTAATAGTTACAATATAACAATTCGACGTGTAAGCGATCATTATACACGATCGTTGGTTTCATTTATATTGCAAAATGGGACGCGTCGTCGCGCTAACGGAGGGCACTTTCGGATTTTGATTAAATAAAATAAAAGTGCAACTTCATATAAACCCACTATATTTTTACTTTGAAATAAACTTATTAGATATAAATATAGGTAGGTGTAGGTTTCTATTCACATGCCAAACTTGTTACCGTATAGGTCTTGTATTGCGGGACAATACTCGCGAGCCATTTTCGCGTAACCTGAATCCGGGGTCACATTATATTTGGCCGTTTCCAGGTTGATGTAATGTGCATACGGATTGGGAAACTCACCTATGAGTTTTTTGTGAACGAAGTATCGTCTGACCTCGCGTACAGGGAAGAACAGTTCTGTGCTGAGCACTTCAAAACCTGGAATTTTATGGGGTATGATGTTTAAATTCACAGTTACCTATTACAATCTTTACAAATTAAATCTTTATCTCTATGCGACTCATAAGAGACTTCTGCTGTAAAGGCCGCATCAAACAAGTACAATGAAATATTACACGTGTAACCTACCCAGGCATCTGACTGCTGACATTTTATGGACCGTTAATGTGTTGCATATATGTTGTAAAGCCGTGGTCAAAACTCTAGAGCCTTAACTCCATGTATTGTCTTTTCTGTAATAAGTCTTGAAGTAACTGGAAAATGTGAATAACCATTGATAAATTTACCCATAGTTTCCTAGTCATGACTGGCTGCTGAAAATTTAGAATCACTTTAATTTTCCTTCGTTTATGGGTATTATGTGTCGTGTTGATACGAGAGATGAAAAGGTGTTGCCTTTCATCAGCATGTATTCTCCACTAACTAATTACTGGGCAATACTAATACTGGTATGATTAGAGCAGTGGTGGTCCAGTGGTATCGGCCGCCAGTTACGAGTTGTGCGTCGTGAGTTTAAACCCAGGTAGATGCTATACTTTGTGTAAATTATTTCATCACCACTGCTCTCAAAACCGTGAAGGAAAACATCGTGAGGAAACCGGCATGTCTTAGAACCAAAAATTCGAAGACATGTGACATCCATCAATCCCCACCGGGCCCGCGTTGTGGATTACGGCCCATCCCCTCTCACAGAGAGGAGGCCTGTGTCCCCTCAGTGGGAACATTAATAGGCTGATGATGATGATGATGACTAATACTGGAATCAATGGAACTTTATTCTTTTATTAGCAATCGGTCGAATATATAATTAAGTTCTTAAAATTAGTACCTGAGAGCTGCATCAACAACCAGTTTGCCAAGTGGGTTTTTAGAAATGGAGAGTGGGCTGGCTGCCAGCGTCTTGCTGTCCTTGCGACTCCACCCAGTTGTATCCTAGATCGTCATACGACTTCACCACCAATTGATCAAAGTCCAAGCTCACCCCACCCCACTTGGACAACGTCAGTAAGCTTAATAAATCTGCAGTGTGGGCAATCGGCCAAAATGACTTGTTTAACGCACCTCCACTGACGAAATCATCCACAGGAGTCCCTTTGACATACTGCAGTAAGTGCAACCTATAGAATTTTATATTAGCAAACTGATTCAGGGCGTACAAAATTCCGTAATTGTTGAGATTCTTTTTTGTCACTGGCCCGGAGAATAGCACATTGATCTGCCAATCTGGATGTGCCCTCGCCGCTGACTCCACGGAGCACGCCTGCCGGGAGTTCAGCCGGCCTCGACACGACGTCTCATGAAAAAAAATAGATTTCAATGGGATTCTTGAGTACTCTTCTATTGGTGACAAGGCGTCATTGGTGTCGTCGTAATGACATAATATATTTGGATAGAATATGCTATTGGAGCGATGTCGCCGATGACGCCTGAATCGAAAATCGCCTTCAAGATCTGGCATTACTTGCTTGATGGTCAGTAAAATATTAAATGCCACACTAAAAAGAAATATAATTAAAAATCCTCTTAGGATAATATTTTTGTATCGAAAATAAACACAAAGCATTATTTTATTGGTTATTTATCGAATGTGCATTGTGTATTATGTACGAAATTAATAAGAAAACCGCGTACGTTCTGTATCGAGTACATGAAATAATTTAATGACTATAGGTGTTGGTATTTTTATTACCTAAAGGAGGTAGCTACCTTGTTAATCGTGATAACTAGGTAGAAGGGTAATAGGTAATAGAAAAAGTTTGCAGATAATTAATTTGTGTATGTCTATACATACACAAATTAATTATGTAACGATGTTTTATAGACTATTCTATAAAACATTGTTACATTCTTGTATCAAATTCTGGCCCATCATGATCACCCGCAGCCTGACTTCGTCCACTGCTGTTCATAGTCCTCTCTTTTTTGTGCCAATCCCCACGGTCTCCTGTGCCACCCTTACCCAGGTTCTAGCCGTGATGGCAACTATGGGTACTACAAAAACTAATTCTAACCAGTTATCGAACCAGTCATATTGAAAGATATAGAACAGACTTTTTCATTTGTTTCATTTCTAAGCGATTTTAGAAAACATATTTTAAAACATTACATTGCATGTTTGTAAAATTTAAGTTAAGTTTAGGTTAGGTTGCTTTTTTTAAATCGATAAAGTGAGTAGCAAAAAGCCAAATTGAGTAACTGTTTTGACGGCTTGAAGGACGCACGCTCCTTTAAATTTGACAACTCGACAGTATTTATTGCGTGTTTTACACTATCGAGAAGACGGATTTTTGAACATATGAAGCAGTGAATGCAAGCAAAGCACGTGTACATATATTATTAAGGTGCAGCACGGTCCTATTTTATTATCAAAATTAACGAGCAGTTTATTTGAGATTTTAGCACAAAAACTAATGGGAATTTTAACATCGATATAAATTATTTTAATATCCCGATAAGATTCATAGCCCACTTAATTTTGCAGTTTTTAATATCTCCAGCTGAAAACTACACTAGTCAGTTAGTTTTTTTGTAAAATGACATCTTTTATTTTATTTAAAAGGAGGTACAGATTGAGATATGGCCTAATTGTTTGTTACGCAATTTCTTTGGTATGTTTACTGTTGAGTTTTCGTATAAGATATTTACGTAACTCTTTTGAAGAAGGTGAAGAGTCTGATGCTAAAAGAGTTGCGGCATGGCAGCGAATCTCAGCAAATGTGCCATGTCATCTGACCAGAGAGGACGACGGTCTTGAACTACTGCGCAATAATATCACTCTTCCCGAAAAGTCGATTTTCTTCCATGAAACTTCGTGTTGGGGTGATTTGACATCTCGCCAGGCGTGTGTTGTGGAATCAGCTGCTAGAGCACACCCAGATCACCAAATCAACGTATTTTTCACATCAGCCGTGTCTGAAGTCACGTTAAGAAATGGCTGTATCAGTACCTTTAATAATTATAAGAATGTGAAAATTGCAAGAGTTCTTGTTAACGATTATGCAAATGGATCGCCTATTGCATCAAAGGTGCCACATCTTTCAAGTGCGCAACTCAGCACACATATATCAAATTTAATGAAATTCTTATCTTTGTACAAATATGGTGGGATATATTTGAGTTTGGACGTGATCGTATCTCGGAGGCTTGATTTATGGAAGAACTGGGCTGTAAAAGAAGCGCCTAAATCATTGTCTTCCGATATGTTTGCGTTTTCTAGAAACAAAGCTGGAAGAAAGCTGGCACATGAAGCTTTGTCGTAGGTACCCTTTTAACGTAACTAACTTTTTGGATATGGTGTTAAATGAAAACCTTTGAATGTAACTGTAGTTCCAGTTTTTATAGATAAGGTACTACTACTGTCAGCTTGTAGTGATTATCATCCAATTTCAGTTTTTAGTTACAATCAAGTATTAATTCCTCAAATATTTATTGATTGGTGATTTACTTTCTCAAAAGCATTCTGTTGCCTGAGTTAGAGGCGCACAAACCAGATCTCTGGAGTTACAGCGCACCATCAGTGATATCCTACTTGCTGGCATATTGGTGCACCACCCAGAATGTGCATCTCATGACACTTTTAAAGTGTAAAGGTAAGTACCTGCGTACAAGTTCCTCTACCGCTGGTATATGAATATATAGTACGTCATATTTAATTTATACATTCAATCAATTATTTTCGTGTCATGTACAGATTACTAACATTAATTATAAGATTGTACTAACAAAAAAAATGGACTCCACAATTGTCTGAATATGAAATAAATATATATATATTCATTAAGAGTTTTTCGCACAAAATGCACTAATTTCAATGAAATACAATTTAAAATTTTGTATAGGTATAGTTTCATGTTTTCATTAATATACGAGGCTGAACAGAATCCATAGGTACAGTCCATCTCCTTCTTGCATTGAATCCACAATGCTGGTCTAGACCACATTATGGTTAAACTTTCTCTTTGATCGTGTGACTCCACTGTCTACTTTCAGCAATATACGAATACACCGTTAAAACAATTCTGGAGAAGCAAATAGTATACTTTTCATCCCGGGATTACGTTCCCTTAGAATAATTTAATTTCATTAAAGTTGTGATGGTGTTGGTCTGGTGCTGAGCTGATATGTGGGGGCTGACTGCCTCTGTTTACCCATTTAATAAATATACTTTCTTCTTTATAGATCTCGTAGTGCATGGCCCGGAGCTGTTCTATCCAATATCGTTTCACGACAGACAAGAATATTTCCGAATAGTTGACTGGGAACATTGGAAAAAGAACTTGATATTTACCTACTTTACATGGCAGAGATTTACTAAATTCAACATCGTGGCACCTGGGTCCCTTTATGGGTTGATAGCTAAAGAGTACTGCCCGGAGACCTATAACCGTTATAGCGATAGGTTTGGGGTGTGGTACCCAGACCTTAGTAGACCAGAACACAGTATTAATTGACTCAGACATATTAACTGTGCTTGCACCCTTTAGCAATGGTGCTGACAGCATTTCTTGATGGAGCATGTGTACGATAGGGATAATGACAAAAACGTATTAAACACGTAGTTCTTCTTTTTTTACGAACTTTATCAAGAAAATACGGCAATGCATTCCTCGCATTCGCATGACGTTACACTTATGTTCATTTGATATGCAGTTTTGACGTATCGAGCCCCCCCTCCCCCTCCACTCTCTCTTATTTTCTACTAAAGTAGTTTTTTATTAATTTAACTAGCTGTGCAAACAAAAACTAAGTAATACTTCAAGTTTTGCTTAATATTTATGTAAGAAACTTATCTAAATTGGTTTCGTAGATTTTACGTGATGCGTGCACTAATAAACAGAACAGACAAAAAATCCAAAAATGCTGGAAATGGCTTCTGTTGGTTCTCCTTTAACACTCTGGCTATTTTTTTTGGAAATATTTTCGATGTACAAAAACGACTTTTCTACAGATTTATTATATGTATTGTTAAAGTAAAATATACGTGACTATTATTTTTTTAGTATCTACTGACGGACTTAATTGTTGTTGCTGTAGTAATTGTTTTGTTGGTTTTGATTTGTGTTGTTTAACATACAAGTTCATAGTTATAAGATAATGAATTATTTTTGATTTCCTGTCATCATCCATATTGTCTTGGTTTTTTACTGCTTTCTCTCCTGTGATAAAATATATCTGTGAAATTTGCGAGAATTGTCTTAAACTTTAGAAAGAATGTGTCTCAGCTTATGCCTTATGCCGCGAATAGCAATACTACATAGAACTTGTTCACATTCATTTTATCAATGAACTAGCTTCTGCCCGCGGCTTCGCCCGCGTAAAAAGTGTTTTATCATCCCTAAGGAATCTCAATGTCTTATCCTATGTCCTTTCCAGTGTCTCAAACTATCTCCATGCCAAATTTTACAGATCCAGAGATTACCCCTACAACCTCACAAACTTTACCTCTTTATAATATTAGTATAGATAAGTGCCCAACTGCGATAGTAATTTGTGTTGTACTAGGGCCTTGTACATCATAAATTATTATCAGTCATGTTGCATGCCCTAGTACCTAGTAACTAGGGCATGCCCGATACGAGTTGAAAACGTGGCTTTTAATTTTAGCGAAGAAACTCACTCCCCTGCCGGAAAATCCAGCATTTGCATTGCCCAGACAGCACTGCGGCCTAATTGCGTTACACATAAATTCACGGAACAGAAACAGGCGTGTCAAGATCGAAGACAGCTCAGGTGTACAGATAAAATATCGGTATCCCGTCGGGCCACTAGCTTTGTTTAAGTCGAGTTTTTGCAGCACCCTACGAACCTCTTTACTTCCTTTTGGATGCGAATATCCGCATACTCATCTCGCATCCATCAGAAGAAGGAGGGGACCGCGCGTCATCAGGATCCAGACGTGAAGATTCCGCAAAAAGAGAGGCAAACAAATATGTTTTCTCTTCTGCGGAGTTGGCAAGTGACTCGGTGGCAGTCAGTGCAGTCACTCAGTTAGCAGTGGTGCTAGTGAGAGACGGCAGAAATTCAATTCAACCGACTTAGCCAGGTACCAAAATGCTTTACTACCAGCTGGGTAAGAAGCAAGTTTGTTCCTAATACGTATTATGTGGTCAAACCGAGCCCTTTGCATCACCTTCTTGCAGGACTTGGTAGCCCTATTGAAGGCTCTCTTCCGCTAACTCACATCGCTTGCTTTGCGCGTCCGAACGTCGACCAGGTACGCCTCTAGTTTTAGCGCATCGGCGTGAATGCACTCGGGGCCATAATCGCCGGTCAACGCTAGAGATTGCTACGTCAGAGAATGGAATGAAGTACTCCATTTCCTGACGCAACACCTCCATCTCGGCGTCAGTGCAAGACGAAGGATCAGCCGAAGAGAAGCAAGTAGGTTGCTAAGGATAAGATGCGAAAATAACGTATCCCAACCCAATCTGCTGACTTGTACCGCCAAACCCGCCGAGCGCCTCATGGGCTGGGATTAGGTGGTGAGTGGATGGGAACTACCCAAAGGTGAAGATACCGACACCGAGTAGCGGTTTAGATCTGTTGTCAGCAGAAGGTCCAAGCAATTGGCTGTGTGCGAATCAACATCCGGCACCCTCGTTACCCCCGGTACCAGCTAGGGGAGATTTAACGCAAGTTTCACCTTTTTCGTTTTTCGCGCAGCATGTTCAGTGCACTGATACGGGCAGAGCCACTCCAGGTGGTGGGCATTGAAGTCCCCCAATAACCCTAATTGGGTGGAAGGGTACTGCTGCTGTGCCGTATCAGCCGCCTCACTAAGGTACTCTGTAAGTCTCAACCAGGCTCACAGAGTCTCCTCTGATCGCCGCTGTGCGAACAGTAGACACAGGCGTAGATAATTTTATCCAGGCCTGTGTCCATTATAGCCCACCGCACGGAAAATCTAGAGTTCTCAAGATTTCGGAGACGGCGATAACAGATGTCGTCTCGGACGTACGAGTACATGCAGACACCCGTGCGTGGCTTAAAATTGTTCTCTAGGGTATACCCTGGGTATTTTAGGTACGACACGTATCACGAAAATCTGATTCCTCGTTTTACTGATCAACCATGCCTAAAGTAATTTTATAATTAATAATCACACAGATTCACATACCTAAAATGTGCCGAGCCACTAAACATCTAGATTTTTCCAAATCTTAATCAACTAGGCATTTACTCTAACACACCCCGTCTCCCAAACAAATACAACAAGCTCAGAGTCGCTTGTGAGGGTTCCTGAGATGAATGATTGAAAATTTCTAGCTCAATCGAATAATCACAGACCTATTTAATTATGGTTGTGCTCATAAAAGGAACATAACGCTTAGGCAAAGCACCCAGAGATACAACCAAAACTTTAAATCTATACCAACTGGGGGGTGACCATAAGCTCTTAGAATAAGGTTATTTTGAGTGTGCGTAAGGGACTGATGTATGCAAGTAATATACATATGTTACTTATACACACTCAATAAAATAATCTTATTCTAAGAGCATGGTCACCCGCCTGGTCTTATTACACTGAAATGACCTTATCAAAATGTTCAGCAGAACTACGGTCACATGGTTTCACTCTCTCAAAGTTATGGGTACTACACTTAACGTGGTTAACACTCAGTTTACATATATCTCAATTGTTCTTTCAACCAGCGGAACAAGGGACCCTTGGCATCAAACTACAGACAGGACCCCTGTAGTTTACACGAACATGCGGTCTACGGGCACACTCCGTAAATGAAAACGGTGACGCTATCGTTACCTGGAACCGGCGACGCTTCCTCGCACGAGGATTCGAAATGGTGGAGCCTTTAGGTAGAAACGATGGCCACACTGCCAGCACTCGTCGGGTCAAACCATTGAACCGGCAAAACCCGGGAATGTCAGCACGATTGTTAGGTCTGACCTCCAATCTTCCAGAACTCGGGACTCGAGATTAACTTCGATTGCGCCAGACCACGGGACGACACTAGAGCGTCACGCTTAGACACGGTCTTAGATTAGATTAGGCTAGCTAAACAGCCAGATAGGTTCATCTTCAACTGAAACACAACATTACTCATGTAAAACCCATCGGAAGATTCAGACACAGTCTGATCCTCACAGAACTCCATCATCTCCATCCTCACGTTACGATATCGACCGGCAGAACCCTCTCTTCCCCCAAAAGTCGCAGGATCAAAATAAACTTGCTCTCCCTCTCTATCGACCTTCGAGAAAGATCTAACCAGACAAAATAAAATTCGTAAATCACTGTCCTCTTTAGTCTAAAATAATGGAAATTTAAATCTCTTTGATAATTAATTTTGTATGCTTAATTAACATTGAAATATACTAGGTCATTACTTATGAAATTAGTGTTTTGTTAGGGAGGAACATTAAGTTTTTTTTTTTATATAATGTATTTATTTAATCAATGTATGTACCTATGCACTTTTGCCATCTTATAGGTAGTTCATTGAACCCGTTACTAAAAAAATATTCGAACGGGAATCAATAAAATCTTTGAAGGCGCTTTGGTGCAAGGTCCGGGGAGTACGGTGGATGTCTTAGACATTCCAATTGAAGCTCCTCTAATTTGGTAGCCGTCTGATGTGCAGTGTGTGGTCTAACGTTGTGCTGAAGCAGCAATGGCCTAGAGCGATTGACCAGCCTAGGCTGTTTCCATCATGGTTTGCAGTTGCTGACAATAGACATCCGCCGTAATCGTCTGGCCAATTTAAGGAAGCTGTAGTGAACGACACCGGCACTAGTCCACCAAACGCTCACAAGTAATTTTTTTTGAGTAAATTTTCGCTTGGGGCAGGATTTGGCTGGTTCGCCAGGGTTCAGCCATTGCTATGAGCGTTTCCAATCATCAATCCTTCGAGCCGTTTCTGCAGCACTAGTGCCACGATGGAACTCGTTCTCGTAAATAACGCGATATTTCAAGTTTTCCATTTTGTAAACTACGGGAACGCCCGAGCTCCCCCCGGCATGTCCTTTGTTCCCACTCTTCTGGTCGCCAACCAGCACGATGATTCATTGGTTTTTTGTCAGTTGGTGGGGCAGCCTATCGTTTGGAGCGGCGGCCAGCGGTGCACTGTGCCTCAGATCCCGCTACCCCCTGCGACCAGTCTCCCGATTCGTCTGTCCATGGAACCGCCATCTCAACCCATCTCCTCTAGTGGCTACACCGAGCATCACACCGGAACGTGGCTAGGCCGCTTGGCGGTACGTCTTTGCTCAGTAGATGGTCGCAAGCCTTCGGCCGAAGCCTACCACCGGTCTACGCTTGTTTACTTGCTACGATGTTGTTGTTAATAGAATGTCATTTGTCTAGGACTCAATGGACATTGTGGCATTTCGAAAATTGCCATTACACACACACACACACACACATTACATACATTTTTTTTTTCTAGAGCCTTTGATTAGGTATTTTTTTTTATTGTAGATAGGCTTGCGCTTGACCACTATCTCACCTGATGGTAAGTGATGATGTGGTCGAAGGTGGAGCACGCTTGCCCAGAAGTAACCTTTTCACTCTTGACTTAAAGACCCCGAGATTGTAGCTATCGGGTAATACAGACTCCGGCAGGGAATTCCACTCTTTAGCTGTACGCATAATGAAAGTATTTCCAAAACGTTTAGTGCGTATGGGTGGGATGTCCACCATGTACCGATGGCGCATCGCCGTACGTCTTGTAGTCCGATGATGAAACGGGCTTGGCGGAATTAGATCATGCAATTCCATCGCACACTCCCCGAAATGCAACCGATAAAAAACCGACAAGCTGGCAACTCGACGACGATGTACTAGGCTCTGGAGTTTTGAATCAACCAGTGCCTCATTGCCAATGAGCCGCTTGGCCCGTTTTTCGATCGACTCTAGTGCATCAAGTTGTTATTTGGCAGATCCGTCCCATAGTTGAGAAAAGTACTCCATGCAAGATCGAACTTGCGCTTGATACAACTTAAGCAGCTGTTCTGGCGTGAAGTACCGTCTCACCTTCGCAAGGATCCCCAACTTGTTGTCAGCCAGTTGAGCCTTTGTCTCAATGTATGGGCCAAAATTGAGTGTCGATGTCAACGTTACGCCAAGAAGCTCAAGATGGTACGTTATCGGCACGGTTACACCTCGGAAAGATGGAGCCGGGAGAAATTGGCTCTTTTAAGCGGAGAAAAGACACGCCTGTGTTTTAGCGGCATTGAACTTCATCAGATTGGCATCGCCCCATTCGGAGACTGCCTCCAAGGACAAGCTCAAACGCTCCACCATGGCCTCACGAAGAGACAGACAGTAGCCCGTGCGTTGGACAAGTATCTCTCAGCAACTGTGCTGTCATCTGCCTACCCAAAGGTTTTAGCAGCTCATTTATGTGCAGCAATAATAATGCCGCTGAGAGTACCGACCCCTGAGGGTACCCGGCATTAATATCCAATTGGTCCGATGAGCAGCTATCTATATCTACTCGGATGGACCGATCCCTCAGGAAGTCTGCAATCCAATCACACAGATCATCGGGCAAGCTTAGTGAAGGCAGCTTACCAATAAGGCTTTCATGACAGACCCTATCAAAAGCCTTCGAGATGGTATCAAGTAGACAAACTGAAACTTAGTTCCGTTTTTTAGTTGCTTAGTTTTACTGTCGACGACACAAAAGACAGGCATAGATGGCGCAAATTAGTAAAAGAAATGTTGTTCCCACTGCGACAAGGGAATCTCGACCCTCAGTAATGAGGAGGAGGAGAGGGGGGGGGACGAGTTTTACTAAGTCATAAGTCATTTATTCGTAAAACAATTATTTTCTATCCGAATTTACACACAATCACAGTATATATACTACAATAGATTACATTAATTATATTTAAAAAAATTATAGATACAAATAAAAGAATTTCATAAATTACATCAAAAATTATAAAACAATTAATAAAAGAATTTAGCATAGATAGATAAAAAAATAATTAGAAATAATGAATTCATGGTTAGTACAATAAATCAGAAAGAACAAAATCCAATAAAATTTAACAACCCTTGACCATCTCAATAAAATTACAATTCAATAAAATAAAATAAAATTACAGTTCCTCTACAGAATATAGACATTTATTCAATAGGAATTTCTTTAGTTTTATTTTGAAAGCACTATTGTAAACAGCACTTTTTATGTCTAAAGGCAACTTGTTGAACAATTTTACAGACTGGTATCGTGGACTGTGTTCAACAATTCTTAGGTTATGACTTGTAAGATTGTTATTCATTAAGTCCAGTCTACGGGTGCCCTCCCTTATCTGCCGTTCTTCAACTGTCTCATAGTCTTGTATGTATTTGGCCATATTACTCAAAAGTACTTGTACATAAAGACTTGGTACGGTAAGTATGCCTAGATTGATGAAATATTGTCGGCAGCTTTCCCTTTGTGAGATGCGGACCATAGTACGAATTGCACGTTTTTGTAGTATGAAAGCCCTTCTACAATTATATTCATAACTATTTCCCCAAAAAAGTATGCTGTATCTAATTTTTGACTCTACTAGCGCAAAATATACCATCTTTATCTGTTCTATACTGACTTCATTTCTCAGGGCTCTCAGAGCGTAACATGCAGACGACACCGATGCACCAATTGCTTTCAATTCTGGTTTCCAGTTTAACAGTTGGTCAATATATATACCTAAAAATTTTACATCGGCTACGAGCTCAATGTCGACTTCATTCAAGGCAACATTTAAATTATCGTTGTTACGGGCTGTAGTTTTAAATAACATTATTTGAGTCTTTTTACTATTAATTAATAATTTATTTGCCGTGAACCACACATGAAATGCTTCTAACGTAGCATTTACCCTTTTTGTCAACTCTACCATGTCATTGGCTGCCACTATGGTATTTGTGTCATCCGCAAAAATTACTAATTGAATGTCCGGTAAAATATTATTTAGATAATTAATCAAGTCATTAATAAATAATAAAAATAAAATGGGTCCCAAAATAGATCCCTGTGGGACACCCGTCGATATGCGTACAATTTTGGATTTATACCTTTTCTTATAATTATTCTGAGTTTTGTCAATTTCAACGTACATACGCCTGTTTTTTAAGTAGGACGAGAATAGTCGCAAAGCATTTCCTCTTATTCCGTAATGACTCATTTTAGTCAGAAGTAATTGTGTCAAATGCAGAGCTTAAATCTAAGAAAATCCCTGCAACTCTCATTTTATTATTAATTTTGCCTATCACATCATCCAATAACGTATATATGGCGTCTAAAGTACCAACACCCCTTTGATACCCAAATTGTCTTTTATTTAAAACTCTATTACTACTGTCGGAATAGTAAGTTGTATTTGCATTACTATCTAACTATATTATATTATTATCATAGTTGTAAGGGAGATTTTAATAAATAAATAAATAATAAATAAATCTCCGTACATAATTTTAAATTATTCGAACCTATTGTATAGCCGTCGTGTGTACCGCGTTTTATAATAATAAGTATCTACAATATGTTGAGCGCATTGAGTATTACAATACTACAAGAAGCAGCTGAGTAAATGCATATTTTTAGCCGACTGCCGAAGGAGGGTAATGTGTTTATTAGTCTATGTATGTATGTTTGTTCCAATGTGGCGTACTAGAGACCAAACGCGTTGGCCGATTTTAATGATTCTTACGTCGTTTGATTCTACTTAACCTTGCCAGTAAGGACATGACTGTAATCAAAATTCACAGTGATCACCAGATGCTATATTGTCAAAATAAAAAATCTGCGAACTCATATCATCAAGGGTGTCGTTGCATAAGTATTTAAAAATCATCTTCAGGTTCTTTTCGCCATTATTAGGGTTCCGAAGTCAACAAGGAACCCTTACAGTTTCGCTTTGTCCGTCTGTCCATCTTAGCTCAAAACTGTGGGGTGTTGTTGGATAGGCCATTCTAAAATATTACGGGTCTGTTAAAAACATTTTTCGATTCAGAGATCAGTTTGCGTAAAATTAAGCTTTACATTGAACATTTTTGTTAGAGTCTAATTTTCCCCCCTCCCCCGTGCTAGCGAAATGGTTGCTTTTGGCTATGTGAAAAAAACACGGCAGTAGTATATATAATGAAATTAAAAGGAAAAACTATCACAGCTAGGTAGGCTCTACAAGTTTACGAGTAATTATACGGCCAAGTTATAAAATGTACTTGGAACAGTAAAAACTTTGTACAAATGCCATTGAAAAATTACTTTAATAACGTTGTTACTTGTGTAAAACTGATAGTAAATAATTTTTACTAGAA
Organism: Orthosia cruda; assembly: GCA_964057195.1. NCBI lineage: Eukaryota > Metazoa > Arthropoda > Insecta > Lepidoptera > Noctuidae > Orthosia > Orthosia cruda. Next base: position 49,306,090 of record OZ059826.1, on the reverse strand, counting down.
CGTTAATAAAAAAAGAAAAATGATTAGGTAAAATGTTTTAACATCAATTCTTTATTGGTTCCTTGTCAATATATTTATGAAAACATCATGTACGTGAGAAAGAATTTACATCTTTTTAGTAAAAATGGAGATAGACATAATTACATTACTAGAAATAGGGACCAATTAGTTCAACCAGGTTTCAGACTGGCTAAAGTAGCCTCTTCTTTCATGGGGTACTGTACAAAATGTTACAATACAATTCCTCCCCACATTCTAGAACTGAATGAGACGAAATTTAAAACTTGTATAAAACGCACACTACGCAGTCAGGCATATTATAGGTTGGGGGATTACATCACTGATAAAAATGCTTGGCTCAATGCTAGTCTTGCTCCACAACCACTAGGGCGCAAAAACAAGTGACATGCAGAACATTATTGTTTTGTAGAATTGTTGGACCTGCTGAAGACTGTATGAATGTATTTGTATTATATAGACTCAATTTCTTTTAGTATTGTATAACTGAGCAGTACGTGTATGAGTACTATGTACCCAACTGTAAATCTACCATTTGCTGTACCTTGGTGTCGTTCGTTGACTTGTGTTTGCCCTGGCAGTTGGGTGTGTCATGCTCTCTCAAATGTCTCTCCGATGGTGGCGCGTGTGTTGGATCATTCTGTTCCCTTCATGATGGTTGAGCTGGGTGGTGCCGATTCATGCGTCATGTTCGTGAACGGGCGCCGTCAGTTGGGATTGGTCTTAACTTAACTGCTTCGGATGCTAGTGTTTTTCACCTATTATGTAACTGCACAGTACATGTGTGAGTACTTATAATACTTTGTACCTGTAAGTAGTATAGTATGTAGTGATTCTGGGTGCATTGTCCTCACACATATAAATTTATTAATGTATGTACTTATGTACCTAAATATTGTAAAAAAACTTTTTATTTTAAAAGAGTAAGTATGGAGTTTCTTGTGCGTTCTTCTCCATAACAAACTACATTCCGAATGCACGGTACAATCAATTTTAATCCTTGTAAATTTTAATGTATCTAACGTTCAAAAGTGCCGCTTTGTGGCCTAGTTGAAATAAAATATCTTTGTCTTGTCTATTTATTTAGAGAAAAAGTAAAGTGAATTATGACCAATTTTCTAACCTTATGTACGGTTTATTAAACAAATTAAGAGAATTTTGGGATTTAAAACAAAATTCATTACGAAAATGACTAAAATCACCGTTGTATTAATGACCACAAAAGTGCTTAGATTTAACTGGAACCTAGACCAATCGAAAGAGAAAAATCTGCCGATTTAAATGGTATAAAAAACTCAATTGTAACCAAAATGGTCGTTCATACAATATGCCTTTCTAGCGTCCATATCTGCTTATGAACCATGTAAAAATATACAAAAATAAAATAATAACATCCTTTATAGTAATTATTTCAAAATTAATAATCTTCAAGCTCGAGTAACGCATTGGAGTGGGCGGTGTCTTTGACATTAACGGTCCGTATGGCGCATACGCGCGGGGAGTCTATTTTGTGTTAATGCAGAAGTATTTTCGACGTTTTGTTATTTAAAATCAAACTAGATTCGATTGCCAAGCAAACCTCGACCATAGATGGCGGTATTGTCAGTGGTCGCAATTATAAACTTAATAGCGTTTGTGGTTTTTTTCAATTTCAATAGAGAAAGAAACAAGAAGGTTGCGTGCGAGGATCCAGGAACGAACCATACCATTCCCCATGGCTCTAACACGCGCTCGTATCGGCTCCTTTCAGCTTATTTACGTTGGTTGTTTGTTCCTATTATTGAATCATTTGATTTTACTTTTAAGTAGTTGCTTGCTACCTACTGTCTACTAAAATATTTGTTTTCAATTTGTAAATATTTGGAGATTTTAACGAAGACTATCTCCGTAACGGCACAGATAATACAATACTAGCATAGTAACGGCAATACTGCAGTATTCAAATGATTTAAAAGTATCGTTGGTTATAAATCTTTATTACAAACGCTTGCCTCCCGCGGTGGTACTTAAATATATAATATTTTTCTAACTTCACTTGTGAAGTTGGATTTTATAACTCCTTCTTCAGTTACCATCGTCCTATCTGGGTACGTTTTTAGACGTTGTGAGGCGCTGAAACTGTTTTAATGTCCATGTAACAACAAAAAACCCTCAAGTCCGCATTATTATGCAACTAAGGAACCCTATTACTGAGCGTGGCCCGGCACGCACTTGGCCGGTCATTTTAATAATGGTTTAGGATATATACCGATTCAAAATTGGTTAACAAACATTCTTGCTAATTACCTCATATCTGTCAAATCACTACACGGATTTGTATAATTAAAACATGGTTAGATACGTCTTGACCGCCAAGGTGTTCTTATATAAGTGAAGTAATCAAAAAATCCCAACTGCTTAAGAAACGAACTAAAAAGACGTAAACAAGAAGAAAATCATGCTGTGCAGTCGTAGGACAGACATCTGGTTTTGGTCAGCCAGCTCGTGAATATTTATCCTCTGACTGCACAGTATGATTTTTTTCTTGTTTACGTCTTTTTAGTTTGCTTTTTAAGCAGTCGGATTTTTTGAAGTTAGGTACTTTTTTATTTATAAACTAGCGGACGCCTCGTGATTTCATCCGCGTAGTGCCCGTTTCCGTAAGAATACAGGGATAAAAAGTAGCCTATGTCACCCGGGGATAGTGTAGCTTCTTAACCGTGAAAGATTTTTTAAAATCGGTCCCGTAGTTTCGGAGCCTATTCGGTACAAACAAACAAACAAAATCTTTCCTCTTTATAATATTGGTATAGATTAACTATACAGGACGAGTAGGGTACTACTGCGATATAAATTTTCTGTAATGGCTAACATATTCGTCATAACAAAGGACAGTAAATCGCAAGCCAGAAGTAAGACTTTGAGTTTCAATAGAATGCGAGGCCAGCTAAACTGGCTTGCTGTACTTAAGGGGCTGAATACTCAAAATAGGCTTTCTTTTAAACTTTTTTTAGCCAAATCTATTGAAGATGTGGCAGCGGAAAAAAGATATGTTAATCTTGATCATATTTCCGAAAACTTTGTTGTGGCCGAAACACGTTTACCCACAAAAACCTCGATACAATTGAATGGCAAAGTAACCTCTTACCGTGATCTTTAAAAAGTTTTCCCGGTAATATTGACCAGCGTACATTGGTACAATTAACTACAATAACGTATCATAACAGGACGCAAAACTTCATTGTCGTAGATTTTGTAGTTTCATTCATTATTTTTAAGTAATTCATATTATAATATTTTATAAAAAAATCCATACAAATTCCATCGTGCTTCTCTTTCCATCCAGTGCAATTCGACAGTGACCGCTTTGCGGCGTTGCTAGGTGGACGTATGTCGCTTTTTTCCGCAAAAAGCAAAAATAATATTTAATTTATTTCTCGTCAATTCAATCTGTCAAAAAAATATCAGGTATAATGCAGCCAGATCATGTAGCCTGGTGACTTTAATTGGAACTAACGAAATCACAAGTAATATTGTCAAAGTTTGTATTATTTTTATTTTCTGGCACTACCGCTGTCACTGGCATCTATATTTTTGTTGTATTATAAACAACTTACGTCGTTTAGTTTACTTACTAAGTCCATAACTAAAAAGTATTTAAACCTCTTTGAAAATACAACTTATGTTATCTCAATTTGAATTAAAAATATTTAAAATAGGGTGGGAGGTCGAATACGATTTCAACCTTCTTCGTTGATGTAAAAACAATAGAAGGAAAAAACACAGAACATGGAATGTTCGTCCCGTTGACGTTGAGGCGTGATTAATTAGAGAAAATACAGTTTCAGATAATATGAGATTCCCATATTTCGTTTACTTATTTATTTTCGTTTTTATTAAGTTAGTAAGTCGTGTTTATATTTTATTTTGTTAGTAGGTATAAGTTGTAAAGTACAAAACCAAGCCGTGTAAATGATATTATAATTCCGTGCCAAATGGGGAACAAACAAAAATGTCTCAAATCAGGAAAAAAGCGTTTATATTCTAACAGACAAAAACATATGGAAGACAACAAGACAACACTATATGGAACATTTTTTAAATAATTGTTATATTGATAGCTAGCTTTTTTCAGCACAACGCTTTCGTTTTTAGGGTTCCGTACCCAAATGGATCCTTTTACTAAGACTTCACTGTCCGTCTGTCTGTCTGTCACCAGGCTGTATATATTTCTGTAGCCACTTTAACAACAAATACTCAAAACAGAATAAATAAATATTTAAGTGGGGCTGCCATACAACGTGATTTTTTTGCCGTTTTTTGTTGATAATGTTATGGAACCCTTCGTGCGCGAGTCCGACTCGCACTTGGCCGGTCTTTTAATAGTCCATGAATTTTTGTAATCTGGTCAGTACATCCAATGCATCCAATCCAGTCCATCCTATCATATAAAATATATATGAGTATAGATTAAGATAGATTACCCATAATAAGAGTACCGTCCGGGTCCATGGAACAGACATACGAACGAATGATTTTTCTTAAAAGTAAAAGAAGACGTTTGGCCAATTCAGAAGCAGGTGAAGCATCGGAGATTGGTTTTAATAAGTTATTATTATATAAGTATCGCTTGAACCTGACATTATTATTATTTCGTTTATATAACTGTCATATACATTATTACATATTTCTTAAGAAATAATCATGGCTAAGTCCGTACCAGCCCTTTCTGAAATACTTTCTACTCCGAGTACGGTTGCCTTTGCGAATCTCCACTCAAGCCAGTTAATAAATGCAAACCAGAGATGAGGAATAAGACTTTTCCAAAATATCAGGTCCGTGGGTTCGCCAAAGCAGTTTATTCCGATATGGTCCCATTTAAACTTGGTAAAGATCTGATGAAGAACTTCGGAGATATAAAACATAACTTTTCAATAAATGACGGCAAATCTCTCAGGATTGCTGCAACCGCATTTATGTTTATTGTGCATCACTATAGAACATGCCCACTAGGTAGGTACCACAACTAAAAAGTTAAAAATAAAAACTTTTTACAAAAAATACAACCCGACATCCACATAAAAAATAAATATTACTGACAACTTCAATTGTTTTCGTTTCTTCGTTTTTTGACACCGCCTTCCGAAAGTGAAGTAATTTTTTACTTTGAAGTTATTTTTCACTTTGAAGTGTTTTTATTTGGAAGTCGGTTGTATTTTTTAGTAAAAAAAGTTATTTTACACCTACCACGTAAGTAGTATTCTGGCACGTTCGGGTTTTTATGTCTTGATGTTTTTGGGTCCGGCCATGTTCCAAACAATCTGAGTCGTGATTCTCGACAGCCCGAATGATTAATAACCCCCTGGGATCACGCCTGCAAGTAGATACTTATTGAGCTGCTCCAATTAATTTTGTTTTTTTATTATATTTTGTACCGTGAATTTTGTTTTTTTTTTTTTAATTATTTTTTTTTTGGTTTTCTTGCAATGACAAGAATATTTACTTTTTAAAGTATTATATTATTTTATTTTAATTATTGTGAATGTGAAGACTATGTGGATCATTCTTTTTTGTTTTAATTTAAATTTATCTTAGTTTTTAATCATGGTCTGGCAGTTTGAGTAGTGTATGCGGCCTACCCGAATGTCCTTTCTTTGGTATTGTTCGTCGAATCGTTGAGCTCCTTAAATTCTGAGTTGAGCTGCTCGGTTATTGACAAATGCGTGCACTGACTGGACAGGTCCACTCAATCTGGCTGGTTCTTTCCTCAAAAGACCATTTCAGACATCAGTCTACATGGTCTTCACATGATCAAACCAATATTTTGTCTGGACTTTAAAAGAGACTGACCTCTGAGTTTGTTTCGGCCTTTCTTCTCAGAGTAGTCAGATAGGAAACGCCGACCTCATCTAGTTTTAAAAAATATGTTCGACATGTAAAAGTGTTTGTACAAACCAACTTACAGAAATAAAATCATTTATCATTATCAATTGTTTGTAAATAAAATGTAATGTTAATAAAATTGCTCGTATTTTTTTTCGCCCTGTCTATTACTTTTTAACTCTATGTAAAAATGCAACATGTGAACAGACAGTACCACGGCTGTTGCACGCTATACACAAAAACCCAGTATATAACTTCTTCGAACAATATATTCCAGGAGAAAGCAAAAAATATGTAAAATTATATAAATTGAAAAGGCTTTTGGAAAATAATCTTGTGTTCGGTAACTACATAAAATTATAACACTTATAGTGATAGAGTTATAATATTAAAATAACCCATACAAAAATACGCACACACATATTGTCTAATAATCATAGTAAACATTTTCTCCATGTTCTTACGTAGTTTTATAAACCTTTACTAGGTTGAAAAGCTTGCCTAAATAGAGCAACTAACCATTTCAAAGCCTAGTAAGTTAGTTTTTTTTTTACTTAACTGCGGTGGAGCCCAAAAGTACGGTTATTCAAATTTTGATGGGTCTACTCTGCTATAAATTTGAGTACGAGTAACTATCTGGGTATAAAACCATCATAAAGAAGTTGGTTCAAAATGTCACCTACTGTGTTCTTATTTGTGGCAGTCGTATAGAATCAGACAAAATTTTAATATTTATTCAATTTGCACGGCAAGAACTTGTATGACACTAGCCAGATTGCCTATTTTAGTGATCTTTATTTTCGTAGCAATAAGGTTGCATTCATAGGCAAAATAACAGTGAACGATATGATGTCAGATGCCAGCCGCCAGTTTGAAATAAGAACTTGCGCAGTAATGTTTTTGTAAAAGCTATCGGAAGAGTCCGTTTATGATGCGGGCCTCTGTGGTCGGCCTTGTGAATTTAATTTTCACATACTTTTCGCTCTAATTTAAAGTTTTCCCCTAAGCTGTCAATGACAGTGGGCGTGGCATAGAACCTCAGATGTCGATAGTCAACTGTTCGAATACAGCCCCTTAATAAGGATTAATACTTATTTATCGGCAAGGATCAGATATGACAACTATAATTACTATTTTGGCTGTAAATTGTGCCAACCCGTCTTCACCTATGGAAAGCTACATTTTTCCCGAGTAACATAGGCTATAATTCAATTTTCGAAAAAATTGGGGATCCTTAAGAAAATTTAAATAATGTAACCCAAAGTATCAATATTTTTCCTATAAAATTAATTATGATACTTAAAAATTATTATTTTATTTTTTATTTTATTTTATTACTTTTAAGAAGGCTTACAGTCTAATTACAAATAATAATAGGTAACCATAATACATTTTCAAGTTGCTAATAACAAGCCTCCACAGATATGTAACTTAACGATTAATTCAGGCTATTATGTTGCTACATATTAGTCAAAGAACCACTAGCCGGTGCATTATTCACAAAAAAAAATGATTTGGCTAAGAGCGTCCTTGCTGTGCTTATTTTAGTGCAAAATAAGTCAATATCATGCTCAGAAGATACATCATTGAAGCTTCTAGCGCTTCTTATAAGAAAAGCATTACGCCTATAGTTAGTACTGGTAGAAAACACATCTAGAAGCGGCCGTTTACGTAATCCAATAGTGTTAGTGCGAAATACTAACTTTGTTAGTAGCTCAGGGCAGTCAATTGAGCCATTCGCTATGTTAATCAAAAAACATACATCATCAATGAGCCGCCTACGATCTAATGGCAGAAAATGGTACCTCTTACAACGGTGACTGTAATCTATAGATACTTGGTGCGCCCTATAATCGAGATATCTCAGAAACTTTTTCTGGATGCCCTCAATGCGTGACTTATGGATCCCGTATTGAGGGTTCCAAACTTGCGATGCGTACTCCAAGTGGCTGCGCACGAACGAACAGTATAAAACTTTGATAGGCTTCAGAGAACGGAAACAGGCTGAGGCCCTGATTACAAATCCTAGTGCCCGTGAAGCCTTGCCCACAATACCGTCAATGTGTTGGTCAAACAGTAATTTGCTATCTTGTATGATACCTAAATCCCTTATGCTGTTAACTTTGCCCAAGGTAAGTCGGTTGAGACTATAGACCGAATTTACTATAGATTTCTGGCGCGTGAAGGTCATTTGAAAACATTTGGAGACATTCAATTGGAGCAAATTATGTTTACAATATTCTACAAATCTATTCAGATCCTCTTGTAACTGGTGAGTATCTGAGATATCACGTATAATCTTGTGAACCTTCATGTCATCAGCATATAGCAACACGTAAGAGTGCTTGAAGCAGTTTACAACATCAGCAATAAACAGAGTGAAAAGCAAGGTCCCCAAAACTGAACCCTGTGGCACACCCGAGGGGACCGATGTCCAACCCGAAGTGTAACCTTGGAGAACCACAGCCTGACTCCGATTCTCAATATAAGACGAAAACCATCTATAAAGGTCTCCGCGTATACCGGCTTTGAGCAACTTCTCCAGCAGCAGACGATGGTCGATACGGTCGAAGCACTTGCTGTAGTCGGTATAAATGACATCCACCTGCGCACGTTGATCCATACCACCCGATATAAACTCGTGCGACAACACCAAGTTAGTCGTAGTGGATCTTTTTTTGAGGAAGCCATGTTGTTCCCCCCCGAAGTTACTTTCCATAGCCGCATAAACATCGTTATACACTATACGCTCAAGGATCTTTGAAAATAAACACAACTTAGATATCGGGCGATAGTTCGTAACATCAGATTTGTTTCCTTTCTTGTGAACAGGGGTGATGAATGCTGATTTCCAAATTTTAGGTACTATACCCTCGGCAATAGATGGACTGAATAGGATACACAATGGGACTACCAAACTAGCAGCACATTGCACTATAAACTCTGGGGGTATGAGATCCGGGCCACCTGATTTAGAAAGGTCCAAGGACTTAAGCAGTTTCAGTACTCTAGAATGAGATATTTCTAACGTACTGATAAATGCAACACTATCATCACCACTAACACCACTATAAGTCTGCGAAGATGTACCAGGGACGTGCACAGGTTCTTGAAAAGTGGAGTGAAAGTACGCCGCAAATAAATTGCTGATATCCTCACCACTACTCGCTGTGACGTCACCATACTGCATGAACTTAGGAATTGCATTAGAAATTCTCTTACTTTTCATATATGACCAGAAAGATTTTGGATTTTTGATTATCGATGATTCTATTTTATCCATGTATGCATCATAGCATGTCTTTTCCAAGTTAATGGCCCTGCTCCGTAATAGGGAAAAAGAATGAAAATCAGAGATATTACCATACGTTTTATATTTACGATGATACTTATATTTTTCTTTTAATACCTTTATTAGAGCAGAACTATACCATAAAGGATACGATGATTTTTTAACACATTTAAGAGGGATGTACTTGTCCCTAAGTTCATATAATATACCGTAAAAGATTTCAACAGCACTTTCCAATGACTCCGAATTTAAAAGGCCAGTCCAGTTTATACTGTCCAATTCAGATCTAATGGCCACATAGTCACCCTTAGAAAACATGTACCGACGTGTTGCGTTGTCCGCCAATTTATGAATTTCAACAAAATCAGCTCGAATTGATATCGGTTTGTGATGCAAATCAACTGGCAGAGCCAATGGATCATGACATTCACTGACACTCAAAGAGTCATTAGAAAAAACTAGGTCCAAAACCCTTCCGTTGATATTCCTCTGACCGTTATACTGAGACAAGTTAGAAGTAAGAATGGCATCAAAAAAATCGCTTAAATGCTGACACGTAACATTTTGCTGAATCAATTCATTGCTACCATCGTCGGTACTCACTATCCAGTCTACACTATTGCCGAAGTTAAAATCACCCAATATTATAAATTTGTCCAACGGGTGTGTTAAAATTAAGTTTGTCATGTTATCAGTGAAGTTATTTAATTGTATGTTATATGAATTGCCAAGATTCTGCTTACAAAGATAAAGGGCGCAAATGTGCAATCTATAAGAAGTAGCAGGACGAGACCTCCTGAGAGTAAGGGACACCCAAATGTCCTCAGCAGAACTACACCAATCACGCCTCTCGACTACAGCAAGCTCGCTTCTCACCGCTATTAAAACACCCCCACCCCGCTGTTGAGCAGTACGGGAGTAATCACGATCTCGTCTTATCACCATGTACCGACCATCAAACATCTCACTGCTGAATATATCATCTACCAGCCACGTCTCGGTAAAAACAATAACATCATATGAACTAAGTAGTATTTTACGGAAGATACTGTTCGTTTTCGTACGCAGGCCACGCACGTTCTGATAATATATGCTAAGAGTGAACATTTTTAAATCTAACTATAATAAAATATACAACAAAAACAGATACGTTGCATAGTAAAGGCGCACAAGATTGTCTTTCTATAAGAAGTAAGTAAACTACGAGGGTAGAAGCTAATAACTCGCGATAAATTAATAGGCACTGTAATGCACAGTGTCCGAAAAATAACACTATTAAGTAATATACGACCATCGACTTATGAATAGAAACAAAAGGTGACGAGCAAAAACAAGATAAGAAACGCTCGGGACAGATTGCATTAAGGAACACGATGCCGCATTCAAAATTGAGCCATAACGGAGTACACAAAAGATCATAATTATATTGGTACAACTTATATGAGCAAAAATAATATTTAAAAGACTTACTTTCTAGCACCGTGCAATGACACAATGCCAATAGGAAAACACCAATAGCACACTGCATTATGTGGTTCTCAAACTTTACATGTAAGTAAATAGATTTTAAGTATTTTATAAAGTTTCCTAGATTAGTTACACAATTTTCGCGAGATCCTTTTCCGATTTGACAAAAATTACCGGAGAAGTGTCCATTTTCCTCGTGTGGATTTTTGAATGTTTGACCCACACGTATTGAAAATTCATTTCCGCCGCCAGTTTTTTGGTTTTTGACAACAGTAACTTATTTTTTGTTGTAAGGTGGTCATTAATAAATACTCTCTGATTCCCCGCTAGACCAAATTGGCTTGCCGCTATCGGTGAAGTCTTGAGAGCAAATCTTGCAGCAGCAACAAAATCCTCCTTCACGTAGCGACTACAGAAACAAACTATTATTGGTTTAGTACGATCTTTTTCCCTCGCAGGCACCCTGGTAACAAAGTTGACTTGTGTTTTGGTAACGGGATAATTTATTTTGGCTCCAATCTTGGTAATAATTTCGAATAGGTTTTCATTATTCACCTGTGGCAAGCCTTTTATTTCCACGTTATTCAAACGCGACCATTGATCCTTAATGTCAGATTCTTCTTCCAACTTTTCTAATCGATCCTGAAGAAGATTCACTTGCTCCTTAACTGCCTCCATCACATCCATACGCTGTTCCATTGCGCAGATTTTGTGTCTGAACTCATTAACCGTCTCCTCAAACTGCTGGTGTAAGGACGATTTTAGTTCAGCGAACTCACTTCTAAGTGCTAAGATCTCCTCTTTTAAACCATCCAAAGGAGCAAGTTTTGCAGCCAACGCTCGTATCTCTTGCAAGACTGCAGATCCCGTGTCCAGTCTTAGCAGTTCCGGTTCCAATATCATAGGTGATCCAGGTGCGCTAGTCGGATTGATAGTAATTGCAACCGCTTCAGGTGGACGAACAACTCCAGTCTGCTTACATTTCATGCATCGCCAAGTGAGTTTTCTATCGCCAAGCTTTCGGTAACCGGCCTCTGTAATGCCTGCACATTGAAAATGCAACTCACGACCACATACCGTGCAAGGCACTCCATCCGACATAGATTCGTCACAGGCTCCACACATTTTCTCCATTTCGTACCGGTTGGTATATAAATAATTTGTTCAAAACAATAAACAGCAACAACCTCAAACTTCGAGAAACACTGTTCAAGCTTTATAAATCGTTAGTAGGTTCAACTTAAACACGACCGTAAACAACAGTGCCTACGACCGTACTGATGTAATACATGATTAAAGTACACATTATTATCTACAAAAAAGTTTGCGAGAGAATGTATTTCACTAACATAGTCACAATAGCAGCTTTTGTGTTCTAAAATTTTATTAGATCGCCGCGCCGGTAGAAACAAAAGTTGGTTAAATGTTTATTGTAGTATTCATTTTTATTCAAAAAAATAGTTTAACAAATTGGTAGGTAGGGTAGATAGGTTAGGTGGGTATGTAGGTAGGGTAGGGTAAATAGGGTAGGTAGGTGCAGGTGAGTAGGTTGGTAGGTAGGTATGGTAAGGTGGCTAGATGCATGAAATTTGGCAAAAAGGTTCCTCAAGTGACGTAAGTGAGCACTAAGAAAGTATTTTTGGAAATTCTACCCCTTAGGGGGTAGAAAGTTTGTTTGAAAAATCTTATTCCGTCAGCCAAAATTCTTGAAGCTTGGCACAAATAGTAATCTAAGTAAATGATAAAGGTTGTCATTATTCGTTTTTCGAAACTATCCCCAAATGATGATTTAGGGGGTGTTGAAGTTTGTATGAAAAAATCAGATTTCTTGGGTCAATAAACTTGAAACTTGGCACAAATACTAACCTAAATGAATATTGAAGGTTGTAATTATTATTTTTTGAAACTACCCCCAAAATATGATTTAGGCGATGTTAAAGTATTTTCGAAGAATCTTATTTCTTGGGATAATAAACTTGAAACTTGACTTATTTATTTATTTATGTAGGTACACACAAAACACTTAAAAGATAAAGTACATCTAGAAAGATAGAATAGCACAAAAGTGCTGCTTATTTCTAGAGAAATTTCTTCCAGCAGACCTACGATAGGAGAATTAGATAATAAACATAGACACTGTGTGTATAAGTACAAGGAAAGGTAATAAAACTAAACTTAAACACACATAATATATAAAATTACAATAAGTGCCTATATATATCAAAAAAATACATAATTACTAGAAAATAAATAAATACCTATAATAAATAAGATCACGGGATAGCAGAAAGAAAGTGTTCTTTGAATTGCTTTTTAAAATTAGAGATACTTTTAGCGTCACAGATCTTAGGTGGAAGTGAGCTCCACAGTCGTACTGCATGAACAGAAAAGGAGTGGGAATAGAAACGAGTTTTATGGGATGGGAAATTGAGATGGCGTTTAAGGAGAGATCTACACAGGACATCAACAGGGCGAGTAAACGAAAAACGGTCGCGCAGGTAGCCAGGGTATGCAGGGTTAAAAAGGATGGCAGGGGACATAATACGCGAGTGTTCCTGCGAAGACGGACAGGGAGCCACTTGAGATCCTTGCAGAACTGAGAGACATGATCGTATTGCCTAAGACCAAAAACAAAACGAATACACAGGTTTTGCAAGCGCTCAAGCTTATCTAAGAGCTCCTCATTACTGAGGAGCTCCGAAGTAAGCTTGAGTGCTACGATGTAGATGCTACCATCCAGATAGCAGGCATCGGTGTAGTCTATGATCAGCTGAATTAAGGTTTAGGCTAAATACATTTTATTATTAAATGACAGGAGACTTTGAAGATTTTTTAAAGAGTGGAAGGAGAAATGTACTTTACGACTAACTTCATTTACTTGCGCTCGCCAAGTAAGATTGCTGTCAATTAAGACACCGAGATTCTTTGCCGTATCAGTGTAAGGAATGGTCGAGCCGTTAAGGGTTAGTGGCGTCAAGGTAGAAGTCTCAAGCGCAGTGCGATAACACCGACTGCCTATCATCATGGCCTGGGACTTGGGAGCATTAATCTTTAAGCTGTAAGATTTAGCCCATTCACTGATTCTCTCCAGGTCACGATTCATGTCATTAATCGCTGAGTCCGCGTCTACAAGCAGGAAGTGTCAATAAAGCTGCAAATCGTCCGCGCAAAGATGGGAGTTGGAGGTGATAACCTTGGTAACAGTGTTTATGAAGATAGAGAAAAGATGAGGAGAGAGAACGCCACCCTGAGGAACACCAGCAGTAAGATCACACTAATCAGAGAAGATATCTTCTAGGCGGACACACTAAGAGCGATCCCAAAGATATGAGTCAAACCAAGCGAATGCAGAAGAAGATAAGTTAATAGATTGCAAGATCCCAAGCAGAATGTTGAAATCCACAGAGTTTAACGCACAACTCAAGTCAAGTAGGACTAACACGATTAGAGAATTATTGTCCATAGCTCTGTGGATTTCATCAGTGACCTTCAGAAGTGCAGTTACTGTATTGTGACCCGCACGAAAGCTAGATTGGAAAGTTCAGATAAGTGCTTTGGACGAAAGAAATCTGGAAATTTGACCATGAACGATGTTAAAGTGTTAAAGTTGGCAAGAACTTTAGATAGGAAAGGTAGAATGGATATGGGTCAGAAGTGAGATAAAGAAGAAGGATTGGTTATTTTGGGAAGTGGAATTATGTGTGCCTGTTTCTGTTACTTAAATACCAACCTAAACAAACAATAAAGGTTGCCATTATTAGTTTATCGAATCTTCTCCCAAAAGACGATTTAGGGGGTGTTAAAATATTTTTTGAAGAATCATATTTCTTGAGTTAATAAACTTGAAACATGGCACAAATACCAACCTGAGTAAACAATAAGACAACCTTTATTGTTTACTCAGGTTAGTATTTCTGCCAACTTTCAAATTATAAGTTTTTCGAAACTAACCCCAAGCTAAGAATCTTACTGGACCGGGTTTTTTAATTCCATGGAAATAAAGTTAATTATCAAAATTTTAATAAAACTACCCCTCAGATAGGGTTAAGGGTTGTTAAAGTGTTTTGAGGAATCATACTGCGCAATCTGACTAACATAAACGAAAAATTAAAAAGAGAAGAAAAGAGTGATTAACATATTTGGGTTGTTCAAAACTGGACCCTCAACGGGGCTAAAAAGGGTTATTCATTTTTAGAGGAGGATTTTACTTTGTGGCTGTAACCTGACATTTATTAATCTATAAGGCAAATTACAAATTGTCCCAATCCAATAAAACCTGTATATCTACGACACTCAATTTTTTTTATTGATTTAATAATAGCTTATTTTTGGTCGCCTTCATTAACTGCACATAAGAAAATCATTTATAAGATAAACGAAATCATGCGAACGAAGTCGCGGGCGGAGTGCTAGTTCATTATATTATTACTGTATAGTTACGCTAATGCGTAATAGGTATAAATAAAATCAAACCGACTTCCTGAACAAAAAACTACAAACCAAAAAATTACTTTCTTTTCCGAAGTCGGTGTCTTTGTACCCATTTTTTTTCAGTTTTTCGACACCGACTTCGGTAAAGAAAGTTATTTTTTGGTTTGTAGTTTTTTGTTCAGGAAGTCGGTTTGATTTTTTGTTAAAAAGTTTTTTTATTTTTCTCTTTTTAGTTTTGGTAGGTATATCCAATTAACATGCTAATCATTTATGGCCAAAGTACATCTCATGACGATTCCAATAAGCCCAAGCACGACTAGGATACATTGTTTTATTTCAGAGTTCCAGTGCCTACCTTCCGGCTTCATCATCAGAACAGTTCAATGGTACCATTTTCATCAGTACCATTCATTTATAAGTATTTGCTTAATCATAGTCGGTTAACTATTCGAGATATTTTATACCCGTGACATACTTAGCATTAAGGAGTTTCAGTGGCCATCTGTGGTCTTCTTCATCAGTTCCACTTCACCAAATTATACTTTCTGAGTGCAAGTGATTGCATTGTTGGTAAAAATACCAAAATCACTATATAAATGCCTATAATATTTGAGGAGTTCCCTCGATTTCTCTAGGATCCCATCATCAGATCCTGACCTGATGACTATGGGACCAACTAGGAAGTATACCCTTCAAAACAAAAGAAGATTTTTTGAAATCGGTCCAGGCGTCTTTGAGTAATCGGGGAACATACATAAAAAAAAAAAAAAAAAGATTCCGACGAATTGAGAACCTCCTCCTTTTTTTGAAGTCGGTTAAAAACAAGCGGCTTTAGGTACATGACCCTTGAAAAAATAAATTAAATGCTTTGGTAAACTTTCCTCTCTTCTGCAATTTTTCTTCTGTATTGTCATTAACCTCACCTCCTCAGGAAGGTCTCGGATGGTTAATTGTCAAACAACAAGTAACTCTTCTCGAAACAGCTCAAATATTGAAGGACAGAATCTCGTTGCAAGCTTCTCGTAAGCCAAGTAAAAAGAGAAGTTATTCCTTTTACTAGGCTTAAGGCAATCCCATTGAAACGAGAAAGACTCAAAGAATCTTCTGACTTTATAGTTCCTCATTATTATTTTATGTATTGGGTAGAAAAACTTATGTTTGTAGATCGCGATATCTGGAAAATAATATAAGGAAAATAATCGTAAATTCTCAATCTCATCAAATATCTCGCTTACGATATTTGTTTTGTCTTGAGCACTTTGATTCGATTTTAATTATTCAAATTGATCAAGGCAAAATAAATGTCGGTTAATAAATATTATAAAGAAGAATAAAAGTAGAACATCATTATTTAATTTGAGCCGGTTTCGCGCTTCTATATAATTACTTTGTTAGTTATTAAATGCTCAATTTCGAAAATTCTCTAGTTTGTGAAACTCCTATCTGTAGGCGACACTGGCTCTTAAACGTTTTTTCTCCGGCTCTAATTTAAATAGCCTTACCAGGACAAGATTCCCAACGGATCATAACAGGACATAACCGGTGGACCACTTTCTGGATGGCATTCTTGCCAGTAACAAATCTGTCATTAGGGTTGTAGGTCTTAAATATTTCTCTGAAATAAATTACACGTTATGTACGTGGTAGCTGTGATATAAATGTAAGATATTCGCGGCGAAAACGGCACTTACTCGAGAATGGAATTAGTAGCATTAATTCCAAATTCATTTTTACTTAACGAAATTATCCCTGGTGCGACAAACTTTTCATCCTGCTTCACAATCCAATTTGACAATAGTTCATCCAGAGGTTTGACAACTACCATATCTGTTTGCAAACATATGCCACCAAATTTGTTGAGAGTCAGAATTCGCAGTATGTCTGCGGTATGCTGTATTGGAAATTTGCTTTCCTTTAAATTGTTGGATAGTATTGGCTGTACGACTGTCCTCTTCGAGTATTCAGCTATATGGACTCTTAAGAACTTCACATTGGGAAAGTGAAGGAGCTTGGCAAGGCAGCTATACTTAAGATCGTAATCGGTAACTGGTGCGCTGAACAGCACGAATACCTCTCGCTTCGGATGAGCTCTGGCAGCTGCTTCCACTGAACAAGCTTCTCGAGCACTTAGTTCGCCGATATAAGACGTCTTGTGAAAAAAAAGTGAATCATTCGCTTTCGGAGCAAATCTCGGGTCTTCTACCGATTGCAATGCATCTCCTTCGTTGGAGTAATAATTACCTATAGTATTCCAGTAACTAATGGAATACAGTTCTTTAAAAATGACTATTATACACATTGTTATACAAGCGAAACTTAAACTTCGTTTCGCTTTTCGTAATTTTTTCATTATTGGTCTTATTCTTATGAATTTCATCATTTGAATGACATTGTAAACAGTAGCACATGTTCGAATATTTTTTGTTTTCATTTAAAATATTTATTGTTTTTTCGCCGATTCCCCGAGTTTTGTTTATGTCAATAGAATGTGATCGGATATTGGCGTATTCTGTCCGGAATGTTCATAGTAATAATAGTCGCACGGGTCAATCATTACCAAGACCAGTCCGTGGATGCGGTGGATGTGTTACCGACCATTAACTACATGCTTGAGAAAGCGACATCAACAGTCATAAGGGCTAAAATATGTCGGTACATAAGATAGGATGACTAAAATTTTTACATATTTATAACTTGTAATTGTGTTACTCTTGAGCGAGTGGAACAATTTAAGTACCTAGGTCACTTGGTCACCACTGACCTCAAGGACAATGCTGACATTGAAAGGGAACGGAGGGCTCTTTCCGTGCGTGCGAATATGATAGCTCGTAGGTTTGCACGTTGTACTGCAGAAGTAAAGGTGACGCTCTTTAAAGCATTCTGTACCACCTTCTACACTTGCAGCCTGTGGGAGAAGTATTCGCGGGCGTCGTATGGGGCCCTTCGGGTCCAGTATAATAACGCGTTCAGAAAACTGATGGGGTTGCCTTGGCGTTGTAGTGCGTCAGGGATGTTTGCAGCGGCGCGTGTGGATTGTTTTTACGCGATAATGCGCAAGCGCGCAACATCAATTGTGGCCCGGGTTATGGACAGCCCTAACAGGGTTCTGAAAATGATTGCTGACAGAGTGGACTGTCCGTATATAGTTCACTGCTGTCAGTTACATGTGTCACCGTATCGTGTTGTTTACTAACACTTAGTTTTAAGCACATTGTTACTAACCCTATATGAGTTTTCGCTCGAAATAAAGTTTTTGAATTTGAATTTGAATAACGTAACACTTTTACGATGCACCCTGAAGATTTTCAAAGTTACCACTTTATTTTATTAGTTATAGATAGGGAGAGATTGTCGGTTCCTAGATCTGATCCAAAATAGAATAGAATAGAATATACTTTATTGTACACCATAAAAGTTACACAGCTCTTTTATAAGAAAAACGACCAGAAACCAGACGACGAGGAAATTGGAAAACATGGTGTTTCTTAGCTATGCAGTAAGGATTCTGGTTGAAATAAGTAGATGACCGAAAATAAAAAAAAAGCGCATAGAAAAATATGTTAATGTAATTCATTTTACCAAGAGCATCTGGTATAGATATTTCTAGGCAATTTTTTCTAAAAAAGAAAAACTCAATTGGATTTATCACAAGGTATTTTGTTATAGAATTTAACACAGTACCCCATGAAAGATGAGTGTACTTTAGCTAGTCTATAAGATGGTTGGTCTAACTTATCTTTATTTCTCGTATTTCAATTGCGTCTATCACTGACTTTACTAAAGAGATGAATATTTTTCCTTACATACATAATATTTTCATAAATGAATTTGCAAGAAACTGTCATAATATTAATCTTTTTAAATAGTTCCCTAAGAGATTCTCGCTGACCTAACTGATATATGGTTCTGACAGCTCTCTTTTGCAATACAAATATGGATTCAATGTCAGCCGCTTGACCCCACAGTAAAATACCGTATGACATAATGCTGTGAAAGTAACCAAAATAGACCAAACGCGCGGTTTCTACATACGTTAACTGTCTTATCTTCCTAACAGCATAAGCGGCTGAGCTTAGCCGACCCGCAAGAGATGTTATGTGAGGACCCCATTGCAATTTGTCGTCTAGAGTGATTCCCAAGAAAACTGTTTGATTTACAAAGTCCAGCTTTTCGCCATTTAATATGATGTCGCATTCTGTACTTCTAACATTCGGCAATGTGAATCTAATACATTTGTTTTATTTTCTTTTATTACCAAATTGCATGCCGTGAACCAATTTTGGACCTGATGAATAGAGTTATTCACATCATCAAGATTTTGTGACCGCCGATCTATTTTAAATATCAAAGAAGTGTCATCAGCAAACAACACCATCTTCGGTTGATTTAGTAGTAATTTAGGTAAATCGTTAATATTTACTAAAAAGAGGAATGGACCCAAAATCGAGCCTTGAAGAACACCCATTTCCATTTCAGACCCTAGTGAGTTTACGCCGTTTACCTGAACTTTAACTTGTCTGGTTTTTAAATATTATCTAAGTAACTCAAGGGCTGTGTGTCTAATTCCATAGTGCTCGAGCTTCAAAAATCAAAATCAAAATCATTTTTTTTATTTCACATAGGCCTACATGGGCACTTATAAAACGTCGACAAAAGGTGCACGGTTCGGGTTGGTCGTTTCCTATGGAGAAGAACCGGCAAGAAACTCCATGGTTACTCTTTTAAAATGGTTTGGTGGTTATTCTTTTAAAACTCTTTTAAATGGTTTGGTTTTACAATATTTCCATGTTACAGCATTAGAACTTATATATGGGGGGACAACGTAGGCCCGACTTATGACAATAAGTCGTAAGAAATTAAAAAAAAAAAAAAAAAGATTATATATTATATAAAAAAAGTTAACAAATGTTAACTAGCATCTAGAAGGCCTACAATGTTCACAAATTCACAAAACAATCGGCAAAAGAATCTATACAAAAGTAAAAAAAAAAATAAGTATAACAAGACTAAATTTAACATGTGGCACAAATGTTTTTATCATTGCTGTAACTATTCTTAGCAAAGCGCTATAAAGATGATTGAAAACCATTGTAAAAAGTCTAATTAAAAGAAGGACGCTGGACGCTGGTTTTTGTAGCTGGATATCAGATTTCCTTTGCGAACGGTCGATCCGAGTAGTCATAGACGGCTGCTCCTCTGACCTTATGGCTATTGATTCCGGAGTTCCTCAGGGGTCTGTTCTCTCTGCAACTCTTTTCCTGCTACACATCAATGACCTTCTTCAGCTTGGTATTGTTGGGTACGCAGATGACAGTACTGTTTCAGAGAGATACCTGTCCAGCGCAAGAACCAGCGTGGATGAAGTTCGTTCCTTGAGAGAGACTATGGTAGAGCGGACAGATCGGATTGAGCTCCTAGGCATGGAGTTGACATCCAGTCTTAACAGATTTTGATTTTGATTTTTGAAGCTCGAGCACTATGGAATTAGACACACAGCCCTTGAGTTACTTAGACAATATTTAAAAACCAGACAAGTTAAAGTTCAGGTAAACGGCGTAAACTCACTAGGGTCTGAAATGGAAATGGGTGTTCTTCAAGGCTCGATTTTGGGTCCATTCCTCTTTTTAGTAAATATTAACGATTTACCTAAATTACTACTAAATCAACCGAAGATGGTGTTGTTTGCTGATGACACTTCTTTGATATTTAAAATAGATCGGCGGTCACAAAATCTTGATGATGTGAATAACTCTATTCATCAGGTCCAAAATTGGTTCACGGCATGCAATTTGGTAATAAAAGAAAATAAAACAAATGTATTAGATTCACATTGCCGAATGTTAGAAGTACAGAATGCGACATCATATTAAATGGCGAAAAGCTGGACTTTGTAAATCAAACAGTTTTCTTGGGAATCACTCTAGACGACAAATTGCAATGGGGTCCTCACATAACATCTCTTGCGGGTCGGCTAAGCTCAGCCGCTTATGCTGTTAGGAAGATAAGACAGTTAACGTATGTAGAAACCGCGCGTTTGGTCTATTTTGGTTACTTTCACAGCATTATGTCATACGGTATTTTACTGTGGGGTCAAGCGGCTGACATTGAATCCATATTTGTATTGCAAAAGAGAGCTGTCAGAACCATATATCAGTTAGGTCAGCGAGAATCTCTTAGGGAACTATTTAAAAAGATTAATATTATGACAGTTTCTTGCAAATTCATTTATGAAAATATTATGTATGTAAGGAAAAATATTCATCTCTTTAGTAAAGTCAGTGATAGACGCAATTGAAATACGAGAAATAAAGATAAGTTAGACCAACCATCTTATAGACTAGCTAAAGTACATTCATCTTTCATGGGGTACTGTGTTAAATTCTATAACAAAATACCTTGTGATAAATCCAATTGAGTTTTTCTTTTTTAGAAAAAATTGCCTAGAAATATCTATACCAGATGCTCTTGGTAAAATGAATTACATTAACATATTTTTCTATGCGCTTTTTTTTTATTCATTTGTTACAAATGGGGCGGTGTGTGGACATTGGTATGATAGTCACGAAATCATTGGAATGATTCCCTCCAATGATTTCGTGACTATCATACCAATGTCCACACACCGCCCCATTTGTTTAAGTAAAAATGTTCAGTATGTCTGCGATATGCTGTATTCGAAATCTACTTTGCCTTTTTTTCGAAGTCGGTCACTGGTGCGCTGAACAGCACGTAGATCTATCTCTTCGGATGAGCCCTGGTAGCTGCTTCCACTGCACAAGCCTGGCGGATAGTCAGTCCACTGCGATAAACCTCGTGGAAGAAAATTGGGATAAGCGCGTAGTGTTCCACGCGCGCCCCTCTTGGGCGCCCCATTCACCTATAATAATATAGCACAATATAGATGAAAAGATTGAGCGAGCTTGAAACGGCTTTCAGACTACGCTATACTACTGTGCTATATAGTATAGCAAAGGCGGACCTAATACTATACTGAATAGCATGGCGTTCACATTACGCGATATTATCGCAAGCATTTGTAGTTCGCAAGCTCAGTTGATCGCGATCTTTGAAGAGTGTGCACAGTTTCCGGGGGTGAGGGAGGAGGGAGAGGGCGGCGCGTGATATAGCACAGCATAAACTCAGCACATCGTACCAATTTTATAGCGTATAGTAAGCCTATAATATATAGTACAGTACAGTGTGAACGTGTCCATAACAATGTGTGGAGCGCGATATTTTTGTGCTTTGAGCTATATACTATACGAATATGCTATTATATTATGGCGTAGTCTGAAAGACGCTTGAATTTTATTGCTCATTACGGTTGCGATCGGTCAGTCACGCAAATGGCGAGCAAGACTACTGAGTGTAGACTTCTTTTCAACCAT
This sequence comes from Orthosia cruda, assembly GCA_964057195.1. Taxonomy (NCBI): domain Eukaryota; kingdom Metazoa; phylum Arthropoda; class Insecta; order Lepidoptera; family Noctuidae; genus Orthosia; species Orthosia cruda. Next base: position 49,283,632 of record OZ059826.1, on the reverse strand, counting down.
TCTTAAGTGACGCACTAAATAGATAGGATGCAAAGAGGTTCGAGGCACCGTGTCCGGGAAAACTTACAATATGATACGTGCATTGACATACAAGAACATAGTAGATAGACAAGAACATTCATGAAAACCATTTGTTCAAATGCTGACCAGCGAGCACGGCCTACTGGGCCAGGCTTGAGTCACACATTTTTATCACAGTTTGGGAGCAAAAACCGTGATAAAATGCGTGAAACACGCATAACACAGAGGCCATGCTCGCCCCGCTGCTGGTGAGTTAGAATGAAAGTTCACTGCAGCGCAAAACATTAAACCCATATTCGTTTTTATTTATTCAACAATATCACCAGTATGGCTGCCGCAAACACTTCGTACTGAGACATGTTGCTCGCGCGAAAATATTGATGCGAGTGGCTTGTCAATTTTATTGAGAGAATTCAATAAATTCTCTCAATAAAATTGACAAGCCACTCGCGTTTGTGTTCAAATTATTGTATTCATTATTATTGAGCAAAAAAAATATTGTGCAATATTATTGTAGTTGTATGGGGCACCTTAGACATCGCGAGGGGAGGCAAACATCTCACTCTCCCCCAACCCGAGGTCGAGGCCCGCAGACGTGCCAGCACCAGCCGGGGGTTTGCTGGCTTGCGGACGTACGATCCTTCCGCAAATACAAGGCACACAAAGCTGAGTGCGAGGTGTGACTTGCGCCGCCGCCCCTCGCAGCCTGCCACCCCGGGCCATGGCCCTTTTGGCCCTAGGGTAAACACGCCCATGAAAAATATTGATATTGTTACTCGGACTCTTGTGACTGAAAAAGTTCGCGACAATTCTAAATAATTTAATAATTTCTTAAACATAAAGTTATCATAAGTACCTGCACAATTTGAACAGGTAACTAAAACAATACACAACTCTACACTGAACAATGGCACATCCCAAATAATTCCATTTTCATACGCTACGCAAAGGAAACGTCTTATACCGAAACTGACGCCCAGACTCCAGACACGTCGGGCCGATCAATGTGTTGGCTATAACTTAGACCAGACCATCTCCCTCAGGGGTATTTTAACACTACATAGTACATAGATAGGGTAGGGTTTACGACGGGTAGGTAAACCCTTGGGGACAGGTATAGAGTGTTACAATTCAAGTTAATGAAAATGTGAACAAACCCTATTTTGTTATACACAATCGTTTAATGATAGACCATGAAGGAAAACAGTAACAAAATAAATATCTCTGAGCTGTTTAGAAACTGATTAGAAGTTTCTAATTTCAAATTCTCTATAGAAAACTTGAATTGTACATCTATACTAATATTATAAAGAGGAAAGATTTGTATTTTTGTATGTAACGGATAAACTTAAAAACTACTGGACTGATTTCAAAAATTCTTTCACCGTTGGGAAGCTAAACTATCCCCGGGTGACATAGGCAACTTTTTATTCTTGTAATCCCACGGGAACGGGAACAACGTGGGTGAAACCGCGAGGCGTCCGCTAGTCTGCTAATAAATTGCTAACCAGCTCAGAGATTTTAATAGGATCTTGTCAACTTCTGCAACAATACTTTGTTGTCTAATAAAAAGCATCTTAAAGGTAAATTAATTGACTTGTAAAGTAATGGAACTTGGATTTCTTTGGTAACCATCCCTAGTCGGGCCCATATCTGATGGGTTACATTTAGTTATTGGATTGTTGAAATAAGTATTTTACATATGTTTGCAATATTTGTAAGTATGTTAGAACCATGTTCCTATTTATCAAATGAATGAATTTTCTTGTTAATGCTTTTAATACTTTATACCTGTACGTAGTATAGTAAGTAATGCTATTATGGGTGCAACGTCCCCATATAATATGTTAGGACGATGCACATACATTAATAAATTCAACTATTATATGAATTTATTAATGTATGTACATTTGTAAATATTGTAAAGTACTTATTATTTTTTAAAGAGCATGTATGGGGTTTCTTGTGCGTTCTTCTCCATAACAAGCTACTTTTCTGAATGCACGGTAGAATCAATTTTTATTACGTGTAAATTTGACGTTCAAAAGTGCCGCTTAATGGCTAATAAGTTATATATTTTTTACTTTGACTTTGAATATAGTTTTGAAAGTCTGGTTTCTCGACCATGTGTGTAATCGTAAGGCTTGTTTGACTATTACGATATACACTTAGGATACACAAAAAAAAAGCAATATTAATTAGTATTGTCTTCAGTACACCTTGTTCAGGGCCGTATTCCTTCGTCCCTACTTTTTAGGTTTCTATACCCAAAGGGTTAACCCGATTATTAAGACTCCACTGTCTGTCTGTCTGTCTGTCTGTCACCAGGCTGTATCATGAACAGTGATAGATCGACAGTTTAAATTTTCTCAGAGGATTTTCACGGAGCTCAAGACCGGTTGCAATAGACAACTGTGGAATCCCTCCTCTGCTCCAGCTAGGGTACATAAGATCTTAAGTCAAGTCAGTACACCCAGAAATAAAAATAATTTCCAAAAGTATCAACAAACCGGTGCAAACCCGGCTGCTCTCAAAACGGTAAAGGACAACATCGTGAGGAAACGACATGTTCTAGAACTAAAAATTCGAAGACAAGTGACATCCACCAACCCGCACTGACCCGCACAGTTTGGGAACAAAAACCGTGATAAAATACGTAACACACGCCTATCACAGAGGCCATGCTCGCCCCGTTGGTGGTAGATTATGGTCCATTCGCTCTCACAGAAAGATGGTCTGTATCCCAGCAGTGGAAATATTATACGCTTATTATTTATTTATTTAGACTTCATGCACAAAAAGGTACAAAGGCGGACTTAATGCCTTAGGCATTCTCTACCAGTCAACCAAGGGTGGTGAAGAGATAACAAGGCAGGTGCATTATTTAAAGAATTTAAAAAGAAAAAAGTTGTTATTAAAATACTATAATAGGTAAAATACACGTACATATATATTGAATATAATATATACTTATATTAAATATATATTTATGAAGTAACAGAGAAGAAGAAAGTGAGATGACTCTTCTTAGTTGTGCTGAAAATAAAACCGCAATTTCCGCTTGAATGCAAATCGACTTGTAGCCGTCCTGATCTCGAGAGGAAGCTCGTTCCAGAGAAGAATGGACTGAATATTGAAGGAAGAGTGAACAAAATCACTAGTATGAGGAGGACAAAGCAAGAGGAGATTATTGGAAGAACGCAGATCCCGAGCATGTGAAGAACATAGATATTGGAATTTAGACATAAGATAGGAAGGAGGGGTGGGAGAATTGAGTAGGGTGAAAAGCGTGGTCAAAGCACGTAAACTTCTTCTCTGGCGAATCGGCAACCATTTTAGCTCAGACCTGTAGTATGACACATGATCATACTTTCTGAGGTTAAATATGAATCTAATACAGTTGTTCAAGACCCTATCTAGCTTATCCAGTAAGACCGCGTTCATGTCAAAGCAGCACACGTCACCATAGTCAAGAACTGGAAAAATTAAAGTCTGCACAAGCATAATTTTCGTTTTGGCTGGCAGAAACCTCCTCAAACGATACAAGGATCGCAAAGTACCGCTGGCTCTCTGACTGACACTGGACACCTGACTTTGCCAGCTAAGTGTCGAGTCAAGATGCAAACCGAGATCTTTCACACTAGGGCTAATGGGAATGACGGAACCATTGAAAATAATCGGGGGAATAGAGCCAACCGCCATTCTACGCTTCATGCGCGGGCTTCCAATAATAATGGCCTGACATTTTGTGTGGTTTACGTACACCCCAAATCTGTCTGACCAATCCCTGATAGCATTCAAGTCCCGGTTTACATCTTCTATGGCGTCCGATAAATCTTCGATCCGCGCCGATGTATATAGTTGAAGATCATCGGCATAAAGATGATACGAACTCCGAAGACAGTGAGTAATAAAATTAATGAAAATGGAGAATAATAATGGAGATAGAATACCGCCCTGTGGAACACCAGCATCTAGATCACGCCATTTCGACGAAGTCTCATCGACACGAACCGACTGCTGACGTCCCCGAAGATAAGAGGAGAACCATTCCAGCGCTTCGGAAGAAACCATAAGATGGGAGAAGATAGATAGGAGTATATCGTGACTGGCAGCGTTAAAGGCATTGGAGAAATCAATTAATACTAACACAGTGACCTTAGTATCCTCCATTGCTTCTCCAACGTCACCAGTCACTTTAAGGAGTGTGGTGGCAGTACTGGAGCCAGGTCTGAATCCAGACTGGAATGAACTTATAAGATTGTTTCGGTGAATAAATTCCGAAAACTGCTTGTGAACGCAAGCTTCGAGCACTTTGGATAGGAACGGGAGAATGTAGATTGGACGAAAATGACTAGGTAGGGAGGGATTTGAAATTTTAGGAAATGGACGTACGTAGGCCATACGCCACAGGGATGGGAAATGACCGGAATCGAGAGAGAAATTGATGATATGGGTAATAGGTGGGAGAAGAAGGTCAAGGATCAAGGTGACCATGTAACGATTAATGTCATCATGACCCACAGCCTTGGATTTTATGGACAGGATAATCTTTTTAATTTCATCCTCGGTGGCTGGAGAAAAGCGAAATGGTTCTATGATAGGACCGGGTAGGCTAGTAATGGAATTCACCGTCTGAGACAAGATTTGGGGATCCAAATGGTAAGTGGTTGTGAAGTGACGGTTGATTTCATCCAGACCAATCGTCTTGAGGAAATCCACATGACGATTCCTACCGATACCGAGAGTTCCGAGGAATTTCCAGATATCGGCAAGAGAAGAGGCAGAAATGTTTTCGAGAATATGGCGGCATTTGGCGTTGCTTAATTACTTATCATAAAACACATACACGATCATAAACACCTACTGAAACCCAAAAACACTCCATTTCAACCCAACATGAAATCCTGCTGAAACTAACACGGCATTCAAGTTCCTTAGCAGGTGGTAGGTAGTTTTCCTAAGTGAGTTATTAAACTAAGTCTGATATATACTAATGAAGTACAGCCGGGCTGCGACATTGTGCAAGTTCGACAGATGTTTTGGACGGTCGGTACAAGTTTGTACCTAGACTTAGCCTGCTAGTCGGTCGAACACTACTTGAGGACCGGGAGCTGGGTTTGAAGTTTGTAACTTTCCAATATTGAAATGGTTTTATTTTGATTGATGACTTATTTGATAAGAAAATGAAGATGGAGAAGATGATAAATTATCATTAGTCTAAGCTAATTTTAAAATGTGAAATACAAGCAATCAGCAAAATAAATATTATAAAGAGTAAGAAATTATTAGGTTATCCCAAAATCATCATGAACGAGGTGTATAAAAATACTGTTATATATTGTTCTAGGAGAACAATATATATTGGTCTAGATGAATTATTTATTTGTAAAACAAATGTGTAGAAGAATAATGTCGTCATGGGGCAGTTTTCCATCAACAGAGCATGACATCCATCCAGAATTTGGGCTGCTGTTAGGCAAATTCTGATTTAAAAAAATCATTATTCTTTGCCTGACCTAGGTGTCAAATCGGTTGTCATGCTTACCATCACTAAACCAAATAATATATACAATTAAAAAAAATACAAGCTTTATAGCTTATCAGATTTGACCCGAACACACATACATACACACATACATTGCAAGTTTATAAAAATCTTGTAAAAAAAAAAGCAGTCAGTGACAATGAACGATATAAAATCTTGACGCAAGTAGAAAAAAAACCAAAAATCCCGACTTCTTGAGAAGCGAACTAAAAAGACGTAAACAATAAGAAAATCATGCTGTGCATTCGGAAGATACATATTCGCGAGCTGGCTGACCAAATCCAGATGTAAAATCAAAATCAACAAAATCGGTCAACGCGTTAGGTCTCTAGAACGCCACATAGAAACAAACATACATACATAGACTGATAAACAGATTACCTTCCTTCGGCAGTCGGGTAAAAATGCTTGTATCTGGTGGGTAACTTATAGATATTCATGTCAGACCTTCACGCGCCTTCTGCTACACTTGCCAAAATACCAACCTTTGAGTTACAATATGTTTTAATAGTCCCAAGCTCCCGAGCTAACCTACAAAACGCGAAAGTGCGACGGTCGCCGGCAGTTGTATTATGCACACGGCGAACCATCCAGCCTCCAGCGATAAACTGCTCGACACGTTCCTTGTACAAGTTTCGATTGGATATTGGTTTTAGTTCAGAATATTATGCTGTAATGTTGGCAGTTCTGGAATTATACCTGCCCAATAATTTTAGGGGAGATTAGTAGGAACATGGTAAGTTGGATGGCTGTTCTGTGTTGAGAAATTGTTTTCGTGTTTGACATTGTTATTTAGTGATCAATGATGTCGACTACATAGGTGACCCCATGATCTGCTTAAGGCTGCGGGAAACCATCGGACGGGATACCTATATACCTGGTAGATATTGTGACTATTGGGGGAGACCTATGTTCAGCAGTGGACTACTTTCGGCTGAAATGATGATCATGAATGATGTACTGTTGTAACCCTCCCTAGGTCACCGGGCTATAATTGTTTTTATGGTTTTGCTCTTGACTCTAGTCTAGGCCATTGGTGACAAAGACAAAGTCGACGATGGAGTGAGCTTGCTCAGAAGAAGCCAGTTCACAGTCAACTTTGAAGAGATTCGGGTTGAATGCGTTCGGAAACACAGAAGCAGGTAGTGAGTTCCACTATTTTGCTGTGCTCATTATGAAGGATGTTTGGAAACACTTGGTGCAAATTGGTGAGATGCTAAACCAGGTAAGGATGGTAACTCACAGTGCGTCTCGATGTTCGATGGTAGAAGGCGGGCCCGGCCGGTGCGACAATAGCGCCAAAAACAAATCAAAAACATCATAACAAGCATCTCTATTCTACCCGATAGTTACAGTGCAATTCATATTCATAGTCCCGATATGACATAGCGCTGTATATATTAAGCTATCCATAGTCCATCCAATATGCGCGGACGGGAAAAACTGACAAGTTTCCAGTTGTTTCCAGTCGTTTCCACTACACAGAATTGGGTGTAACGAGTAACTATCGTTTGTGACAGGACACAACAGATTCACAGATATTTTGTCGCAGAAAAGTCATGTTTTTGTGACCCGTTTGTTATCAGGAAAATATTATGTGTTTTATTTGCACATGACAACGTTGCTTGTCGTTGTCGTGAGATTTTAGCCAGTTAAGGTGGTGACGTTAAAAGTCAAACCATGGAAGACATCAAAGATGCCCCAATTTCTGATTAAAAAATTGGCAGTTGAGTATTTGTCAATCTTTTCTTTAGCATCAAAACCTGTCTAAATATGTCATTAAAGTAGACACTTTCTTAAGTCCGAATACTAAATTCAGAAACCCGCCCAAAAGAATCGTCATAAATAAGATTTCTCTATCTTAGATTTTTCTATGTAAAAGAAAAGTATTTATTTGCCACAAAACGACATAGTTACACACAAACACTTTTTGTATTATAAACATCATTGAACTTTGAAATTGTGCTTTAAAAGCACATAGATTTATTAACCTATCAGAGTTATTATCCTATCAGAGACACTTTCAATATAGATAAGAACCAATAATGCTTCCTCTCTCCATCCCGATATATCCAACCAAAAAAAGCAGAACATTTAGTTGTGGCGATAGTCAGTTTCGGTTTCAACCCCAATCGACTTTCGATGGGACACTAGTTAAAGCACACTGTGACACACGGACAAAATGTCTTATCTATACTAATATTATAAAGAGGTAAAGTTTGTGGGTTTGTGAGTTTGAGACGTTGTAAGGGGTAATCTCTGGATCTACTGAACCGATTTTGAAATTTCTTGCACCAGTAGAAAGCTACATTATTCCTGAGTGTTATGGGCTATAATATAATTTCAAAAAATTAGAGACCCTTATGAAAATTGCAAAAATGTAACCCAAGGTAGAAAAATGTTGCCTATAAAATTCATTATTTGGCGTGCGCTGAGAAAACTATTGATATTGATAGATACAAAATAGTAGGTAGGTAGATAGGGTAGGGGAGGTAGGGTAGGCAGGGTAAGCAGGGTAGACAGGGCTTGCAGGGCGGGCATGGTAGGCTGGGTAGGCAGGGTAGGCAGGGTAGGCAGGGTATGCAGGGTAGGCAGGGAAGCCAGGGTAGGCAAAGTAGGCAGGGTAGGCAGGGTATGCATGGTAGGCAGGGTAGGCAGGGAAGGCAGGGTGGGCATGGTAGGCAGGCAATTTTTGGCGTTCCATAATTGAAGGCTCAAATTGAAGTATGTTACAGAACTCTTGTTGCTCTGATAGGTTAATAAATCTATGTGCTTTTAAAGCACATAGATTTATTAACCTATCAGAGTTATTATCCTATCAGAGACACTTTCAATATAGATAAGAACCAAAAATGCTTCCTCTCTCCATCCCGATGTATCCAGCCAAAAAAAGCAGAACATCCAATTCCCAAAAACAAAAAAAAGTTCATCGAAACCAACAAGAGTTCTGTAACATACTTCAATTTGAGCCTTCAATTCTGGAACGCCAAAAATTTAACGGACATCCCTAGGTAGAGCTGCCTATGCACAGACTACCAAGACGCCTCGGTGGCCATTGCTAGAGATCGTATTTTCAAAACTTTCTATACAAACCAAGAGTGAATGTCACTAAATTGACGGCCAGTATCAATTTTGACAAAGACAACACTTGTGATTAGCACACATTGTGTGGGCATGAACATTATGGGTAATGAAGTCTCCAGTAACCTCCATGGAGTGTTTAGGTTGATGCTCAGATCAAATAAAAAGTCAAGAGCAGCAAACAACAAGGTGACGCCGGTTAAAACTTGTTGTCAGTCGAGTTTTTATTTGATCTGAGAGCTCGACTGATAAGCTAAGGCGTAATTTCGTTGTACGTGTGTGCGTGTAATCTATACTAATATTATAAAGCTGAAGAGTTTGTTTGTTTGTTTGTTTGAACGCGCTAATCTCAGAAACTACTGGTTGGAATTGAAAAATTCTTTTTGTGTTGGATAGTCCATTTATTGAGGAAGGTTATAGGCTATATAACATAACGCTGCGACCAACAGGAGCAGAGCATAAATGAAAAATGTTGCAAAAACGGGCAAAATTATTCCTTTTTGAGAGCTTCCGTTGCGTGCGCTGCGTAAACGGTTTAATTACACAACAATCATGTATGTAGAGTAGGTAGGGTTGATGGGTAGGTAGGTAGCCAGTTGACGGGAGCGAAGCCGCGTGGGACAGCTAGTTGTGTATATATACGGCAAGGCGTAGTTTTAACCAGCCAGCGTCACCTTGTTGTTTGCAACATTCCATCTTGACTTTTATTTGATTTGAGGGTTGATGCTAGCACGATTATTATTATTGATGAATAAATTGTATGGCTCAAAGCCCAGATAAAAAAGACGATCGTATTTGAAAATTAGAAGTTCAAATGCGTACGATTTTTTATAGTGATTGAATATGTTTTACATTGTGGATATAAGGGTCAACATAAGGCTTTGTCTTTTACTAGCTGACCCCCGGGGCTTCGCTCCCGTCAACTGGCTTCCTACCTACCCTGCCTATCCTGTCTACCATGCCCACCCTGCCTTCCCTGCCTACCCTGCCTACCATGCCTACCCTGCCTACCCTGCCTACTTTGCCTACCCTGGCTTCCCTGCCTACCCTGCATACCCTGCCTACCCTGCCTACCCAGCCTACCCAGCCTACCCTGCCTACCCTGCCTACCCTGCCTACCCTGCCTACCCTGCCTATCCTGCCTACCCTGCCAAACCTGCCTACCCTGCCTACCATGCCTGCCCTGCATGCCCTGTCTACCCTGCGTACCCTGCCTACCCTGCCTACCCTACCTCCCCTACCTAGATAGGGTACCCTACCTACCTACTATTTTTTATCTATCAATATCAATAGTTTTCTCAGCGCACGCCAAATAATGAATTTTATAGACAACATTTTTCTATCTTAGGTTACATTTTTGCAATTTTCATAAGGGTTTCTAATTTTTTTGAAATTATATTATAGCCTATAACACTCAGGAATAATGTAGCTTTCTACTGGTGTAAGAACTTTCAAAATCGGTTCAGTAGATCCAGAGATTACCCCTTACAACTTCTTAAACTCACAAACCCACAAACTTTACCTCTTTATAATATTAGTATAGATAAGAAATTTTGTCCGTGTGTCACAGTGTGCTTTAACTAGTGTCCGATCGAAAGTCGATTGGGGTTGAAACCGAAACTGACTATCGCCACAACCTTCAGCCCAAGCCGAAGCCGTAGCTGAAGCCGAAAGTTGAATAACCCTTAGAACCATTTTTGTGTTTATTGTGGCTATTTCCTGGCGATGGCGACTAGCCTGCACAACGGAGTTTGATCCCTGCCACTCGCACGTTGCCTGTGCCATCGCATTCTCGCTCATTCGTAACAGCTTGTTAAATTTCGGCATTTGCTAAAAACCTTCGGCCCGAACTTCGGTTACCGAAGGTAGGGCCGAAGGCTAATTTTGGCCGAAGACGATCAAAGCCGATTCTGAAGTTTCGTTCGGACACTAGCTTTAACCTTATTGAACTCGGCCAGCTTGGCGTTCCGTATTCTATGACACTGTGAAAAATTTTTCATTTCGGCAAATTTTCTAGTGTCACGCATGTACTCTTTGGCGTGACAAATTCAATCAACGCGGTGACAACGCGTCCCGTATTTCGGGGACGCCCCTCGGGTGCCTGTTTCATTATCTCTTCAAAGTTAGAGTAAACAGGCTCCTTCTGGGTAAGCTCACTCCATCGTCGACTCTGTCTCTGTCACCTATGACTTAGAGTCAAGAGCAAAACCATCTCAAATAACAAAAAATACAAAAATTTCATCCACGCTGCGTGTAGATGGAATACGTTTTTAGAGAGAGTTTTGTATTGATGCAATTTTGGATGAGTGTTTCTGTTTTTTCGGATGTGCAATACGGTATTGTTTGGTGTGTAGGCTTTGTCAATCTATAAAAGTCAATTGGTAGATAGAGAATTTTCCTAAATAAAAGCGCATTTTTTTCAGGATTCACGTAACTTACTAAATGTTTGTGCTTACTGACAAGTAACAACCATAATTTAGTTGGCTTCGAGGAATAAATTGTCAGTCAGTCTCTAATAAGTCTAAAGTCATTTAATTCGAAACTTTTTTTGGTAAAAAAGTGCTTTTCTAATTGATAACTAACTTACTCAAGGTACTATGTACTATGTTCCCTAGCTGGGATAGAGGTCGTCCACAATAATTATAGTCATCCATCGCGATCGGTCTTAAGCTTCATGCTTCGCCTCACTCTATAATATCTTAACAAATTGTAAAAAAATGACAAAAGGTAACTACGCAGTACGGTATTTATGATAAGGAGGTATAACTATAACTCGTATGTTTATTTAGCCGAAATAATCAAAACATATCGTGTATTTTACGCTTATACAGTTTATATTATGTGCCTATAAAAAAAACCTTATATTGAATATCCACAAAAAATATCATTACTTTATTATTTTACAGAATGGTGTGGATTTGTGTATTATATGTACAGTACACCCACGACTAGGTTAATCTTTACTTTAGATTCTATTCTCTTGGATAAATCGTTTATAGACCAGTGAACCAGTATATCTTTTATGAGGTAGATACATACCAGTTTGTTTTTACAAAACAAATATAGGCACTTTAGTTTTGGGAGTGAGCTACTGCACTTTCAACCTTTGACTGTACCTATATTGAAAAGGTACCTACATAGTCATGTAAAGTCTATTTACTTTAGATTTTTTTGATGATTTACTAAAGTAAACATAAACAGGGTGTGTCATACACCGACACGATAAAAACATACAATGTATTTACATACAGTACATGATTGTGGACGCCCTGTTGGAATTTTTCGTCGGCGTTTTCTTAACTTATGAATTAAAATCTGATTTTTTTACTGCGATCAGTTCAAAATCGTTATTCCTATCTAGCACAATTAGATTTGTATATTCTTTTGGGTTGGCTCGCCGACAAAAATATTTTCTTGTAAAAAAGGTTTTTATTTTGAATATTATAATTATTATATTTTTGCAAACGTTTTTTTTTTTCAAAAATAGAACAAGCCTATGCAAAATCCCAACACTAGGGGGTCCAGAATCATGTACTGAATCGATGGTATTATTTTTCGCGTCGTTGTCAGACACATTCTGTATGTGAACATTGATTTTCATTTCTTATTAAGTTATACATGTCATAAAAACAAAAAAAAAATCTGGTATCAAAATCATATTAAGCCAATAACATACCAAATTTATTTTCTTTTTAATATCGTTGCACATGCTGAGTTAGGAGCCTTTTTGGTCTCGCACGGGGTTTTTTTTTTTTTTTTTTTATTATTGTTTGTGTTGCTTATCTCGTGTCTCCTGTGCGGGTCACAAATAAATATTTTTCTTTCTTTCAAATGCTAAGATACAAAACTCCATTTAGATTTCTAGATAGCCTTTAACATTTTTAAACTTAACATTAGAATCGGGATATTTACCATGTTTACTGTTTGTAGCGAGTTTCCGATATTTCGGCGCTGTTGCAAGCACCATGAACTCGGAAACCCATAGCGCGAGTTTATAAAAGTACGCAAACTTTGGCAATTACGGAAAATCCCTTGTTTTCTATACAAAATAACATAGGAGAACTTTTACAATAACGCGATTGAATAAGTATGAAAACTCGCACTGGGCACAGGTAACATGCCCACCGCTTGTGATTTGAGTACTATACCTGTAGTACCTTTTAAGACGACGGTGGTTGCCAACGACCATGAGGGAACAAAACGCGCATTCGTTTCACACCCGCGCGACCCAAAATAAGGTTTTTTGTACATTCCTTATTATTCTATGTTTTTTTTTTTAAATATCTAAATTTAGATATTTAAATTTTCTTTGAGATGTTGACAATTTCATTAAAATACGCCCAGCGGTTTTGGAGCGATTGTCGTTTTTTTACCGTATTAGACATAACTTTACAAATTAATTACACTATGTATAAAACTCAACATTTTCTTAGATCAAATTATTAAGAAAATGGTCCAAAGTAACATATATTTTTCCAAAAAAATACGAGTAGCCGTTTAGACGTGACTCTCATTTTAAAATCAACTAATCAGGAGTGTCTGCGTCTTACTTCGATAACATCGCACATATGAGAAACAACTCTAGTCTAACACAAACTCTTAACTCTGAACTATCCGTATCCTAGCGCAGAAAAAAAAACTTTTAACTACTCAAGTTTGCGCATCTTTTGTTTAAGTTGCGCTAAGTTAGCTAAGTTGTGGTAACGATTGAACTTAGCTCGCTTATAGTGCTTCGATGTTTGTCGTCTGTCTTCTAAGTTAGGTAGGTACATCAATCACTTTTGTTTGTGGAATAAGTTGTGCGTCGAATTGTTGATAGCTTAGAAGTGTTGTTTCTTGAATATATCAAAAGGATTCATTTTGTGCCAGGGATGAAAACTAGAAAACCGGAAAGCACATGTAAATAAAAGGTCGAAGACATTGCAGAACGAAAATATAGATTTTATGATCGTTCTATATCATCTAACCTATCTAATGCCTTTAAACGAGCTATTCTTGTATGTATGTTGAATTGAATAGAATATACTTTATTGTACACCATAAAAGTTACACATCTATTTTATAAAAAAAACTTAATTATACGGGTACAAAGGCGGTCTTATCGCTGACAGCGATATCTACGAGATAACCATTGGATGGACTGAAAGAATTAAGAATGAAAAAAGTTAATTAAAAAAATCAAAAAACCCGACTGCTTAAAAAACGAACTAAAAAGAAGTATACAAGAAGAAAATCATGCTGTGCAGTTGGAGGACACATCTGATTTTGGTCAGCCAGCTCGCGAATATGATTTTTTTAATTAACTTTTCTTATTTACAAATCTTTAGTTATTTATTTTAAATTAGGTACATTTAAACATAGAAGTGTTATATATTTCTGAAATCATCTCTTAAAACCCTTTATTTTGATACCCCACACGATGGGTTTGGAAGAAAAAAAAATTGTTCTCCCACAAAATGGCGCCCGAAATCTGCCATTTTTTCTTTTCAAATTTTTATGTAGCCAATGACACTCGCGGGGTTAAGACGAATCGATTGACGTAAGAATCATAAAAATCGGCCAATGCGTTTGGTCTCTAGAACGCCACATAGAAACAAACATACATACATAGACTGATAAACACATTACCCTCCTTCGGCAATCGGGTAAAAAGGGAGTAATCTGTGATGTACTGCTATTACATTAAAACATAAATATATACAAAACTTTATTGTTAATCTGAATCTCGGACACGGCTCCAACGGCTCTATCCAAATTTAGTATGCAGGGGTTTCGGGGCGATAAATCGATCTGGCTAGGTTTAATTTTTAGAAAACGTCATTATAGGTTACAATCTAAAATTGTGCAACGTGGTATTGTTTCGGGAAATACAGTAACCTTGTTTTTATATACCGTCAGGATTGTTCCAGTTTAGTTTTTTTGTTGCTAGACGACGTCGCATCAGACCAAGAGGTGAAGATGGCGGAATAGTTCGACCCCTACCAAAAACAGAACACAGAATTGTGCGAAATAGGAAGAGGGCCGATCTTTTCCTAGCAATTAGATAAAAGGAACAATATAGACTAGTCAGATGAGGTATAATTAATAAAGCTACTATTTCTCTCTGGATAATTGAACTGAATTGGTAATTGCATCCGCCGCAAATCGACAGCACATTTTACAAAACCCGCCAATAGCCCCTGTACGGAACCGCACATTATTTTTCATACTCACGCGCCGTGCATTCTGTGCACTCAGCATTTCGTACCTATCACTAAGCTAATTTGTGTAAGTACATTAAATCAATAAATCAGTGTTCAACGGACATTCGCGGTGGTCGGTTTTATTTCATCATCATCCCCATAGAATCGCCCCGGTATCATCACTAAGTGCAGGGATCCCCTACATTTATTTTGGTCCTTCGAGATTAGCATCAGGACCTCGTCGCGGTACTTTGAGCTAGCGCGCGCACAGCTCAGTGGCAATCTCTCGCGAACGTGGTTCTGTGATCAAACCAGTGAGAAACTCTTTTTTTCACTCTCTCATCCTATACTTGAGTTACACTTGACTTGAGCTTAGGTCAACAGCACGGTCGTGGTAAGGAAATCACGGCGTGATATCACCATCATCATCATCAGGCTCCCTGGAGCACATCATCGGGTGGCGCAAGGGTTCAGCGTCCGCAGTCAGCATCGTCATCACGTGGATCATCATATTTCCAAGTAAGACTGTTCCTTTTACCTACCTACATCATGGAAGATCTTATTGCCCGTCAATCGGAAATCATCGCCAATTTTACTACCATCAAGGTCAACTTTAGCAAGGACTCGGATTCTCGCAAAACTACGGAATACCTCAGGAAACGTTTAGACGCGATAGACGACCTCTGGGGAGAGTTCGAACAAAATCATAAGCAAATATCGGAGCATAAAGATGCGGCGGTCGACTATTTCCTCGACAACACGTATCAAAAGGGCAAAGATCATTATCAATTTGTACGGAATCTCATTTCGTCTTACGGCAAATCAAACAAATCAACTCAACCTGATGGCAAGTTAGACGAACTAATATCGCTGCAACGCACGAACTTTAGGGCATTTACTCGGCTGGTCAAAGGTATCAAGATTGATCAGATATCGGACAAATGGGAACTTGAGGATGAGCTCAAAAACATCCAAGTAAAGTGGACAATGATAGATACGCAACATTTGCAAATCGATCATATCCTAGCTGGAGGTGACTTATCATACGACGAGGAGTTTAACAATCATGAATTGGTCTACAAAAACATCAAAAGAGAGCTGAATAAGAAGATCTCCTCAACATCTCATTTAGAGAGATCAACCCCGCACATTGATATACCGTCATTTAGCGGGAACTACACACAATGGCCAACATTTTATGACTTGTTCACCGAGACAATTCATAACAACAATTCGATCACGAAAGCTCAGAAGATGCAGCATCTTAAGGGAAAACTTAAGGGGGAGGCAGAGCGTATTATTCATCATCTCCATATATCATCAGATAACTACGATGCAGCGTGGGATATCTTACTACATCGGTACAATAATACTCAACTTCTTTTTACCAATCACATCGAAATCTTCCTTAATCAACCCAACATCCAAAGGCAAACATCATTAGACATCAAAGGTTTATACGATACCTCAACCGAATGTATTCACGCGATACACAATCTCGGTGCTGATACGAATACATGGGATCCGTTGTTGGTTCACTTGCTCTGCAAAAAACTGGACCCAGAAACATATGCTGGGTACAAAGAAGCACGCAGGAATCCTCGTGACCTACCAAAGCTGGAGGAATTAATGTCTTATCTCGAGAGTAAATTTACTGCTCTTGAACCCATTAAAACTACTAAGGAACCCTCATCATCAAGCAAAAGGAACCCAAATCAATCGCATAATAAGCAAAACTATAATAAAGGTTTCGCTAACAAAAATTATCAGGCCATCATTACGCAAACATCGAAATGCACTGTATGCAATTCAAATCATGCTCGCAATTTGCTATCATGCCAAAAATTTATGAAAATGACATCAGATGTACAATTGAAATTGGTGACGAAATCAAATATATGTCGAAATTGTTTATTCAGTCACGACGGAAATCAATGCACTTCAACGAAACGTTGCAAAACCTGTCAAGGAGATCATCACACAATACTCCATGAAGCGTGTTGTGTCTCATCATCAAAATCGCCAAATAACCACCCTAACGTTAATCATGTCGCAGGGGAGGACGAAGAGTTATTGTTGACCACGCTGTCAATCAAAGTCAAGTGTTCCGACGGCAGCTACGTGTTCCTTAGGGCACTTCTAGACCAGGGATCACAAATATCATTAATATCGGAAAACGCTGTTCAGCGATTAGGGTTGCAGCGTCAACGATACAACGCATCAGTATCAGGGATAGGTGCTGGTACTAGACAAAGCAAAGGACGGGTATCAATCGACTGTCAATCTATCTACGGCGACTATCATTTTACTACAGAAGCACTGGTTCTGCCTAAAGTCGCTAACTGCTTGCCTGGTGCACCATTCAAAAAACAATCATGGCCTCACATTCAGCATCTTCAATTAGCAGATCCAGAATACAACGTGTCTAAGCCAATAGATATTCTCTTGGATGTGAGTATCTATTCTCAAATCATCATGGACGGTCTCATCAAAGGACCAGCGCAGGCTCCGATTGCGCAACAGACCGCACTCGGTTGGATCCTGTCTGGCAATGTTCGCACATTTAACTGTCATATCGCGACGAATGACTTATCAGAACTATCAAAATATTGGGAGATAGAGGACGTAGAAACATCATCATCACCCCTTACCCGTGAGGAGCAGTACTGTGAAGAGTTTTATCAGCAAGCTACTCGTCGTTTGGATACTGGTAGATACGAGGTTGGCATACCCATGAAACCCGAATATGAAAATCAGCTTGGATCATCAAAATCTAAGGCTATCGCACAATTCAAACAGTTGGAAAGAAAAATGTGCAATAATGAATCATTTGCAGAAAATTATAAAACATTTATGTCGGAATATCAACAACTGGGTCACATGTGTACGGCTAATAATGTCGATGAATCAAAACGTGCCTACTTCTTACCACATCATGGCGTAATGAAATTAGACTCAACAACAACAAAACTTAGAGTCGTTTTCAATGCGTCAGCGAAATCAACATCAGGAAAAAGCCTAAATGACCTCATGTGCTGCGGACCAAATCTACAAAAAGACCTCATGACACTCATCTTAACCTGGAGAACGTACAGTTACGTTATCACGGCAGACATAGAGAAAATGTTTCGCCAAATCATTATCAGGCAATCCGATCGTCATCTTCAATCAATCATTTGGCGGCCATCATCTCAAGAAATACTTAACGAATATCATCTTACTACCGTAACATACGGTACTAAGGCCGCTCCATACTTAGCGATGCGAACGTTAAAACAGCTGGCAATAGACGATGCCGACAAGTATCCTCTAGCTTCGTCAGCCCTGAGTCAATCATTTTATATGGACGATCTATTTAGTGGAGCAAATACCATTCAACAAGCGAAGGAGCTTCAGCATCAACTCATTGAGACGCTGAAGGGAGCTGGTATGAACCTCCGGAAATGGTCCAGTAACGTACCGGACCTCCTGGTAGATCTATCACCAGATCAACTCAACAACCCATTAGACTTCAAGTGCTCGGAAACAAGAAAAACACTTGGATTAAGATGGAACTCATCAACGGATAGCTTCACCTTTCAAAATCAATTGGATTATAACGATAAACGCGTCACAAAGAGACAGCTACTTTCGGAAATTTCAAAGATATTTGACCCCTTAGGCTGGCTGTCACCATTATCAATCAGAGCAAAACTGCTTTTTCAAAACGCATGGTCATCACATTTATCATGGGACGAAGAAGTTCCGCAAC
The DNA here is from genome assembly GCA_964057195.1 of Orthosia cruda. Classification (NCBI taxonomy): domain Eukaryota; kingdom Metazoa; phylum Arthropoda; class Insecta; order Lepidoptera; family Noctuidae; genus Orthosia; species Orthosia cruda. The sequence goes on along the minus strand of OZ059826.1, from coordinate 49,265,049 downwards.
CGATTCAAGATGACTGGATTCAGATCAAGAATGATTTCAACACCATAGATCAATTTATCATTCCACGTTATCTCGGCAACACAAACCAATCATATCAAATCCATGGATTTTGTGACGCATCCGACAAAGCATACGCATGTGTTGTGTATGTAGTAGCTAAGGACAATAAGGGTGATCGCACATCAACGCTCGCGGTAGCAAAAACAAAGTTAGCACCACTGGCAAAAAAGGTATCATTACCACGACTAGAGTTATGTGGTGCGCTACTACTATCTCAACTTATCAAGAAAGTCATGGAACCATTATCAAATCAAGATGTGGAGATTTACGCCTGGACAGACTCGATGATAGTTTTAGGGTGGATCCAAGGCGACGTGAAGAAATGGAAACAATTCGTAGCTAACAGAATCAACAAAATCACTATTATCATTCCACCCTCAAGTTGGCATCATGTGAGGTCCGAAGAGAATGCAGCAGATTGCGCTACTCGGGGTCTGACGTCACGGAAGCTTTCAAGCCATCCGCTGTGGTGGCAGGGTCCGAAATGGATAACCAATTTCGAACAAAGCACCCTCCCTACCACCTCATATCAATCACCAGATTTGGAAACCAAGAAGCCTAGTGTAAACACGGCTTTATATCAAAATCATATTTCATTGATACACGAGTTACTACAGAACTACAGTTCCTTAACTCGCATTCTGAGAATCGTCGCTTGGGTCTCGCGTTTCATAACGCAATCACGAGGTAAACGCACATCAAAATCAGATGTTTTAACGTCATCAGAATTGAACAATGCATTGAATATCATTATCAAAGATGACCAACTAAAACAATTTCATGAAGATATATTGTTTATCAATCAAAAGGGGCATGTGCATCCAAGAAGCAAAATATCATGTCTTAATCCATTCATAGATGAACACGGTCTCCTTAGAGTAGGTGGACGACTGAAAAACGCACGCATCAACGACTCATCAAAGCACCCTATCATATTATCAAGCCACAGTCGTCTCACAGATTTAATCATTGATCAGGCTCATATTACCACATTGCACGGAGGCCCGCGACTGACACTTTCATACATCAGAGACAGGTATTGGATCATCAGTGGAATCCGTACCGTCAAAAGGAAGTTGAGATCATGCGTTAAGTGTCAGCGCTTTACTCAAACGCAATATCATCAAATCATGGCCGATCTTCCACAACCACGAGTCACCCCGTCACGACCTTTCTCTCACACCGGTGTCGATTTTACCGGACACGTCGAGCTGAAGGCTAATAAGGGACGTGGAATCAAAACCGTTAAGGGCTATATTGCTGTGTTTGTTTGTTTGTCTACCAAGGCTGTTCATCTGGAGCTAGTTTCTGATCTCAGTACTCCATCATTTCTAGCAGCCTTTCGTAGGTTTTCGGCCCGTCGTGGAACACCAAGTCACGTTTACAGTGATAATGGCACAAATTTCGTAGGTGCCAACCGTATCATAAAGAAGGAATATCAAGACATCATAGCCACAATCAACACCGATTTCTTCAATAACATCAATGACATGAACATAAAGTGGCACTTCAACGCTCCTGCATGGCCAAGTGCAGGCGGTCTTTGGGAGGCTGCGGTGAAAAGCCTCAAATATCATCTGAAACGCATCATCGGAGATCAGAAACTCACTTACGAGGAATTTACTACACTTCTATTTCAAATCGAGGCATGTCTGAACTCAAGGCCCCTCTGTCAGTTGACAGAGAGCCCTGAAGACGACGTTCTTACGCCAGGTCATTTCTTGATCGGCGGCCCGCTTCTATCTAGACCACAGACTGATCCAGATCACATAAACCAGTCAACTAGGTGGCAACTCATTCAATCAATGAACAAACACCTTTGGAAAAGGTGGTCAAGCGAATATTTACAGCAACTGCAGGCTAGATCAAAATGGCGTAAGCCAAGTAGGAACTTCGAAGTGGACGATGTCGTTCTTATCAAGGACGAAAACTTGCCACCCGGCAAGTGGGCGCTAGGACGTATTCAAGCAGTTCATCCTGGGAGAGATGGCTATGTAAGGGTAGTCAGCTTAAAAACCAAAAATAATATCATTCAACGTCCAGTCACCAGACTTGTGTTGTTACCAGTAAACGAGGATACAAGTCAGGATGAAAAAGTCAACCATCAAAACAAATCAGATGAGCGAAGCAAGAGAAAGCGACTTCCTCGCAACAACGTTTCATTGAAGAATCTATTCACTAGCTTCATATTACTATTTTTCATGTTATTATCATCGACTTCAGCGGAAAATATACCCAATCAAGAATCGTATAATCTGACGTCATTAGATCAGAATCAAGCTATTTACTTCGATAGAATATCCAATCTTCAGTACATCCAGGACGAATGGCGACTAGTTGTCTACTACAATATGACGACATACTGGAAAGGGTTAGCCGAGATCAAGAGTTACGTCAATCATATCAAGTCATTATGCATAACTCAGGCAAATAAACAATATCAGAGTATCATTCATCAATTAGAGCACGAAATAAGTGACATTGAACATTATGATATGTTACTTAAATATCAAAGTCCAAAGAGGCTAAAGAGAGGCCTAGTGGACGGCGTGGGTTATATTGCCAACTCGTTATTCGGTGTACTAGACGAAAGGTTTGCTGAAAAATATAAGGGTGACATCGAACAGATCAGTCATAATGAAGCACATCTACAGAAACTTATAAAAAATCAAACAAGCATCTTAGAATCTGAGTTCAACATCGTACGCCGTAACGAGGATATCATGAATAAACAATTTTCATTTATCAAGCAACATCTACAACATATATCATCTGAGGTGAATAAGGTACGTCTCGCAAACGAAGATAGTCTTTACATTACCTCATCGGCACTAGCAGCATCAATAATTCTCACAAATATTCGTTGGATTCAGCAAACGCTAATCGGAACCGTAACAGATATTTCACACGGGCGCATTGACAGCCATTTGCTGTCACCGGAGCAGTTATCGTATCAGCTGAGCACTATCTCCAGTCGACTGAATGGTAAACTTACGATACCTGTGGACTTAAGGAATGTCAAGGATTTGTACCGGTTACTAAAGGTTTCGGCTAGAGTCTTCTCTAACTACTTAATCATTGAGATCAAGGTTCCACTCATAAGTAACGAACTGTTTGAGTTGAACAAAATCATATCAATTTCGCAAAAGAGAGGACAACAATATTATCATCTCATTCCATCAGTACCGCTCATAGCCTACAATTTGCGCAAGGATACAGCATTTCTCCTATCAGAAGCAGACCTTCAATCATGTACTCATGTTCCTAACGATATCTTGTTATGTTCATTAAACATGCCCATCTACAATCTAAACATGAAACAATCAATTTGCGAAATCAAATTATTCAATAAAAAGCAACTATGCCACTCCGTAAAATCATCATGTGACGAGCAATGGATCAAATTACACAGGCCGAACAGCTGGTTGTACACATGTTGCTCGGAATGCCAAACTCGCATTATTTGCGCCAACGGAATCACAATGGTGAACCTTGTCGGCAACGGGATTATTACCCTAGGTCAAGGTTGCACATTGAAAGGAGAGACCTTCAGTATCTATGCCCATAACAATTTCATCAATCACGTGAATATTCATCATCACATCGAAGTCCCAGAGGTGTCCGTACTAAACAAAATCATGAAAACGTCTGCGCCAGAGAACTTCAGTGAAGCTGAAGATCATCATCTCATTTGGAATAAATTAAGGGCTCAGATTGACGAGGTTAAGGAACAGTCATCTACAGATCTGAGCATTCACGACATTCATCACTACACTGTGTTGTACATCAGTGTAGCTTCGGTAATCATCTTGGGTGGCGTCGTCGTGTACCTCATCAAAAGCCAACGAAGTACGGGCAGGGCATCAGCGTCGCCGGCCCCCCAGGGCCAAGAGGCTCTCGGGGTGGGGCCTGTGGCGGTCGCACCGGCATCGCGTGGATCATCAGTGCAAAAGTGTAGTGAAGTGTTCACAATCAGTGGTGTAGACAGGGCTACCTCGCCCATGTGTACCGTAGAATAGTCGTTTAGTTAGTATTTTCACATTTGTATCATTAGCAATCTATATCATTTTATTTTACTATTTTACTTGTCTCTTAATTTAATTTTCTGTTAATCAATCATATCAGTTGTCTGATTGCGGGCAGGATGTACGGAACCGCACATTATTTTTCATACTCACGCGCCGTGCATTCTGTGCACTCAGCATTTCGTACCTATCACTAAGCTAATTTGTGTAAGTACATTAAATCAATAAATCAGTGTTCAACGGACATTCGCGGTGGTCGGTTTTATTTCATCATCATCCCCATAGAATCGCCCCGGTATCATCACTAAGTGCAGGGATCCCCTACAGCCCCAAACATCCGTAAACATTAATATTTCAAAACCCATAACGGCTCATCTCTAATTATAACTATTCTGAAACAATAATTCAACTCACACACGGACAACAGCTACTAACATTCAGCCGTCCGCAAGCTATAGTGCCGCTATCTGACAATTGGCCGATTTTTGTTTTTTTATGCCATCGTAATCGTATTAGCCGTCCATTGGAAAGCACTTTAAACCGTTGCTCTTGGCTTGACAGCTAAAAGCAAGGGGTACATTTTTTTTAGATATTGACAGTCTTTAGCAGGTAGTCAGAAGCCAGGAACACACATGCATAGATAGTGAAAGGCTTGGTAGATTGATTGATGCCATCGAAATCAACAAAAAATTCTCTGTCTAAGTAGTATTTTACTACTATCAATAGATTCCGGAATAAAAATAAGAATGACCCAAAACACTATGTTTAAAACCTATTTTCATAGAATTGAGAGCTGGTGCTCACAGCGCGTTGCGTCAGCGTTGCGTCGACGTAGCGCTGTCGCTGCGTCGTTTTAATATAATGTAAAATGACGCTGCGTTGACGCAACGCACCAGAATTAGTTTGTAAATCAACGCAGCGTTGACGCAACGCACCAGCCTTAGTGTGTAAAACGACGCTGCGTTGACGCAACGCACCAGCCTTAATGTGTAAAACGACGCTGCGTTGACGCAATGCATCAGCCTTAATTTGTAAAATGACGCTGCGTTGGCGCAATGCACCAGCCTTAGTTTGTAAAACGACGCTGCGTTGACACAACGCACCAGCTTTAGAATACATAAATGACGCAGCGATAGAGCGCTATGTCGACGCAACGCGCCGTGTGGATCGGCTCAGAGTCATTGATTTATACTAATAATTTACTTATTCGAAAATGCGCAATGGAACTATTATTTGACACCGGGAATTCTGGCATGTTGATCAACATCGATTGTACGTCATGGTGGCCCAGTGGCTTAGACCTCACATATGCTGGTCTTGAGGTCGTGGGTTCAAATCCGGGCAGTCGGTGTCGAATATCGGAAAACAATGGGTACAAAAGACACCGACTTCCGAAAAGAAAGTTATTTTTCGCTTTGTAGTGTTTTGTTTTGGAAGAGAAGTCGGTTTGGTTTTTTGTTAAAGTTTTTTCATACTCTTTGCCCTTTGCGTTGCCGACTGCATTACGCAATAAACCTGCTGGACTTATATATTTAATGTAAGTCTGAAATATCCAAGTCAGAGGCCTTTGGGGTTCCCAGAGGCGGTTTAATTAACTCTGACAGCAGAAGTGGCCACATCATCACACGAAAAAGAAAGAAAGCACCGATTTTAATTATTTCGCTTTTTTTTTATTCGACTATAACTCAAAATATGATTTTGTCAGTTAGTGACACTTTAGCTTGAGCATCATTGCTATATACGTGGCCCAATAAACACCACAAAATGGTGTCACAAAGGAATATTAACACATACGAACTAAACGCATAAATTAATTAAAACTTTGCTGTAAGTTCGCCTTAGTGTTGTTATAATAGAGATACTGCCGACTTTGTCTGGGCTGTTGCACTGAAATATGTGGGAATTTAATAATATGGTACAGTGAGTCCATGGGTGGTTAGTGATGTACCACAGACATTAATCTAACAAGATGACGCGATTGTATGTACTTCACGTGCCAAAAAACGGGGTGAAGTTGAGGAAATCCACCATAATCTCGAAAAATGCGTTTTTATGCCATATTGATTAAGAATGTACAAAAGCAGTCGGCCGAGGCATTGGAAATGTTTTCTTTCATTGGTCAGTAAATTTGTTTTTAAATAGTATGTGAAATAGTGTCACGCTTGGTTTTCATACAGATGGAGGGACTTGCGTTATCTAGTTAGATTTATGTCTGTGTGATGCTTGGGACATAACTACAGTGCTATCCGATCTAATAAGTATGGCATTGCCTTGAATGGTGTTGGATTAACTTTGCTGTGATTTGTCAACATTATTTTAAACTACTGAGAGGTTCTTAGTAGCGTTGAAAATAACATGTAAATAAAATAATTCATCTTGTTCATCTTTCAAACGCACCTGTATTTTTCAATAAAATACAGTAATTTTCCTTGCGGATCTTCGGTTGAATCATGTTTAAGTTTTTTACATGTATTTTATGGTTTATTTTTTGCATTAATCACACTCCACACTAATATTATAAAGGCGAAAGTTTGTGAGTGTGTGTATGTGTGTTTGTTACTTCTTCACGCTCAAACGGCTGGACGGATCAGGATGAAAAATGGGCCAAGAGATACCTAGCTTATAGTCAGGCTTAGATAAGATACTCTTTATCCAGGGAATATGTTCCCTCGGGCTAATTTTCGATATTCCGCTAGCAGAAGCTAGTATATTATAATAAGATGCTATTTTGAGGGTACAGCTATTTTTTTTATTTTGTGTCAAACGAGATATAGATTAGATCACGTATATTACATTACTGTATGTGTATGCACATTATGTGTGTTACAAGATTTTCGCTTGGATTGTTACTTATTAAAAATATACAGAACAAAACAAGTTTTATACTTGTATTATTGTATTTTTCAGATGAACGCCAAGTTAGTTTTATTTCGGCAATTACATGTATTTTATAGGAAAGAACATACAAAGTTTTATAAAAAAAGTGTATCTTCCGCAATTTTCAACGCTAGTTCTTAGCTAAGATATAACAGGCACGTGGGAGGTATGACCGCGTATGTGTGACCTTCTATTACGTATCTACCTATCATTGGTCCTGGCTGTCATTATTAAATTTAGATGTTTTAAGCACGCAGGCCACGAACTACTAGTCGAATCGTGACTATTATTTTTTAGGGTTCCGTACCCAAAGGGTAAAAACGGGACCCTATGATTAAGACTCCGCGATCCATCTGTCTGTCTGTCTGTCACCAAGCTGTATCTCATGAACCGTGATAGCTAGACAGTTGAAATTTTCACAGATGATGTATTTTTGTTGCCGCTATAACAACAAATACTAAAAACAGAATAAAATATATATTTAAGTAGGGCTCCCATAAAACAAACGTGATTTTTTTGCCGTTCTTTGCAATTATGGTACGGAACCCTTCGTATGCGAGTCCGACTCGCACTTGGCTGGTTTTTAGGTATCTCTCAACTTAGGCAATAGTGCAAGTTTCATCAAAATCAGTCTACCAGTTATCAAGTTACGGAGCATATAACCGAACTCCTTAGCGACAAACAGCACGAATGTGTAAAGTGGGTTCTTATATATACTCGTATTTTGTCAATCCTTTAGGTATCTTACTATAAAGATGGTGTACTAAATCTAAAAAGAGAGAAATAAAACTTTTTCACAAAAAAATAAACGGACTTAAAAAGCAAAACACTAAAAAGTGGCAAATCACTTTCGTTTCGGAAGTCAGTGTCGATAAAAAAATAACTAACTACAAAAGCTTTTTCTTAGAATATATTCAGTGATTCAATAACATAGTCTCATAACCGTATCAAGATAAATCTTGTTTAAAGCTTCATTGCAGACAATAACCACTAACAGCTATCGCCGCCGTAGGTGCTTCATTACCACCGCTTCGAATTCTGCCTTTTTTTTTTTTGGGTGGGAAATCATCCAGTGACTTCTCCCGCTCTGGGTGAAGCGGGAGGGCGTGTCAGACTTTTACTGACTAAAACCCACCCGTGTTCCTTCAGTTGCTTGAGCTAGGGCCGCGGTAACTCTTTTTCAAATTTATCCGCGACCCAGACAGGCATCGGCCCTAGCGGACCCCGTCAGTTTTGCTAATATCTCTTTGAGGCGCGCGTGGAACACTACGCGCCGTCGACTCGGGCCTGGTCCTTTTCGGACGGCGAGCTACCCGCTGCTCGCCGTCCGCAAGCCCGCGCCTACGGTGGCCGGAAATCGTCTTGCGACGCCCGACGCCCGGGACGTCTCCTGCGGCGGCTGGGAGCGTGAGGGCGTCTCCGTTGCGTCTCCCTCACGCGTTCCGCCTCCTCCTTCGCGAGCATTACTGCTTCGCAGAAGGAGGTGACAGCTTCCCATGCCCTCTCGCTCCGTACCATGGCCTAAACCAGGGCCGGACGCGAGAGGTCACCACCGCCGCCTCCACGAGGACACGGCGGTGCTCCGCCCAAGCGGAGCAGACCTCCACCGTATGCTCCACCGTGTCCTCCGGGCGATCCACACAATGGTGACACCCGGGCGTATCCTCCCGCCTTATCCTGAACAGGAACCTCCCGAAACATCCATGTCCGGTGAGGACCTGCGTCAGGCGGAAGGTGAGGACGCCATGGCGCCTTTCAAGCCACTCCTCAAAGAGGGGCCTTATCGCCTCAATTGTGGCGTGCCCATTCGAATTCTGCCTACCCTTCTACAAGCACCTATTAAAAGCGCAAATTACGCAGCATAAGCTCCAATTACGCGGCGTCACGTGTCGCGCAATTATTTATCGCAATTACGACGTGTAATCACCGAAGCGGATGTCGTCGATAGCCAACAAATATAACCTTTTTTTTAACCGCCCTCCATGTAAACAGCCAGCGATTTAGACGCCTTTGCTTTTTAAAAAGTAATGCTGATGATCATTGGCGACAGTTGGCGCGCTGTTTATGATTCGGAATTTGAATTTTTACAATGTGGTTCGGGTGTTTAAAAATGGAAAACTTTTTAAAAGAGGTATCTATGATAAACATGACGTGTGGACAGTTTTGAGTCAGTTTTGAGTATGATTGTGGAGAGGTTACCTAAGGGTAGAGGAAAACCAAGGAAACGAATGGATTGTGTGAAAGATGATATACATATCTTAAAAACATAACCCTTTCCTTTTCCCTGTCAATTAAAAAGAAGGATGTGGCAATTGATATATGAAGGTGAATAGAAATTTGCCTATGGAAGAAAAAGACATGTGTACCGACCCTAAATCAATTCGGATAAGGGTGACGTTCTATTCTCTTTATACTTTCTTTAAATAATTCGTCATAGCGTACTTTATAACTCGCGTTAATCGTATTTTTAAACTTTACGAATACAGTAAATCAATATTTTAAACTTCGTAGATCAGTATGACAGTATATCTTTAAATGATTGCTGACTCTGGGTTGCTGCTGAAAAAATCCAAATAAAAAGCCAACAATACTGTGATCCGAGCATCAAAACTAGGGCAAAACGCGCAGTATTCGTCGAGCAGTACGAGGCAGACATCTAAGTATTTACCTTACAATTCAAAACTCAATGCGAGTACCTACATTTAAAAGATATCAACAGTGCATATCCCCCTCCCGATCACAAAATAGGGTGCATGCCCCAACAACTTGAGGGCGAGCGCCCGCGCGTCTGTTCGCCGCCGCGTCGCTCACCGTGACGTAATTGTGTTCCTTCTAAGCGATTGCGCTCACTTCACGCGCGACTTACGCACGATCAATTTATTTTCAATTTTTTTCACGCATCCTGTACGAGAATATCAGTAATGCAAGACTATTTGAAAGTGTTTTGAATTTTTGATGTACCATTTGATTCAGTTGCTTTTTTGTTTCAAAAATAATCTACTTGGAGTTTTGTCTATAAAATTTTAAAAACATTACAATTTGCTATATTTAAACATTTATGTACAAAAAAAATGCAAAGATAGGGAACAATAAAGTACAAAGGTAAATCATATCTCTAAAGAAGTTTGCAGCAAATTATTTGATACTAGCTTCTGCCAGCGACTTCACCCGCGTGAAAAGAATTTTGACTAAGCTAGCCCAACCCGCTTTCGTGAGAAAGGACAACTGTACCAATACAGCACTATCACAAATCATTACGACAGTTGTCTCAAACAATACTACTGTTTTCCAGCTGCGCTGTGTTCTCACCACGTAACGGCTCCAAATTGGATGTCTGGCCGATTTACGCATGACATGGGATTGAGATTGCCAACTTTTAATTCGAAGGGTTTCCAAGAGATTGTGATTTACTGCAGTAAGTTCTCTTGGCCCCGTCCTTTGATTAACGACATTTTGCAGTGGATTTGTAATATAAATTTTATTTTTATGGATAACTAATTAGTCAAGTAAAGTATCGTCTCAAATAAATATTTTGTACCTCAACTCTTTATTGCAATTCTAGAATCTAGATAACAATTTTCCGACTTATAAGTCAGCGAAGCTGAATCCTGCTTACAATGAGCAAATACTGTCGAAAAGGGCCACCCTGCCATTCTGCAAAACCAGATTAGATTGCCCCGCGGCTGATTCAAAATTACATCGCGTGTCAAAACCTTATCTAAAACGCGCGAACAAAATCAAATGTATTTCGGAACGTTCCATTTTTAATTTCAATAAAATCTGATACTAATCATTATTTCAAAAAACCGGCCAAGTGCGAGTCGGACTCGCGCACGATGGGTTCCGTACCATTATCGCAAAAAACGGCAAAAAGATCACGTTTGTTGTATGGGAGCCCCACTAAAATATTTAGAAAGATTATTCTGTTTTTAGTATTTGTTGTTGTAGCGGCTACAGAAATACATCATCTATGAAATTTCAACTCTCTAGCTATCGCGGTTCATGAGATACAGCCTGGTGACAGACAGACAGACAGACGGACCGCGGAGTCTTAGTAATAGGGTCCCGTTTTTACCCTTTGGGTACGGAACCCTAAAAACAAATGAAATCCGAACTTCATTTAATTTGTTTTATATTCCGCCCCAAATAAATTGAGCGAAAACAAATCTAAAACGTTAAAAGCTATCACTTTTTATATTTTTCTCTTTCTCTTCAAATTAATTAAGTAAAAAAGGAAAAAACAATTAGACATTATACGTTTTTACTCAACTTCCTGTAAGCATCACAAAAAGAAAATAAGACAAAGGAAAATAAATTAAATTGTAATTTGAACGTTTCGGAAAAAAAAATGTTTCCAACAAACGCCTAACGAGTTTATTCAATAAAAAGTTGCCGTCTATCACACCGAAGTGTGATTTAAAATTGAGATTTTACGGCTTATTTCTTTTTCAATGCGATTGATTGTATGCGTACTTTATTAGCGCTTTGCAGAGGGTCAAGCATAAACACAAGCGCTTTACTGCATGGTTAGGGTCAAGCACATAGACGCAGAGTCGAACACTCACTAGGGTCTGAAATGACAATGGGCTTTCCTCAAGGCTCTATATTGGGTCCATTCCTCTTTTTAGTTTACATTAATGATTTGCCCCAATTATTACAAAATCAACCGAAAATCGACGGTCACAATATCTTGATGATGTAAATAAGTCTATTCATCAGGTCCAAACTTGGTTCACGGCAAACAATTTGGTACTAAATGAAAAAAAAAACAAATGTATTAGGGCCTCGTTCACCATCTCCAAGTAAAGCGTTGATTAGTTATGTCCAGGATAACGTCATGTGGCACGTAAAAGCTGCGAGTATCTTTTGTCAATTTCACGAACGAAACTACAGGTTCGAGTAACAACGTACTGGTTAAGTGAATGCCTTAACAAATCTTGCGTTACATTCGTTCAATAATACGTCAATTTTTTCGTCAAATTCCATTGCCAGATGTTAATAGTCATATTTTGGACTTTTTTTTAGGGTAAGCGTCGTGCCTGGCGCATATAAACACTTTTTCTGTATTTCTTTTTTATATTTTCTAGACCTCGCAAAAGCTTTCGACACGGTTTCCATTTCCATGCTCATTCATAAGCTCGAGTCTCTGGGAGTAAGAGGGGTGCAGCTGTCCCTTTTTCAGAGTTATTTATCAAAAAGAACCCAAAGTGTCAAAATTGGGTCTTATACTAGCTCTGATTTACCAATAGATTACGGAGTGCCTCAAGGGAGTATCCTTGGGCCTACCTTGTTTCTGGTCTTCATAAATGACCTCTGCAACCTTACTCTCCAAGGCGGTAACATATTTTCATATGCTGACGATAGAGCGCTAATTTTTTCATCCAACTCCTGGCCGGATACCTATCGCCTTGCTCAGGTTGGGTTTGATACAGTTAGAGAATGGCTAAATAACATTTTACTTACCTTAAATACAACTAAAACTAAACTTATGAAATTTTCTATTCGAAATCCATCGAATTCTTTAGACCCCTCTATGCAGATATCGGCGAAACCTTTATATCTTACTAATGACTGTGATAATATGTCAGGTGCTATTGTGCTTGAACATGTCACATCAGTTAAATACCTAGGGATACTGATAGACAGTAACCTAACATTTAAAGAACATATTGAACAGTTATCAAAGAGGGTGAGAAAGCTCATCTACATTTTTAAACAATTGCGTCAATCAGCTGACGCAGATATCATGAGAATGGTGTATCTAGCATTGTGCCAGTCCATCTTGAGTTACTGCTCAATCACGTGGGGTGGTGCAGCCAAATCCAACCTGATAAAGGTTGAGCGTGCGCAGAGGGCGGTGCTTAAGGTGTGCTGTTTTAAGCCCCGTCTCTTTCCTACAAAACAATTATACGACTACTGTCAAGTTCCCACTGTGAGGCAACTATTTATTCTTGTTACTGCAGTGAAACAACATTCTCTAACACCGTTCGACCCGGATTGCACTACTCGTAACCGTCTTGTAGCGACATCTACCGCAATAAAAACATCCTTTAGCCGCAGATTCTTTGTCTTCCTTGGGCCATACTTATATAACAAACTCCATAAACAGTTATCCATACATAACTTAAATCGTCGTTTATACAAAACTACGCTACATACTTGGCTTCTTTCACAATCCTACTCAAAAACAGAAGGCCTCTTGGAGGTTCTCCAGTAATCTCTCCTTTCTTTTAATGATTAAATCGTTAATATAGAAATTTACGCTTTGTAATTGACCACACTAGCACAGTCACCCACATACACCCCACACACACATACACACCACACACACACCCCCCAACACCACACATACACACTCCCCACACACACGCACTCATGCACAGGTACTTCTGATTTTCCTAATTTATGTTTTTAAATATTGTAACCTTAGCTTACTCACCAACCGTTTTATAATCTCTAATGTAATTGTATACTCGTCTATGCTACTTTTAACTGCAATTGTAATTGTTTATAAAAAGCGATGTGAGGTGGAGGCCTGGTGACCTGTAACACAGGTTTTATTTACCTACCACAGGCACCAGCGATCCACAACCAAATTTGTAAATTACAATTTAAAAAAATATTTTTTGGTTTTGTACTTGGTTTGTGGTGAGAAATAAACGATTTTATTATTATTATTATATTATATTATTATTTATTGTGTTTTTTTGTCTGGGTATGCATGTGATTTTAATATGTTATAATAACCTATTGTTCAGAAGTTCAGAAGATTTGATAGTTTATTAGTAAAACCACTTAAAAAATAAAAAATACCAACCATCTTGCGATTTAAGGATTATTTTATTTTTTATAAGCACTTGGTTTACTGCATAATTCAATAGACGAATTTTAGCAAAATAATCAACACACCAATCCTAGGTACTCGTTGCGTCGTAGAATATTCTAATTCATTCAATTGATGATCAATCAAGTCAAATAAATGCATTTCTATTAATAAATTGTAAAATAATCTACACAAAGTGACAACGAACAACTTTTAACTAATGGGTAAACTCGCTAGTGGGCAGATGTTGTGTCAAATAAGATATGGGTCAGTTAATCTTCTAATTAGTGCTACTCGAACGTCGTGAAATTCGCACTTGTCGTTACGGGTGACTTTGACTTGTCTGACCGGACTTTGACCTACTCGACACTTTAAATGCAGATGGTGAACGAGGCCCTTAGATTCACATTGCCGAATGTCAGAAGTAGCGAATGCGACATAATATTGAATGGAGAAAAGCTGGACTATGTAAATCAAACAGTTTTCCTAGGAATCACTCTAGACGACAAATTACAATGGGGGCCTCACTAACATCTCTTGCAGGTCGGCTGAGCTCAGCCGTTTATGCTGTCAATCTCTTTAGTAAAGTTAGTGATAGACACAATTGTAATACTAGAAATAAAGATAAGTTCACACATCTTTCATGGGGTTCTGTGTTAAATTATATAACAAAATACCTTGTGAGATATTAATATTAAATACAAGAAAATTTAAAACAATAGTTAAAAGCACACTTTGTAAATAAGCATATTACAAATTAGATGATTAAATTCAAGATAAGAATGCTTAGAAACATGCTGGTCCTGCTCCATAAGCCAATCTTTAGTGTCGACAAAATTAAAACTGTTTAATTTGTATTATATTCAAAATTATAGTAACTCTTTATTTATTTTTTCTTCTCTTTTTGTTTAAAAAAATTGACTCCAACACTGTTCCGTTGTTGTTGAATTAGGAAATCAACCTATGTTTGCAATATTTGTAAGTGCGTGAGAACCATGTTCCTATTTATCAAGTGAAAGAATTTACCTGTTAGTGTTTGTAATTCTTTATACTTATATGTACTATAGTAGTGCTGGGTGCATCGTTCTCACGTATATCAATTTATTAATGTATGTACTTATGTAAATATTGTAAAATCTTTTTTTTTTTAAGTATGTATGGAGATTCTTGTGCGTTCTTCTCCATACCAAGCTAAGTTTCCCAATGCACAGTAGAATCAGTTTTATTACTTGTAGAAGCTCAGTATTTTCAATTATCAATATCCGATACTACCCTTAAAAAGTTTAGTCTTCATAATATATGTAACATAATTATCAAGATTCTACGAAATGTTTTAATAATATTTACCCGTGACCAGAAGAGTCAGTCAGTAATGAAAAATATTCTTGGAACATTTTCCAACATAACGTGGGACGTTTTAATCCGTTTGCGTTCAAAACAGTGTGACAGTTACCCTAAAACCTTGATTAAATAAAATTATTTATACAAAAAATAATACGTTGAGGCATTTCTCTTAAAATAATATTGTCTGTGAGTGACACCGTTTTACCCCAGAGAATAACTTATTTAATCAATTTCAAATTGTATTACAATACTTTTTCTTTTAGTCTAGATTTTGTTTTCATTTAAGGGGAATTTACTCGACATTTATTATTCTTGTCTTGTGACTTATTTGTTTTTATTTGGGTGTACCAAGAAACAGGATTAAGTTAGCTTTTTATTGTTTGACGTGTAAAAGTGTTTGTTTGAACCAATTTACAGGATTCAATATCTGTTTTCATACTATATTAAACCTAACCAATTTAACAATCAATCACACATTTATTTACAACTGGTTCAACCGCAGATAACAAATTATTATGGTAAGAGAACATCTAAGTATTTGTTACCTAAAGTGTTTAACAAAATAGATTTATTAAGAGAAAATGTAAAAAATAGTAAAGGAACAATTATTAAGACAAAATTAAAGATCATTATACAGGATAGCAAACAGAACTAAATATGTACGTAAGATTAAACCATAACAGTATAATAATCCTAACATAGTATAAAACAAAGTCGCTTCTCGCTGTCACGCAACGCAACGGATTTTGATGAGGTTTTTTTAATAGATAGAATAATTCAAGAGGAAGGTTTATATGTATTATATTCGCGGGCGAAACCGCTGGCAGACGCTAGTAATATATAAATAATAGGTATGTGCGTAAGGTGGTGCATAGCACACAGTGAAGTAAAAGAGCGCCTCTCGCCATCAAACGTAAAAGTTTGGCGAGTTTTCTGTATTAAAATATAATAAGAAACAAAAAAAATGTTCACCGCGCCAAACGACTGCTGAATGGGTCCTTCATTACAATTTCATGTCGAGTTTTTCCAACAGACATCCCTCAATTAGCAGCCTTGAGTCTGGATTCATTTCCAATTACTGACGTTACGCTTGCCTTCTATTAAATATGGAACAAAAACAAAAAGTATTTTTAAACAAGTTCGTATTCTTCTCAGCAAACCCTTTCATTTGATGCCCATATCATGACAGTGCACACAAAATAACTAGTCCACCATATTGGGTCGTCCGCCATATTGGATTTAGAATGACGTCAATAAGCTAACCATGCATTGACATCCAAACTCAACGTGTATGTAAAATTTCATCATAAAAGATGAGACCCGAACACACTTACATCATACATTGCAAGTTAAATAAAAGCTTAGAAAATAATATGTCTTTACTAAACACCAACTATCTCTTTGGAAAATACAGTCGTAAGTCGTAACCTCACCGTAGTACCAACAAAGAAAAACAAAGCCTTCCAAATTCAAAATCTACCCGTCATCTGTCATGCACCTCAATTGGGTTGTTGAATTTAAAAAAAAATACGGTTTTTAAAATTTATTTTGAATCTTTACATATCATAAATTATATTGTCGTTGCAAAAATCTCTTAAATATTTTTTTTAAATTTATTATATAGCAATTGAAAATCGATAATATTTTCAAAAGAACCACCTGTCTACGAACGGGCAATGATTGGTCGCCATGTTGGTGACGTCATAACGTTCAAGGAATTTTGTACTACAGTGTCAACTACACGTGAATTGACTAAAATATCAGAAAATTTGTGCAAAAATATTATTTATAACAGCAAATTTTATTTAGTCATGTGTGATAGGTTGATTTCGATAATATACCCACCTGATGGACGATTTGGTAGTTTTTATTATAAGCAATTGAAAATCGATAATATTTTCAAAAGAACCACCTGTCTACGAACGGGCCATGATTGGTCGCCATGTTGGTGACGTCATAACGTTCAAGGAATTTTGTACTACAGTGTCAACTACACGTGAATTGACTAAAATATCAGAAAATTTGTGCAAAAATATTATTTATAACAGCAAATTTTATTTAGTCATGTGTGATAGGTTGATTTCGATAATATACCCACCTGATGGACGATTTGGTAGTTTTGAGCATAAATAAAGTAGTGGTAATGAATATTACGTGTTAGTGGACCGGTGTTTGTTATTGTTCTTTACCAGATACATTTAGAAACAGAATTGTCATAACGTAATCGTTTTCACATATGGGTAGGTGATATTGGTGTAAAATAAAAAGTAAACAAACACGATTGGCGCGAAACTTCGACTTTGGATATCAAAAAACTTCATTCTGTGCAGCCTTTATTTATATTTATTTGTTGCATAAAATCCTTAAAATGTTCGGTAATTACCATTATTTACATATCTCTTAATAATATTAAACACAATTATCTAAATAATATATTTACAAACACTAAAAAACTTTGTAGAACAAAAACGTGAAAATATTAACTTGGTAGATTTTTTACACTAATTCTTCAGTAAATATCTCTTAAATGCGTTGACTGATTTTCACAATTCAAACAGAAATATTAGTTTTACGCCTTTATCTATCATTTAAGAATAAAATAATGAATATATCTCCATAAACAAAAAAACATGTTTTCAAGTTACGTAATTATACAACAATGTCAACTTTGCACGAAAGTTCCCATAAAAATGTACTAATCTCAGTCTGTCATGATCAAAGTAAGATATTAATACGAATCTAATACTAAATAAGAACAAGATAACATAATAATTAACACATTCTATTTGGAATCTAGTAAGAAATAGAACATTTCTCAAAAATTTTGTAGGTATAGATTGCTAGGTACTTGGCTATTGAGCGATTCACATATAATGGGGATTTTTTTATAGTATTTGTACATAATGGTATGAAGCAAGCACGATAACATTTAAGGATCAATATTTTTGATAAATATATTTGATTTTCATCAATATATTGGCGATAATAACAAGATTTAATCGGTTAGAAGTCAAAAAACTGTATCAGCTATGTGCTACAATGAGTAAAAATGAACGTTGTGACGTCACACGGGCTCGGGTTTGTTCGGGAACTGTCGAGGTGTTTCCGGTACTGGATTCAAGAAAAACTTTTCAATTTGATATTACTTTGTAATTACAGCGAATAAAAAAAACTAAAAATAGTTTTGTATGTAAACTTATGTATGATCTTTCCATTTTTAACAAAAAAAAAATTGGTTCAACAAACCAATTGTCAGTGACATCTCGTCGACGACGCACGTCTAAAATCAACGCGGCACGTAGCAGTGATTTCCTTTTTTCTCTGCTCCACACAAAATTTGCTTGCGAACACGCTACGAGCCGTTTGTCTTACTCCAAGGAACCGTAAATCCGTGACTGAAATAACTTCGCGACAGTTTTCTTCGAGAAAATACCTTATTGAGTTCCGAAATGCCGTTGAGAATATGAACTGTCATAGGCAGTGGATTCTATCTTCCACTGTTCCAAGGATTTCGCTTCAGTTTATCTTTATTGGGGGATTTGAGTTATTAGAATATTCAAATTACTAACGGCTTTAGTTCTTGTTGAGCTCCAGAGATTAATATTTCAAAGATATAAAAGGATAATGTGCTTACAGTTTAAATTTTCTCTTTATTGTACATAATTTATGAAAGAGAGAGATTACTGTTGTACAAACCGAACCGCTTTTCCTAGGGGCCTAATATTGCGTGCTTGCTTTTATGATGTGGAAAACCACTAAAAAGGGATTTGCGTAAACCCGCGAGAACATAAAAAGGGCTGTTATTCAACTGGACAGAACAAAATCTTGTGACATGATCTTCTTCTAGTCGTAATTAGAATTACTTTTTATGCCGTTAAGAATTACTTATAAAGAAATAAAGTTCAACTACGACATAAATTTACTAACTAATATTCAATTCATAGGTAGCTCTTATGCTAAAATGTATTTTCTCTCAAAGTGATTTTTGTTAAAACAATTTTAAAAACACTATGAGAAAAATATTTTAAAATTATCTTTCTACATTTTCCAACTAAAAGCGAATAACTTACGCTCCACAGAACAATAACGACAATGAATCTGCGTCCACACAATTCAAAAATAAAAAATAAAATATAAAAAAAGAATTCATTTGTGATACCCGCATGCGAGCTCGGGGCGCAAGGATGTTTCTTTGCACGTCGTAAAAATGTCCCTCCACACCCCTCCTTCACCCTCTCGACAGAGAAGAGATAGGTGCAAAAGGTCAACGAGCGAAAACCCACGCACACATAGACAGGTTTCACGAACAGTGAGTGCGAGTACACTCGCGACCGACTTACATTTGTCTGACATAGTTAAAGGCACCGATAATATTAATACTATTTAAGGTATAGTTAGGTGTTAGCATTTGGCCTAAATCGTGTAAAGCCTGAAATTCTGACAAATGATGAAAAAAATGTCAATTGAATTGCGTAAAATTGCCGCTCTGCTTCAGTGGCCAGGGCTTTACAAACAAGTTTATAAATTCATACAAAGCAGCCTTACCGATGGGTATTGCGTACCAGGTACCAGGAACCGGGTAATTGCGGTCAGATAGGCTGTCGCTCCATATAAAATTCAGGTTTTCTGTTGTATTCGAAGACTCAAATAAGTTAGACTAGAAGTCGACCCTAACCTAGTAATGAAAATACTAGGAAAGTGATGCAAAGATCAGCTCCATGCAACTAACGAATACACACGCACATATACATAGACACATTTCATGTACAGCGAGTGGAACCGAGGACACTCACGTCTACTCGCGACTGACTGTTGTCGCTCGGAGTTCTGAGGCGGACTTCTGTACATTTCTCTTCTGTGTTCAGGGTACCATCGTCCTCCCCCTTTTGAGAGGAGACAAAAGAAATAGCGCGTGACGTGAATGGGCCCCGACACGGATTGATGTCCACGGTCTAAGCAGGTTTTTAATATAAAAAAATTGGCGCGAAACGATAAATGACGTTCTAAGATTTTATGAAGGCTTTGTTAATAGGGATACCCCATAGAGAAGCTGTACTTTCTTTTTACATTTGGTTATAACCTTATTTTATGGAATGTTTTTTTTATGATGTAATGTTATATTTATTTAGAATCCTATATTTTTTTAGGAGGATAGGCAATTAAAGTAGTTTTCACATTATAATACAGCTCTTCTAGGGGTACACTTACGATTTTTAAATTAAAACCTTTAAAACGAAATCATAAACGCTATTAATGATTTACAAAGCGAACTGGGTAGTGTTTACTTGACAATTTTAGAACACAATTCGCTCACGATAAGCCCCGGAAAATTTTAAGAATACTGATTAGTATCAACCAAGCTCCTAATAAGTATTATAAATATGAAATCTGTATTGAATTTATGAAAAAAGATGCACGAGTTTGGATGACATTTTTATCCCGGTCGTAGATACGTTCCCGTGAAATGATTTTTATCGTTCACATGGGCGAAGCCGTGATAAAACTTAGTTCCAATCAATAACAACAAAACTAATTTATGCACCTCAATATCCCGCATCCCAATATCTGCCTAATTATTTAAGCTGTACGCAGCGGCAAGGATAAACAATATATTCCGAGCTGTACAATATGTAGCCACCGCTACATATGAGCTGTATACTATGTAGCCACCACTCGTACATTATACAGCCACTTTATATACTTGCCACAGACTATTAATTCAATTAAGACCCGAGGCCATTGGGACGTTGCATCGCTAAATTTATCTTTTTTCACACCATATATTTGTTAAATGGATACTTGGCTTCGAGGCGTTATTTATGTTGAATTATTCGTATTGGAAAATAAAGATTGAATTTCTTTATTTATTCGCATTTATAGTTTTGCACAATGTTCTTCTTATTTTTGAGTCAATGGATAAATTCTTTTAATATTTTGGGCCCAGTAGGTGGCCACATTTATTGTAGCGTCAGTGGCGTTCATTAGGTCCACTAAAGTACAGGGAGGTGACCATAAGCTCTTAGAGTAAGGTTATTTTGAGTGTTTGTAAGGGACAGATGTATATGACTTGTATACATCTGTCACTCTGATGTGTCATAGTAGATTGTCTCACAAGGGACCAAAATTATGTATTGAGGGCGAGAGCGATTGTTTAAATCCAGATTGAAGCAAAGGATACTGGAGTAAAATCTCGAGCCTGGCGAGGGATTCTGGAGTAGAATCCTAAACGTAGCGAGGGATTCAAAGTAGCACGTGTGGCACACTCTGCATTCATCATGAGAGCCCTCTATGAGAAAAATAAATTTGTTAGGCAGTAAATTGTTTATGACAGTTTGTGCGTATAATTTTATACTTTCTAGTGTTAATATTTCATTTTCACTGCTAAAACTCATCTTTTATTCAATTTGTGTGAATCAAATTAAAATTGTCGGCAGTATTTTGATAAAAAGTAATAAAATCGTATAAGAAGTTCCCGCGTATTTTTTATTTTATTTGGTTAACCAATGCCGCGTCGGCAGTAGCTTTTTTAGTACCGGCCAGGACTTTATCAAAGCGAATTGCGGTCAAACTTTTTATTTTTCTATTGTATCTAGCGGAATCCGGTGATCTTTGGACCACCGGTCTACCTTTAGCATTTCTATATCTTTTAAATTAATAATTTGACAAACCACGTTGTTGAATTACTACTTGGCCGGTTTAAACCCACTATGCTGGAGAAACTTTACCTTCGGTCCACAATGCTCTAACAATTTATTCATAATTCTACCGGTTTTCTATCGCCTTTCCCTTTACCTACCACTTCGAAAGGCTAGTCGCTCGGTAGGTAAAACTATCGATAATCCTAGCATCAATTTCCTGCTACACCGAACTGACCAGCTATCCAGGCAGACTTATTAAATGTTAATCAAAATTTCTAATTCCGACCGAGCTCAGCTGTAAACTTGGCTGGTTATAACCGGTGCAAACCGGATTCATATGTGTGTGTAAGGGTCAAAGCATACTCGGACAGAGTTGAAGAAAAGCGATGCATAAGCATAGCATACTCAGGCAATAATGTTCGCACTGCTTCGACACAGGGCTCCGGTCTATGAGAAGGAATAAGTTATAAATTTACCACGCTGGTTCAGTGCATGTTGGTAGATGTGACATGTCTTAATTTTTTTTTCTAGGACGTGGAGCTCGTGGCTAAATAATAACAGCCACACTGGTCGATAATCAAGGTTAAGCAACGCTTGACGAGGTCGGTCCGTCGATGGGTGACCATTTCAACATACCGAGTTTCCTCCGTGCCTCGGAAAGCACGTTAAGCCGTTGGTACCGGCTGTCATTTGAAGACCTTTGACAGTCGTTACGGGTAGTCAGAAGCCTGAGATATGACACCAGTCTAGCCAATGGGTATCGTGTTACCCAGTTACTGGGTTGTGGAGGTCAGATAGGCAGTCACTCCATGTAAAACACTGGCTCTCAGCTGAATCCGGTTAGACTGGAAGCCGACCCCAATATAGTTGGGAAAAGGCTAGGCAGATTGTTTGTCGGTTTCCTAACGATTAAAAAAAAAAACGCTTATGAATTAAAAACATTTCTATAAATATTTGTTGGACGTATTTACATACCAACACAAACCATCGCGGGTTTAACAGCGGTATGTCAATTGTTTTCCTTCATAGTTTTAAGAGCAGTTGTGATGAAATAAATTAAACAAAGTAATGCGATCCAATGTCCGATGGTATAGCCAACTCCAGAGATGACCATATGGTGAAGCTTCCCCTGAACTTGTCAATGACGAAACGCGGACGCGGAAGACCACCTACCACCTTGGTTGACGACAGTTGAACAATACTTGAAAGAAGCACAATAAGAAGTCAGCTTAGCTCGAGACCATGCAAAGTGGAGAATTAGGATAAGGAGAAGGAGAAGAACAATGCGCCTTCCTGGGTTCAAACCCACGACCTACGGCTAGGGTTACTTTTCGTCCGGGTTTATCTTGACATGTCCAGACATTTGGCCTTTCGTACGGACTTTGTCCGGCCTTCTGATTTGTCCGGATTTTTCACATGTACCAAATTTTGTTGTTTTTCATACCACCACGGCTACTTGTTTTATACTTTTCAGATCGCAATTTTTTTTAGTCGGGTTTTAGTTTTTAGTCAAATTGTTTGTTCGTTACTAACATGCCCGGACTTTCCAATTTTCGATTTATAATTTTATATCTTTTGTCGCGTGAATGTTCGACAAAAGATATAAAATTATATAATAAAAAATATAATTATATAATAAAATTATATAATTGTGTTGTTGAATGTTCGAGTATGCATCGAAACTGTACATGTCGCTGTCGCTTCGATTCGACTTTACATTGTAATAATGAGGATCAATATGATATGTAAATTGTTTGTTAGGACTTTTAAATTTTGGAAATGGTAACCCTACCTAAGACTCGTAAGTCGGGCCCGTAACCGCTGGGCCACCACTGCTCCCATAGCATATTGACACTTACAACCACCATGTAATGCACATATTCCTATCAAGATAGGCACGCATTCGAAGGATGCGCGCGTCTTTTGTTTATTGTCTATATATTTTTGTAGATCGTCATCTTTTGTCGAGCGAATGTTCGCACGTCCTACAAACTGTACACGTCGACGTCGCTTCGATTCGACTTTGCATTGTAATGACTAAGATCAATATGACATACATTTTTTTAAAACCGACGCGTCGGCTATGCCTCAATGTGCTTTGACCCTATTGATATTGTTTCCTTGTTTGTTATACACACATGCATAGCGTGTTTATATTTGAATTATGATATCCCTTGTTAATTATAGTATACGAATGAAACTAAAAACTTACAAAATAATATATGAAACTAAACTTTATTGAGACTGACAGATAGTAATTGAATATTTATTCGATATTTCAAATAGATTCCATTGATCGGTCTATTGGAAAATTAAGTGTATGTACGACCTGTTTTTGATGTTGATACAGAGAACGAAATATGAGAAAAACTCACTTATTGGGCTTTGTGAAAAATTTTATGTTGTTAGGGAACGGTGAAAAGGTAAGAATGTAATTGTCCAGTTTTGACGTTCAAATCGCGCTGGTAAAATTACAGAAAAGATCTGGAGTGGCGACCGCTATTTGGAAGACGTTGCGTTGGAAGGCCTACGACCAGTTGGAACGATGACCTGGTGAAAATTGAGGGAACTGCTGGATGCGGGACGCACGGGACCGGTCAATGAGGCGACGCTTGGGGGAGGCCTATGTCCAGCAGGATGTCTTTCGGCTGACATGATGATGATGATGTTGATTGACTCGCTCGCTCGCACTCAACGCGAACAGACGTGGTAAAATCATTATAAACTATATATAACAAACTGGAACAAAATTAGACCTTATCGTGAGGGATTTAGAGCTGAGTTTGGGTTGCTGCTGGTGCGAATGACGCACCAATTAAATTACTGCACGTCATAGTATAAGCAAAATTGTCAGAGTAAATTAAGTATAAAAAATTAAGTATGTTGAATTCACCGTCCGCTACAACTTTTGGATCGGAACCTGATCTCTCTTCGAGAATAATAAAAAGGAAGACTCACCCTGATGTGGAGGAAATATCGCAGCTTCGCATGGACATGCAAGAAAGTTTTAAAAAGCAAGATTCAAAATTCTTTGATTTAAACAAAATTTTCAGTGAGCTTAAAGAGCAAAATAAGGAAAACACTGAAATCCTGAAAAAAACTCTGGAAGAGACTACGGGTTTGTACAAGGATCTAAGACAAAAATATGATACTTTACTCCTGAATAATAACGCTGCGCTCACCAAAATTGAATATCTTGAAGAACAAGTAGAAGCACTACAGCGAAAACAATTGGAGACTACAGTAGAAGTTAATAATGTCCCTGTTACTGAGAACGAAAATTTAATTGAGGTTGTGAACCAACTACATAGCTCCCTAAAAGTTCCTTATGTTCCAAATCATATACGTCAAGTGTACAGGAAAAAGTCTGGACAAAACAAATCCATACTTATAGAGTACCAAACTGCAAAAATGCGGGCGGACACTTTAAAAGCTGTCAAGTCCTACAATATGAACAATAGAGATGACAAATATAATACTAACGTACTTAAAATAGCTGGAGCTAAGCAACCGGTCTAGATCTCAGAAGCTCTTACACCAACGGCCAGAAAACTTCTCTACCAATCCAAAGAGTTAAAAACGAAGTACGACTTCAAGTTCTGCTGGGTTTCTAATGGAAGGATATTTTTAAGGAAATCGGAGGACCAGCCAGCAATACTGATTAAGTCTACCGAACAAATCCAAGGTATTGCTAAGAATATTGCTGCCCCACCTTCGGAATTTTGACTAATAATTATAACTAAGTTGCATTTGTGTCTGATTCGCTGCTACTTTTTCTATTCCATTTTTATTAACTTATTAACTATTAACTATGTAAGGTTCCTAATTTTACTGCTTATCAACTATCCTAAAAAAATCTGTTCACATACATATAATAATCACAATATTTACACTCTACAATTTAATCTCACACACAATTTTCTTACACACACGATACTTTATACTGACGATAGTACGGAATATCAGCTTTGTGCTGCTGGCATGACTAATATAATCAATTATTAAAAACAATATGGCTGATTTATCACATATTTCGGAAGACATCGAGAAAACTGTAAATGTCGGCATGGCACAAGGCGTAGATATTCCTGAAAACTGCAAAAAAGTATTTAGTAAAGGTAACACATTCAAGATACTGACTCAAAACATAAGAAGCTTGAAACATAACTTTGACGACTTTCAGGTCTTACTGGGTCGGCTAGATTTGGAATTTGATATTATTGTTTTGACTGAGTGCTGGCTTTCAAAACTCGCGGCACTACCCAAGATTGACTCATATAAATCGTACGCTACCGCTAAATCGATTAATCAAAATGATGGGGTAGTGATATACTTCAAAAATAATCTGAAACCTAAAATTTATGAACCTTTAAGTAATGATGATGAAATGAACTGCCTTGTTTCTACTATTGGAAAAGAACTCGCACTAATATCGATATATAGATCACCCGCTTTTAAAAATATTAATAATTTTCTAAATGCTCTGGATAATAATTATACTGAGTAATTTAAAGATATATAGGAATGTAATTTTGATAGGAGACATAAATATTAATATATTAGATAATAGCAATCCTAATTCTTTGGGATACTTAAACTTACTGGCCTCACACGGTTTATTACCCTCACATACCCTCCCGACCAGAAAAGAAAATTGCCTGGATCATATCTTTCTTAAAAGCTCGTCTTCATCCCAGACGGTCGTTTGCGATTCCACAGTCACAGACCATTCCTCTGTTATGATGTCGCTGTCTAAAAAAGTTAAGTCTCAACCTAGTAAACCTAAAACTTACAAAAGAATTGACTATCAGGCAATAATCGAGGACCTAAAGCAAATTAACTGGCCTACTATTCTAACAGCCGACGACTGTAACGTAACGATTGATGTGTTTTTGACGGCTATAACAAACGCATTGAATAAGCATACAACCATATATAAACCTTCTCGAAGGAAACGTGCCATTAGACCATGGATAACACCTGGTCTCTGCAGATGTATTAGAAATAGAGATCAACTCCATAAAAAGCTTCGGCAGGATCCAGAAAATATAATTTTAAGTGTAACATATAAAAGGTATCGCAACACCTGCAATAATCTTTTGAAAAAACTTAAAAGCAACTATTTAAGATCTGAAATCAACAAGCACAACAATAATCTAAAGAAACAATGGTCATTAATTAAAAATGTTTGCAATTTTGCGGATTTGAGTAATGACAACGAAGATCTCTTAAAAATCAAACCTGATCCGCAGAGTTCAATTAATCATGTGAACAGATACTTTGCAAATGTAGGATCCCAATTAGCCAATAACATACTAAATAAAGGACGGAGGTTGTCTGAGGCACCCATTATTGGACCCTCCAATCTCAAATCTTTCGTCCTTCTGCCAACGGATAATGATGAAGTAAAATCTATCATACTGAATTTAAAACAGTCCAATGCTACTGGTTGTGATGGGATACCTATTACAATATTAAAATTAGGCGTGGATGCACTGGTTTGGCCCATAACAATGATATGCAATCAGTGCATGTCGATGGGTGTTTTTCCCGAAGCCCTCAAGAAGGCTTTAATAATTCCTATCCATGAGGCGGGGGACAAAGACTGTGTCTCGAATTACAGGCCAATATCGCTTCTCCCTTCTTTATCTAAGGTTCTTGAGAAGGTTATGAACAGTAGGCTAATTCGTTACCTTGAATCTCAGAAACTACTCTCAAACAATCAGTTCGGTTTCAGAAAAAACAAGTCCACTAACGATGCTATAAAAAACCTAACTTCTGCCATTGTTGATGACCTGGATTCGGGGAAGAAAACCATAGGGGTGTTCCTGGATCTAGCAAAAGCATTCGACACGGTCTCAGTTCCCCTGCTCCTTGCAAAAATGGAACATCTGGGAATCCGTGGCATAGCTCTTAAACTTTTTACAGACTATATGTGTAATAGAACACAATGTGTTGGGATAAACAACTACATGAGTAAGCTGGAGAGCGTAACTTTCGGTGTGCCCCAAGGGAGTGTTCTGGGACCCACGCTTTTCCTTATATATGTGAATGACTTGTGTGATTTAAAGTTAAGGCAAGGCCAAGTCTTCGCGTACGCAGACGATACAGCTCTTTTATTTAGCGGCAAAACATGGCAAGAAGCAAATAAAATGGCTGCAGAGGGCATTGGAATTGTCTCAGACTGGTTACACTCAAATCTTCTTACCCTAAATACACTCAAAACTAAATACATAGCATTTAGTTTAACAAAGAGCAGTCAACCACCTCCTAACATTATTCAAATAAAGGCCCACACATGTAATATCTCGGGGAACTGCCCTTGTCATGTACTCTCCAAAACATCTGCAATCAAATACCTGGGTGTGAGCATTGATCAGCATTTAAACTGGAAAGAACATATCTCTACCCTTACATCTAGAGTTAGGAAACTTATATACGTCTTTAAAAATATACGTAGTTTTTGTCCACCAAACTTATCCTTGTTAGTATATTTTTCCTTATGCCAGTCCATTATAACTTATGCTATAACAGCATGGGGAGGTGCTTCCAAGACTGTTCTTATTAGTTTAGAACGAGCGCAGCGTGCAGTTCTTAAGGTAATGACTCACAAAAGATTTAGGTACCCCACCCAATTGTTGTACTCAGAACTATCAATCCTTACAGTAAGACAGCTATTTATTAAGGCCACATTATTAAGTCAGCATAAAAATCAACCCGACTTTGCGACAAGAAGAAGGCAAGATATTGTATATTCCGTGCCTCGCTGTAAAACTTCTTTTGCGCAAAGATTTGTAAGTTTCCTTGGACCATTCCTCTATAATAAAATATCAAAGACCATAAAAGTTCGCCATCTTAATAGTAATGATTTTAAAACCGAACTCTTTAAACTTCTAAAATCAATGATCTATGATTTTACTGAATCAATTTTAAAAGTCGATATTTAATGAGTTACCTTATTACATCACACACACAAACAACAACAAAACAAACACACACACACTTACACTCGCACACACACTCACACACTCAAACACCCACACACAAGTACACTCCGAATTTTAAGATAAGCGGTACATTTCCGACCTGAAAGTCATTTTTCACTATTTAAATTAGTTTTAAGTAAATTATAATGCAAACAACTATATTTTGTGTAAACAAACAGAGCATCGAAATATTTTACGTATACTATGTCAATTTTAAGAATTACCTTCAAAGACAGAAATAATAAACTCCATTTTTTTCGTATACCCTAATTTTTTTTTTACATCTGCTATAATTTGTTTGGTCTACGAAATGTTTTTTCTAAAATAATATGTTTTTATCACTTGTGTAACACTAAAGGTACCTGTGCGGTGATCGAGGCAAACTGTTCCACCGTAGTACAGTTTAAACTAGTACGGGGAACAGGATGAATCAGTTCCGTTTTTCAACCTTTTAGTGCCTACCTACATAACTGTTTAAAAACTGTGCAAGCTTGCAAACTTAATAAGTGCCAAACTGTAAATCTGTGGAATAACTGTGCAAGGTTGCAACCTTATGACGTACCTGTTTACGAAGCTTTTTTTATATTGTGCAAGGTTGTTTGTTTTTTGGGAAATAAAGGTATATTTTTTTTGATAAGCAAGGTAGCAAGCAACCAAAATACTTTTTTGCTAGATGTCACATACATTATACTTAAACGCAAGCCTTTTTCCGATGGGGCTAGACAAAACTTACAGATTGCCACCTGATAGGTGTTATGGTACAGAAAATACGAATATAACTTGGTAAAATCCCATTCTATGTAGTTTTCAGACTTAATGCCATATTATACGAGATTGCAGTGCCACTAATACAGTTTAGTATCCTTTACTATCCCCGGCCAACGTTTTGGAATACGCCCAATAAAAATAAGGATTCCCAATAAAAATTCACTTAAACACGAAATTTAAAATTTTCACGTTACGATGTTGTTCGTCACTGTGCAACAATGTTACATCTACCTCTAACAGTTTGTTTACTTTGGACTTTGTTGTAGGAGAGCTAAGGTTTCTTTTTGATCGTATATGCAAGGGAATGTAGATCTAATGGTCTTGTGTTGTTAGAAATTGGAATCTTCGATAGATACATTTTATATACTGGTGTACGCAGAAAAATTTAACACTGTCCCCCCTTAATTTTCTTTTGTGGGAAAGAAAAACGTGATCGTAATACTTATAGTCTTTGCGTTGGGATGGGGATTCGCTATTTTTGTACTTTTTTTTATTTAATTCTGTAAGTTGGTAACGCCTTTTTTGTTAGTCCGCTTTCGTTAAGCCGCTTGGGGTTTGTGGAAAATCGTTCCTTATTTGAATATGTGATGTTCTTTTTTGTTCTTTTAATAAACAGTATTCTCTTGGGGTTTGTGGAAAATTGTTCCTTTTTTGAATATTTGATGTTCTTTTTTGTTCTGTAAATAAACAAAAAAAAAATCAAACAGATTAGAGTGCTAATCAAGGTTTATTTCAAGAAATAAAAACAATTAAGCGAAAATTCTGTAACCAAATTCAATTTAATCTTTAAAATTTTCTACCCAAAATGTTCAGTTACAAAACCCTAACGTATTCCAATATAATTGGAAACGTCAATCAAATGTAAAAATGTCTTAAAAATCTCAGTGTAGTTTCGTATCGCAAAATGCTGGGGCCTGATTCAATCGAGTCACCGTAGCGAACGAAACGTCAGTAAACCTCTGAACCCAATCAATATTCATCCTCGGAGACTGTAAATTTAAAATTACCTCATCATGACTGGTAAATTGGCAAATAATTAAATAAAAACTGATTTTTTAATTTTAATTTCTGGTTTATCCGCGGCTTCGCGTGTCCCGCAAGAATCGTGTGTATCTATACTAATATTATAAAGCTGAAGAGTTTGTTTGTTTGTCTGTTAGTTTGTTTGTTTGAACGCGCTAATCTCAGGAACTGGTTGGAATTGAAAAAATAATAAATAAAGTTCTAAAAAAATGTCCACGACAGCATATGTCTATCTTTTAAGATTGACTCACCATGACTTTTTTTATGATAATCTAATTTGTTAATTTGCGAAGGAGTTTTATCAATATCTATACTAATATTATAAAGCTAAAGAGTTTGTTTGTTTGTAGGCTATCTAACTAACTTTCACCCTGGTAGGTAGTTTGATAGCCAGTTGACGGGAGCGAAGCCGCGGGGGTCAGCTAGTTTCGAGATAAAAAGTAACCTGTTGCAATCAGCGATAATGTAGCCATCAATCAGTAAAAAAAAACATTATTGGGTCAGTACTTTCATAGATTACAAACTTAGAAATGGAAAACAAACCAATTCATTTAACCTTTTTACAAAATGTGTTAGAAAACAATTATTCGAGCACAAGTTTAAATAAAGAATAAAACAAAATCCAACCATAAACAGCGATGGGTCTTTTTTAATTTCCCCTACCGCCCACGAACAGCAAAAAGGTCCGCCATATTGAGGTTTTCGGAGGGAAAAATCGAATAAAGGACAATAGGAAGGCCGGTCTATGTCATAATCATATTTTTCTCGCACAAAGGAGTTCTCACGTTAATGTGGACTGGTAATAAATGAAAGTCAGGACCATATAAAGCATGGTTTTTATTTTTTCCCCTTCGTGTTGCCAGCTGAGATTTTTGCGCGGGAATTTTCGTGGCATTGCCGATTTTTCGACAGCGTGATAAAGGAAACAAATTACATGATAGATTATTCTGTTTGAGACGTGTTGACCCATACAGTTTAATAGCTATGAATTTAAAATTTGTTGATAGAGTTTGTGTTGTTTATATCGATGAAAAAGTGTTTGTACACTTCGTTGTAAATGTTTTTCCTGTGTATTATGACAATAAAGCAAAATAAACTGAGCAGTACCCGATTAATTAGTCATCCAAGTATTTCCTATACTGTGATTTTTAATTTCGTAGACTAAACTGTCATTTCGGGGGTTTTCACTTTATCGTTACATAAAAATAGTGTCGTCTCCTGACTATCCGGAATGATCGAAAGTTTATCGAAAATCGAAGTGATCGAAAATTGAACTATTTCACGGCAATATAATTACTTTTGTTGAGAAACTAACCTCCCTTATTTAGTTTCTACTCATTTATGTCAGATTTCATTTTATCGATGGTATTTATTTTATTATTGGTCTCATAATTAACACAATACAAGTGTATGTACTATGTGTATAAATACTGTTATATTTAAATATATTTCGTTTATATTCATAAAACATTTATTTACACCAATTAGTAAAATTAAATTGAGGAGTCATGTTACATCAATTCGATGAATCACTTATGGTTGAGCCTTACCTACAACTCTATGCTCCGCGCTTGCAACATTAAAAAAAATAAGGTCATTGGCAGCTGTCAGTTTAGTCTACAAAATTTAAAATCACAATATAGTCATGTCCTTCGACTCTACTCAACATCGAATCATGAAATTGATAGTTATAATTTGTTGTTTATTGACATAATACGACGGCTTTTTTCCATTATCATGGCGACGAAGTTGATCGGAGCTCCTTTTAAATGGCTGGCTATACTGCATTAAATACGGGCCGCCTTATGCCTTAGTTACCAAATATCTACAAAAAATTAACGAAGCAAAAGGATTATGTAGGTAAATATCGTAGCAAGTGGTATTCTGTAGTTTCTGCCTATATCTCACGGGTAAAAGACGTGAGGATGTACAAAAGGGTAGTTCACTGAAAATTAGTTGTTTTGTCCGTCAGGTAGGTTAATAAAAATATTGGACACGTATTTTTCTTTTGACACTTAAACATAAAGTGATGACGATATAATGCGTTGAAATTTAGTGAAACGTCACGCCGCTAGTACTCTTTATATTGCCTTAGTGACGTCACAAGCCCCCACTCCTGAACTTTGATGC
This sequence comes from Orthosia cruda, assembly GCA_964057195.1. Lineage (NCBI taxonomy): Eukaryota > Metazoa > Arthropoda > Insecta > Lepidoptera > Noctuidae > Orthosia > Orthosia cruda. The sequence goes on along the minus strand of OZ059826.1, from coordinate 49,232,375 downwards.
GCTTTACCTTTGTAAATATTTATTGATTTGACAAAGCAAAAAATACGCGTCCAATAGATATTATTTGATAATCTCAATGATATGGACTAAATAAAATTATGATTTTCTACCCAGAAAATATCCCTATTTTAAGCCCATCTAAATCTTCCTCAACTTTTGGCAAGAGATTATATTCTACCATAATTTTAGTGTAGGTACACTTGACAAGTACCTGTACCTCCCCGTACTGTCATAAAGATTAGGTCGTAAATCACGACGACACTCCTTGGAACTCGTCTCTCTCAGTTAACTTTTACTACGTAAGTAGGTCATCAGGAAGCTACTCACCTCATCTTGGATAAACATATCGGTATAATATAATAATAATAATAATAATAATAAAGCCTTTATTTACTGATAAACTTAAACTACAATTACAATATTATATAGAAATTAAACATAAAAAATGATTGCACTTCGACGTCTTCGTCCATCGTGCGTCCCTTGACGCATAGGCATCACGGTCTCGTGTAGCTCTGGCCCTGGGACGATGACATAGTGGAGATAGCTGGAGGCCTGTCATCCAGCTATCTCCACTATGTCATCGTCCCAGCGTTTGCGTTGTCTACCTCTTCTTCTTTTTGATCCGTTTCTGATTTGCCATTCCGTTAAGGCCTTAGACCACATGTTGCTTTTATCACGGAGCATATGACCAGCCCATCTCCATTTCAGTCTTTTTGTGTGGAAGGTAGCATCGTTTACTTTTGTAATCTTCCTCAGAGCTTTAGCTCTCTTTTTATCTTTTCTTTTAAAGTTCAAAATGCTTCGTTCCATGCCTCTTTGACAAGATGTAATTTTTTGGAGAATTTTACGAGTCAATGTCCATGTTTGACAGCCGTAGGTAAGACATGGAAGAATACATGAATTAAAGAGTTTCCTTTTCGAAGTTATAGGATATTGTTCATTTTTTCTTTGAGTGACCAGTACCTGTTCCATGTGCTAGTTATGCGTCTCTCTATCTCTTGTTCCATTTGCCTGTCAAACGAGATAAGTTGTCCCAGGTAGATATACGAGTTCACATAATCTATACTTTCTCCTTCGATACTGATAGTCTCTTCAATGCTGTTTGTCATTACCTTGGTCTTCTCTTTGTTTATTGATAATCCCACTTGAATACTTCCTCCTGCGAGCTCTTGCAACATCTTTTGTAGTGTGGAATGATTACCTGATATTAAAACTAGGTCATCTGCAAATCGTAGGTGGTTTAGCAATGTTCCATTGATATTGATGCCGTATTTTTGCCAGTCCATGCCTCTAAATACCTCTTCCAGCACTGCCGAGAACATCTTTGGGGATAAAGGGTCACCCTGCCTTACTCCTCTGAGGATCCGAAATTCATCTCCTAAAGTTTCAAGTTTTATCTGGGCAGTAGAATTTGTGTATAAATTTCTTATAATTCGAATATACTTCTGCTCTATCCCTTGGTGTTTTAAGGCTTTCCATATGCTATTGTGGGCTAAAGAATCAAAGAATAAGAATAAGAATAATTTATTAAAAGTAAATACGTTCACAAAAATGTACATTAGGTGCAGTAGTATTATTTCTAAAACAATGTATAAATAGTGCTTATATGTAAAAGCTTGTATGCAAAGGCTTTACTGTAATCTACAAACGCTAAATATATAGATTTGTTGTATTCTTGTGCCTTATGTATTAGTTGTTTTAATGTATGCATGTGATCTGTTGTTAAAAAACCTGCCCTGAAGCCTGCCTGTTCTACGGGTTGCTGTTCGTCGAGTTTTAGTGTTACTCTATAAAGAATAATTTTCGAAAACACTTTGTATAGGTTCGACATTAAACTTATGGGTCTGTAGTTTCCTATTTCGTTCTTGTCACCTTTCTTATGTATTAGAACTATTACAGACTTGGTCCATTGGGTAGGAATGTTTTCGGTGGTTATAATTTTATTGAAGAGGTTCCACATCTCTTGTAGGTTGTCTGTTGATATTACTTTCAGAGCTTCGTTAATTATGTAATCAGGGCCTGGCGCTTTACCATCTTTTTGTGAACGGATTGCAAATTCTATTTCAGATTTTAAGATGGGTGGGATGTCTTCGATGTAGTTGTCGAGAATAATGTCTTTTTGTTTGTCTTGGTGAGAGTATAAGTCTTTATAGTAGTCGGTAGCTGCTGACATAATGGATATTCTAGAGGTTTCAATTTTCTTACTCTTGTTCTTCATGCAAGGGATCCAGTCTTTTTTATTGCTCAGTTCTTTTAGGGCTTTTCTGATGCCATCCGTTTTTACTATGTGGTCGTTTATGCATTGTGCCCTTTTAATATTTCTTTCCCTTTTAAGATTGTGGCTTATTTCCTAGCTTATTTTTGTTATCTCGGCTCTTACACCTATATCCTTTTTCTGTTTATACAATTCTTTCCTCAGTTCTAGAAGCCTTTTTGTTATTTCACTTATTTTTTTCTCTCTGCTGGTTTTTGTTTTCCTTTTGATAAGGCTTTGGTAAGGAATGAATCGTTAAGATATTGTATTTCGCTTTTGGCTTGATTAGCCTCTTGAGGTGAGTTGCTAATGTTCATTTGTAGGTCTCTCGATGTGCCTTTAAATTGTGTTCTTGTTTTAGGAGGATCTTTAACGTGCAGTGTGGCTCTCACCATTCTATGGTTAGTATTAAAGTTTAAGCCGTTGATTACATTTACGTCATTGAATGGTTTCGGGTAATTTGTTGCTATGTAATCGATTTCATTTTTATATTTGAAGTCAGGTGAAGACCAAGTCCATTTGTGCTTTGGGTTATTTTTAAAGAAGCTATTCATAAACCGTAGGTTGTTTTCCAGTGCTAAGTCTATCATTCTTTGGCCATTGTTTTTTCTCTTGCCCATACCAAACTTGCCAATGACTATGTCTTCGTTAGGTTTCTGTGTTCCTATTTTCCCGTTAAAGTCGCCCATAACTATTATGTTTTTGTGTGTGTTTTGTAAAGTTTTTGTTAGTTCGTTATAGAATAGGTATTTGTCTTGCTTCTTTGCCATCTCTGTCAGGGCGTATATTTGAATGATTGTCCATTTGTTCTTGTAACCCGGTAAGTTTATGTTTAGGACAGCAATTTTTTCAGATATGTCGGTAATTTTTTCAATATATTTCTTAAGGTGTTTCTTAATTAGAAATCCTGTCCCAAACTGCCCTTTAAATTCGCCTTTGTAAAAGAAGATGAAGTCGTTATACTCCTCTATGCTGCTTCCTATTCTGCGTACTTCACTTAGACCCAGTATGTCCCATTTTATGTTTTCCAAAGCTATTTGTAGTTCTTGCATTTTTTCTGTTCTTCTTAGTGAAAGGATATTGAGTGTACAAATGTAAATTTTTTGACCCATTTTAGTATCCAAAGTGTTGTTTGCGATTGTTATAGGTGTTTTATTTCCTGGGGGGTGGTGGTCATGAGTCCCCACGGTGACCGGCCGGCTTGGGGATATAAAATCGGTATAATACTTCCTCCTAAAAATATCAGTATTTAGTGATAGGAATACTGATTTGAAGTTTAGTTAACTCTTTTAAACTCCTTTTTTTAAGGGAAATGCCATGAAAATTCAAAGAAATTTATTGTTAGTTTGACTTAAGTTGTAATCTGAAAATTAAAATCTTATATACATTATATTGCTGCATCGTTGGGTTTACGCAACCATGCGAGATGACAGAAGCGATGTGGATATCGGTTTTTTTTCTCACTTAGTTTTTAATCATGGTCTGGCAGTTTGAGTTATTTATGCGGCCTACCCGAATGCCCTTTCTTTGGTATTGTTCGTCGAATCGTTGAGCTCCTTAAATTCTACAAATGCGTGCACTGACTGGACAGGTCCACTCAATCTGGCTGGTTCTTTCCTCAAAAGGCCATTTCAGACATCAATCTACACGGTCATATAACCAAGATTTTGTCTGGACTTTAAAAGAGACGGTGACCTCTGAGTTTGTTTCAGCCTTAGAGTAGTCAGATAGGAATACTGTTCCCATCTCTGGGACGGATCTGCCAAATACCAGCTTGATGCACTAGAGTCTATAAAAAGGCGGACCAAGAGGCTCATCGGCGATGAGCCATTGGTTAAGTCAAAGCTCCAGAGCCTTGAACATCTTCGCCGGGTTGCCAGCTTGTCGGTTAGATTTCGGGGAGTGTGCGATGGAATTGCATAATATAATGCCGCCCAGCCCGTTTCATCATCGAACTACCAGACGTACGGCGATGCGCCATCGGTACATCGTGGACATCCCACCCTTACTACTTAACGTTTTGAGAATACTTTTATTATGCGAATGCAGCAAAGGAGTGAAATTCCCTGCCGGAGTCTGTGTTACCCGATAGCTACAATCTAGGGGTATTTTAGTCAAGACTGACGACCACATTATCACTTACCATAAGGTGAGATAATAGTCATGCGCGACACTATAATAAAAAAACCGGCCAGGTGCGAGTCGAACTCGTGCGCCGAGGGTTCCGTACTTACCCATTATACAGGCAAAGATACAGATAAAGATGGACATAATTGCCTCTAAGCATTCAAAGTGTGATTTTTGCGGTTTCTGGAAGAGCGCTAATAAATTGAGCATTCGGCCAGCCTGTTAGTGTGAATGGTGTGAGTGATGTGAAGGATATTGCAAAACATTTTAGAAATCGGATTGTTTTAAAGTCGTCTTCGCTAGGGAGTTCTTGTGAGATGCTGGATGCTGAGCCCCGTTGTGGCAAGGTGGGCACACGTTTCAGTGCCAAATATGTGACCAGGGTCATCAGGTCTACGTCTAGAGGTAAGTCACCTGGACATGATCGGCTCAGTAGCTCGAGCGTTTGCAATACGCCGGTCCTCACTTACCGAGGGGTTTAACACTGCTGTAGAATTGATGTATTGATCATTCATACTTGCATAATGAGGACGATCGTGGTTCCCATTGTTAAAAGTAAAACAGGTGATCTTTCGGTTAGGGGAAACTATAGACCTATTTCTCTAGCAACCATAGTCGCTAAGGTGCATGATGGTCTGCTTGGTACTACACAAAAAGAGAAACACCTGTTTTCGCTTTCTTCCTCGATCGGTTTAGGGCTTTTCGGTTGTCATACTGACGGTGTCTGTGTCAATAATAAGCTTTAAAGGACAATGCTGACATTGAAAGGGAACGAAGGGCTCTTTCCGAATATGATAGCTCGCAGGTTTGCACATTGTACTGCAGAAATAAAGGTGACGCTATTTAGAGCATTCTGAACCACCTTCTACACTTACGTATACACCTCTATAAGTATTCACGGGCGTCGTATGGAGCCCTTCGTGTCCAGTATAATAACGCGTTTAGAAAACTGATGGGTTTGCCTTGGCGATGTAGTGCGTCAGGGATATTTGCGACGGCCCGTTTGTGTTCACGCGATAATGCGCAAGCGCGCAACATCAATTATGGCCCGAGTTATGGACAGCTCTAACAGGGTTCTGAAATGATTGCTGACAGAGTGGACTGTTCGTATATATACGTAGTTCACTGCTTTCAGTTACAAATGTCACCGTATCGTGTTGTTTACTAATACTTAGTTTAAATTATATTTTTTCCAAATTATATTTGCAGCTAATTATTGGTGGCTAAGTTTTAAAGATATAGGCAAATCTAGATTTTCGAGAAAACTTGAAAGTGTGACCACCGATTTTCTCAGGAACGTGTGAATTTAGCAAGTTGAAATTTATACCAGATACTGAGGTCTATAGTCCCTATTAGGTGTATAAAAACCAAGGTCCTGAGTCACCGCGATAAAAAGATATAAGCAAAATTAGTTTTTCGCAAAATCTTGTAAGTACCATAATTTACTTTAATTTTCGGCTTTCTAAATTTTTTGGAATTTTGCCTGTATTTGTGCTGTAAGACCTTACTTTTTATCAAATTTCGTGATTCTAGGTCAACGGGAACTACCATATAGGTTTTCGACCCAAAACCTATAGGTTACTTTCCCGTTGTTCTAGAATTATTAATTTTGGTTAAAAGCAAGGTCTTATAGCACAAGTACAGGAAAAATGCCGAAAAATAAAAAAAAGTTAAAAATTAAGGTAAATTTTGGTACTTACAAGTTTTCGCGAAAAACTAAATTTGCTTATATCTTTTTATCGCGGTGACTCAGGGCCTTGGTTTTTATACACCTAATAGGGACTATAGATCTCAGTATCTGGTATAAATTTCAACTTGCTAGGTCCACCCGTTCCTGAGAAAATCGGTGGTGACACACGGACAGACAGACAGACGGACAAGAAAGTGATCTTATAAGGGTTCCTTTTTTACCGTATGAGGTACGGAACCCTAAGAAGATTAAAAAAAAGAAACGCCGATCTTATCTAGTCTTAAAAAATATGATCGACATGTAAAAGTGTTTGTACAAAACAACTTACAGAAATAAAATCATTTAACATACTATACGCGACGAATTGATGAAATGTGTAATTTTATCAAACAATTATTTCTCTGATTTGACATTTAATTAGAAACTAACTGTCTTTATAACGAGTTCCGCGGTTAGTTTATAATAAGTTTTTCATTGTTGTAAATCACTTTTTTTTAAAAGAGGAGTGTGTGGAGTTTCTTGTACGTTCTTTTCCATAACAAGCTATTTTGCCGAATGGAAGTTAGAATCAATTATTATTATTATTTTTAAATTTAAATTTCTGACGTTCAAAAGTGCTTCTTAAGGGGCTGAATTACCAAAATAGGCATTCTTTTAAACATTTTTTTGCCAATTCTATTGAAGATGTGGCAGCGGAAAAAAGATATGTTAATCTTGATCATATTGCCGAAAACTTTGTTGTGGCCGAAACACGTTTACGCACAAAAACCTCGATACAATTGAATGGCAAAGTAACCTCTTACCGTGATCTTCAAAAACAATTTTCCGGTAATACTGACCAGCGTACATTTGTACAATTAACAACAATAACGTATCATAACAGGACGCAAAACTTCACTGTCGTATATTTTGAAGTTTCATTCATTAATGTTACGTAATTCATATTATTATATTTTATAAAAATATCCATGCAAATTCCTTTCTATCCAGTGCAATTCGACAGTGATCGCTTTATGGCGTTGCTAGGAGGACGTATGTCGCTTTTTTTCGCAAAATGCAAAAACATATTCGATTAATTTCACGTCAATTCAATCTGTCAAAAAAAAAACAGGTATAATGCAGCCAGATCTTGTAGCCTGGTGGCTTTAATTGGAACTAACGAAATCACAAGGAATATTGTCAAACTCTGAATTATTTTTATTCTCTGGCACTAACGCTGTCACTAGCAATTACATTTTTGTTGTATTATAAACGACTCATGTCGTTTAGTTTACTTACTAAGTCCATAACTAAAAAATAATTAAACCTCTTTAAAAATAGAACTAATGTTATCTCAGGTTATCTCAAAAACGGCACCACGTGACCTCCTCACCCCAGAGGGCTGGTGTATATCAAAACCCAGTAGGTGCTTTGAAACTATTATATTCCAGGATAGCGCAGATTTAAAGTAGGCTATGGAAAGTCATGTTGTAATAGTAACTAAATGACATTTTAAAATTTTAAGAGAATACTAAACAAGGAATATGAACCTATGAATTGTACAAATGATATTAATAGTGTCCTAAATTCTGTTAGATATTTTAAATATGCCTAAAAAAGACAATTACGAACCTAGTAAGTTCTGGATATTTGTAAATTTAAGGTGTTTTACAATTTGATGGGACTATTGTAAACAATGATTAAATTGATTAATTGAAAGTACGAAATCTCAATTCAAATTTAAAGTTTCCATTACACAGTCAACATTACACAGTCCATTTTAGTATAGTAGAACTCATTAAAATAATATAATCTGGCTATGAAACCATTATAAAAAAAATGTCACGTACTGTGTTCTTATATGTGGCAGTCGCATAGAAGCAGACATAATTATAATATTTCTTCAATTTGCACGGCAAAGACTCGTATGACACTAGCCAGACTACCTATTTTAGTGATCTTTATTTTCGTAGCAATAAGGTTGCATTCATAGGCAAAATAACAGTGAACGATCTGATGTCAGATGCTAGCCGCCAGTTTGAAATAAGAACTTGCGCGGTTATATTTTTGTAAAAACCATCGGAAGAGTCCGTTTATGATGCGGGCCTCTGTGGTCGGTATTGTGTATTTAATTTTCAAATACTTTTCGCTCCAATTTAAGTTTGCCCCTAAACTATCGATGACAGTGAGCGTGGCTTAGAACCTCAGATGTCGATTGTCAACTGTTCATCCTCAGCCCCTTAATAGCCTAATTGAAATAAAGAATTTTGACTTTTTTGACTTTCATTATATATTTTTTTTTTTTATAAAAGAGCCTAAATTTTTTTTCATACTTCCGTTACTTCTTCAGGCAGAAAGGGCCGTTTTCATACAAACAAAGTAATTCAATGAATCATCAATTTCGCCAAATTCCGGATTCAATCAATGCTGGAGTATTACGTTTTTTTTTTCACGGCACCCTAACAAATCTGTATTACTCTCATCTGATTTTACTTACCAGCATTGATTTAATCCGATCACAGAGTATTAGGATAACGTACACGCAGAAGGCAAACTCCATTCGTTAAGGCTAAGACAAGCCAAAATAACTCAAAATATTTGCATCAATTACAAGATTTGTGCCATCAGGTATCTGTATCTTCAGCTAGTGACTGCGATGTTGGTCTTGTCAGCGGAGAAATCAATCGGAGCATAGCGATGAAACCAGATGCGAACACATACTAACACAACTATGAGCAAGTAATCGTTTCGGCACAGATAATATAATGCTAGCATACAGATGCCTCATCCCATACAAAGAAACTTGATTATTTTTCTAAAAACATCGATCGCGATCGGTTCCGTTCCACGGCTATAGATGGTGTTACAGCGACTTGCAAGTAAAAAGGCTTACTCGGTTCGTAACTACTTTTTATTGGCAATGCTACCAGCCTTTTGTGTAAGTTACCAGTGGGCAACGATGTGGAGGAGTTTTTCGACGCCATGTTTTAGTTTAGTATATTTTTAGTTTTAGTTAGTGAGTAGCTTTTGGTTAAAGTGTATATGTTTGTACGTCTTAGCTATTTAAGTATTTTATACACTGTATATACTTTTATCTATGTAAATAAAACATCACATCATCAGCCTATTAATTTCCCACTACTGGGACACAGGCCTCTCTCTGAGAGAGGGGATGGGCCGTAATCCACCACGCGGGCCCAGTGCGGGTTTGTGGATGTCACATGTCTTCGAATTTTTGGTTCTAGGACATGCCGGTTTCCTCACGATGTTTTCTTTCAACGTTTTTGAGAGCAGTGGTGATGAAATAATTTACACAAAGTAAAGCGCCTACCTGGGCCCGAACCCACGACCTACAACTTATAAGTCGCGGCCGATACCACTGGGCCACCACTGCTCTCTAATAAAATATATGTCTTTTTATTTATAAATATAGTGACGATTTATCTTATAGATTATTTTGCACGTTTTCACAGTTTCATTGTACCAAAATTTGTTACAAAACAAATTTAAAATATCGGATAAATGCCTCAAAAATTTAAAACCGCGCCATCTATTTTAATCAATTTTAAATGATCCATTCAAATAATCTTTGAAATGTGAACTGAGAACCCAATATTCCTTAATTTTGGGCTTAAGAGAGTTTAATTAATCAAGAATATACATTTATTATGATCGTCTCCAGAAAATCTTAATATTTCACAAAACTCAATATCAAATTGAAGCTTATCACGCCATCTAGTGCAACTTATTTGAACCAAATTTTCTTTCTTCGCGTTAGGTGCTCGTGGTTTTGGTAATCGGTGACGTTCGATCTTGGGACATGATCTTACTGACTCGAAGTACAGACATTACCAGTGAGTTCTTATTGTCTTTATTATGAGCTCTACACATAGACACATAAGCAAAACAGAATATTTTTTCTAAAACTTGTGGTTTCTCCCTTCAAATGTTATCATGTGATTTGTCCGAGATGCAAAATGCAAGCCACTGTTGATCAAAGTCAGTGGGTAGCTCAGTATTAGATGTATACAAATCTTCCTGCCTTAAGTATACCCTCGTTCGTAATTAAGACTGGTACTTCTTTAACTCATTTTACAACATTAGGTACCTAGGTGTAACATTTGTACCCGCGCATTGCGCCCCCCGGGTACCCCGGTAGCACTCGCAAAATTGGACCGACATCCGATCTAAATTTGAATAAAATTACTTTCATTTAATTTTTTCGTTTCACCCGCGCCATGTGTGCCATTGCGCGACTTTTGGTAAAATCTGGCAACCGTCGCCTAATGTCGTTTCAACCGAATTATTTATGTGATATTTTTGGGTATACTACATTTTCTTAAGCGCTTAGAGATATTTAAACTTATATTTGCACACGTGTGTAGGTTGTTTTCATGATATTTCAGTAGAAAACAAAAGACACTCATAATACCTGTTGTGGCATTTGTTTTTGTTAGTGAATTTTGAAATAAGAAGGCTTATAAACCGGCCATAGAGACCCAACGATCAATGACACAGAGTAGTCATACACATTTTTAACCAACTTACAGGTTCTAACAAAGCCGTAAAAATTTAATTATCAAAAGATGAGAATTCATAACATTGAATGCTAATCTTTTGATACCGATTGTTCTTTAGAGTCTGTGCGGAAAGAGAACCGTCATAAAATTTGAGCGCACAGCTGTGTTTAATTACCGTGTTTGTTATGTTAACAACACTGTTACGTCACTATAGAGTGACTGAAACATTTTGATATTTTGGAACTATGTTAGATATATTAATATGTCAACATTAATTCATCATTTCAGCTGAAAGACGACCACCGCTGGACATAGGTCTCCCCAGGCGTCGCCACATCCAGCGCATTGCCCGCAACCTTAACCAGATCATCGGTCCACCTATACTCCATTTATTATAACATTAGACAAAAGAGGCTCGCAGAAGCAGGAGTACGAAACCTTTTATTTTCAAGTCAAGTTCGAACAATTTTAATAAATATTGTAGGTATGTGATTTTTTTGTAAATTACATTGTATGGCATACTTTAAAGCATATTCTATTTATCTACTCGTCACGATGCTTGGATAGGTACATGAAATGAAAAAAAAAGTAACAATCAGTTTATTAAAAACAACTATCACAATATGTCCATATTATGTTTTCAACAAACCAAATAAACACGACACAAAACACCACTTAACAATTTAGTCACTGCTACCATCAGTCACCACAAATGATAATAATTAATTGACATTGGTGGTAACATGTCTTTTTTTAACTATAATAATTTAGAATGACGGAAAATTAACAAAAATACACTTTCGTAAGCTAAATACCTGGAAACATTTTCCAGAGACAGAAGTGTGAGATGAGATTGATTGCTATTTAATAAGAGAAAATGTTTTGTCACCTTAATGATATAATGGAGATGATAGATGTTTAAATCCTTATTATTCATCATCCTCTGATGATAATGAAGAAGTTTCACCAACGTTAATAATAAATCTTTCTACAACATCATCCAATATACCATCAAGTTGGCAAAACCTTTCCTCTTCTTTAATTGTATGAGCAATGCAAGATTGCCATTTCTCTGCATTTATATTTATGAGTGCCTGAGAGAGCATCTGCTTCACTTCTTGTAATTTAAAACTTTTATTGTTCTGTGCTACATACCCCTTCATTTGAGCCCATACTAATTCTATTGGGTTGAGCTCGCAATGGGTGGGAGGCGCAATACTAATACATATTTTTCTTTAGCCATCTCATCTACAGCAAACTTTTGGTACAAATGTTTTATTTGTTTCACTTTTTCTAATAAAGTGGCCCTAAGGTCTTTTTCCTGAAAAGGTATATTTTATTATTTAGCCACTCCTGAATATCTGCCTTTCGTGTGGATGTAGTTGGCAGCTTCTCCATTTTCCTCGAATGAAATGGCGCATTATCCATAACAATAACTGCACCACTCTCGATTTTTGACAATATTATTTTGAACCACTTTTCAAAATTGTGTGCATCCATTTCAGAATGGTAGTCTCCATCACCCTTTTTGGCTTCAAATATTAATTCACCATCCATCAAAAAACCCATTCGTTGATCCTGTAAATTGAAACAAAAGCAAATCAATAATTGTTTACCGCTGGCATTGAATTACTTGATCGCTGGAAATAGATTTTAACCTAAGAGTAGCAACCGAAATTAACTGCATCATTACTGTCCTTGAACAGGTTAATCTACAACCATAAAAATCTTTCTCCGAGGCCTCCCCTCGAAAGATTTTACCATTAAGACTTTACCAGTTTTCAGTGACGAAGAACGGAGTGATAATTTTGTTAATGTGACAATTGTTGATTAATTCTTGATTAAAATGTATTTCTTTTGAAATTATCGAAAGAAATACATTTAAATAAATTTTTACCAATATGGCCAATGATAAGCCGTCTTCCTTTTCCGGTTGGGATCTTTAAACCAGTTGATAAACCTGTCCGGTGTGCTTCTTTTGAAGACTTAATAGTATTGTCTTGCCATACCTTGCTTTTCGTGTGTCCTGTATGTATAATTAAAGTTAAAGATGTAAATACAATATTATATCGACTTATGTTGAACTACTAATACTTCACTGTATTGTTTTGCATAAAGGAGGTTTTACATAGCTTAAAAAGTTATGTAAAACCTCCTTCTTTCAGACTTTATAAATATTAGCAGCACTGTACCTTCATTTAGCCAAGTCTCATCTAAATAATATATATTTTTTCCTTCGTTCCTTAATCTTTTAATTTCATGGAGATATTTCACCCTCCATAATACAATCTCTTGTTTATCAATTAGGGCACTTTTTCTACTTCTTTTGATATAGGTAAATTTTAATTTGTTCTTTATTAATTTGTGCTTCTTTTTAAATCGGGTAGAGACTCATCGCTATTAACGGCTTCCAGAATCTTGTCCAACGTTGGTAACTCATTATCAAAGAAAAAATAATGAATTTTTCTTCGTATTCCACTTAACGTTATATCATCATAATCGTCAGATTTTGAGTATTTGCGTTGGCGAGGAGGGGGTGATTGCAGGCGACCTTCTGTATTCTACTCTTTGAGTACATTATAGACGGTTGCACGAAATATGCCTAAAAAAAAGATTAATAATGTATGTTATTACCTCACCATGCATGTTACTTTCAAAACATTTATTTATTATGGTAATAATTTTATAATCCTTACCTGCAATTTCTGCAGTTAATTAACTGCGTCCTATAAGCAGGTGAACCTTCGGGCCTGGACCCCTTGACATCTTTATAAATATTTATGACAGTTCTTTTTTCTGCAGAACGAAGCGGTGTTTGCTTTGTTCTCTTTTTCTTGGGAGACAATATTTTAAGATCGCGATCAACGTTGGGGCCACGTATTTTTCGCTGTTGATACTGATCAGCGTTACCAGCAGTTTCAGAGCATACATGTTGCGCTTGCAAGCCACTCGGGCCTACACCGGGATCGTCCCTGTCCATAGTTCAACAAAACGTACCGCTTTGTAGGAACAACACAAAACTAACAACGATAACAAAACAATAACAACAAAACAGAAAAACAGTAACAAATAACAACTAAACCACGAAAATTTGGCAATAACAACGAGAAAAGGCGTAGCATTCACAAGTATCCACAAGCGAATGACAGTATGACAATTGACAACTACAGATTATTTATGCAATTTGACGGATAAATGACATCATAAACCGACATAATTAAAAAACACGTGCTGCCACAACTTATGAAGGGAATAGGTAACATTTTAGATTTGGTTGAGTTATAGTGACATGAAATACGTTGCCGGTACTGTCCGCCCCTGCTTCTTTTAGATTTTAAACATGGACACGACATTATTTTATGTAAAAACTAAACAATATTAAATGAAGACCTTGTAATTTCAGAAGGTAGATAGGTTAAATAAGTACGATTAAGTGTGACAGCTGTTATTTAAATTAATTATATTTAACTCCACTTCAATCTTGACTGTAATAGTGTTTGTTGTATTTTTATAACAAAATGTGCACCTAAAAGAGCCTTTTTTAACTTCTGTCTAATGCTATAGTAAATGGAGTATAGTGTGAAAAAATTGAGTAATATAAATTTAAAATATACCTATCAAAAATGAATTATTTTGTCAAGTTAATACAATAGTCTAAAGAAAATACAATTCAAAATTAATCCAACATTTGTATATCTGTCACAAATAATAATTATAATATCCAGTTAATATAAAAAAATACTTGTAACAAAAATTTCATTTTAATCCAAAAATGTCACAAGCAACAATTCCAATGTCAAGTTAATACAAAATATGTATGTTACAAAAAACTATGTGATTTCAACTTCATCCAGTATAATGTCACTAATAATAATTATAATGTCAAGTTAATTCAATGAATGTCATAAAAAAAAGTAATATCAAAAATACAATTCAATTTAATCCAATACACCATGTCACAAGTTATAAATTATAATGTCAAGTTATAACTTGACATTATAATTTATAACTTTACTTTCGTTTTTTAATTTTTTGTTTTTTGCTTTGTTATAACAAAGCAAGTAACAAAAAATTAAAATACAATTTAAATTAATCCAATATATGTCTAGTAATAATTATAATGTCAAGTTAATACAAGTAATAAAAAAATAAAATTCAATATTTTCCATTACCTGCTATAAATTCTGACACCGAGTATAAACATCTTGCCAACAAGAAGGCTTTTAACTTAGTTTTAAACGAGTGAAAACTATAAATTAATGACTTTAACTCAGTCGGTAACCTATTAAATATTTCTACTGCTTGGTATCTATAGCAATGTTTTGCTATATTAAAATTTGGTGACATTTTGTGTTTGAATTCCTTCCGTCTTGTGCTTTCTTTAATTTTACGATCCTCTTGTGATTCATACTGATGAATATACTAAGCAAAATGATTCAGGACTACTAATATGTATAAGCTTGGTATACAGTCAATATGTTTAGTTCTTTAAAGTGGTCTCTGCATGAGTCTCTTTGATCTTGATATGATCCTGACAATAGTCCTTATGGCACGTTTCTGCAAAGTAAATGCGTTCTGACAGTTGTAACTATAGCTGTTACCCCAAAACATGATGCAGTATCTTAACCTTAATTCAACTAGCGCGTGATATACAGCCTTTAGTTGCTTCAGATCCAAAAGATCTCTAAGGCTCCTAAGTGCATAGCATGCTGATGAGATTGAAGAGTCAATAGCAGCTAGCTCATGTTTCCAGTTTAAATGCACGTCTATGTTCATCCCTAAGAATTTAACTTTGTCAACTAATACAATCTGGTCATCTTTGATTTGTACATCTACATTGTCATTATTACGAGTTGTAGTCTTAAATAAAATAAGGTTTGTCTTATTTGTATTTAGTATAAGGTTGTTGGCTGTAAACCAATCACAGATAATTTTTAGGCTTTCATTTACAGTTTTGGTCAGTTCGTTTGAGTCATTTGCCCCAACTATTATATTAGTGTCATCTGCAAAGACAACTAGTCTAACATCAGGCTTAACGTAGTCCATAAGGTTTAGCAAGTCATTTGTAAAAATAATAAATAATATTGGTCCTAAAATTGAGCCTTGAGGCACACCACGCTTTATGCTTGTAATTTTAGACGAGTATAAGACTTCGTGATTTGTATCATCGATGTTTTTTATTTCCACATACATCCGCCTGTTTTGTAAATATGATCTAAAAAGCTGTAAGGACTTGCCTCTGATACCGTAATATTCAAGTTTGGTTAGTAATAATTCATAGTCAATCGTGTTAAAAGCAGAACTAAGGTCAATGAAAAGCCCAGCCACTTTAATTTTGTCATTTAATTTATTAATTATGTCATCTATAAGAGTATTTATTGCATCTAAGCAACCGACGCCTTTCTGATATCCAAATTGTCTTGTATTAATGATTTTATTCAAATTCAAATGTACCATCAGTCTAGTTCTAATCAGTTTTTCTAATAATTTTGACAAGGTTGGCAAAAGAGATATGGGTCGGTAATTTTTAGGATCTGTCTTAGTGCCTTTTTTGAATATTGGAACTACTTTAGCTAATTTTAACTGGTCTGGAAAGAGCGAATCTTCAAAGCATTTATTAAAAAAATCGGATAGAGGCAAAGCTAATGTGTCTATATTTTCCTTCAAAATAGAAATTGGTAAGTCATCAAACCCGCAAGATTTTTTACTGGCCATCTTCCTTACCATCTTTACGATTTCAGATGGTGTGGTCGGATCGAAGGTTAAATTATTTTCTACTCTTTTAGTAGTTTCCAACATAAAAAACATTGCCTTTTCCTTTTCATTGCTATCTAGTCACGACTTGAACACAAATGTGTCGATGAACTGATTTGCGACCTGCTGAGGATTAGTTAACACCTTATTATTTACTTTTAGGATTAAATTTCTACTTTGTCTATTTTTAATCTTATTGGTAATTTGGTTTACAAGTTTCCACGCCTCTTTTGTTATATTTTTGGCACTATTTAGGTGATTTAATGTGGCGTATTTTTTAGCTTGCTGAATAACCCTTCTATAAATTCGAACATAGCTGGTTTTGTATTTTTTTATACTGGCATTATTTAGCGTACCAGAGCATAGTACTCTCTTCATCTTACTTGCAACTTTAATCCCTTTAGTAATTCACTTTACTGCTGTGTTTTAAATGGCTTTATTCGAATTGGTTTCTTTCGGTAACAATCTTGGAATACTTTTCCAAGACTGTATATAAAACTATTTATCCCCTTGTTAGACCAATTCATATTATTAATACTGTTCTTGAAGGCGATAGTATTTTTTTCATTAAAAATCTTTTTTAATCACTATAGTTTGCTCACAGTTTATGAGTTTCTTATTGATATTGTCAAGAAAAACTTTGCAGAATAGTCCACCATGGCCATCTGCTAAACCATTGTAATCAACAAAACACTCATCTATGTCCTCATCAGCAATATTTGTAATAACGTTGTCAAGAACACGAATTTGCGTTATTCCGAATGAAAGTAGGAGTATTTACAAGGTACCGAAAATTATAACAAGTCAATATACTTGAAAATTCAGCAGATTTTTTACTCTCAACAAGTACGTCAATATTAAAATCACCACATATAATGCACTTCTTCTTAATAAAATGTTCCAACAATTTTTCTAGACTAGATATAAAACTTTCAAAGTTTTTTTTTTTTTATTTATTTATTTTAGGTCGCTTTTCAACGTCTAAGGTCAATAGCGACCACAGTAAACATTATATTATAATAGGTTACATTAGTTTATATATATTTATCAATTTCAAAAGCGTTAAGGTTCGTGTATAACCATCCTTATTTTGACAATCTTTTAGACTAGAAGGTACATTGCAAATTTGTCTTTCTTGACTGTAAGCCGTGCATTCAACTAGAAGGTGTATAACTGTTAAGTCCACTCCACATTTGCATTTGTTTTTATTAGCTTTAGTTATAAGATGAATGTGAGTTAAGTTTGTGTGTCCTATACGTAATCTGGTAATTACCACTTGGTCCCTTCTGAATCTGAATGAAATAGATTTGTCAAAAATTGAATTTCTTATACCAATTAATTTAGTTGTATTTTCTATTTTCCAGTAATGATCCCAAAGAATTTTGACTTTATGTTTGAAGTATTTTTTTATTTCGGTTGGAGTAGATTTTATTGTTTTGCAAATCTCATTTTCATTGGTCGAATTTTTAGCTTCAGTATCCGCTCTTTCGTTGCCAACTATACCTTGATGACTTGGAATCTATATAATTTGAAATTTGTAATTATTATTAAGAAGATTTATCATTTTTTGTTTAATATCAACAATAAGCGGATTTGTATTGATTAAATTTTGTAATGCTGTTAGACATGATTTCGAGTCGGTATAAATAATATATTTTTCTGAATTAGATTTAGTATGTATTATTTCTAAAGCTTTAAGTATAGCTATTGCTTCGCAACTAATAATTGAATTAAAATCCCAAAGTCTATATCGATAACAATTATCATCAGACACTACTGCGGCTCCTGATCTTCCATCCATAACTGATCCATCGGTAAAGAAATTTTTACAATCCTGATATCTGTTATTAGTTTAATTATAAAATTTTATGTATATACATTGAGTTGTATTATACCTTAAAGTTTTTGGCTAGTTATAAGTTAATTGGGAATTCAATGGTTTCCCATGGACCGAGTAATTTTTTTGTAAAAACCGGGGGGATCTTAAGTTTTAACTCTTTCAAATATTTAGCTGCTCTTCGTAAAGGTTGCGGTAAATAAGGTCGAAATTCATATTCTACATCTGTAGAAGTTGATTTACTATATAATTACTATAGGTAAGTTGGATTTTCAGGACAGGATAGTATATTTATAGCGTACACAATTACAAGTTTCTTTCTTCTAAATTCTAATGGCATTTCTCCAGCTTCAGCTAAAATGCTTTTAATAGGGCTTGTTTTAAACGCACCAATACTAAGACGAAGAGCAGTATTTTGAATGCTTTCTAAGGAATTTAAGACACGACTTTTGGCAGAATCATACATAACAGAGCCGTAATCTAGCTTTTGCCTAATTAAAGCGCGATATGTATTAATCAGGCATTTTCTATCAGAACCCCAAGTTGTTGATGATAGTACCTTAATTATATTTAACCTTTTATGGCATTCAGATTTTAGTTTATTTACGTGTGTATTCCAAGTTATAACTATGTTCATTTAAGGTTAATTGTATGTTTCTAGTTTTACTATTCTTATTAGACAATATTATGAATTGGGTTTTAGTTTTAGAAAATTTGAATCCTGATTTCGCGGACCAATCTTGAAGATTATTTAGAGTGTTTTGTATTAATTTTAAAGTAGGATTCAATGTCCTGCCACTACAAGTTAAGGTCAGGTCATCAGCAAAAAAAAATCCTTTAACTGGTTTTTCCATAGAAGACAAAACATCGTTTATAGCTATTAAAAACAAAATTACACTAAGCACCACTCCTTGAGGTAGGCCATTTTCTATGGGAACAGAGTTAGATAAAGTATTATTTATTCTTACTTTAATTGATCTTCCTGACATGAAGTTTCTGACGAACGCTAGGACATTCCCTTTGATATTAATATCTTGTAACAATTTTAGAACCCTGTGTTTCCAAACCATTTCATAAGCTTTTTCTATATCCATAGCTACAATTACTGTATAATTATCATTTGCAAAACTGTCAAGAACTTCACTTTCAATGTTCATTAAATGATCTATTGTTGATCGAAATTGAAGAAATCCATATTGAAAAGGAGAAAAACATTTATTAGTTTCTAAATACCATCGAATTCTTTTACTTATTACTTTTTCAAGAATTTTACAAAGATTACATGTTAAGGATATGGGTCTGTAACTAGAGTCTAGACTTGGTATTTTTTCAGGTTTTAATACGGGAATAACTAAGACTTCTTTCCAGTTATCTGGAAATACCTGCTGTTGCCATATAAAGTTGTATAATTTAAGTAAGTAATGTAGTCCACTGCTGGGCAAATGTTTAATTATAATATTAGATATATTGTCAGGTCCTGGACTAGAATTTCCTATCTGAGACAACACCGATAGCAATTCATGCATAGATATTTCCTTATTAATTGGGTTAGAATTATCAAACGTATCGAAATTACATTCAATTTCCTGACTATTTTTGTATTGTACAAAATCATTATCATAATTATTCGAGCTAGAGTTGGTTGCAAAGGTTTTAGCTTATAAGTAGGAAGTTTCAATTGGGTCAGATGTAAAGGTATCGTCAGATTTTTCAAGAACAATATTGTTGAATCTATTGATGCGGTGGTTAAGTTTTTGTATCTTTTCCCACATGTCCCCAATAAGGGTTTTATTGTTAATAGATGATACCCAATTTTCCCAATACTTTTTTCTTCTTTCTTTGAGAAGCCTTCTATAGAATGCTCTTTTTTTCTTATATTCAATTTTATATATCGAATTAGGGTCATGTCTAGCAAATTTTTTAAACAGTTTTAAGGCCTTTTTTGTGTCTCTTATTGCGGTTTGACATTCATCATGCCACCATGGCAAATTGTTTTTCCTGAACGAACCAGATGTTTTTGGTATTGACTTGTTAGCGGCTTCAATATTTACTTCGGTGAACTTTATAACAATATTATTGACATGATAATCAAAGGTAGAACTTAAAGGTGATAATACAGGAATAGTTTTATCGATCTCTTCTCTAAATATTAGCCAATCAGCTTTATCAAATATCCATTTTTTAGGTAATTGAATATTGTTTTGTATATCTTGCGTAATAAGAGATTTAATTGTTATTGGAAAATGGTCACTGTCATACAAATCATCTAAAGCATTCCATTCAAAATATGACGTAATATTTTGTGAAGCCAAAGTAAGATCAATATTGCTCGTACGACCAGTATTACTGTCAAAATGTGTAGGATGGCCGTTGTTTAAGAATAGTATATCCTGGTGTTCATCAAGCCATTCAGCTATTATTCGACCTCTCGTATCACATTTTTCAGAACCCCAATAAAAATTATGGCTATTCAAATCACCCAAAACTATGCAAGGGGTCGGAAGCTAACTAATTAAGTGATTGAATTCGTTTATGTTGAGTGGAGTACTATTAGGTAGATAAACATTGCATATGGTCATTTTTTTTTTTTTGTTTTTGTTTTATTGTGTTTAGTTTGTTAAAAATCCTTTATTTATATTAGAATCAACGTATAAAGTGACACACGTAGTGTTTGTGACCAGTTTTTATTGTGATAACTCAATAACAATTGATATTTCACTAAGTCATGTACCGGCTGTCAACGTTTGAACTGTGGATTTGAATTATTCGAACCGGGGGAGTATTTTGTTTTGATTTGCGTATTTATTGCTGTATTATTTACATACTATACACCACTCATACACTGCTCAGGGCTCTGAGCGACGTCCAGTACACACCGGCTACGTTTATGTCTCATTTTGTTTGACAAATTGTGGAAGCAAAATCGAGGACGAAAACACTTGCCCCAGACATAACATTCACTGCAAACCCTACTTCACACATAATATATTGTAAATATTAAAGGCAAACCCCATAGTTCATAAGCATTGTAAATACTTTGTTTCCACTAAAACTAAAGTTCTTAGCAATAATCCTTATACAAAAATCTAATCGAGCAATAAACGCCAATGTCTAATAAAGCCTTTCCATTAAGTATTACCTGTAATTAAGTCTGAGAATATTAATTCAAATAGCTTTTCTTTGTTCTTAGTTTTTTTTTTCTTCTTTTTCTCATATACCTTCATATATTTTTATAATCTTTTTTTGTAACGTTTCTATTGTTTTTAAACATTTTACTTCTATTTAACTTTTAAAGCCCTCCTTCTTTCTCAAGTTTTCAACTAACGTAGTATTATCTTCACAGACTCGGCTGTTTCTTGTCACATTACAGGTGACGCTTAAGGAAAACATTCAATATGATGACCCGGGCAGCTACCGTTCGTGACATGAGTATCAAA
The DNA here is from genome assembly GCA_964057195.1 of Orthosia cruda. Lineage (NCBI taxonomy): Eukaryota > Metazoa > Arthropoda > Insecta > Lepidoptera > Noctuidae > Orthosia > Orthosia cruda. Next base: position 49,210,774 of record OZ059826.1, on the reverse strand, counting down.
CTGAAAGCAGTGCTGAGGGAGCTGGATTCATCTAGAAATGAGTGCAGCAAGCTACTGCGGGAACGAGAAGAAAGTGAAGTAGAAATTGAGTTAATAGTGAACAAAAACACTCAACTCAAGAACCAGCTTGCAGAACTACACTCCCATATGGATATACTGGACCAGCATCACCATCTCCGTCAACTGATATCAGATTATCAGCAGTGCCATGACACTCATGACCAGGCACTGAAGCGTATATCTGTACTAGAAGCAGAATTGTGCAAGGCTCATAACACCATTACCTCCATCGACTCGCTGAAAGTCAGCGAAGAGGTTTCTAACACCAGTAACCTGTACAATGAGCTGATGGATGCATCCAAACTGGAGTGTGAGCCGCCCACCATTACCATAGACCTTACAGGGGATGATACCATTGCTAAATGTCCAATTATAAGTAGTCATAATAAAATTAAGAAATATATTAAAATCAGTAAAAGTATTAAGAAATATAGGAAACTTATAAAAACTCAAAGTGTTTACAAATATAATGTTAACCTTAGGAAAGATTTAAGAAACTTAAAAAACCAATTAAATATATGTAATAGTAAATTAGAAACTAGTACACAAATGTATGATGTTGAAATTCAGAACCTTGAAAGGGAATTATTGAGTAGGGAAAATACACTTAAGGAAATATTTTGTAAATATGAATGTAGTCAACAGATGTTGAGTGAACGCATGCAGGAGGCCTGTGAGTTGGTGGACCTGGTGAAGTATAATGCAGAGAGGTGCGAATCATTGACTAACAACCTCACCTGTAGTTGTGCTGCCGCTCTACAACCTCTCATGTCACAACATGTTGCTACTACAACTTTACCCATTGATCATACTGCAACAACTTTGAACCCCACCAAAAGTAATGTCCGTTCTAAACATACAATAGTGAACCATTGTTATCATAAACTGCAATTTAATGAGCTTATCCATAAAATTCAACAGACACAATTGAATGAGCAAACTACCGTAGTACTTCTTATTGGAAATAGCCTTAGTATAACAAAAAGGGACATAGTTAATGGTATTGACACCCTACTTAAGTTAAGATTAGGCAAATTAATATTATGTGCATTGCCCTATTCTGGCAAGTTACTTGTTCATGAAAATGAATACATTTCTAGTTTGAATAACCTGATGCATATATTATCTTGTCGTCATAGTGACCGTTTATTGTTTTTTGACACCAACAATTTTGTTAGTGATTTTGTTTTGATTGGGAACCATATGTTTCTTCCCAAAAATAGTCGACATTTATTAGCTACATTGTTAGCTTTTAATATACACGCAGTTATTGATAATTTAACTGAGACTAGGTTTAGTGATTTAACAGTATTATCCAGTTTTTCTGATAATACTTTAAACGATGATTCTTTAAACGATTAGAGCCGACAAAAGAGAAGTCGAATAGTAATATTTTACTATATCATCAAAATATAAATCGCTTCTCCGGCAAAATTTTAGACGTGGAATTGTTAGTAGATAAATACCACATGGATATCTTATGTTTTTGTGAAACTTGGTTAAAACCAGATAGGATGTTGTTTGTAAATAATTTCTCAGTTGCCAGCGCGTACAACAGATCCACAGTGGGTGTGGTACCCTGATACTTTGTAATAGTCATTTAAAATATAAGGAAAGGAAGGATATCACTGCTTACTCTGTTAATCGCTTGTGTGAGGTAGCATGTGCAGAGGTCGAGGGGCATACTGTCTTGTGCGTTTACAGACCACCAGCATCAAACTTGTCATTGTTTTTGATAACAATGGAAGAATTATTAAGTAAACTTTTCAGAGATAATAAATTAGTTTTTGTTTGTGGTGACTTAAATATAGATCTGTTAGTCAACTCGCCTGAAAAATGTAAGCTCATTTCATTATTTAAATCATTTAACCTAAAATATTTATTTAATGAACCAACAAGAATAACAGCGACTTCAGCTTCTTGCATAGATAATGTATTCACTAATTGTAAAGTAAAAGATTCGTTTTTAATTAGTGGCGTTAGGTCAGACCATACTGGTCAACTAGTATCTTTTGAGTTAGATAAAAAAATTAACCTAGCTAAATCAATTCGATTAAGACCACTTACTAAAAATAAATTAATCTCTTTTAATAATAATGTTTTTAGCAACCTTTGTAACGCCAGTTTTGATTCAAACGACCCCAATATAAATTATGGCACGTTGTTTTCAACAGTTTGCCAAGAATTCAATAAAACGTGTCCTGTAAAAACAGTTAAAGTCAACAATTCCAAATCGAAATTTAGTGAATGGGCCACTGTGGGCATAAGAAAAAGCCGAGATATCTTATATAATTTATATTAAGAAAAATCTTTGACTTCCGATCAAGTTTTTCACACTTATGTCAGAAACTATTCTAAAATATTCAAAAGAGTCTGCGCTCAAGCAAAATCTCAAATAATAATTAACAAAATTGGTGCTTCTAATAACAAAATAAAAACTGTGTGGCAATTAATTAATAGAGAAACTGGAAAGATACAACAACGCGATCAGAATGAGTTGTCTTTGAAAATAACTAATCAAACCATTTCTGATAGGCAAGAAGTCGCTGAGACATTAGAAAATTTCTTTACCAACATTCCGTTAGAGGTTACGAAGTCTCTTCCTTCCTCATCTAAATTAGCTGAAGCTCTTCTTAAAGAAAACTTTACTGAAGACATACCAATCTTTAAATTTAAACCAATATGTATTGATACAATTAAAAACGCGTTCAAAAGTCTCAATATAAAGAATACTGAAGACTTGTGGGGGGTTCTTGGAGATATTATTGACTCAATTGCTCCTGTCCTAACAGGCATATTCAATCAATGTTTGGACAGCGGCACTTTTCCTGACTTAATGAAACACAGTAAAGTAGTACCAATTTTCAAATCAGGCTGTAAGAGTGATCCTTCTAATTATAGACCTATATCCGTGCTTCCAGCATTGAGTAAAATCTATGAAAAAATCATGCTGGAACAGAAGTTGTCTTACTTCAATTCAAATGGGATCCTGCATAGTCATCAGTTTGGTTTCACGAAAGGTAGGTCGACAACGGACGCGGGAGTAAAGCTCATCAGCCACATCTTGGAGGCTTGGGAGAGGTCCCAGGATGCCATTGGCATTTTCTGTGATCTCTCAAAAGCTTTCGACTGCGTCGACCACAACACACTGATCTGTAAATTACACCACTACGGAATTCGTGGAAAATCTGCTGATCTCGTGCTTTCCTATTTATCAAACAGACAGCAAAAAGTAAATGTTAATGGGGCGACGTCCTCCTGGTCTCTAGTCAAGATGGGCGTGCCCCAAGGTTCAATTTTCGACCCTTTCCTTTTTCTTGTTTACATTAATGATGTCCCTTTTATGATGGCCAAATTATCGGATATAATTCTATTTGCTGATGATACTTCGCTAATTTTTAAAATAGATAGGCAAGATACGGATGTTTTAAATGTCAACGAAAGTCTAATTGTACTCTCAAAATGGTTCGCAGCTAACAATCTTTTACTGAATGCGAAAAAAACAATATGTCTAAAGTTCTCTTTACCAAATGTACCACAACATGACCTAAATTTAAATCTTGACGGCAAAAATCTTGAAGTTATAACGGAAACTGTATTCTTAGGGATTACTATCGATTCAAAATTGCAGTGGGGCGCGCACATTAGAACTCTTTCGGGTAAATTAAGTTCGGCTGCATATGCAGTATGAAAAATAAGGCAGCTAACCGATGTAGCTACAGCTAGGTTAGTATACTATGCTTATTTCCACAGTATTATGTCTTATGGCATTCTGCTGTGGGGATCAGCAGCAGACGTTGACTCAATTTTCATCCTACAAAAGAGGGCAATCCGCGCAATCTGTAAAATGGGTCCTCGCGAGTCCCTCAGAGAAAAATTTAAAGAGATCGATATACTGACTCTACCTTCACTTTATATTTTAGAATGTATTTTGTATGTCCGTAAAAATCGGGGGCTTTTCAAAACTAGAAGCGACTTCCATAATTTAAATACACGCAGTAAGCACGAAATTGTAATACCCAAATTCAGATTAACGAAAACTAGCAAGTCTTTTCTTATAAACAGTATACGAGTACGCTTTTATAACAAGTTGCCAAAGTCAGTTATAGAACTGACCGATGGAAGGTTCAAAAACTACATCAAACGTATCCTTATTAAAAAAGCATATTATAAAATCAAGGACTACGTTGAAGATAAAAACATTTGGCCTTAGCTCCTTCTGCGCATGCAGCTTCCCTGGTAACTTGTAAACGGCACAAATATGTGGATGTCTCTAACTATTCTCAATCTCATTTTTCTTTCCTTCTTTTAATTAGACTTTTTACAATGGTTTTCAAACATCTTTATAGCCCTTTGCTAAGAATAGTTACAGCACTGATAACAAAATTTGTGCCACATGTTAAATTTAGTCATGTAATACTTATTTTTATTTACCTTTGTATAGATTCTTTTACCGATTGTTTTGTGAATGTGTGAACATTGTAGGCCTTCTAGATTCTAGTTAACATTTGTTAACTTTTTTATAAAATATATAATCCTTTTATTTTATTTTTTTAGTTTCTTACGACTTATTGTCATAAGTCGGGCCTACGTTGTCCCCCCATGTCTAAGTACTAATGCTGTAACATGGAAATATTGTAAAACCAAACCATTTTTAAAAGAGTAACCATGGAGTTTCTTGCCGGTTCTTCTCCATAGGAAACGACCAACCCGAACCGTGCACCTTTTGTCGACGTTTTATAAGTGCCCATGTAGGCCTATGTGAAATAAAAAAAAATATTTTGATTTTTTTGATTCATAGCGAAAGGAAATTTAATTTTTATGGCTATTACTTCTAAAGATGTGTTTATTTGTATTTGCTCAGGAAAGGTATGTGGTTTGATAAACATAGCTACTCCACCACTGGCCCTGTTAATCTGCAACCGATTTTTATAAAAACTTTCGTACCCATTCATAGAAGCACAATAACTAGAAGTGAAATTAGTTTCTTGTAAACAAATGCAGGTTGGACTTAACCGACTGACTAATAGTTTTATGTTTTCTAATCTTTTAAAGTAACCGTTAACATTCCACTGTATAATGTCCATATTATTGATATATAACAAGGAAAATATATATATATATATATTATTTATTTGTAACTTACTTAAAGTTAAGACAAAGATAAATGTATGTAGTTAAATAGTATCCTTTTGTTCAGTAACAATGGAGGTAGTCAACATTTCATGTAATTTTCTTGATAGGCGCGAACATCTGTTTTTTAAACTCTTATTCATTTTAAAATCCCAATTATTTTCGACTGACATTTCACAAAAAAATGTTTTGAGATAAGTCCTTTGTTTTTTGTTCTGTTCAATTAAGAAAAATGTTCGAGGAATTTCGTTGCTGTCTCGATTTCTACCTATTAACTTCGGCAAATGTTCCAGAATGAAAATAATTAAGAAATCAAATTATGAATGTTACTGGTAAATCGTATTGCCGAGCTTTTGGTTCAGTAAAATTAATTAATCAAATTTTACCTATAAATATTACTGTTATTATTTCCGAATTCAATCAATGGAGTATTTTTTTCAACTTAAGGCACTACTGCTAAACACATTCTCATCACACCTTTTGAACCATACGTTTTATGGCAGATTAGTTTCTGCCCGCGGCATCGCCCGCGTGAAAATTGTATTCCAGCAGCCTTATTGCGTAATGAATTTGACAAGGGAAAGGGCAAAGGTTATGACAAATCGACCAATCACATAGACGGAAATCAACATCGCGTCTTTCATCTTGCATATGATTGGTAAATTTTCCATACTCTTTGCCCTTTGCTTAGCCGAATTCATTACGCAATAAGGCTGCAAGTGTGTTAATCCAAGTAAATCTATGTTTGTCCAAAATTCATCCAAATCCGTTGAGCTGTTTTTGCGTGCTTGAAACAAAAACATACAAAATTTCACAATTTATAATTTGAGTAGGATAATTAATCTATTATTCGGTATCTATCCCTCTTTCAAGTTACTCCATAACACCCAATCTCTACCTTCCGTATGTATTACAAATCTGACCCATCGCAGTGTTTCAATTTTGCAGAAAAAATATAAAATGAAATAACTCAAAAGGCAGTAAATTGAACCGATACATAACATAACATAAGAATATCGCAAATATAAAGTTATCCATATTTTGCATACAGATACCAATATAATATGTAGATACGTTATAGGAGATCGTGCAACTGCAACTTCTTAACGAATGTGGAAGGATATTACAAATACATTTGAGTTTAAATTCAGGGAACGATCGCTTTGGAAACGTTTATTGTTTACTGCAGTTATTGGAACTTATAAGTATTCGATAAATAAACAAATTTTAGGGTGAGGACAAAATTAGCTCGGGGGGGGGGGGGCTTCAGTAGCCGTGGCTTGGTCACCCACGGTGAAGCGAAGAGGAACCCAAGGAGGGTCCGCTCGTCAGGACTTTTTCCGATTAAGCCAACGATTAACGATTACCGACGTAGCGGCCAACAAGTAGGTTGCGGTGCCGCTTGGGTGTCATCGCAACTGAGGTGGGCGGCGATGTCGTATGGGGCCTCCCACACCCATACGATATCGCGGCTGAGGTTTGGAGACCGCGGCGGGCGAGGAGTGCCGGTATTGCGGTGCGCCGCTCTCCTTAGCTTCCGCGGCTTGGACGGGATCGCCTCCGTTTGATGGTGGATGCGGTGGGGCTGCAGGAGAGGTCCTTATTCGCTGCGGTCGAAAAGTGGTTGGTGGCGGGGGGAGCCACTGATCTGACCCGTCCCAGGGGGACCAAGGCCGCCATACACGGTGTCGTCTGGCGCCCATGTGCTGGTTTGGTCCCTAGGATGGTCAAGGCGTGCCATGTGTTCTAGTGCGCCGGAGAAGGGTCCGGTGACAGACAGCCGCGGCGGGTTCTCGATGAATGCTAACGCGTGCCCGTGTTCCCGCCATAAGTGGCACAGGAGGACAACGTGGAGTTTTAGTGGGTTGGACTCCCACATAACTGCGCAATCTTATAAACTAATTTATATTTACCTATATTCTAAGCAAATACTTAAAGACCTATTCTATTCTAGTTTAGAGGACCTAACGAATGCCACTGACGCAGCGATTGATATGGCCGCCTGCTGGTCCCATAGTATTTTAAGAGTTTTCCATCGACTCAAAAAATAGAATAATAAGAGGCAGAGAGGACCACCAGAAAGTCTTTGATAGTTACTGCTACCTGCTACTACTCTGCTACCAGGATGCAGTAGTATCCAGGAGGCAGGGCGGAGGAGCTATTAAACAAGTTTGACCACCTGCAAAACTTATGCATTCGCTTTCTTTATGGTCTTCGCAAGGAACTCATGTGGCTCCCATTCCGTCTTCACAGGAACACTCGGCTTTAATGACTCCTCTTCAACATCTTACACAACCCGTCTTATTATTCATACCTGCGTGAGCGATTTTCTTACGTTCGCCCTAGAGATACATACAGGTCACATCTTAGATCCCTTCTTAAAGCCCATCCTCGTGTATGTTTTTATATTTTGGTTTTTATATGCGTTCACTTTTCTTCTCTTCCTGTTGTCACACATTATTTCACATTTCTCCTTTTCACGGCTGGTGAAATTTCTCAAGAAATAAGCAGTACCTTTGTACTTCTTTGTCACGATATGTTTTCTGTATGTATTTTCTGTGTGTACATTAATAATAAAATAAATAAATATAAAATAGGATCCATGTACATTGTACTTAATATAGCATACAAATATAATACAAAGTAGAGGTTATTAAAGATATTTTATAAAATTATCATTTAAGAAATCTTTACCAAAATAATAACATTCATCTACAAGTAATTCTGTAAAACGTTATACATTTTATGAAACGGTAAGTTTTTAAGTTGATGCGCACTTGGGATACTCCAGGATGAGAACAATCCACTATTATCTTCACCGGTCTCTTATCATTTCTTACAGGTGTTTCAGTAATTGCGAATAGAGTGGACCTGTCCCAGCAAAAATACTTCTGTCTACTCTTGCGGTGAATATACTAGACGTTATGTTATGAAATTGAACATGCAGGATGAATTGCAAGGTCGATCTCCAATTCATATTTAAAGCTCATCCATAATTAAACTACCATAGGAAACCAAGATAGTAGCAAGCGTTTCAAATGAACAGTTAGTGCAAAGCCAGACTAGTTCACATTAACTATGTAGCTCCATCTAGTTCTTAAACTGTTCGAACGCGTTGCGGAACAAACTGACTTGCGATAGCGTTTTGTGGAACGTTTGTTTAGAATGTGTATTCTAATATATTTTTGGTGGTATTCTTGACAGTCTATTTAAGTTAACTTTAGTTTATTTTCTTTAGTTTATCAGAAATTTTATGTCTAGGAATTTGAAAATAGAAGACTGGGTTTTTTTTTTAACTAGTCTTAGCAAATTGTCTCACTGCTGGCTGTAAACGCTTTTAAGTCGTCACGCCAGCTTTACCTACTGAAAACCGGGCAAATTTAAGATCTCATATTCCTTTGATGTTTGTAATCAGTTACGTTATTCCTAGTTTATCTTATAATGTCTTAAATTATATTTACTAGTGATTCTGTGAGCTATTTATTTTTTATTTTTTTATTTATTTAATTAAGGTTCACCAACAGTTGTTACAGTGTCTTAAATCTAAGTGAACAACCTATTACAGGCAAACACCACATGCAAATTGCTCTTTGTAATTATAAAAACTTAATGTACTTAAATTCTAGAAAGTTATGTTATATCAAATACTAATACTAATTACGTCTAGCAAACTTCGATATTGAGTCTGCGTGGACGTCAACCAGGTCGCTGCGTTCGTTTATGAGTTTGCACATGCGGGGTATTGGTGAATTAGCACCAAACACTGTATGGCGAAGAGGTGGAGCTAAGGGAAGGGGTTTGCGAGGTGGTCTACGGGGTACTCTGAAATTGAACCTAAATATCAATTGTGGGCAATCAATGGTGTTATTGAGCAGTTTATTTATATGCGAATCTCAAATCCAAGAGTGTCCTTCGAACAATCAGGGTATTCATTTTGTAGCAGCCTAGTTTTTCAAGGTAGGGAAGATATTTAAATTGCCTTCCCTTTGAGAACCCTAGGTATCGGATAAACCTTTTTTGAATTCGTTCTATCCGCAGCGAGTGGGTTGCGTAGTGAGGCCTCCATATTACACTGCAGTATTCCAGGATGCTTCTTATAAGGCTATTGTATAGAACTAATTTTGTATGTGGGCGTTGAAATACCTTTCTATTGCGAATGACAAAGCCAAGCATATGTTGGGATCGACTGATTATGTTCTCAATATGTGGTACAAATGTGAGTTTAGAGTCCAAGATAACTTCCAGATCTCGTACAAAATCTACCTCGCATAAGTTCACTCCATTTATTTGGTACGTCGAATTCAATATATTTATTTTCCTGGTAAATTTTATGTGACTACATTTAGAACTATTCAACGAGATTTTATTATTATAACACCATGCAGATAATCGGTCAATATCTTCTTGCATTAGGTTTACATTCTGTTGAGACCTAATGGCTCTTGAAATTTTCAAGTCTTTAGTCATAAGTAGATGTTTTTTTAATAAAAAAAACATCTACTTATGAGCCAATCAGCATTAAACATATTGCAAAGAAACAACAAATTAAAATTATTTGATTTGTAAACCTAGATACAAGAAACAAAACCAAGAGCTTCTCCGAAGTTTAAATTGCATTACTATTTTCTTGTGCAGTTTTTAAAGAAAAATACTTCCTTTTATTCTGTATGAAACTTCATTAACTATCTAATCAGTCTATTTTTCTTTGCTACAAAATATGCAAATTGTTGATTCCAATCTCTACTTCAAATATTATATCAAAATAAGATAAACATGTTTCTCTTAAATATTGATTACGTAATTGTAGATAAATAATCTTGTTATGATTTCGCACGCTTAATAATAAACCGGAATAAGACAAAAAAACACTTTTTTGGGAAATCGCGGTCAAAGTTTTGAGTCTCTACCTTGTTGAAAACTTTTTGATGGTTTTCACGTGTTTATGGTGTTATTTTTATTTTATTGGTCTTAAGTTGTAGAGAGATGTATAGCGAATATAACTTACATAATAGTTTAAATGCATTATTTATATTAAATTAATAAATTAAGTTTATTTTCTAAAGTTTCGACTTAGGTCAGTTTAGTATAAAAAATAATGATCAATTTTCAAAATGTTTGCAAACTAATATGTTATAATTCAGTTTAGTATCAATAAATAATATAATCTATTTAAATGTTTAATACTTATTACACTTTTAAAGTAAAACGGAATTAAAAATACAGAAATATTTCGCAAAACACTTTAATATTTGTTATTGTAAAATAACAGTTTATATTTTAAGTTTTATCGTATCTGCTTTCTTAACCTTATAACAACAGTAATTATAATAATCAGTCGTGATAGAAACTTATACAGGTTTGACGATTTCCAGCCTCCCAAACAAGCCGGATTCCGAAAAGACTTTAGTACCGTAGACCACATACATACGCTGTGGCAGGTTATATAGAAGACCGAAGAGTATAACCCGCCTGTCTGCATGATCTGATCGAGACTTGGCCTGTACTGCAGTCTCTCCAACGGTGCCAAATCGACTACCAATACATTGAGGTGTTGAAGTGTTTGTAAAAAAACTGCACCATGTCAGTCCGTCTTCAGGATCAGACCTCGAAACCAATCCTTCTCAAGCGTGGCGTGAGACAGGGAGACGTCCTTTCTGTAAAACTGTTCACTGCTGCGCTGGAGGATGTCTTCAAGGTTCTGGACTGAAGGGGGCTTGGCATCAACGTAAATGGCGAGTACATTACTCACCTTCAGTTTGCCGACGACAAGGTCATGGCTGAGACCATGGAGAGCCACAGTAAAATGCTCGATGACCTCAGTAGAGCTTCCGAAAGAGTAGGTCTTAAAATGAACATAGACAAAACCAAGGTCATGGTGAATGCCTATGTAACACCCACTCCTATCAAGATCGGAGACTACACTCGAAGTTGTAGATGATTATGTCTACCTGGGACACACGGTCCTGTTGGGTAGATCGAATTTCAGAAAGAGGTCTACCATCGAATCCGACTCGGCTGGGCGGCGTTCGGGAAGTTGCATATATTGTGATATCTTCTCGTCCAATTTACCGCAGTGTCTCAAGACAAAAGTATATGACCATTGTGCGTTGCCAGTGATCACATATGGGACCGAGACGTGGTCGCTCACAATGGGCCTTATCAGAAAGCTTAAAGTCACCCAAAGGGCAATGGAGAGGGCTATTCTCAGAATTTCCTTGCGTGATCACTTCACAAATGATGATATCCGCAGGAGAACCAAAGTTACTGACATAGCCCGAAGAATTGCCAAACTTAAGTGGCAGTTGGCAGGGCATATTGCTCGCAGAACGGATGGCCGATGGGGCCGAAAAGTTCTGGAATGGCGACTGCGAACCGGAAGACGATACGTTGGAAGGCCTCCTACTAGGTGGATCGATGACCTGGATAAGGTTAAGGAAGGCGCTGGTTGCGAGACGCACGGGATCGGTCAATGTGGCAACGCCTGGGGGACGCCTATGTCCAGCAGTGGACATCTTTCGGCTGAAATGATGATGATGATGAAGAACTTATAATTGTTTGTACTTAGTAACTAACGTAGAATCTAGCTTTACGTAATTATGCTAAAGAACAATAAACATTTTAATACAAAAGAATAAAAACTTCTTATATACTTACTTGTACTTGGTACATCTACCAACATTAATTAGAATCAACAAAACTAAGTAGGTTTTACCTATTATTCTTATTCAGTCTCGGAAATTGTGACTGCTCAAAATATATATGTTTATTCTGACCCGCATAACCCTTGTTTTTGGTCCGCTGTTGAATTTTCGTAAGACAAACAAATATCGCAAGAAAGTTGAAAAAAAAAAAATATCATCTTTAAAGTATGCTCCTTCAGAAACGATACACTTACGCCAACGAATAATCTAATCATCAAAACATTTTTTAAACGTCTTTTCCGTTATCGAGTTAAGTTCTCACCGCGAATTCTCCTTTATGTCGTCTGCCGAAAACGGGTGCCACGAAGTGGTAATTTGAGTTTAAGAAAAAGAAAGAAGTCGGCTGGAGCAATATCTAGTGAAAAAGGTGGTTCGATGGTATTTGGTGAGTTTTTGGCCAAAAATTCGTTCAGAATGACAGCTTGTGCGCATTATCGTGGTACAAAATCCAAAAATTTCTTTTCACTACTCTGGCCTTTTTCGTCTAATTTTCTCTCTTGAACACCGCAGAACACTCAAATTATATTTACCGTTTGACCTTCCGGCAAGAATTCCGAGTGCACAACACCGCGATAGTCAAAGAAAACAGTCAATATGACTTTGACTTTTGATCGACTTTGGTGTCGTTTTTTCGGTTTCGGTTCGAGGTTATTTACTTACTTTTATTTCGAATAGCTCACAATTATCCGTATCAGTACATCCAGTATTTTTTTCAGTACATCGAGCATTATTACTAATTATAAGAAGTTTTAGGCATCGCTGCTTCCTATTTGCAGACGTCATCTTCAGGCTTAAAACTATGTAACTAGAAATTGAATACTTTTTATTAATGAGTATTTAAAATAAATTGAAAGGACATTTTGTAATAAACTGCAGCAATTGCTAGAGCAACATTAGACTTTAAGATCATTTAAAACGTAAACCGAAATAAACACAAGTATTATTTAAATCTACCCATGGTACCGCTATTTTGCCGCTCCGGGCATACACAAAATTTGCCGCTCTTTTGAGTAACACCTAATAAGGAGGTAAATGTTTCAGGATATTACCTAATCTTTTAAAAAGGCAGTTTTTATCTGTGGGATGTGGTAAAGCCGTGTTGTTTAGTCAACTTCGAGTGAAAGTGAAAACGAAGTGAGCTCCAAAATTTCATCTAGGAATTTTAGCAACATGATGAATGTTAAGTTATTTAACGGTGCGTTTACAACAAGAACCAATAACTTTCGACAGCGAAGCGAGCTTAAAAATTTGAACACCACATCACGAATAAGTTAGGTTTTCTTATTAGGCCTTAACAGCTTCCAGCCAACAGTTCAGTTTGGCAGGATGCAGTACAGTACTGTGCTATTCTACTATAAGGTATCTTCATAAAAAAAATTGTTTTATCAAAAATAACCTTCAGATTTTAGCTGTCGGATTTTGTGCTATATTGCTTCCATTATCATACATGTATAATTTTTATTTCTACAAAAAGGCAGATCCGTATTATCGAAATTGCTTACAAAATTTCACGAGAATCGGTTTAGAAATGCGACCTGTAGAGGAGAACAGCCGGACATCCGGACATACAAAATATTTTTTTCCCAAGCTGAAACGGAGACGCTTTGATCGTTGCGTTGTGCTAGTGTTCGTTTCAAACTGAACACAAGAACCGGAGGCTCCAAACAAAACACAACAAATTATATCGGCGATAGTGATTATCGAAATGCCAAAATGTTTGGGATTGACCACGTGACCATATTTGTCTTTTTTGACAATCGCTTTAACGCTGATTGAACGTCACTCACTTTGTCTGGCCCCTGCTCCACGTCGGTCTGACCGCATGTGTACCCAATGTGTCTGTTCACTATGTTATTTTACAGGTCCTAACTGTTTCATTCAAAAGTGATCACTCTAATATTATAAAAATACACACATAAGACACCAAAATATTATAAAAATTAGATTAAGAGGGTAAGCTTATAATTTTGTACTTAAATTTGTTGTTTGTTTTGTGTTAAAAAAATGACATAGCATCATAGCATAATTACTCGTCTGCTTGTGTTGTTCGAATAACGAATTATAACATGATATCTAGATTGAGTAACTTTTTAAAAGTGAAAATAATCGTCCTTTTGGACAAAATCAGTGTGTTTAAAGAGTATTTCCTCGAGAATTAAATGTCGACGTAAGTGTAACCTAAACTATATACAACTTATATTTTAATGTTTTGCCATTAGAAATCTAACTTTTTAATTTACTTCTTTATAGAGAAACACTGTTCGTTTATGGGTGCGACGGTATCAAGAAACTGGTGAAGTAGAGTGTAACAGCCTAACAAGTGATTACACAAATCATACAACTTATATTTTAATGTTTTGCCATTAGAAATCTAACTTTTTAATTTACTTCTTTATAGAGAAACACTGTTCGTTTATGGGTGCGACGGTATCAAGAAACTGGTGAAGTAGAGTGTAACAGCCTAACAAGTGATTACACAAATCCGTCAATCACAATATCCGTCATCGTGATATTGTGAATAGCCAAACCACGGATTCTTTTACAACCACCCGATCTGGTGCTATAAGACATGGCATTTCGCTTACCAATGTCCGAAGACATTTACATGCAACTGGGATCTATAATTATAAACCTGCCAAAAAAAAAACTAACCAAAGCTCGTCGTCAAGCCAGGATAAGATTTGCAACCATTGCATTTTATTTTAATAATATGGTAAATGGAATGAGATCAAGATCAGAAGTTATAGAAAATAAAGGTTACCCTCTAGCTATAGTTAAGTTTTTTATAGTTAATTGTTATTTGTAAACAGTTTTGTTATGTTTGTTTCAAACGTGAGTAGCATGTTGGTTCTCTTTTGAAATATTCAAAACGATATCAGTTTTTTCAGTAAATAAATATTTGATAATCGAAGTTGGGTTACTACTCGTATATTAATTATTACCATAAGAATAATAAATAATACTGTTCTGTTTTTTTTGTTCCCGATACCGGTGCGGTACTATTTTTTATATTGTAAATGTATTTCTTTTTCAATTTTGTTTTATTTGTGTTTTATAAAAATATTTGTTGCGATCTGTAAAACGGGTCCTCGCGAGTCCCTCAGAGATAAATTTAAAGAGATCGATATACTGACTCTACCTTCACTTGTGGTGTTCTGATTTACAGATCCACATTTTTACTCTATTTACAATTCATAACACTATACAAACCATATTTTTTATCTTTTGATATTGTATCAAATCATATGACTCACTTTTTGTATTATTTCATAATAATGAAAAATTAATGAAAAGCATATTTTTAGTTATCTCTGATTGTTTTATTATTTAAAACTTAAATTATATTGCTAATTTGTAATTCTTGCAATATTTTTCTACTGTGACATTTTCATATGACATGACATCTGTCTGTCTATTTTATTTTCTTAAACCATAGAACATAACATAGGTACCATGGACTAGACCTGCTTTAAGCTAAGTGTACATTATTATAAGGGTAGCGTAGACTGACCCCTTTGTGAACCGTTTTTATTCGTTCTGGTCTTTATTTCTTAATTGAAATTTGAATTTAAAATGTAGACGATATGACACAGAACGATGAAAAACGGGCGTCAGCTTTTTAGTTTGTAATCGGCACTGAACGCCGAAAGTCGGTTGACTACTTAATGATACCAAGTGTATTTTCTGATCTAAAAAACTCCTGGAAAACTCTAAACTGTGAATTACCTGCTTATGTAAAACTATTATTGTCAGAAATGCTCCAATTAAATATATTTTGTGTGGTTCCCGAGAGCATTATTTCCTGGAAACACCCTCAACGGTCATCTCTTGGCATCAAAAGCCTCGCTGTTTGGCCTATTGAGCCATAGCCGGCCTCCACATCCCTTGGAGCCTACGTATTTTCCTGTTTGCCTGTTTATCCGACCTGCTTCCATCCTGCAGCCTACTCCACTGCCTACCTGCCCGATTACCCGCATACCTGGCTACCACCCGTCTGCTTGTCCGCTGCTCACCTGCCTACCTCGGGCATTCCACGACTTCCTGTCCGAGCTGATGCCTGGTTAGCTGTGGGCAGCTCGTCGTGCGAAGCCCTACTGTTATCGAGGGCTTTTCAAAACTAGAAGCGACTTCCATAATTTAAATTCACGCAGTAAGCACGAAATTGTAATACCCAAATTCAGATTAACTAAAACTAACAAGTCTTTTCTTATAAACAGTATACGCTTTTATAAAAAGTTGCCAAAGTCAGTTATAGAACTAACCGATGGAAAGTTCAAAAATCACATCAAACGTATCCTTATTAAAAAAACATATTATAAATCAAGGACTACGTTGAAGATAAAAATTTTGGCTTTAGCTCCTTCTGCGCATGCGGCTTCCCTGATAACTTATAAACGGCACAAATATGTGGATGTCTCTAACTGTTCTCAATCTCATTTTTCTCCTTTTTTTTGTTTTTTTTCTTTTAATTGGACTTTTACCAATGGTTCGCAATCATCTTTACAGCCCTTTGCTAAGAATAGTTACAGCACTGATAACAATATTTGTGCCACATGTTAAATTTAGTCTTGTTATATTTTTTTTTTCTTACCTTGGTATAGATTCTTTTACTTTTTTGTCAGTATGTGTGAATATTTTAGGCCTTCTAGATGTTAGTTAACATTTTTTAACTTATTTATATATTATATAATCGTTTTTTTTTTTAGTTTCTTACGACTTATTGTCGGGCCTACGTTGTCCCCCCATAGTACTAATGCTGTAACATGGAAATATTGTAAAACCAAACCATTTTTTAAAAGAGTAACCATGGAGTTTCTTGCCGGTTCTTCTCCATAAGAAACGACCAATCCGAACCGTGCACCTTTTGTCGACGTTTTGTAAGTGCCCATGTAGGCCTAAGTGAAAAAAAAAAATGATTTTGGTTTAAAAATGTATCAAATAAGAATGAAATTAAACTGGATGACAAACTGTCCCTTGCGTAATGGTTGGCAGAGCCAACTTCAGAGACACAAAGATCCTTTGTGACTATTATACCTATCTACTAAATACATGTAAGTTCTTAGTGAACTACATCGTGTCGTTTGCGCTACACTCATGTAACCCTGGTAATTTGATCAGGAATTCGAGACCCACGTATAATAAATAATACTACGTATTTATGTGAATCTCCTTTATTTTAAAAGACCGCCTGTTAAGCACCTGATTTTTATTAATTATAGTATATACCTATTAATTTTATTTTTATTGTACCTACTTCCCCTCAACCCGCAACAACCCTCTATAGCCATACAGTGCTGCCAAAATATGCTGATATTGATAAGCGCATGACAATTTTGTATCTATACTATAAACAATTATTGTTAAATGGGTATCTTGCACGCTTACTTGTCATCAATGTCAATAACTACAGAAAACTAACTTCATTGTGGTCACAGAAATGGCGCGCACGCGGCACACGTAAAATTCATAGAATATCCTCCTGCCCATAGATGTCCCTTTTTATACACTTCTAGGGGTTGAAGTTTCTCTGTAGCAGTATGTACCACAAACAAAAAAAAAAATTAAAACTTTTTACAAAATAATACAAACCCTACAAAGTGAAACAAAAATTCTATTTCGGCAGTCGGTGACAAAAACGAAACCAGAAACACCGACTGCCGAAATTGAAGTTATTTTTCATTTTGTAGTGATTTTTTTGAAAGTCAGTTGTATTTTTTGGGCAAAAAGTCACGTTGATGGGAGTCCCATCCCCACCCAGTTAAATATTTATTATATTCTATTTTTAGTATTTGTTGTTATAGCGGAAATTCATCATCTGAGAAAATTTCTACTGCCTAGCTATCACGGTTCATGAGATACAGCCTCGTGACAGACGGAGAGACAGACAAACAGACAGACGGACGCGGAGTTTTAGTAATAGGGTCCCGTTTTTGGCCTTTGTATACGGAACCCTAAAACAGAACAAAAATATATTCCTTTTATTGCGTAAATCATTCAACGAAGGTATTTTTAACAGGCTAACTGAGACTAGCCTATGTAACATTGCCGTGAATCTTTTTTTACTAATTGGGTTGTTGAAATAAAAAAAATGACGATTCGTTTTATTCTACATACCATAAATTATATTGTCGTTGCAAAAATGTCTTAAATATTTTATTCAATTTATTATAAACAATTGAAAATCGATAGAATTTTAGAAAGAACCACGTGAATACGAACGGGCCATGATTGGTCGCCACGTTGGTGACGTCATAATCTTCAAGGAATTTTACGATAATACAGTGCCACGTGAATTGACTTAAAATTACCGAAAATTGGTGCAAAAATATTATTTAATACAGCAAGTTTTATTTAGTCATAAAGGCTTCTTTCAAATTTCGATGATCAATTTCGACCCACCTGATGGACGACAAGGAAGTTTTGAGCATAAATAAAGTAGTCGTAATGAATATTACGTGTAAGTGGACCGGTTTTTGTTATTGTAGTTTACCAGGTACATTTAATAGTAGTTTATGAAACTGTTGCATAATGAGGGGTATTAAAACATGAGTGTGTGTTTAAAAACCGAGCCGTAGGCGAGGTTTTTAATAGCTTTCACACGAATGTTTTAATACCTAGTTATGTGCAGTTTCATACACTACTTTATCTACACTCATAAATTGGGATTGAACCTACTAAATACCTCTTTTTGCATTTTCCATGTCATAAAATCGTGATAGCATTTGTCATATACTTTTCTCGACTTTGCTGGTAATAAATTAAGAGTAATTTCCTTCGCCGCATCTAAAATATCAGGCGGAGTGAAATTTTCTTCACATTCACTGATATCAGACATTTCACACACAATAGTTTAAATAACTTATGAAATTCAGTACAGCAAAACTTGCAAAACGTATGAATGGCGCCAAAACCCAGCACATCACCGCATTAACCGCGCATGCGCTAAGGCTTAGCACGCACTGCGATCTTTATTCGCGCGATTTTTTTCCGCCCATTCTGCGACCTATGTAATTGTATGAAGTTGTTCACATCGGTAACGAAATCGTGCGGAAATAATTCCGCAAGAAATCCGTGTTTTGCCACAGAATCCACCGCACCACGGCGCGAATTTTATTCGCCCAAATATTTTGAGCTCTATGAACAGGTAGAAGGAAACAAAATTCGCGCGAATAAAAATCACAGTGCGTGCTATGTCTAAAGTGGGCATTGTCATAGACAATTTAAAATTGGAATCAAATCTTTTTATAATATGTACTATAAAATGGCATTACAAAAAAAATATTGATGGAAACTCTTTAGTGATTAACTTCTTGGATATGTCCTGTATCGTAATAGAAAAAAAATTGTTTTATAGCATTATTTTGTTAGAGAAATAGTGTTATAATAAGATTCTATTTTTAAATTTCGGTATTGTGTTTATAAAGTATGCCAAATTAACGTCGTGACGTCACACGGGCTCGTGTTTGTTCGGAAACTGTCGACGTGTTTTCGGTAATGGATTCAAAAAATATTTTCACTTTAATATTACTTTGTAATTATAGCGAATAAAAATAATCTATTTCTAATAATAGTTTTATAAGAAAACTTATATAAGATTTTTCCATTTATTACAAAAAAAAAGTTGGTTCAACAAACCAATTGCACGTGTAATTACAGAGACAATAGAAAAACAATAGCTTATACACCAATAGTGTGCAAAGCACGCGTCATAGGTACGATAAATATGAATCACATACTTTTTAAATGCCTACATTAACTTTAACACCGAAAACCGCTTTCACCGTCCGAAAAGCAGAAACATGATAGTTCCGTGACATAGTAAATGTTATAAATGTGATCACGGGGCATAAAAAGATTGTGCGTTGCTTTTCCAAGCATTTTTCGCCCAACAAACATTAAAATAATGTCTCACACGCAACCGAGACTATAATTTTTCGACTGAACACAATAATCTTGAGAAACACAACCTGATAACATCGCTCCAAGCGTGCGTATGCACCGAATGTCCCAAAAGCAACCAGGGCGTGTCTATACGAATGCATGTACCAAAGATAAAGAAGGAATGGAGTACTAACCCGAATACTGCATAAGGCATAACTTCACATCCAATTGGGCACAAGCCTTAAACAAACAAATTGATAACACCCATAATAGACCACTCTATAAGAAGAGACAAAGCGACTGTGCGGTCAATTACGGTCTCTTTTCGCATTATTTTTCGTTTTTTTTTTTGCGCAAAACTCATCCATTCCTGCGAGCCTTTGACGTAGGCAAATAATAATACCACACGATAGTTTTATATCTCTTTCACACTTTTCTGTCAGTATTAATTCCTGAACAGGCAACGCTCAGTGCATTATTTATGTCTATTAGAATAAGCTTTGCGACACGAGACCTCTGTTTTATCATCCAATCACAGGTAAAATCATCTGCCTCACCTGTTCCCATTTAATTTCAGTCCTGTCTAAGTGAAAGTAGCTAAATACAAATATTTTTACATGTAACGTCCACCTACCTAAACTCTACAACCTTATTTTTTCTGCTTGTCGTATTGCTCATGTATAATGCGCTACCAAGGGGAGATAGCGCAGTTACGTGGGTCTCCAACCCACTAAAACCCCACAGTGTCCACATATGGTGGTCCATTGGCGAAAAAACGGGCACGCGTTAGCACTCGTCCGTGAATCCGCCGCGGCTGCCCGTCACCGGAACCTCCTCTGGGGAGTACCACCAAACACCAACGCACCAGAACATATTGCACGCTGTGACCACCCCAGTTACCAAACTAGCACATGGGTGCCAGACAAGCCTGTGTATGGCACTCTTATGTCCCTCTGTAACTTTCTGGCCGCAGGGGATAAGGACCTCCCCTGGGTTCGACCGCTATCAGACTGTGGC
Source organism: Orthosia cruda (assembly GCA_964057195.1). NCBI lineage: Eukaryota > Metazoa > Arthropoda > Insecta > Lepidoptera > Noctuidae > Orthosia > Orthosia cruda. The sequence goes on along the minus strand of OZ059826.1, from coordinate 49,189,982 downwards.
AAACCCGTCCAGGCCGCGGCAGTTAGAGAAAGAGGCTCGGCGCACCGCAATGCCGGCACTCCTCCCCCGCCGTGGCCTCCAACCCTCAGCCACGATATTGTATGGGAGACCCCAAATGACATAGCGGCCCACCCACTGCAACCTACTTGTTAGGCGCTACGTCGTTGGCTTAATCGGCAAAAGTCCTGTCGAACGACCCCTCCTCAGGTTCCTCTTCACTTCACCGAAGGTGACCAAGCCACAGCACTGAGCTCCCCCGCCTCAACAATGCGAGAATCAACTGGAGGGACCTCCACCACCCACCACTAGGTAACACGTTACTAATTAGTAAGACTGTCTGTTAGACTTTCGATACAATATTTGAAAAAATCGTGACTTGACACTCTGTTCTTACACCATCTGGGTTTTCAGCTATTCTAGACGTGCCCATTGCATATTTTAACGCGTTAAAGACATGCCAAGTCGACCGCAATTACAAAGTGTTACTTGTATTTCAGCATTTTGCTTTTGTCATGTACTCCTTCCCTTTACTGAATAGTTAAAACAAATATTTTATTATTGTTGTAGTTTATAATATGGTTTTAAATGCTTTTTATTGATGGTTTATTCTTCCTAAACGGATGAACCGATTTTGATTTTTTTTTTTTGTTTGAAAGGTGATTTTGTTGACAGTATTCTTAGCTATGTTTGAATAAAATCCGTTCAGCCGTTCAAAAGTTATGGGCGTTTTACTGTTTGAATCGGGGTGTTTTTGCAAGATATCGTGTCATAATTACGTGTTCAATAGATTGCCGATCGAAGCGTATCTACTATGTACTAGATAAATTATGTAGCATGAAATAAAAATGTGGCAGGGGAATTTAAATGTTGAAATTTTACTTGTTGTTTCTGGAGTGGCGGCCGGAAAATGTTTTGCTGGAAAGAAAAAAGAAAGAAAAATACCTTGTTTATTTCAGCCAGGCACGATGCATAGGACTGCGGAAGTTAGCTGGATGCGAGTAGCAAAGGACCGGTCAATGTTAAGACGTTGAAGGAGGCTTATTCCCAACAGTAGACGTGTTTCGGCATTTTTATTATGGAACAGTATTTTTACAGTATCTGCCCAATTTTTTTTTGAGTCAGCCATCGTACTTATCATCTTGACTATATTTGTTTTCGTTGATTTGTGCTCCTTAGGAAGCTAGACCTTTAGTACCAGGCAGGCAGTGAAAGACCTTACCATTTGTTTCAAGACTCACACAAAAAAAATGAAAGAATATTGCTCGGGTTTGAATTTAGAATGGAATACTGTTTTCATTTGTTTTATGGCTACACAGAGCGAAGACATTGAATTTGCCGAGAGATTGACTAGTGATTATTAAAAAGGTCTGAGGATTCCGAAACTGTAAGCAAAACTGTAATCTTAAAAAGTTAAATTAAAGTATGATTTTAGTACTGATAAATAATTCATGCTTTGATTATATCTAGTACTTTCGTCTTTTTAGCAGTCGCAGGTCTAACCGTTGCAAACGCGACTCCCGGGCGCGAAGTCCCGGTTGCGTTTACCAGGTCGGGCACTCAGATCAAATAAAAAGTCAAGATGGAACGTTGCAAACAACAAAGTGAAGCCGGTTCAAACTAAGCCTTGCCGTACAAATACACAATTACACGCACTCACGTACAACGAAATTACGCCTTAGCTTCTCCTTCGAGCTTACAGATCAAATAATAAAGCTTCAACTGATAAGCTAAGGGATAGTTTCATTATACGTGTGCGCGTATAATTGTGTGTATGTCAAATTACATTAATAATTTAAAATTCACCCAGATTAAACACATACAGGCAAATCAATTAAACCAACATTAATAAACAAAAACATAATTCAATAAAAAATAATTCAACAATTAATAATAACAGTCCAATAATAAAAAATAATAATTTAAATTCAGTAATAAATTAACAATAACAATTTCATAATAATAATTCAACAATTTCCAATTAACTCATTTAGTCGCTAAAACATTCTTTACAACTCTTCAAAAACACACGCACATTGGAGTGGAATATGTCCACATCCGGATGCTGAGCAGTCAGGGTGTTGAGCAATGAAACAGCTTGATTTGATGCTGCATATTGTGCGGTACGAGTCCGGACTCTGGATGTCGCTAAAAGCGGACGCGAGCGCAGTCGCGTGTATTGAGCCGGCGCGGATAGTCCACAGCGAGACAACGCCGCAGGATTGTCAATTTTGCCGTTGAGTAATAAGAAATAATGCAGAAGAAGTGCGCATTTACGTCTCAGCTCGAGGGTATCAATACCCACCATTCCTGATACGAACAGAGAGGGATACAAGTAGGGATAATACCCATACATTTTTTTGTACAGGTACCGGCAGAACTTCCGCTGCACCCGCTCCAACAGGAGATTGTACTTTAACTCGTGTGGATCCCACACAATCGAATTAAATTCAAGTTTGCTGCGGACAAATGCGAAGTAAAGTGCCACAATTGCATGTTTGCCGGTAAACCGAGCCGACTGCCTCATGACAAACCCGAGAGATTTGTGTGCTTGTTTACACAGAGTGGTTATGTGGTCATTAAAAGTCAGCCCGGTGTCCAGCACTACACCGAGATCGCGGATTGTTGTGACGCGCTCCAGCGGGGTGCCCGACATATTGTACGTATATACATGCGGGGAGCGCCGGCGAGAAAATGTAATGGTCTTACACTTAGATGTATTGAATTCCAAGCGGTTGCGGTTGCTCCAGGCTACCACATTGTCGATGTCCCGCTGAAGAGCATCACAATCAGCCGCAGTCCCTATACTAGAGTAGATCTTTAGATCATCAGCAAACATAAGGCACTTCGCCGTCCGAATGACCTCCGGCAAGTCATTCACCATGACAAGGAATTGGGTTGGGCCAAAAGTGCTTCCCTGACTTACTCCTGACTGCGTTACATACGTTTCAGACCGATAACAGGCGAGCTGAACATATTGCCTTCGATTACCAAAATAGCTACAGAATAGCTTTAATAATTTAGGCGTAAATCCTATGGCTGAAAATTTATGCAATAGCACGTCATTACCGACACGGTCAAAAGCTTTTTTAAAGTCAAAATAAGCTGCATCTACCTGCTTGTTGCTGTCCATCTCAGTGACAGCATAATCTACAAGATTGACTAGGTTGGTTGCAGTTGACCTACCGGCTCTGAACCCATGTTGACAATCGCTCAGTAGCGGTACGATCTGTCTGGTTATGTGTCGGTTCAATATAGACTCGAATAACTTGCCGAAGGCCGATAGGACAGCGATAGGCCTGTAGTTTGAGATGTGAGACCTTGAGCCATCCTTGTGTATGGGAGTCACACGAGAAAGTTTCCAAAGCGATGGATAGATTGCGCTTTGAACAGCAAGATTAAAAATAAATAATAAGGGTATCTCAAAAGCCGTTATGCAGTCTTTCACAAAAAACGGGGGAATACCATCTGGCCCGGTGGATGAATGGGGCTTCAAGCGCTTGACAGCTTGCAGCAGATCTTTACTACTTATGCTGTCCAGCGCAATGCGGGATGATGACACAACTGACTCCCCTTGCTCAGATATTTCGTGAGACAGCAAAGGTGTATCTGGTAAAAAAACTGATTCAAAATATTTTGCGAAAGCATTTACGGCGTCCAAACCAGTCACCTTTTTGTCCTCATATTCGTACTCTGGACAGCTATGTCTAGTTGAGCGCTGTTCCCTAATAAAAGACCAGAAATTTTTCGGGTCCCTCCTTATATCCATCTCTGCTCGCTTGATGTAGCTATCATAAGCAAGCTTTATTGAAGTTTTAACATGATGCCTATAAAATTTGAACATTGATTTGTAGTACTCATTGTTTAATACTTCCTTAGACTTTTTTAGGTAGGTGTACTTCATCTGTATACTTTGAATTATGTCAGGAGTGTACCATGTTGGATATTGGTACCTCGAGCCAAACTTCCTTTGCTTTTATTAAAAAATTACTACTGAATAAAAAAATAACCGAAAGTCGATATACGAATGCTGCACATTTTTTAAAAGAATAACTTCATAGGTACCATGAGAATCTCAAACCATGAAGGTTCTATGTCAATTTGAAATAAAATAAAACAACAAAGTGGCTAAAAAGGATATCACTGTTAACCCCAAAACTGCAAGTCGCTTGGCAGCTTTTAAAGTTAAACTCATTAATAAATTACCAATTTTGTCAATTGATGCTGATCCTAATCTTCTATATGATGATTTTTTTAGTATATACTGTAAACAATTTAATTCGACCTTTGTTCCAAAGACTATCTCCGTTAATAGTAACGCATCATTCAGTGATTGGGCTACCATTGGTATTCATAATTTGAACACGGCTTTATGAGCTGTACAGTGAAAAGACTTATGTAAACACTGTTGAATTTAATTTATATGTTAGAAATTATTCAAAATTATTTTAAAAAGTTTGTTGTTTGGCCAAGTCGCGTTATTTGAGCTCGAAGATTAAAAACAGTAGTAATGTTATTAAAACGACTTGGAATATTATTAATAGTGAAACAGGAAGATCTGGTAACCGAAATATTGACTACGGCCTGTCTATTAATGGCAACATCATAAAATCAGACTCACAAGTCGCAGTGGCCTTTGAAAATTTCGTTTCAGATATTCCCATTTCAACTACTAAATACTTAAACTCATCACCTTCTGTTGCTGAGTCTTTGCTAAAAGAAAATGTTAATGTTTGCAATTCGGAATTTCGTTTTGAACATATTACTTGTAAAGACATAATTAAAACCTTTCACACTTTAAATGTTAAAAAGACTGCAGATCTGTGGGGTCATTCTGTAGAAGTTGCTAAGACTATTATTGACATTGTCGCACCTAGTTTAGCTATTATCTTTAATAATTGTATCGACTGTGGGGAGTTTCCTGACCTTATGAAAAATAGTAAAATAATACCTTTGTTTAAATCAGGTAGTACATCAGACCCTACAAATTATAGACCTATTTCAGTACTACCTGCGTTTAGCAAAATATTTGAGAAATTAATTTTAGAGCAATTGCAAAGATTTTTTAATAAACATAAATTATTACATAGCAAACAGTTCGGTTTTACAAGGGGTCGTCAACTACTGATGCCGGTGTTGAGCTTTTAGGACATATTTATAATGCATGGGAAGATAAGTGCGATGCCTTGGGAATCTTCTGTGATTTGTCCAAGGCATTTGATTGTGTTTTTCATGAAACGCTAATCAGGAAACTCCGCCACTACGGGATCCGGAACAGCGCTCTGGATCTTCTTACTTCATATTTGAGTAATAGGATTCAGACCGTTGACGTTAATGGAAAAAGATCTCCTGGATCTATGGTAACAATGGGAGTCCCGCAGGGCTCGATTCTTGGTCCTTTCTTGTTTCTTATTTATATTAATGACTTGCCTTACCTCATAAAGGATAACCATGATATAGTGTTGTTTGCGGATGATACTTCACTTTTGTTTAAACTTAAACGTCAGCAGCTGGATACTGACGATGTAAATAGCGCGATCTCAAAAGTAGTTCACTGGTTCAATGTTAATAATTTACTTCTTAATGAAAAAAAAACCAAATGCATTAAGTTTACCCTACCTCACGTTAGGCAGGTGAAAACCGATGTGACCGCTCCTGACCATTACGGTCCCCTACGTAGCAGCATCTGGCCCGCGAAGGCCAGATGCCGCCCTCCGCGTGTGCGGCGGCGCGTCGAGACCAACGCTCCGCCGCCCCCTCCTTCTACCGACTTGTCCCTGCCGACCATCCCACGCCAAAGGAGGGTCGGCAACGACAAGCCATCACCTCCTACCTACCCAACCTAGCTAAACTACCTACCCAAACTAGCCTACCCAACCTAACTTATCCCACCCCAGCCCAAACCCTGTGTCGCGTCTGGCGTGTCCCCTGCTAATTAGGGGAACACCCAGAGCGACATCCCCCCCCAGTCAGGTATTCGCCACCGCCAACAAGAACCCACGAATGGGAAGTTATTAACGGTGCCCGGGGTGCAACAGCCCAGCGGATTGCTCTTCCCCCCGGACGTATCCGAAAGAGACCAGCAACCAACTAGGCCAACGTGGAGGTTACCTGACCCGCACCCCATCAACTTCCACCTAATTCTTTCCTACAACTCTAACAATTGGAAAAAACATTACATGGTTTTCACTTTTAAGGAAACCAAGACTCCAGTTTGTAACAAGAAACGCCTTGTTCCTGTACTCGTAACGATCTGCAAGGAAATCGAATTGGAAGTCTGGAACGTCGAATCTATGTAGTACAGATTTCTCTCCCGAAATTCGATGAGACTTGGCCTGATTCTTCTTCGTGCCTCTTGCTAGTACTCCAAAATAGGCTTTGCTATGTAACCCTTGTAACATAAGATCACGAATATATTCACGAAAGAGAGAGTGGTGATTTATTATAAAGAAAGGAAAAAAGTATTTATTCGACACAGCACTCAATCAATAAATTGAAAAGATATTATGTTTAAAAGTACCATGGAAGAGGCGGCAAGCCCAGGCACAAGTCCAGACACCGGGCTTCCTTAAAAAAAAACCTAATTGATAAATCAAATGACAGTTTTCTAGACAGTGTTTGCCATTAAAAGATCCACGAGGCAGTCTAATATTATTAATTGCTTATTCAAGTCACCAATGTCCTTGTTTATCTTTAAGATGTTTTCTATATCAAAGCTGTATGCAGGTGAAAAGCTACAGTGATAATATTTTCGGGCGCATTTACGAGTCAACAAACTAAAAACTTCGAGTATGCCGTATATTTCAGAAAACCTCAGATAACGATGCATCTAGACGCCTTTAACAACCTTGCTATACAGGCTAATCTTTTGAAAATGATTCTTTTAGCCCTGGAAAATAACTGTAATTAGAGGCCAATCTGCTTTACATCTCGAGAACTCATGAGTTTGAGTTTTAATTGCAGTTAAATCAAACAAAAGACTGAGTTTTGAGACCATTGCCAGTCTTTTTTTGCTCATGCAATTTTTACGGACTTTTCACGCAGCACTATCTTAATCCGGTGAAAGTTCTTATTCAGTAAAAGTCTTATTTACTCATACAATGTCTTCTAAAAGAGTAACTACTTTATGAAGACATTGTAAGTCTTGTGTGTGTTGCTTACACAAAAAATTTCTATCCGCTCAATCCAACTGAAGTAGAAACTCCTCTTTAATTAGACTGCTATCAACAATCGACACCCTCCAACTCCAAGCGCCAGAAAGCAAACGAAATGAAACTAACCCCATTCCTCAACAAAAGGAACTTTGAACTAGTTCAGACAAGAGCCACTAAGCGTCTTTAGATCTCATTCCGTTTCAACGCCTCAAAGAAGGAACCCTAAAGAACTTTTTCAATCAACTAGCTACTATGTCTTACGGCAATCGGTATTAAGTTAATTTGAAAGGTGATGGCTTCGGAAGAGCTTATTCGCCCATCTATTCTTTGTTTATTTGCCGCATTTCTTTTTTTGCGCCCTTCGACGTTGTCAAAATGAATAAAAGTTTGCGAAGCCTGTTGGAGTTACATCACTATTTCGTTGGATACGATATCTGATGCGGTTTGCGAAAAAAAAGTGTTGTAATAGTTTAAGCAAACATTCCTTTTGCATAGGTACTATGAAGCTACTCCGGAACCGAACTAGGCAAATAATAAGTGTTTTCGCATAATTATAATAGTTACTTCTACATTAGGTATGTTATAAATTCGCCTGTAAACCTGTCCGCCTACAGTTCATGGCCTAATATATCTATCGAAAACTAATTATACATTCTTATGTATGATCAAAACCAGCCAGACATATTTTTCTGAAAGCTCAAATGATGTAAGTAAAATAAAGTAACTTTCACAAAACCAAAAATAAAAATAACGATCCAATCTATGTGAGTAATGAGTTCTTTTTACACATTCAAAGAAACTATAAATTGTGAATTTCAGTAAAATATAATGATATGCAAGTTTTTATTGAAGCATAATTATTCATTCATACCTTTTATATTTCAGTAAAAAGAATACGAATTTTCTTTAATGATATACCATATTTCTCAGTTAGTATCTTTTGCGAAAAACATTCGATAAATAACGTCTGTTAGGAACCAAATTTCTATGAACCAACAGAATGGTGGCCACCACCCTGCTAAAATTTTGTTAAAAACATTATGAATAATCTGAATTTCGGCTATGAATGGAAGCCTTACACAAACCACCAATATATTTGAGAGCAACATTTTTAACAATAACAAAAAGAACTCATAGTTTAAAGAAACCGCCGCATAATAAACTAAAAAGAACACAAAAACTCGAGAAAAACAGTCGAAAGCCCAACTCAGTAAGTATCCTACTGAATATTATAAATATGAAAATCTGTATGTTTGGATAACTATTAATCAATCACGCCTCAAATTTGGAAGAAACTTGGCACACGGGTACACCGTGATCTGAGTCTCTAGACAAGTAAAATTTTACCAACGAAAGCATCGCGATAGCGATTGGATAATGTCAACAATTTATGGGAATATCAAACGCTACCAAAATATCACGTGTCCAATCCTTTATATTTTGGAATTTTGGCCATCGTCTTCGCTGACATTAATGATGACACTGTCTTGACCCTCTGGATTAGTACATAGAATGATTTTTACCTCTGTAGATCTACATAAATGGCATGCAAGTGCCTTTGCTAATACAGCCGTATCTCGTATATAATCGTCACCACCATCATTAAAAAAATTGCTGAAGCCTACGAACACAGACTTTATCGACACGTGAATGTTGAGGCTATCCAGCTGCTAGACAGCACTTACTAAGTGCGTAGGCTAAAAAGAACTAAACCTTTTGAATTAGTGTAGTGTACAAAGTGAATGAATAATAGTGACAATGTTGTGCTATACATAATATGTTTAGCACAACATTGTCACTATTATTCATTCTTTTTCTTAGAGTCACATTATTATTCTTAGAGTTACATTAGACTCTAAGAAAGTGCTGCGGACTTGTGTAAAAATGCAAATGAACACTATTATCAGTTATAACATAATCTATTACGTAACATATTAAGTTAGACTTAAATTGCTTATTAGGCTTTTACGCTAGATCGAAATAAAAGAAAGTATCCACTTGGGAAAATTTTCGTCAATCACGCGGTCGAAGCTAATGCAAATGCTAGAACAAAATATTTTTCCTTCGTCACAACAGAACGCGTAATGCTAAAAGGATTCCGTTCATGAATAAGCTATGAAAATGTTGGTCTTGGACTAATCAACGAGCGACAAAAAAGAAAGCTAGGCGAAACAAACGAAGATGTCTTTTTAAACCCCGACGGAAAGAGAGGGATGTTATAAGTTTTCGTGTGTACGTGCGAGTTTGTGTATTTGAGTATCTGTCTGTAGCATCATAGCTCCTAAATGTATGAACCGATTTTGACATCGTTTTTTTTTTGTTTGAATGGTGTCTTTATCGAGAGTGCTTGATGAAAATCGGTTCAGCCGTTCTAAAGTCATGGGCGTTTTACTGTTTGAATCGGGGTTTTTTCGCAAGATATCGTGTCATAATTACGTGTTCAATAGATTGTCGATCGAAGCGTGCCTTCTACTAGATCAATTAAGTAGCATGAAATAAAAATATGTCTGGGTTTGTGTAATGTAACTTGTTATTCGTTTGTTTAGGGAGCGTCTACACAAAGATGTACGAGGTAGCGATGTGCGAGAAAGAAATCCAGCAATAGACTCACTTCGTTTTCTGAGCCAGGCTAAGTGCATCTCTGGGGAAAAGGGCTAGCCGAACTATGTATTTTACGTAAAAAATAACAAGAATGAGTGTGAGGGATGCGGACAAAAAATGTGTGCACAGAAAGATCGCGTGGGGCGCGAGCGAGGAACGTGTATGCCCACGCACTGCTAAACAGGGTCCGCTATGGATGGTCGCACCTCTCAACTGCACACCGTTTCACAACTTCGCTAAGCGTCTCGTTACCTCGCACTTCTTTGGTGGTAATGCACCCTTAAAGTCTTAATTAGCATGGGAAGGTTTATGCGCGGCGCATCATTAAGGTTAGAAGCAGAACTATTCATCAGTAGTTCGAACCATTGAAATGTCACAGAGAACGTTATAAAAGAGCGTTGACAACGTGATATTTTCTAAACGTGTTCTGACATTTATGCACAAAATCTAGCAAATTCAATTAGAGAGTTTAGATACTTTATGGTTTTGGTCTTACTTTGACCTGTCCCCTACTAGCGTTATCGATTGTAGATTGTTAACTTGGCTACAGGTACTGAAATCCTATACCTATAAGGTGTAAAAAAATACATTACATAGCCGTCATCTGTGTATTATGTATATCAAACTAAGGCCTTTGTATCCTGGTATACGATTCCTGGATCTTGGGCGTATTAAAGCAAAAATATTGTAACTCTGATCTTTAATGTCTTCTTAACTAACCAAATTGCCACGATATCACATGTGAATTTTACACCAGAAAATATCAAATCAAATCATTGTTTATTTGCTCAAACATGAGTATCATACATACATATCGCATATCAATATCGCTTATGAATTTTTACAACCTATAAGCAACAGCTCCCGGATAAGGTTTCCAATTAAGAATTCTACAGCTTTCTTGCCGTATTAAATGAGTATTCAACCGCACATTCAACATTACATCAAAGATTTAGGTCACATATTTATCTCAAGCCAGTCGCCAGCTGATAATCTCAGAGGCAACCAATTTAAATCGAGCTGGGAGGCTGCTATTAACGACCGGACAATCTTTAGCCCACTAATTGAATAGCCAAGCATAAAGCTGTTTCTTCAAAGACGGAATCTAAAAACATAATTAATTAAATAAAAAGGAACCTTTCATAACTTTAATTGCGTCGCAATTAAAGGAACACCGTTGATGTGGGAGGTGGAGGGTAGAAGGCCAACTGCTAAGGCTCTGATTTACGTCTACCACCGAGCATTATCATCAATCAGACAAAAGTCTGCAGAACATACGCCTCTCATAACCATCTCCACAATGACCAGTTTTAAGGTTCTATGTCTATCGCATTTGATCAAGCAGATTCCGTTGACAATCAGCATCATTGTCAAAATCTTTCCCAGGCTGTTGTAGATAAATATTTTTTGTTATTATAACTTCTTATATGAGCCATTACACTGTCTAGTGTCTGCAAATGGTATCTTTTTGTTTTATTTTTTACGGGGGAGACCCTCAAAAGGCGCCTAGAATTTTGAGGAAAAGACCAGGGCTTGTGGGATTTTTACCTCAACAAAACCACTTCGGTGATCACTATCAGCACATAGAACGTGACCTCTCAAAAGACCACCTCGAACCCCCTCTGTGCAACGCCTGTTAAAGCACATCCCTCTACCTGCCGTCCTAGTTTCAATCGCCAATTAGGACAGATTGAAATTCAATATGTCTACTAGGATTTTTCTGTAACAGAACAGTACAGTTTATGACTATTGGCCCGACCCTATTACATGGCGTATAAGCCATAACTTTTGAAAACAAATGTAATTTTTAATTGTTGTTAGACTAGCGTTTGACCAAAATATTACCTGATTGTAAGTTCAATCACCCTCCGCCGCAGCCCAACGTCTAGAAAATTCAGGCGTGATATTATTATATTTTAACATCTTAAATAGAAGACTTCACGTAGTTGAACTTCTGTTCATAAATTCTCATTCCGTATAATTACCGTTTACATCTTAATGTATAGATCCAAGATGGCGGCTGTCTATTCATTTATACATTAGTTATTTGCTTTTAGAGCACTTTGTACTACAGGTATCTAGGGTTAAAAGAGTCTCGTCTTATATAAGTATGGCCTTTAGTGAAGGAACTTATTGTTTATATTTTATAAGAGGCTTTAAGTTCTCCGTGATTCTCTGGGAACACTTCTAAAGTTAGATGAAGTAGCTGTATAGAAATAAACTCATTAATCATTTTCTTCGTACCTTCTTTCCGTAAAGATTTATTATTTAGATTACGATTACCTCGTGAGAAGCATGGTAACAATTCGAAAATCTTCTACGTACTAATATGCATTACTTTCATTGATTTACAGCACGGCTACCGGTAAGGCAAGTATCGTGAATGTGATATTAAATAGAAAATACACTTTCCTTGAATCAAATATATCTGTTTCCTTTTTGCATATACGTTATTAATTATATCTGTACAACATACATAATATGTTTTGTGTCCATAAATAATTAGGTAGGATTGAAATTCAGACCCGAACTGAAACAAAGCATTTTGCAAGACAAGCCACTGATGAGATACTTAATCCGTCATAGTAACAAGATAGGCTTATGCCGTCTCCTTACCGTATCCAAGTAGTATATGGCAACACTAACATAAACAGAGCGATCAGGTAAAGTGTTGCCATACAACACGTCATACGGTAGGCAGTATTGCTACACTATAACGTTTACGACCTCGTTCCGGACTATTACCAGCATAATATCTATCTGCGTCGTTGGTTAGCAATAGGCTCTAGCTAGAGAAGGAAATAGGTCAATATATCTAGAACTGAGATAATTAAACATCGCGCTTGTAATTCTCAACGGCTAGACAGACATGTAGAGTCCAATCACATAGTTATGTTAATTAAATGTTAAGTAAGTGAGGAGGCTATTGTCTTCAACCGGTGACTAATCCAGAGCGGGTGCTACCAAAAACTCCTGATAGAAAAACGACTTTACCAGACCTGGTCATCTAACCCTGGACCAAACGTTCGCAATCACTATGATATGATGATGCAATGTAATTTTGTGTCGTCATCGGCTATCTGGCAGGGGTGTGTTATGTATGATATAATAACAGGTAGTAGGTAGGTAGTAGGTAGGTCTCTTGAAATATAGACCTTCATTTGCTCTAATAACATTTAGTATAACGTTCATTTTATATAATTTATATTTGTATATTGCTCTTTTTATGTAACGTTCATATGACCTAATTTTCATATTAACAAATTTTCTAAGCTAACGCACCGTTTATGAAAACAACACATTTTTGGACCTTACCCCAAAACACTAAAGTTGCTTCTGCATCGCCTCCAGCGCTGTGGGAAGTGCAACCCCTTTTTCCTTACTTAACAAAGCATAGGCTACCGTGCGAGCCGCCAGCAAGCCGAAGCTGCAGAGGTGAGTCCCTTCGCGCCTCCGGTTTTTGTATACACTGTAGGGATAACAACCAAAAGACTGCGTGAAAAAAAAAAATCTCTTTCACTCTCTCTTGTCAAGTGTCAGCTATCAATCAAAAAGCTGCCAAATCGCTGACAGCTAACTGACCTGGTGTTGCAATTAAACAATAAAATATCCAATAGTGAACGAAACGTTGGATTCAGAACATCCCCCCGTCTCGGACATAAGGAGTTATGTCCGCTAATAAATGGGCAAGCGTGCTAAATTGCCACTGCTCGCTTCAAAACTGAATCTTCGACCATGACCTTTGCAACTCTGGGATCTCCGTCAGACTCATAGAATAAATCTACCGTGCGTCCACGAGGCCAATATAAAGGCAACAAATTTGGTTCTTTAACAAGTACAAGGTCTCCGACTTTGGGAGGGTCAGTTTTGTCAGGCCACTTAACGCGCTGCTGCAAAATATGCAAGTACTCTTAAGACCAACGATGCCAGAAACTTTGTGACATCTGTTGGAGCAATACAAAACGCGTCAATTGCGAAGATTTATTTCCCTGAAGGGGTATTCCGGCAGCGCGTTGAGGGGCTGACCAATCAAAAAATGACCAGGGGTCAATACATCCAGGTTATTTCGGTCTGAGGAGATCGGACAGAGAGTTCGCGAATTGAGGACGGCCTCAACTTTACAAAATACCGTAACAAGTTCCTCAAATGTGAAAATAGTTTCACCAACAACACGGCGGAGAAGCGGTTTTGCTACTTTCACAATGTTTTTAAAATGCCACCCCAATGTGGGCAGACTGGGGGGTCAAAATGGCAATTACAAATTTGCCAATTACAATAATTACAAATTTCACTTAAATATCTATCAGCGCCCTTATTATAAGTACCGTTATCAGAATGGATCAAAGATAGTCCTCGGCGGGAAACAAATCTACCTAGCACTGCATATATTTAAAGATTATGCCCCTTATAGTGCGTCTGACAGTCAAAATTCAAAACTCACGCTGCAAAATGGCTACAAGGGCGTTGCAACCGGCGTGTGCATTATTAATGTGTCGATCGGACACCAAGAACTTCACCAACGCTCCTCCCATAAGGAGCGACAAAAGACAGAGAGCACCATAAAGCAAATTCGAATTCCAAAGTCGTCCTCCGCCTCGGAGCAAACCAGATTGGTCTAAGAATATATTAAGACGAGCGATTGAGCCTCTCAATGCTGAGCATCTCTGCAGGGCCACAATAGTCTGGTCAAAGTGCTCGGCTTATTTAGCATGAATCAACGACATCAGTAAGTCTTGTCGTGCATGAGGTGACAAAACTGAGAACAACAATTCATTATTCGGCCTTCGTCTTCGTTACGTATAAAACGCCGGATCCAAGCGGTGACTCCTAACAATTTCGACAAAGAACTGTATGTGTCCGAAAGACAATCCAAATTGTATACTGGTTGCGTTTCAATAATTCCAATACGCTAAACTGGCAAAACCTCTGGAGAAGAGAACCTATTCTGGGGCCAGGACGACTTGCGATGCGTCAACCAGTCTGGTTCCCAGCAATGAGAATGATTGACAAGGACAAGAGCCACGCGACTTGCAGCCTGCGGGGTTGAATTTTCCTGGGACATGTCTCCAGGTCAGTTTAGTCTCAGAGTTCTGAATCTGTGACTCTATTCGTCACAAAAACCTCCAACGTATGAGCTGAGATGCGAAGCCAACAAAGGAGTATCCCATTATCAGTCCTTGGTCCTCAATCCGCGGGGCTGAGCCCTTCAACATGGGACCCGTTAGTCCAAAACCAAAAACCGTTGGTACAACTACTAACCTATTCGTCTGCAGAACCCACTTGGTCCCGGACAAAATCAAACCCAAAACATCCGCACCCATATACGGGTCCGGGTACCAACCACTTCGGGTTGGTAGGAGTTAGGTCCGACGTCAATTTCACTACTGCAGGGCTAATGGTTACCTGCGGGTGTCTGCCCAAAATATCATGCAAAACAACGGCCTTGGCCAAGATTCGTGGCCCACAATGAACAGGCGAAACACAAATTTCAATTTCTCTCCGTTGACCAACCGCTTCAATACCACCCATATGGTTGAAGGGCGGAATCTACTTGGGAGACCCAATCTTTCCACTAATCAAAAGGATACAAGACAGCCTTGAGCTACCGACTCCAAAAGAGCACGAACTAACTAAGATTTACTCTTCGGGCCCCAGATCTTTACAGAGACAGTTGGCAGAAGGACTGTCTCCGGCTGGGCGACTACCTATTGTTGATAACCCTCCTGGAGTTGGTAGTCGTCCTGAAAAGCGGACGCTTCCTCCAATTGAGGAGGGGGTGGAGTGGTGCCCCCGCCTTTGCGAGGTATACCCCGTCGAGGATCCACCTGGGGTTGGTAGGGATGCGCTCCCCCGCCTATGGGGGAGCGTCCGGCATCATCAGGGCCACCAACACCATTTTGGTCCAGACACAACACGCGGTGGTGCCTACCTTGACAGTGCGGGCAAGGATCCGACCTCTGGCAATCCCGCTGCAAATGCTGTCCCAGACAAGTGTAGCACCACTTGCAGCTGTTGGCGATTCCACGTCGGTCCTTTGTGTTCCGTTCTAGGAACTTCGGACAGGACTTGACCATATGGCCATCCGTGTTGCAATATAAGCAACGCATACTGCGAACCTGAGTCGCTATAAATTGATGAGACTTGCGTCGTGATTCACCCATCTCATGAGTGGTGGGGCGCGCACCAACACGACGCTGGTCCGGAGAGGGCCACTCTGAAGCCCGCAAGGGACCTTCAACACCAGAATTGTCCAAAAGGCGACACTCATCATCCAAAGACTTCAACAAATCATCAAAAGGGGGGAGGTGTGTGGCATCATCCCCACCATATTTCCTATGTGCAAAACCCCTCAACTTAGCGGTTGTCTCAACAGTGTGAAACTGCGCGAAGTCTGCCTCAACCGCATTGGCCAATGGCCAACTCAGTGTCCTCGGTGGACAATAGCGCCAAACACTCCGCATAGCATTCATCCACTCTGGCTTGACGGGCTGAGAGTTCACTAAAACGAGCCTCTGATCTATCAGATCTACTTATTAAAGAGGCCGCCGAGGTCACCCATCTCAATTCCGCTCTAATCTTACAAGCAAATGTATTGGCAGTCATACTTTCAAAATGTAAGCAACGGTGATTAAATATTAATTAATACACAAAACGTTCCACAACTTAAATTAATAATGTATGTGTGTAACCAAAACAACAGTTTGACTGTAATTCTCTTACCAAATTAAATATCAAATCACAAAGTCTGTAAGAGAAACAACAAGTTAATTCAACAAATAGTACTGAACCCTGTTACATTTACTTAATTATTTTTCAGTACAAATTTATTATGGAACCCCAAATATCAATTTATAAATGATCAAAAACAAAGTGAGTTCCTCAAGAAAATAAATTATCAACACACAAGAGGGTATCCAAAAAAACAAAAAATATTAACACAAAAGTGGGTAGGTTGATTTTACAATAGAAGTTCAATATTCAATTTACTTTAATAGTTAAAAACCAATGACATTAACTTCAATCAATTAGAATATTACTGTCAATATCAAACAAACTAACCAATTTTCTTATTTATACAATTGGCAACAACACACTTTACAACAATAACTTCTGTAGCGGGCACTGAGTATGTTTATAATGTAAACAAACTTACCAAACCAAGATATTAGGTTCAAGGTCCAACAATAACTACGATTCAATTAAATACAATTAGGGAAGACTATTTAGTCTGCACCAAACCTATATTGTATACAACAAGTAAACAAATTTCATTACAAACCTTTTATCCCGGAGTGACAATATTAAGTTGTGAGTTGTACACTTTATTTTAACAAATTGGAATGTAACTGTGGGAGTTGTTTGCCCCTAACAAGACACAGCCAATTCTGAGTGACTCAAAATGTACCACTTTCCAACCCAGTATTCTCAACAATAAAAAGCAAACCGACAAACAAGAATACAAACCACGCTCTTGCTACCAAATGTTAAATACAGGTTTTCGGGTCCCAAGCCAGGAGATAAACACCGGGGCCCATAGTGGCGTTGGGACGCCTGGACCCTTTCTGAACCTGTATCCCACGAAACTGCCGTAACGCAGCAGTGGAAAGCTAGAGGGTTCGCTCCTTATTCAGAGATATACTGGTTCCTACTACTACCACTTAGTTTATAATTACTTACCTGGGATTCCTGCGGTAGACTCCTGGGGGTCGATCAATGTCGTGCCGTGAGATTAGGGATAGGAGAATATATATAATATTAGGACAATAAGGGATAGACTGACAGCTGTCTGGACCGAAGGCTCCGGCGTCCACCAGACAGAACACGTTTCCCGCAAAAGCACTTCGTTGTGCGTGAAATATATTCAAAAAACAACACAACGCCCCACAAACCGATCGAGAACGGCGGGCGCAAATTAACAATTACAATGGGCGAAACACACCTCGATTAGATATGTTTCCACAAAAACCCGAATTTCTCGTGTGGTCACTACAAATTTTCTATTTCGACTCTTGTCAAGTGTCAGCTGTCAAATCGCTGACAGCTATCTGACCTGTTGTTGCAATTAAACAATAAAATATCAAATAGTGAACGAAACGTTTGGTTCAGAACAGGTACTGTTCGTCCAATCGTTGAGCTCCTTAAATTCTGAGTTGAGCTGCTCGGTTATCGACAAATGGACTGGACAGGTTCACTCAATCTGGGTGGTTCTTACCTCAAAAGACCATTTCAGACATCAGTCTACATGGTCTTCACATGATCTAACTAATATTTTGTCTGAACTTTAAAAGAGATTGTGACCTCTGAGTTTGTTTCAGCCTTTCTTCTCATAGTAGTCATATAGGAAACGCCGACCTCATCTAGTTTTAAAAAATATGATCGGCATGTAAATGTGTTTGTACAAAACAACATACAGAAATAAAATCATTTACACCTCAAAACACTTTAAAGTTGTTTCTGCATCGTCCGATTTTAAATACACTCTAGGAGTAGCAAAAGACAAAAGACTACGTGAATTCGTGGTGCCCCGATTCGGTATTGGAACAGATTCAACCTATTTTAACCACGAAGCTACAAAAGGAACGGAATGAATGACACGTCATATAAGGTCACCGACCCACAAAATGGCGGAAAATATTCCGTTTCATTATCATAAAAATAATAATTATTATTAAAATACACCGATCAAACAGTATTCGTTACAAAATAATTTTACTATTTCAAAAGTTTGTTACATGAAAAAATGTGATAATAAAATTCATTGTGTTTCTGTGAAATATTTTATGTTAAATTTAAGTAAATAGTCCTCGAAACAATAATATTCAAAATACAGATACAAGGACCAAGTATTATATGCAACATTTTCTGCGAAAAGAAATTCCATAAAATTTCTGTCTGCGATACAAGGGAACTCATATTAATGTGGTGCTTGTTTTTGCTAGCACGAAAGTGGCAGGCGTTTAAAATCTAATCAGTTTTTGCTAAAATATGCAAGGCAAAGTAGACATTTCTAAATTATATTAAACTTTATTCTGAGATTTGAATATTATAGTAACTGAATATTATACTTATTGAATATTATTTCAAATGTGTATTATATAAAATGTTAATTATACCATATAATATTAGTATTATTAAAATTATAATATTAGTAAAATGAAATTATATTAAATGAAATTAGGTCTTAAGATTATTAGAACTTTTGTTATTATTTAAAACGCTACACACCCATCTGGCAGAGAGTGTGTCAAAATGGGCATTAAGTAGAACCAAATGTTAACTAACATCTAGAAGGCCTACAATGTTCACACATTCACAAAATAATCGGTAAAAAAATCTATACAAAGGTAGTTTTTTTTTATCAAGACTAAATTTAACATGTGGCACAAAAAATGTTTTTATCAGTGCTGTAACTATTCTTAGCAAAGGGCTATAAAGATGATTGCAAACGATTGTAAAAAGTCCAATTAAAAGAAGAAAATCAAAAAATAAAATAGCAAAAAATGAGATTGAGAATAGTTAGAGACATCCGCATATTTGTGCCGTTTAAGAGTTACCAGGGAAGCCGCATGCACGGAAGTCGCAGAAGGAGCTAAAGCCAAATTTTTTTTCTTCAACGTAGTCCTTGATTTTATAATATGCTTTTTTAATAAGGACACGTTTGATGTGATTTTTGGTCAGTTCTATAACTGACTTTGGTAACTTGTTATAAAAGCGTATAGTTGCTAGTTTTAGTTAATCTGAATTTGGGTATTACAATTTCGTGCTTACTGCGTGTATTTAAATTGTGGAAGTCGCTTCTAGTTTGGAAAAGCCCTCGATTTTTGCGGACATACAAAATACATTCCAAAATATATAATTCTAAATAATAATATAATATTTGCCTTATAACAACGCCAACGCCTCAGAGTTGGCGCTGTTATAGGGTACATACATGTATTGAGTTTACTCATAGTATATTATGAGACCTCTTTAACTCCTCCGTTAAATAATGAACAGTTGTGCTATCCACTAACACTGTTTTTTTGCCGTAATCAGTCCGTGCACTTGCGGTTATTATTTGAAACTTCTTTTACTTCTTGTGTTGTATGTTATTGTTTTTTAGGGTTCCGTACCTCAAAAGGTAAAAAAGGAACCCTTATGAGATCACTTTCTTGTCCGTCTGTCTGTCTGGCCGTGTGTCACCACCGATTTTCTCAGGAACCTAGCAAGTTGAAATTTATACCAGATACTGAGATCTATAGTCCCTATTAGGTGTATAAAACCAAGGCTCTGAGTCACCGCGATAAAAAGATATAAGCAAATTTAGTTTTTCGCGAATACTTGTAAGTACCATAATTTACCTTAATTTTCGACTTTCTAAATTTTTTGGAATTTTCCCTGTATTTGTGCTGTAAGACCTTGAAACTGAAACTGAAACGGAAACTGAAGCTTTGTGTCTTTCTGTTCAGGTAAGTAGAATAATTTATTTCTTTGAAACCAGCGGTACATACGGTGAATTTTCCAACAAAAACAATCGTTCGTTTGTTCATACAATCCGATCCTAACATAAACGACCACACCTAAAAAAATATCTACCAGATCGATAGAGACGTTCTTAAGTGATGATCTTTCAAAACTGCGGTTTTTTTTATTTTGTTGGAATATTTTATCACCTGAAAGTTAATTTTAACGGTCTAACATTTTTATAACATAGGTATATCGATTATAATGTTATCTACAATTCATAAAACATTTATTTACACCAATGGTATAATAAGAATACATACATTAAAAAAAATTAGATGTCAAAGTCACAACGACACGTCAAAAAGCGTTGTCTTATAACTAGTCAAATAACCCGCCCCTAACTGTTCCCGGCGCAAAGGTGCCCATAACGCTTGCTGCATTGCCACGTTGGATGGCAATGGCTAACCTTTGCACCAAGAACGAGCTGGAGCGGGAGTCACCCGTTTTGTCACTTAGCCTATGCCCTATCTCACTAATGAGCTTCTTGGCCTCAGTGCCCCAACCGCCCATGGTCTCAACGGCAATAGGCACAAAATGGTAACGGCCCTCCAACGGTGCGTACTTCACCCTCTTCCTCTCAGCGGCGTCTTCCGCCGCTGCTAACGGCGAGAGGACGGTGCGACCAAGGTGGCTGGCGGCAACAGTGCTGACGCAAGTTGCGTCCCATATTAAGCACTTGCCGTTTTTCCATGGTACCAAGGTTAGTCCATCCGGCCTCTTGCCGTCAGTCCTACACAGACCCGGAGGCTCCAGCACGCAGGAGATATCTGCCGACACCAATGCCCTCCGCACAATATCATTGAGTGCATGATGACGCGGGAACCTCCCCGAGCAACGACGACAACTCAAAGCGTGATGGCCATCGGCCTCCACCATGGAACCGCAGGTGCATCTGTGGGGTTCACACACCTTGCAGCCCAGGCGAAGGGCCACCGCCACCCGCAACGAGTCGCCATCAAGCAACGCTTCAAGCGAAGCGAAGCTTCTTCCTTTGTTGTTGTTTTCAAACATCGGGGTCACGCAGACTACTCATACACACATGACCGCACACCGCACAGGACTCGGGCACCGCCCATCATAATTTTGGGTGTATTATTTTTGTCTTCTGTATACGTATTTATTTTATGTTCTTTGTATATATTTTAACTTACACAACAGATTTGGTTTCCGTACGTCACGTCTTAGGCGACCACTGAAAATCAGCGCCGTGCTGTGGGTCCTCCACGGCACAGCATTATGCTGAGTGGAAGCCTTCTTGCCACAATCACGACATGCATCTGCCTGGCATCTTTTTCACCCTATTTATTTTCTGTTATAAAAAAATGTAGGTACTTTTGGTTTCGGAGCGTGAGAAACTTTTTACTAGGTACTAAACTTAATTATTTCTCAGGATTTTGACTGAGGATGAAAATAAAAGACGTACTGCCGATTTGGAGGCGACTTTTATTCTAATTATAACACGTACATGGCTCATCTGGTGGACATAGACCGCTGAGCTTGCAAAAGGTATCTAGTTGCTAGAATGGAGCCATATAATGTACTTAGCTTAATCTAAAGCAGACGGGCGAGGTGTATCCATAACTCCTCCGACCCTAAGAGCGAAATTATCGGAAGGTTCGATTTGAGAGGCCTTCTGACAATTTTGCCAAAACAATAAACATTTCGGCGATTTTAGCCAGATTATATAAACCAAAAATACAAAAAAAAAACTAAAAATAAAGAAACCTAAAGTGACGTATCCTAAATTTTCACTGAAGTTATAGTCTTTCTTTTCATTCAAAACATTTTCGATCACTTCACTATGCTTTAACGAAAAGGCCATATTTTTCACTTCATCTAAACTGATTCCTTTCATATTCACTACACTTGATTTGGAAAGAGAGACATTCACGTGCAACTGGGGTAGTGTGACTATGGGAATCTTCTCCACAACTTCCAACTCCACAGAAATATGATGGTGAAGGTGAATTCCATAAATTTGCAGGTCACAAGGCTCGTCAATGGTCACCAGGTAAGTGCCGAATACAAGTTGGTTACTGATCTCTTCACCGCATTGCTTAGTCAGTGTTGTTCTCAATCTACTATAAAGGAGCCAGCTAGCTTCGTTTACTTGCTGGACCCTGACATTCTCAATTTGGATTTCACGTTGTTTACAAGGAGTATGGTCATCTTCGAATTTCATCAACTGTTCTACACAGGTAAGTTCATAGTATACGGCTTGATTATCTGCATTGCATAAAAAATTATCGCCAGCAGAGAGTGGTCGACATGATTTTATTAGCGGTAAGTATTTCATTCCTTTCGCCAAAAGGTAAGGATATTTGGGAATAATAGCCAAGGTTTTATTTTCGGATTCATGAAAGATTGGTAAGGAATATATCTTAAAATAGTTATATGATGAGTTATCCGTAAGTGGAATTGCCATTATAAATGTAATCTGATAATCTTTAATGAATGACTTTACACAAATGGTCTCCTCTATTTTCAATAAATTTGTTTCCAATGGAGGATACACTAAGTTACCAGAGTAAGAAATCAATTCTAAATGATATAATAATTCTGTAGAATTCACAATTGATTGATGTAGTATAGATAATTTACTTAACGCTAATGCTGTTTCAATTTCACTTAGCCTTGCAAAGATAGTACGAAAACTACTTGTGAATACAGAAAATAATCCAGTTAGGTAATTTAAGAAAATCTAATTGTTTTGCTTAGCTGATAAATCTTTTAGAAGAATTTCAATTTTTGTTAGGCGATTATGAAAGTATGCAGTGTTCTGATTTATTGTTTCAGTTACATTGATGAAACTATCAAACATTTTGGAGACGATCGTTAGTTTTTTTGAAGTAATTATTTGATTATGATTTAATTTGGAAATAAGTTCTTCGTATCTAACGGCATCATCGTGGTCTAAGTTACCAGTTATTAATTTTATAATAGAACCCAATGGATTTATAAGTCCTCTTTTGGAACGTTTCTGCGGAACTAGTTGTTGATATTTTTCTATTGTTATATCGCGTATAAACTCTGTATGTATTTTCATACTTGTGAATTCTTGAGAATATGATGCATTCCAATCGATAAGTTTACAAATTTTCTGGTAGTTGCTGGATATGTAACTTAAATCATTATAAATCTGTTCTAAGCTTATGAGCTTGACTATAGTCCAGTGATCAGTTTGAATGTGTGCCAGACCTTCCTTTACTGGAAATATACCTGGGTTTCCTTCAAGGTTTTGCAGGTGAAGGGCCAGCGAGGGCATCACTACCAACAGGATGCCGCACCACCTGCGGAGGGCGTTTTACATTTTTAATGGGGGTTTTAGTAATTCTATCTCCTATTTGAATTGATAAAATATTTATTTCAGCCTGACCTATAACCTTTGCTTTTACGTATCTTGGTTTGTTTTACTTTTACGCTTGTTCACGTCTTTCGCAAAAATAACTTCGCCGTTATTAAACTCAAGTTCAGTTTCACCACCCTTCCTTTCCTTCTGCTTTTCTTTTATTGCTACCATTTTATCTGTCAAATGTGTATACATGAATCTGGTTCGTTTTGCATGATTCTTAACCATTTTCTGAAAATATTGTTTTTCTAACTCTATGCTAAACGGGTTATTTGTATCAGTATGTCCGAAAACAACTTCGAATGGAGTGAGTTCGGTAACAGAGTGGATGGAATGATTATAAGCCATAACCGAATACGTCATTACTGATACCGCATCGGTACATCGTTTTTCGTACTTCGCTAATCTGTATATTTCAATTATAGTGGAGTGAAATCGTTCTATCAAGCCCATTGAGTTTGGGTTATTGGGTGTGCCAATATGAAGTTCGACTTTATGTAAGCTTAAAAATTCCTTCATCAACTCGTTATTCAACTGTAAGATAGGTTTAATGGGCTTTCTGTCATATTTCATTTTCTGGCATGCCTCGCATGTATTTATAACTGCCGCTACTGTCTCCTGCATTCTATCCCAATAATAATTCCTACGAAGCCTAACTAATGTCTCTTTGATGCCGCGATGGCATGTGTTTCCTTCATGGTGCTTAGCTATTAAAGTTCTCTGTTCTCCTTCATCATTTACATAAATTACTCGTTTTGTGCATTCATAAAAATTTATCAAATCGATCCTAAAAAGTTGAATGATTATATTACCGAATAATTTGCGATGTTCATCCTCTTCAAAATAAATGAAATACTTCAATTTTGGTTTAATGTATTGTTTCAAAAAAAATCTTTTATCAATTCTGTATTATCTATTGGCAAGAAAACTTCTAATACTTTCTGTTTGTCCCTCGAGAGGTCCTTCACTTGCATTTCATTTTTGAGCCATGAGAACACTAAAATTTGATTTGGCTTAGTGTCTATAGCTTCGGGTAAAATTGGTATTCCAGTGGACTCGTTTAAAGCTGAATGAATTGTATCTGATTTACTAGTTTCAAATGGAACAGGGTATTCATTAATGTTTTCGTCGGTAAACTCTATAGAACTAGCAGTCGCTGTTTGACTTGTATCTGATATTGTTATAGTTGATGAATCGCTGCGTTCTCTTGTATTTTTAACTGTGGACTTTGCCGTAACTACACTATCTAGGTATTCTGTATCTTTTTCATCAACGTTAACTGCAAGTGATTCATCATCAGAGTCTAAAGCATTTATTTTAATCCTAGCAAAGCCGTCGGCATTGGTATGATCGAGTCTGAGTTTCCTCAAATTGTCTTCAAGTAACTCATCTATCTCTGTGTCAGTATTGTTTTTAGTACAATTTATATAACATTCATTATTTTCAAATTTTGTTACTGTAAAGGGTTGTTTTATATTAAGTTGTTTTGGACTATCTGAAGTATTTCGGATTACTGTATATGCGTATCCATTTACGCAATTTACTATAGCGCTAGGCATACGCAGACCATCCTCGAATCCTTGAAAATCAAGAATAGCATCGCTTGCATATTGATTTACAGGTAACTTAACTCGTTCTGTTCGTGACGGTATATCAACTATATAATTCAAGTTATTATTAATTATTGGAATACGAGTAGTGTTAGTTGTTAATACTTGGTTCTTTAAATCAATTACTGCGTTTAATTGTAATAAAAGGTCATTACCAATCAGCCCGTCATATCGCGCGTCAACGTCATACAAATAAAATTTATGCCAAGCGTTAGTTACAAAGGTAGGTAATGGAGGAATTTCCATTACTTCATCGTGTCTACTAGAAGCATGGGTGCTTACCACTTGAAAATGTTCTTTCTTAATATATTCACTGAAAAATTGATGAGCCTTTTGAGGACTTATGAATGATCTCATGCTACCAGTCACCATCATTCTTGCGTCTATTTCTTCTAAGTAAATGTAGGGAAGCTTTAAATTAGGATCGCAATTTAGTGCTAAGACTTCTTGTCCTTCAACGAGGCTTTTGTCTGAAAATCCACATTTTGACTCTCATTTGTTGGTTCTAATTTGTCATTAGGTACGTTGGAATCGTTCGTGTTACTCTCATTACCATAGTAATAGTTGAGGTCATTTGCGTAGTCATAGTCATTTGTTAGATTATAACAGTAAAATTCGTCACAATAGGGATCGTATTCATATCCGTAATCATTCATAGTAAGTTCATTTAAATTAAATACGTGTTGCTGCTTAGGTTGGGCTGTTCTCATAGACACGTCACTGTTTTGATTTTGGGGTTTTAATACCTGGGGAAGATTCGATGGTTTGTACCCGAATTGTTGTGGTGGTTTATATCCTAACTGTAGGGGTGGTCTGTAGCCAAACGGTTGAGGTGGCCTATAGTCAAATTGTTGTGGTGGTCTATAACCAAATTGTTGCAGTGGTCTATAACCGATCTGTTGCAGTTGCAAACCCGATTGAGGACGATACTCGAATACTGGTTTGAATGCTTGACCTTGACCCATAGTTTGAGGTATCTTACTTTGTGTATTTGGAGGATTATTCTCATTAAATTTAGCTTGAAAAGGTAAGGCGGGTTTGTTCCCTACTGGTTGGGTCGATGACCTTGAACTTGATTCCGAATTTTGACTATTACCATGAATGCGGTTACGCATTTTATATTGGTCCATTAAATTAGATTCTTCAAGTACGATGCTCAAGGCAGCTTCTAAGGTTGTAGCCGATTTAAGCCTAACGATACGCACCATATTTTCAGGAAGGTTGTACGTCTTAATTCCATATCATCAATTGTATTCACCTTCGACATTAATAACGAGCGAACATTTTGGATTCTATTACAAAAGTTCTAAAAAGCTTTCACCTGAATTAACTTTTAAAGATTCTAATTCAATATTAATACACGCTTCACTACGGGGGTCTCCAAAATGTTGAATCAGCAATTCTTTTAATGTGGACCATGTAACAATATCTTCACGTTCCGATAAGAGCGCAGCTGCATCCTCTTTCAATCTACTCGTTAAAACATTAAAAACAACCACGTAATGACATTTTCTCAAATAAAGGTTTAACTGTCGTTTATCACCATTATACAATGGAATTAATTGAACAATTTCCTTTGGTTTTGGCTCAACTGCAACTGATGTGGGCGTCGTCATGATTATAGTACAGAGTAATGAACTGTTCAGAGGCTGCAGCTCGCTTTAAAACAATTCTATTAAAATTTACACACACTTAAAATACAACAACCACACAATTATAAATCACTATGATAATCGAAATACTGGCTAAATTTGGAAAATAACATTTGGAAAATTTCTATTACCTATAAAATTAAAGATTTTGTAAAAATAGTTTTTCCTTAAAAGCTACTACTTTTCATTGAATTCACAGTTAATATAGTTTATTTTACTGAATTCAATCAATCAAGATTAGAAAATTATACTTAACCGAAATAAATGTGTACTCTCTAACATTAACACTACTCTATGTTTTATGTTCTGTGAATTGAACAGAGATAAGACCATATAATTTCATACAGAGATATCAACTAATGACTAAATAATCACTAAACACTGTTATAATGAGCAAGTTTCGATCTCAAAAATAACAATTAAAACTTATGAAAAATATAGGAGGATTAGGGGAACATAGGATTGGCAAAAAGATTTACTCACCAATTTCCCGCAACTCCCATACTCGATGATTTCTGCACACACGCGATTCAAAAGAATATTTCTTTGGTTCGAAGGATTTCCTCTGCTTTCGTAGATTTACGCCTAATTTTTCTAATCGAATTTGGACGACGGAAAAACGCGAAAACTACGGATTTCTAGGAGGAAATCCTACCGGCTGCGCCACTTTTGGTTTCGGAGCGTGAGAAACTTTTTACTAGGTACTAAACTTAATTATTTCTCAGGATTTTGACTGAGGATGAAAATAAAAGACGTACTGCCGATTTGGAGGCGACTTTTATTCTAATTATAACACGTACATGGCTCATCCGGTGGACATAGACCGCTGAGCTTGCAAAAGGTATCTAGTTGCTAGAATGGAGCCATATAATGTACTTAGCTTAATCTAAAGCAGACGGGCGAGGTGTATCCATAACTAGGTAGTATATGTTATTGTTGTTTGATTTATTTCTCGTCTTTACTAACTTAATTTAAGTACTACTCATACTATTGTTAAGGGTTTAGCATAAGCATGTTATTATAATGAATGTCGTTTTGTGACAAATAAACACGTTTTCTTTCTTTCTTTCAACGTGCCCAGGTGAGTAACTAAATCAGCCCCCGAGGAAACCATCAACATCCGTTCCTGGATCAGCCTAAACGTGACGTCGTCCCACGCGCGCTGAACATACGTTGCGTCAGGACCTGCTGCCCCTATGCTGAGGACAGACCAAGTGGACCCGGCATCCAAAATTATAGAGACGAGGTCAGACACACCATGTGTCGACGCCAAGAAAGCCGGTAGACCTGCATCCTTTACGCACCGCATCCCAAGACCCCCGTACCGGACAGGAAGAGTCGCCTGCCTCCACTGCACATCATTAAAGGAGACATTCAGGATCGACTCAACCGTTGTTTTCAAAGCACAATCAAAAAAACATACCTCCTCAGGACACAGCCAGGTAGGGATGGTCCGTAAGAGAAACGTTATCTTGGATAAGGCAAAACACATGCGCAATAACAAAATCGCAACGTGCGCGGAGAGATCCTTGAGACGCTCCCGAGCAGCAACGAGAAGCTACTTACGGGCGGAAATGGCCTCTGGCACTCCGTCAAGAACAATGGGAGATCCCAAAAGGGAAAAAGAAAGAGGAGAAAGTACTTTGAGACCAGGTAAATAAGAACCGAAGCGTGAGAAGTGTGTCTCGTACACACTTCTCACGCTTCGGTCCAACGTCACAGGGAAAAAAATCGCATTTGGAGGGATTCACCTCCAGACCCAGCTCCTTAAGTTGAGGAACAAGAACCTCCAGGTCCTGGCAAACCTCTTCCGGTGATCCACCAATAATACCATCGTCTAGGTACCACAGGTTCAGAGACGATTTCAATCCAGAGATGACTTTGTAGATTGCTAAACTGAAAACAAGTGAACAATGGGTCACCCTGCTGCTCCACTTGAGACGAAATGAGACTATCATTAAATAATAGATTAGAAGGAGAGTAATAAATCTGATAGAGAAAGAGGTATAGAGAAGGAATTTTATCCTTGACCTCACTCAGAAGGACATCTCTTTCTAGGGTGTTAATAGCATTGCAGACATCGAGTTTCAGCACCACGAAGCCCGAGTTCACGGGGTCCATGACGAATGCACGCATCGCATAGATAGCGGCCTCGCACCCCCGACGCGTCCCGAACCCTAGCTGATGCGGCTGCAAGTATTCGGACATAGCTACTCTTACAGACCGGCACGCCAGCTTAGCCTTCAATCCCCTAAATACACTGCCTATGGCTATTGATCTCAGCCCTCCGTCTTGTTTCTTAAGTGCGCAAAGAGAGGCACCATACAAATACGGACAAACTACCGGATTGAGCTGACCACTCATTAAGAAGTTTGCGAGCCTCGTCAAACACCCCAAAAAACGCCGCCCACTTTCACCCGCCGAACCAGATGTTAGCTCTTTCAAATGCCCCCCTGCCGCAGAACCACTATAAAAACGCGACGTCCTCCGCAGACGCAGTAACACTAGGAAATGATGAGTCCGGCGCCGATGGAAAATTAAGCGGACGTGATGGGCTTGGGTGCTTGGCCGCAAGGGCGCTTAGCGTGTTTGGGTCGTGTTGCGCGAACGAGTCGTCCGAAACCAGCAACCGAACCGCCCCTCGGAGGTCCCCCTCGAACACCTTAGACTCGATGGCCTTTCGAGTCCCACGCGACGTAGAATATCCTGCCGCACAACCAGACTCATCCACAAGCTGGCTAGCACTAACCGACTTGATGTTTGCCTTCACCTTTGCCGTCATGTTTCCGGGAGCGTCCCTCGAAGGAACCCTCAGCCCACCAAACGCAAAAGTGAGAAGCGCGCCCCAGTACTCCACTCCGTTGTCGCCTACGCACTTATTAATAATGTCGCACAGCTTGCCCGCCGCGCCTGGTTCCGTGCACCCTTAGGAACGTGCCTAAGTATTGGCGTACTCACCTTCGCGTATAAATGGGTCACTGCGACCGTACAGATACTGATGGAACCGTTTCACACCAAATATGATGGCGGTAGCCTCCTTCTGTATCTGGCTATAGTTTCGCTCGCTGGCGGTCAACGAGCGCGACGCAAACGCGAGCGGGCGCGCGTGCTTGTCGTCGTCCTCCGTCGAGCCCTGCCGGGCCTGCGTCCACAGTTAGAAACAGCTGCGCCACTGGCTCGAAATGCGCCAGTACGCGCTCCGACGCAAGTTCACGGCGCACTGCCGCCATAGCCTGTCGCTGCCTATCAACCCATTCCCATGGCGCATTGCTACGTAATAACTCGTGGAGAGGATTAAGTAGTGACGAAGCGTTAGGAATAAAATTCCTGTAGTAGTTCACGACGCCTAAAAATCGTTTAACTTCGGTGACATTTTCAGGCTCGGGTGCGCTTAATATTGCCTTGACTTTATCAGGACTCGTCTTTAGTCCTGCCTTACTGATCACATAGCCTAAGTAAATAACACTATCTTTGAAAAATTCGCATTTATCTTTTTGAAGACGAAGACCGGCATCGCTCAATCTACCTAAAACTTCCGACAGTCTTTTAATATGCGAATTCCTATCGGGTCCAGTAATGCATATATCGTCAAGCCAGACACTAATTCCGTCAATGCCCGCTAATAACGTCTCCATGGACTTTTGAAAAATAGCGGGTGCGTTGGCAAGGCCGTAAATTAATCGCGTATATTTGAACAGACCTTTATGTGTGTTTATGGCTGTTAAATCCTGCGATGACTCATCTAGTAAAAATTGATTGTATGCATTTTTCAGATCAATTTTACTGTACAACTCACCCCCTCCAATCTTTGCAAAAACCTCTTCTATCCTGGGTAACGGGTATTTTTCTATTACAAGATCTTTGTTTAATGTTACTGAAAAATCGCCCGCGATTCTGACTTGATTGTTATCTTTTAACACAGGCACTATCGGAGTGGCATATTGGGCGTGATTTATTGAAACTAAAATACCTAAACCTACTATGATGTATACGTGTGCGTGTGTGCCGACACGTATGTGTGTGAACCGCCGCGCGCGCCCGCAAGCTCCATCTTTGCTAGTAATAAACGAAGCTCAGTACCAGACAGTCGTATTATTGCGCCCCGCGCATATCCTTACATCCATACATATCATTGGCGACGAGGTGATCGATCCACGCAAGAAACCAAAATGAGCACGTATCATTTGTTTTGTGGTCAAATATATAAAGGGAAGTTGACGCAATTTTTGAAAATAAACAAGGTCGATCAAGAAAATAAAAATCACGGAAGAAACGTATCGTCTGGTGCTAAACCTAGCTTATCCAAAAGAGCTAAGAACATTGAGCTATGAAGAGCTATTATCATTACTCGACGGCCATTTTAAAGCGAAAAAGTGCACAAGGCGAAATTCTTTGGTGCCAGCAGAGAAACAGGCGAAACCGTTGGAGAATGGGCGGCGCGATTAAGAGGTTTGGCAACTTACTGCGACTTCGGCACCGCTCTAGAAACGAACTTGAGGGATCGTTTCGTCCTCGGCCTGAGTGCAGGACCAGAACGCGACAAGCTTTTCGAGCAGAGCCCGTCGACGCTTACGTTGTCGCGGGCTATTGAAATGGCGGAACAGGCTGCGTGTGCCAAGGAAGCAAGGGCTATGTTGGGCAGCTTGGAGCCCATCGCAATCAAGGAGGAACCAGTTTACCGCGCGAAGTTCCAGGTACAAGCTAGCCGTGGACGTGGTGCCGCCGGTGGTGCTGATGCTGCAAACCGCCGCGATACGGACCGTTGCGAGGTTTGCGGCATGAAGAACCATAGTGGTGATAAGTGTCGCTACAAAGGCTATACGTGCCAAAAGTGCGGGTTAAAAGGCCATTTAAAAAAGTGTGCGGTAACTCAAGGGGCTCCACACGTATTTATCACGTAGATTCGTCCAAGAGAGACGGCGGTGACCAGCCCCAAGGCCAAGGTTGTGAGGAGTGCCAGAATTTTAATATAAGGTACGATTCCGTTAACCCTATTCAAATTGAATTAGTATTAGGTGACCAACTTGTTAAAATGGAACTAGATTCCGGATCGGGTAGCACTGTCATTTCCGAAATTTTTTACAATGCAAGGTACCCAAAATTCCAGTTACAAAATTGTAATGTAAAAATGTGTTTGTATAACGGACATAAAATCTCTCCGCTAGGTTAATTCACTGCTAAAGCAAAATATAATCATTTGCAAAGAAATATTAAAGTATTTGTAGTTCAGAACGGAGGCCCACCATTATTAGGTAGGGATTTCATGTCCGCTTTTAATTTAATTATCACAACCAAGATTAACTCTTTAATAAGTAGCGACAATGAAATATTGGCATTGCTTGGAAAATACCCAGATCTATGGCGAGATGAGTTAGGTTCATTTAATAAATTTAAAGTAAGACTACAACTAAAAAAAAATTCTACCCCCAAATTTTTCAAACCACGAACTGTACCGTTTGCCCTAAGAGAGAAGGTAGAAAAAGAGTTAGACCGGTTAGGAGGTTTAGGTATTTTAGTTTCAATAAATCACGCCCAATATGCCACTCCGATAGTGCCTGTGTTAAAAGATAACAATCATGTTCGATACTCATCGAACACATCATCATCAGCAGTTTTGACTCAAGTAGGTCGCGCGGCCGCACCAGCGGAAAGCGTGAGCTACGCGAGCCAGTGCGCGATCGACCGGCATACTTGTAGCACTCATTACCATCATTAGCATTAATTAGCGTGAAGTTTCGGAATAAACGTACTCTGAATCTTAGCTCAGACTTATCATTTAGCACCCGAAATAGCTAGCAGCACGAACCTTACCGTTCATACTGGTCCTTCGAGCCGGAGCGAGCCAGCAGCATAGCAGCAATAGCCGTAGGACAAGGCGGCTTTCAAGTAAGAGCGTTCCGTATATTCTGTCTCGCTTAAGTCTAACAGCAGCACAATGGAGACTTTATACTTCCAACAAACTGAATTAGCAGAGAGCATTGCCAAGGTCCTTATTAATTTCAATAAGGATAGCAAACAGCGTAAGACCATCGACTACTGTAAAAAGAGACTAGATCTTTTAGAGTCGTATTGGAGAGAGTATCAGCTAAACAACGAAAAACTTGTGCCGCTTGAAAAGAGAGGTCATAAGTACTTCGTAAATTCGGAGTTCGAGCGGACAATGGAGTCTTATAAAGCAGCAAAAGACGCCATATCCGAATATTATGACGCGTTATGTCACCAAGCAAAGCCGCCAGGATTCTCTGATCTAGAAGACAACCCTTCTAATCAGCAAGTAGCAGCAACAGCAGGTCCTGCCGGGGGCAAACACTTACAGCACCAGGACCACGAGCCATCCTCAGCATCCGCCAGCCCGGCGCGCGCTCGTGCCGAGGTGTCTAAAGGTATTTATAGCAAACTAGATGATATGATGCGCAAGCAACATATCAATTTCAAAGCATTCGCAAGAACCGTAGAAAGCATAGATGTCGAAACCATGTCCGATAAATGGGAGTTTGAAGACGCCTTGCGATTATTACAAACTCGATGGACAGCCGTGGACAACAGCCATTGGGAACTAATGATGGAGTTAGAAGACGACGAGGCGTACGAATTAAGCTACATTAAACATGAACGTACGTATAACGGCTTGAGAAAGGCTATCAGCTCTAAGATGTGGGCAACATCGTACCGTGACAAGTCCACACCGAAGATGGAAATTCCTGTGTTCTCAGGTAACTATCAGCAGTGGGTATCCTTCAAAGATCTTTTCGATGAAGCAATCCACAACAATCCTTCTCTATCAAAGGCACAAAAGATGCAATTCCTGAAGAGCAAGGTAAAAGGAGAAGCGGAGCGCTTGATCCAGCATCTCCCGATTAGCGCGGACAACTATAACACCTGTTGGGAAATTTTAACTCACAGGTTTAACAACAAAAAGCAGATATTTATGTCCCACGTAAATTCCTTTTACAATCTTGCCAATATACCGCAGCAGTCGTACACAGCCATCAAACGACTTCATGATGTCACCTTAGAGAGCCTCCACGCCATAAAAAATCTAGGCGTAGATATTACGACATGGGATCCTCTTCTTGTATATATACTAGCACAAAAATTGGATAGTGAGTCTTATTCCGAGTATATAGAGTCGTTGAAGAATTCGCGAGAGCTTCCGGTACTTCGGGACTTTTTGGACTACTTAGAGAACAAGTTCACTGCCCTAGAGTCATCTCGGCGACGTCAAGATGGGACAACCAAGGCAGTTTCATCTCAATCATCCAATGGTTCATCCAATTTTAATCGCAAAAATAATTTTAAATTGGGCAATGAATCTAAAAATAGCAAGAAAATGGAAATGGCGAAATCAATGCATGTGTCTGAGTCAGTAAATAAATGCCCACATTGTTCGGCAAAACATAATTTAATAAGCTGCAAAAAATTTACAGAATTACCAAATGAGCAGAAAATAAAAATAATTAGCCAATTAAATTATTGCGTAAATTGTGTTTACGATCATAATGGCGCAAAATGCTACTCGACAAAAAGATGTCATAAGTGCAATGACGAACATCATACGACTTTGCATGACTATTTCGCAACACAATCAAAGTCTAACAACTTGACCGAGATTGCGAAACAAAAATGCGAAAACAACAAAAGCATCTACGCTTCTCAGCAAGTAACATCGGAGATTTTGCTAGCCACAGCGCTGGTGAAAGTCACAGCAGCCGACAGGACCCAGCACGTCATGCGAGCACTGATCGATCAGGGCTCACAAATTTCCGTGATCAGCGAGAAAGCAGCACAGCAGCTAGGATTAAAGCGAAAATCTTGTAAAGGGGTTATCTTCGGAGTAGGTGAACGTGAAAACAACTGCAAAGGAAAACTAACGATCGCTTGTCAATCGACTTACACCGATTTTAAGTTTTCTACTGATGTTGTCATAGTGAACAACTTAATAAAAAATCTGCCAAACGAAACGTTCGCTAAGCCATATTGGCAACATACAGCACATCTTTGTTTAGCAGATCCAGATTATAACATCAGTCGTCCGGTGGATCTTCTCCTAGGAGCAGAAATCTACGTCAACATCCTTTTAGAAGGATTAATTCGCGGACAAACGTCCTCGGAACCGCTAGCACAGCAAACTCATTTAGGATGGTTGCTGTGCGGTGGCAATACAAGCACCTCATTCCAATGCAACGTGATCTTGCATAACGTTGAAGACATTCAACAATTCTGGACAATTGAAGACATTCAAGAACAGAATTCTATGTCCGTAGAAGATCAGGAATGCCTAGATTTTTATGAAACTACGACGAAACGTCTAGAAAACGGTCGTTATGTAGTTAGGTTGCCCATGAAACCAGAATTAGAAGAGAAGCTAGGATCTTCGAAAGAGATAGCGATAGCACAATTTATAAATGTAGGACGTAAGTTTAGCAAGAATGAAGACCTAGCGAAGCAATACAAGCAATTTATCCGCGAATATGAGCAGCTGCAACACATGAAGTTAGCGACTTCTAACAGCAAACAGAAGACGGAAATAGAATGTTTCCTTCCTCATCATGCGGTACTGAGAGCAGAATCTAGCACAACAATGTTGCGCGTAGTATTCAACGCGTCGTCTAAAACTACCTTAGGCCACAGCCTAAACGATCTAATGTACAGGGGCCCAAACCTCCAGTTAGACCTGTTAGAGCTTATCCTGAAGTGGAGGCAATATCGTTTCGCATTCACAGCTGATATTGAGAAATGCTTCCGTATGATTTTAGTCGATGAGCAGGACCAAAGCCTACAACAAATCGTATGGCGATAAAGTCCGGAACAGCCTATAAGAAATTATAAATTAACAACCATAACGTATGGAACTAAAGCAGCGCCATTCGTGACAATGATGACTCTGCGAAAATTAGCGTCAGATGAGCAGCAAAAATATCCCAGAGCAGCTAAATGCATCCAGGAAGAGCTCTATATGGATGATTGGGTATCGGGAGCGCATAGCATCAAAGAAGGAAAGCGGAGGATTACGGAAGTAAACGCATGCCTAAAAAGCGGCGAATTTTCACTAAGAAAGTGGTCCTCAAACGATAAAAGATTGCTTGAAACAGTTGAGCAAACTGCCGACAAACAGCCAGCAGTCTTTACATTTAAAACTGAAAGCTCATCAAAAACTTTGGGGCTACAATGGAACTCAACCGAGGGCGAATTCATCTTCAAATATGATTCAAACAGCACACAAACAGCAAAACTGACCAAAAGAATGCTTCTATCCGAAATCTCTAAGATTTTCGACCCTTTGGGATGGTTAGCGCCCCTAACCACAAAGATGAAAATTTTATTCCAGCAAGTATGGCAAGATTCTGAGGTCCAGTGGAGCGACGAAGTTTCTATTAAAACCAAAGAAGAATGGATCAAATTGGAGGGAGATTTAAATCTATTAAATCAGTTCCACATTCCTCGGTGGTTACAAAGCAAAGAGCATGACGTCATAGAATTACATGGGTTTTGTGACGCATCAATTCAAGCCTTCGCCTGTGTAGTATACGCACGAATCGTATCCAATAACTCTACATCAGTAGTGCTAGTAGCAGCAAAAACGCGGTTAGTGCCCTCTAGCAAGGCTGTATCGCTACCTAGGTTAGAATTATGTGCGGCCGAACTACTTACGAAACTCATGTCAAAAATCGTCAAAAGCATCAACAGCCTGGCCGTGAAGATATACGGCTGGAGCGATTCTAAGGTTTCCCTTAGCTGGATTCAAGGATCCCTGGAGCGCTGGAAGCCTTTCGTAGCGAACAGGGTGAAGAAAATTGCTAGCATTATGCCACCAAACACTTGGCATTATGTAAACACCAAAGAAAACCCAGCGGATGCAGCTAGTAGAGGCCTGACGACCTCACAATTGCTAGAACACGAATTGTGGTGGCAAGGACCGACCTTCTTATCGTCATCGCACTTCAAACCTACGGGTCAAACGAAGTCTACTACTAACGAAGAGATAAAAAGGCAGGTAAACATTGTTCAAAATCCTATCATGGATAGCAGCATAGTCGACGATCTATTACATCGCTACAGCTCGTTTACAAAAACAACACGCATCTTAGCCTGGGTACGGCGGGCATTGACACCTGTCGTTAGTAAACAGAAAACAAAGCATCTCACTTTACACGAGCTTAGATCAGCAAAACTTATAATAATAAAAAACGTACAGCGCGCTGAATTTAAAACAGACATTGAACGCTTATTGCAAAACCAGGAAGTAAAATCTGATAGCAAGCTACTCAACCTTAATCCATACTTAGATCAGGACGGGATCCTTAGAGCAAAGGGAAGACTCAGGCAGGCCAACATAAGCATAGAAATGAAGCATCCAATCATCATTCCATACAACAGTCGACTGACTGAGCTTCTCATCGCGCAAGCCCATGAGCTCACATTTCACGGAGGAGCTCGACTTACTATGTCCTTTCTTAGACAAAAGTATTGGATAATTAAAGGAAATCGAGCCATCAAAACGCAACTTCATAGATGTGTTACTTGTAGGAAACAGGCACCCAGGAAGCTACAGCAGATTATGGGAGATCTACCTGATTTCCGCACCAACCCAGCTCCAGCGTTTTATCACACAGGTGTAGACTACACGGGCTTCATATATGTGAAGGCAAATAAAGGGCGTGGAATAAAAACAACGAAAGGATACGTGGCTTTGTTCGTCTGCATGGTTACGAAAGCCGTGCACATAGAATTGGCGTCGGACTTGACCAGCACTTCCTTTATCGCAGCATTGAGGAGAATGTCAGCGCGACGAGGAGCCCCGAAACATATGTACTCGGACAACGGCACTAACTTTGTGGGAGCTAACAAAGTAATGCAGGAGGAGTACGAGCAGCTAAAACAAGTTTTCGGTGACTCATTTTATAGTGAGATAACGGAAATGGATATAGAATGGCACTGGAATTGCCCTTCCTGGCCTAGTGCGGGAGGATTATGGGAACGATCAATACGAAGTCTAAAGCAACACCTCAAACGAGTTGTAGCGGACCAAGCATTGACGTATGAAGAATATAGCACCATTTTAGCGCAAATAGAAGCGGGTCTCAACTCTAGACCACTATGTCCGATATCTGAAGACATAGACGATTTAGATTTCTTAACACCCGCGCACTTCCTAACCGGTAGAGCAGGTCTAACCGTTATTGAAACAGCCAGTGACGCTAGGACTAGATGGCACTTAATAAACAAGATTTTCCAAGACCTTTGGAGGAGGTGGAAAACTGAATATCTTAGCCAATTATCTGTTCGTAGCAAGTGGCTAAAGCCAAAAAGCAACATTAAGATCGGAAATATGGTGACCATCCACGATGATAATTTTCCTTCTGGAAAATGGCCAGTGGGGAGAGTTGTCGAGGTACACCAAGGGAAGGACGGGTTTGTAAGGGTTGTGACATTAAAGACGAAGAACGGTTTAATAAAGCGACCTATTATCAAATTGTCCGTCTTACCAATCGAGCAAGAGGACGCAGAAAAGGAAGCTGAAGAGCAGAGTAAAAAAGCCAAACCCAAGATCACAAAGGATGAAACAAAAGCAAGTACGAGAAAGCATCGTAATTTCGTCAACATCGTTTTATCACTATTATTTTTTATCAGCATTTGGAGCAGCAGCGAAGCATCGAACCACATTACCCAATTTAGCGGTAATCAATCCTTATACTACGACCCAATAGGTAAATTAAATCTAATACGGGATCAATGGAAAATTGTGTCCTACTACAACATGCAACCTTATTGGCAAGGTGATAAAGCCGGGGACACCTTCATTAAATATCTAGAGCAGACATGTGAACAAATCAAGGAGCCTAGCCATTGTAACATGATTTTATTACAAGTGCAGCACGATTACAACGAGCTCCAATATCACAATCAGCTGCTGCTAAATCAGCATTTCGGCACTCGGTCAAGAACCCGACGCGGCCTTGTCAACGCGGTCGGCTCCATAGCCAATACATTATTTGGAGTACTCGACCAAAGTTTCGCTGATAAATACCAACGTGATATTGAAATTATAAATAGCAACGAAAAGCACCTATTACAGCTTTGGAAAAACCAAACAGGTAGAAGCTGAGTATAATATTCTGAAACGAACTGAGAAGACTATTGATACTCAGTATAAGCTCATAAATAGACATCTAAACCTCTTAGATCAAGCGACTAAGCAGATACAATTGCAAGGTAAAAGTACATCAATGTTACAAGAATTCACTCTCGCAGCCATGGCTACGACAAACATGATACACAACTTAAAGCGTGTCCAAGATACATTAATCGACACCTTAGCGGATATTTATCATAGTAAAATTAACATGCATCTACTTACTCCAGAGCAGCTCAGCAACGAACTTCAAATCATTTCCGGTCAAATATCAAAAGAACTTACTTTGCCTATCAACAACATCCAGGCCGATTTATATGAAATCTACAAACACCTAAAGATCAAGGCGAGAATGAGTAAAGAGTACTTCATGTTTGAGATCTCCGTGCCACTCATTAGCAGAGACAGTTTCCAACTGTACCGCTTAATACCTGTTCCTCTCCAGGTGGGAAAGGACATGATCAGCATTATTCCCCTCACAGATTACATAGCAACTAATCTGATGAGGGACTCCTATATCGAAGTCAAGAACGACGATCTTCAAACCTGCACCTATCAGGAGGAAAGTTATATCTGTCAGCTACGAGGACCAGTCAAGCGACTGGGTCTAGAAGAAAAGTTCTGTCAAACCGAACAAATAGGTATCTGCCAGTCTAAGAAAGAAACCTGCAAGAATATGTGGTTACAATTACACGACCTATCGTCTTATTTGTATTTCGCATGCGATACCTATTCATTTACAATCATATGTGACAATGAAACCCGAACGCGCCGTGTCAGCAAGGCCGGGCTCATTCAACTCGATAAAGAATGCATAGCTAAGGGCCGTGACATAACACTTTATTCATATCAGCAGGAAAACAAGCTGACTTTAAAACCTGACCTATTATTAGCGAACATAGCTCCAATACAGCACTATCATTTGGTCAATATTACGCTACCGCTTCTCGAAACAACAACAGAAGATGCACAGATCAACAACACACTAACAAGTCTCGGCAATCAGATAGCCGCTATGAAGAAAGCAGCTTTAGAAGAAGGAACATTAACTACGCATGATATACATCACTATGCCATATCATACGTATTGCTAGCAGCAGTCGTCGCCGTCGTAGCGTTCCTGGTGTTCCTGTGGTGGCGAGGCAAGCAAGCCTCACCCGCGCCCGCGCGTGACCCGCAGGCTACAAGCGAACCTGCCGCGCCGCGGGCGGCGCCTACCAGCAGTGTGAGTGTTAGTGCTAGTGCGCGTAAATCACCCGTGCCCGAGCAAGGGCCCAGTGTTTGTGGGACCAAACGGTGGTCCAGTTTACGGTACAAAAGAGACAAATCAACGTCACCTATCAGTAAAAGACAATCGGTCTTTACGGTAGATCTAGATAGAGATTAGCTATCACTTAGGATAAGAACATTCAGCATTGTATTAACCTTCATTTAGCATAAACAAATACTGGTTCACCTATGTGTTACTAACCCTCTTAATTGTGTAATCATCTCATCTCATCTTTCCCATTTCCTCCACTCGGGAGCATGTTCGATACTCATCGAACACATCATCATCAGCAGTTTTGACTCAAGTAGGTCGCGCGGCCGCACCAGCGGAAAGCGTGAGCTACGCGAGCCAGTGCGCGATCGACCGGCATACTTGTAGCACTCATTACCATCATTAGCATTAATTAGCGTGAAGTTTCGGAATAAACGTACTCTGAATCTTAGCTCAGACTTATCATTTAGCACCCGAAATAGCTAGCAGCACGAACCTTACCGTTCAAATCAAGTCAGAATCGCGGGCGATTTTTCAGTAACATTAAACAAAGATCTTGTAATAGAAAAATACCCGTTACCCAGGATAGAAGAGGTTTTTGCAAAGATTGGAGGGGGTGAGTTGTACAGTAAAATTGATCTGAAAAATGCATACAATCAATTTTTACTAGATGAGTCATCGCAGGATTTAACAGCCATAAACACACATAAAGGTCTGTTCAAATATACGCGATTAATTTACGGCCTTGCCAACGCACCCGCTATTTTTCAAAAGTCCATGGAGACGTTATTAGCGGGCATTGACGGAATTAGTGTCTGGCTTGACGATATATGCATTACTGGACCCGATAGGAATTCGCATATTAAAAGACTGTCGGAAGTTTTAGGTAGATTGAGCGATGCCGGTCTTCGTCTTCAAAAAGATAAATGCGAATTTTTCAAAGATAGTGTTATTTACTTAGGCTATGTGATCAGTAAGGCAGGACTAAAGACGAGTCCTGATAAAGTCAAGGCAATATTAAGCGCACCCGAGCCTGAAAATGTCACCGAAGTTAAACGATTTTTAGGCGTCGTGAACTACTACAGGAATTTTATTCCTAACGCTTCGTCACTACTTAATCCTCTCCACGAGTTATTACGTAGCAATGCGCCATGGGAATGGGGTGATAGGCAGCGACAGGCTATGGCGGCAGTGCGCCGTGAACTTGCGTCGGAGCGCGTACTGGCGCATTTCGAGCCAGTGGCGCAGCTGTTTCTAACTGTGGACGCAGGCCCGGCAGGGCTCGGCGCCGTGCTGTCGCAGCGCGGGGACGACGACAAGCACGCGCGCCCGCTCGCGTTTGCGTCGCGCTCGTTGACCGCCAGCGAGCGAAACTATAGCCAGATACAGAAGGAGGCTACCGCCATCATATTTGGTGTGAAACGGTTCCATCAGTATCTGTACGGTCGCAGTGACCCATTTATTTTAGAGACGGATCATAGGCCATTGGTGTCGATTTTTAACCAAAATACAGGTATACCGGTAACAACAGCCTTGCGGCTGCAGAGATACGCTATAGCGCTCTCTGCTTACAATTACGTGGTAAGATATGTTACCGGTAATAATAACGTAGTGGCTGATTATTTTTCCCGAGCGCCCTTAAAGTGCACGAGTAAGCCGGAGGATGATAGTAATGATACCTTTTACGCGCTAAAATTCTTAGACGATGCGTCACCCGCTACTACGATCCGCGAGATAAGGCAGGCCACGGAGTACGATAACGTAATACAAACTGTCCGTAGGTACATGCAAAAAGGTTGGCCCCGAAAAATAAATTGCAAATCGATTTTCCCTTACTTCATGTGCAAGTCCGATTTGCAATATGAAAACGATTGTCTTTTCAGGGGACATAAGGTAGTTATTCCGAATTCGCTAAGGGAGAAAATGTTACGTGAATTGCACGATACACATTTAGGAATAATAAAAACAAAAAGTAATGCGCGGAGTAGGATGTGGTGGCCAGGCATCGATAGCGACATCGAGCGCTGGATAGGTTCGTGCACCACGTGTGCGAGCGTGCGCCCCGCGCCGCCACGCGACCCTCCGGCACCCTGGCCCGCCGCCGCCGGGGCGCCTGGCAGCGCGTGCACATAGATTATATGACCGTAGGGCAGATGGTATATTTAGTGGTTGTTGATTCATAAAGTAAATGGGTAGAATGTCTTTACATGCATAACGGAACTACAACTAAAGGTCTAATCGCTAAACTCAAACAAGCTTTTTCAACTTTTGGCATACCGAATGTGTTGGAATCCGATAATGACGTCAAGATTAATTCGGTTGAATTTAAGACGTTTTGCTTATCTAACGGTATCAAATACATGACTTCACCAATTTATCATCCGCCCAGCAATGGTCAAGCCGAAAATTCGGTAAGAATTTGTAAAAAAATGTTAAAATGCATATTGAAAGATAATTTAACGTTACATCAAATCAATGAAAGGTTATTAGGATATTTATTTAGTTATAGAAATACGGTGCACTGTACCACCGGGGAAACGCCAGCCAAGTTAATGTTTGGTAGAAATCTTCGATCACGTCTCGATTTAGTTGTACCGTCAAAAGAATCCAAACATGACGAAACACCTGCGGTGCGCGGTAGAAGACAATTTTCAATTGGCGATGTCGTTTGGACCCGATGGTACAGCGCACGAAAAGAAACATGGCAGTTAGGTAAAATAAAAAACAGAATAGGAAATAAAATGTACAACATTTATATAAACATATTAAATGCTTACTGTGTAATACATATAGATCAGCTGTTAAAGTATACAGGCAACGATGAGCCCTCAAAAACTAGTACGGATAAGATGCCTCATCAGCAACAATTGCCCGACATTTCAGTAGCGAACAATTGGCTGATAATGTGCCAGCTGTACCAGATGCGGATTGTGTCGCAGATGGTGATGGGGAGGAATGGCGAGATTGTGAGGCGATTGAGAGTGAGGGAAGGGTAGTTGA
Source organism: Orthosia cruda (assembly GCA_964057195.1). NCBI lineage: Eukaryota > Metazoa > Arthropoda > Insecta > Lepidoptera > Noctuidae > Orthosia > Orthosia cruda. The sequence continues at coordinate 49,146,719 of OZ059826.1, read as the reverse complement.
TGGGATTACATCATTGCAGCCACCGGCAGAGCAGCCCGAGACCTTCATTACTGAGGGCAGTCACTCTCGAATAACGGAGGTACGCGATGATGACGTTCCACCAGCACTGGCACCCACACCCTTACGCCAAAAGCGTACTAGGAATATAGTAGATTATAAGAAATACTTTTAACCGTTTTGGTTTGTTTATGTGTAAACTTTTATATTGCTTACCTTTCGATGTCTGTGTTTGAGGGTACAATAATAAATTAATCCTAGTTTATAAGGTTTATAGTGGGTAAGAAGTTAAATTACTAATTATATGTTTAAGTATGAAGTATATTAAGAATAAAATATTGTCAGCAGGTTTCAAAATCTAAGTGTGAAGGAATGATGTATACGTGTGCGTGTGTGCCGACACGTATGTGTGTGAACCGCCGCGCGCGCCCGCAAGCTCCATCTTTGCTAGTAATAAACGAAGCTCAGTACCAGACAGTCGTATTATTGCGCCCCGCGCATATCCTTACATCCATACATATCAATTGGCGTACTCACCTTCAAGGCCGAGAGTCTCTCCAGGGGACAAGGATGCAAAACCAGCGGCACCTGGCTCACTGGCAAGGAAACGGCGACAGCAGACGACGTCCGAGGAGCGGCGTCAGGCCGACGCGCACTCCTGTGCATACGGCCCACATGAACTTTGAGCCCATGCGAGCTAAACACATGTGAAGACCCAGGACAGTGAGAACAAGAAAACATTGCGGACAGGGCACTCATTTGGGCGTAAATAAACGTTCAATATTTGCATTTACTACAAATACAAAAAAAAAACAATCTGGCTACAACCAATATAACAGAAAACTCTGACAATATTAAAATTTGAATATCATTTCCAGTTATAAATGTAAAAAGTTAAAACATTTTTGATCAATATTATTTCATATTAAATTATTCAATAATTATAAGATTAGGTTTGTCATGTACAGTATTATTACGTTTTAAAACGGTCTAATTGAAATAAATGATAATTAATCTCTCTAATCTAATAAATATGTTAGTCTACTTGATGAATTAGCCTCTTTTTACAACTTGATTTGTCTTTTTTCATCCGGATACAGCAATATATCCTGTTTTTTTTACATTTGAAAAGTGGTACCCTTCTGGGCACAGGATCCTAGGTTCGATTGCCTGATCGAACTGCGTTATTGGGTGTTTCCTTACGGAAAATCTTAGTAGCATCACTTAGATCAATAGCTAGCCAATGTAATTGGAGTCACAAAAATAATGTTTGGGTATAATAATGTTTGGGTATAAAAAATGGTACCTACGAAAGACACCGATTTAAAAAAATAAAGTTATTTTTCACTTTGTAGTTTTGTATTTGGAAGTCGGTAGTATTTTTTTGCAAAAAAGTTTTTTATCCGAATGGACGGTAGAATAAATTATTATTACATTTAAATTTAAAAGTCATCTTGTCGCCCAATGGCCTAATTTAATAAATAAATTGTAATTTTTGAACCCAGGGTGGCACTGGCGTTTCCTGCATTGTCAGGGCGGAAGGACTCTGTAGCCGTGGCTTGGTCATCCACGGTGAAGCGAAGAGGAACCTGAGGAGGCCGCTCGTCTGGGCTTTTGCCGATAAGCGAACGACGTAGCGACCAACAAGTACGGCCGCGATGTCGTATGGGAGGCATCGCGGCTGAGGGTTGGAGGCCGTGGTGGGAGAGGATTGTGCCGGTATTGCGGTGCGCCGCACTCCCAACCTTCCGCGACCCAGGCGGGGTCGCCACCGTCTGATGGCGGACGCAGTGGAATCGCAAGGAAGGAGGAGTGTCAGTATAGAATTGCCCGCCCTCTCTATCCCCAGTGGCCGAAAAGTGGTAGGCGGTGGTGGCCACTGACCTGACCCGTCATAGGCGGACCAAGAGTGCCATACACGGGTCGTCTGGCGCCCATGTGCTGATTTGGTCCCTGGGGTGGTCACGGCGTGCAATGTGTGCTGGTGATGGGGGATACGCCCCAGAGGAGGGTCCAGTGAGGGACAGCCGCGGCGGGTTCGCGGATGATAGCTTACGCGTGCCCGTGTTCCTGTCACAAGCAGCACAGAAGGACACTGTGTAGTTTTAGTGGGATGGAATCCCATATAACTGCGCTATCTCCTCTAGGAGTCCTGGGACGCGGTGGTATTCTTCTGCGACACCATCGTCTTGCAGAAGGAGCCTGCGGCAAGTGAGAGCGAGATCTCGTTCTTTCACCCGGTCCGCAGCAGACGCACCGGGCGTCGCCGGAGGGCGGACGACGCCCTAAATGGATCCAGGGCCGACGGACTCAGTGACGTCCGTCGCTCCCCCAAACATCTGGACCCGAGGTGGCAGCGCGTAGTGCTCCACGCGCGCCCCTCTTAAGTCGGCATTCCACGGTGCGTGATTCTGCGCACGGACGCGGATCAGCCCGCACTGGCGCACCGTTGAGTCTGTGGAAGCGCAGACAAGTCGGTAGCGGTGCGTGCGGATCCGCCATAACTTCAAAGGTGCAGTGCGATGCGCTCCACCAATTCCCGAAACATAACTGACAACTAACAACAATTAATAACTATATAATTTTATAGTTGCATACCTTGAACGGCTTTTGTTGTACTCCGACATCCACGAGTGTGGTTTATTTTTCTTTACTTTATTAGAGCACATGATATAATTATTACTAAATGACACAAGAGCTGCAGCTGCAGCAATAAGTTCTCTTTCACGTTGCATTTTGAAATGACAAAATGGCTCGAAGCCATTTATTCGAGCCATTTTGACTACCAGACAGACAGACACGAACCAGGGGAAGCAATTGGTGCGCGATGCGTGATAAAATCCGCAGAATCACGCACCGTGGAATGCCGGCTTAAGACGTCGCGGGGGGATCCAATCTCCTACGTCCACCTCCCCTACCGACCCGATGTGGAGGCCCACGGATGCGAGCTGGCACCAGCCAGAGATTGCGGAAAGATAATACGTTCCCGCGACCCCCGGCGTAGGTGTGAGATGGAACACCGAGGTGTTTTTTAGTTAGTACGAGTCTGACAGACTTCTCTGCCCGCTTATTGTATTCCCCCCACCCCGCCTCCCCTCAATGAGGATTTTCTACAGCAGGTCAAAAAAAAGTGCCTGGGAGGGTATACATTACAAGCTACGCCAAACTTAAAACCCGAAAAATGTATGGTCAATCGGCGCCCCTACTATGACGTGCCAATACAATCTTGATATCGTTGTGAGAGAGACGGAGCTACTTAAAGACGAATAGCACTATCCATTTTTGGCAACGGATTCATGATGGCAAGTGCTCGTCATAGTAAAACATCACCACAAACAGCGTACAATCAAAGTTAAAATTACACAAAAAAATAATATCATCATACAACCTAAGAAATAAAAATCAATTACAACGAAGACAAGCTCGGACAGACTACAGTAATAAAACCACATTGTTCGTAAGGAGCACAGCTGTTTAACGTGCTACCAAATGACGTAAAAGATTGTGATAATATTAACAGTTTTAAACTAAAACTGAGAAATTATGTTTATGAAATGTAGTCATCCGCATATTAAATGTTAGCAATTACAAACTTCCTTTCCTTTGTATAACTTCACCAACACGCATCGCTGGCAAAATGTATTTATTTAGATATAAACAATTACTTTGTATCTCATTGTAAGTGAATCTATGTATTGTTCTTATGAGAATAAATTCTTTAAACCGAAAGGCTGAAGAATATGGCATTTCACTCCGAATTCATACAAGGGTAAGGCCGCAAATTCGGAGAGGCATGTCCTGCAGCAAGTAGGAAGGCGTTCAATAGAATGCTCATTTAAGGGGCTGAATACTGAAAATAGGCATTCTTTAAAAAAAAAAATAGCCAGATCTATTGAAGATGTGGCAGCAGAAAAAAAATATGTTAATCTTGATCATATTTCCGAAAACTTTGTTGTGGCCGAAACACGTTATACGCACAAAAACTTCGATACAATTGAATGGCAAAGTAACATCTTACCGTGATCTTCAAAAGATTTTTCCGGCAATACTGACCAGCGTACGTTTGTACAATTAACAAAAATAACGTATCATAACAGGACGCAAAACTTCACTGTCGTATATTTTGAAGTTCCATTCATTATTTTTAAGTAATTCATATTATTATATTTTATAATAAAATCCATACAAATTCCATCGTTCTTCTCTTTCCATCCAGTGCAATTCGAATGCAAAAACATATTCGATTTTTTTCTCGTCAATTCGATCTGTCAAAAAAAATATCAGGTATAATGCAGCCAGATCATGTAGCCTGGTGGCTTTAATTGGAACTAACGAAATCACAAGGAATATTGTCAAACTCTGTATTATTTTTATTCTCTGGCACTAACGCTTTCACTAGCATTTACATTTTCGTTGTATTATAAACGACTCATGTCGTTTAGTTTACTTACTAAGTCCATAACTAAAAAATAATTGAACCTCTTTAAAAATAGAACAAACGTTATCTCAAAAACGGCACCACGTGACCTCCTCACCCCAGAGGGCTGGTGTATATCAAAACCCAGTAGGTGCTTTGAAACTATTATATTCCAGGATAGCGCAAAAATATGTTAGGAATTAAAGTAGGCTATGAAAAGTCATGTTGTACTAGTAACTAAATGAAATCTTAATATTTTAAGAGAATACTAAACAAGGAATATGAACCTATGAATTGTTCTACAAATGATATTAATAGTGTCCTGAATTCTATTAGATATTTTAAATATACCTAAAAAAGACAATGCCGAACCTAGTAAGTTCTGGATATTTGTAAATTTAAGGTGTTTTACAATTTGATGGGACTTTCTTATTGTAAATAATGATTAAATTGATTAATGAAAGCACGAAATTTCAATTCAAATTTAAAGTTTCCATTACACAGTCAACATAACAGAGTCCATTTCAGTATAGTAGAACTCATAAAAATAATATTAATCAAATTATCTGGCTATAACACCATTATAAAAAAAAGACGTGTGGCACTAGGGGACTGCCGCGGTAAAGCCTTTGTATAGCATTTTTTATCAACTTATGCAATTATAATTATTTATTTATTTTATTTATGCAGATTTTTTTTCCCTTTGTTTTTTTCATTCTTATTCTTATCAAACATATTTTACAACGCCATCTAGCGGTGAGAGGAGTCCGTGTTCCCGTCGAGCCTGTCGCGACACCCAAGTCAAAGTATCACCGCTGTGCCGGTCGGAGTGGGGGGTGTTAGGTTATTTTCGTTACGGAATTTCTGGATTCGGTCTCCACGCTCAAGGCCCGCGATAGAAGCTATGCAATAGCTTAAAAATGTCACGTACTGCGTTCTTATATGTGGCAGTCGCATAAAAGCAGACATAATTATAATATTTATTCAATTTGCACGGCAAAGATTCGTATGACACTAGCCAGATTACATATTTTAGTGATCTTTATTTTCGTGGCAATAAGGTTGCATTCATAGGCAAAATAACAGTGAACGATCTGATGTCAGATGCTAGGCGCCAGTTTGAAATAAGAACTTGCGCGGTTATATATTTGTAAAAACCATCGGAAGAGTCCGTTTATGATGCGGGCCTCTGTGGTTGGCCTTGTGTATTTAATTTTCAAATACTTTTCGCTCCAATTTAAGTTTACCCCTAAACTATCGATGACAGTGAGCGTGGCTTAGAACCTCAGATGTCGATTGTCAACTGTTCGTCCTCAGCCCCTTAACGCCCTGCTGTGAGATACAAGAAATACTGCTAAAATTTGCGGACTAGGATTGTTGCCGGTCGGCAGGGATGCCCATTTCAAGATCCGAATTCAGTCCGAATTGGAGATATCCTAAATTCTGACGGACAGAAATCGGATCTAGTGCGGCAGAACCCTTTAGGAAGTGCTTGTTGCTGACCAGATCACATGATGTTGCACTTTAAAATCGTTAAATAAAAATTAAACGTTCAAAGTGTAAGACATGACATCTGTCCAGGCGAGTGTCTCAGCGTCAGGCAGTATTAAACCAGTATTGAAATAGTAAGGACTGAAAACATGGTGCTGAATATCTACTAGTGCACTATATAAAGCACAAAGACTGTGGTATAGTTGTCGGCACGTAACTTGGCAAGAGTCGTTAGATACGCACGTTTTTTAGATCTCTTTGGATGCCAAGCGGGACGCGGGGAACTTTTAGCATTGGTTTATTGGTAGTTCAGTTGACACAAGGATCGACTGACCAATCGCGTCGCGTCTACGTTCCGTTCGCTCTATGTGGTGGTTGGTCAGTACACGCATTATGCGCGAACTTACCCCCACTACGCCAAAACCTTGCCAACTTACATGCCGGGGACTATACAGCATGTCTGCATGTTTACAGTCGACCAAACTTCGGTGATGTCACTTTGACATTGAGCTGGCTTACCTTAGATTCTAGAATAAAAAATAACTATTTATACTGGTTTTGTCACCACTGAAGTACGACCTACAGACAGCAGACCGTGGCATATTTTATTACCAACATATTATAACAAAAACAACCGTCTCTTTGTCAACCAAACCATTATTATACAAGGCATTGTTAAAACAATAACATGTTATTACTTTACACGCAAATACAGAAAAACACCTGTTCCAACAGTACCTCAATAAAAATGCATTATATAGAGAATAATATAATACGAACTGTTTACTGAACCTTCAAGAGTAAAAGCGTCTTTTACGTCAACCATTACAATTTATCGTTTGTTTAATTTAGTATCGGCATAATAAAATAAGTTAGGTATATGTAAAAAGAACATCTGAATAACACCACGGTGACTGGATGAGCAAGAAATATAAATGAAATTATAAAAGGAAAGTGGAAATCACCATCGACTAAAAATTTCCAATCCTTTATGCGAGCAATCTATATATATATAAAAATGAATCCCTATTTCCCTTGATCACGGCATCACCCGTGAACGGCTGGACCGATTTTGCTTATTCTTTTTTTGTTGTATTTGTTATTGTTAGAAGGGTCTTATGAAAAAAAAATTAAGAAAAAAAGTTGTTACCTTACTTACATAGGTAGGGTAGGTAGGCTAGGGAGGTAGGGCAGGGTAGGGTAGGTAGGGTAGGGTAGGGTAGGGTAGGGTAGGTAGGGTAGGGTAGTGTAGGTAGGGTAGGTAGGATATGGTAGGTAGGGTAGGGTAGGTAGGTTAGGGTAGGTAGGGCAGAGGTTTTTATGCAATAAACATTTGCTGGGTCAGCTAGTTCTTGTATAATTTTAATCTGAATCTCGGAAACGGCTCCAACGATTTTCATGAAATTTTGTATGCTGGGGGTGGTATAAATCAATCTTAGCTAGATCGATTTATACCACCGGTTTAATTTATAGAAAACGTCGTTTTCTCTATTTTCACCCTAGGTACTTCATAATAATCTAACAGACAGACTACATACAAAAAGTTTTTTTTTTAAATTCAATGACTATCCTTTTTTACTGAAGCGCTTGTAACATCCACGAAGACGCACTGGACCCGCGTGGCCCTCGCCTTCAGAAAGGAGACCAGAGCCCCAGCAGTGGGAGCATCATAGCCTGACTATTATGCTTATGCTTGTAGACCAAATGACCAATATATTTCCGAAGACACGGTGTTGATTTCATTTCATTTCTGACCATAGAGGTAGATATTTATTTATTTATTAAAACTTTATGCACAGATAAACATCACCATTCACCAACCCTCACTGGTCCCGCGTGGTGGATTACGGCCCATTCCCTCTCACAGAGAGGAGGCCTGTGTCCCAGCAGTGGGCACATGAAAAAGGCTGATGTTGATGATGATGAAATATCACCCTGCACACATTTAAGGTTCCGTACGAAGTTTTCAAAGAAAATATCGGTTTTTATCAATATATTGGTATTTGTTAGTAAAATATACGTAATAATAAACATTATAACCAAATTTCAAGTTCATAGGTCAATGGGAAGTTAAAAAATATACGACACAAAATATTGTAAAAAAATACCTGACTTTGGTGGCTTCTCATTACTTTGTTTTTCAATATTTGTTAAAAACAAGAATATAGTATTTATCTAATCAACGAGATCTAAAAAACGATACACCACTCGATGGAGAATGTCCAATTTTTTTTTCGTCCCAGAGGGGTGCCTTGACAAACATTAAACAAATAGTACATTGTGATACAAGGGTGGAAAGTAGGTTATTGCAAATTCGTGTTATTAAAAACACTCGCCTTCGGCTCGGGCTTGTTAATGACAGCTCGTTTGCAATAACCCACACACCCGTGTATCACACGACGTTTTTCAATACAGTTGTGGGAAATAGTAAAAACAAGTCAAAGAATTAAATTTTGTTTTTCCATAAAATAAAATTAACGTAAGTCGCCATATATCTTTCTCGAGATTTTGGAGGCAAAATTTCATCTTGCGCAGTTTTGGCCTCAGATAAAATATCGGGTGGAGTTAATTCCATTTCATCACTTGTACTTGAACTCATATAAAAAAAAGGAGAAATTATTTATCACACTCAAAAAAAAAAACAGAACATGGTACGTTCTACAACTAAAACAGCCTATTCGATTTTTGACAAATATTGATGTAAAAATAATTAAATTAAAACTGGTAATTAAATATATTAAACAACCAATTAAAAAACTTTTGAGAATTTAAGTTTAATTTCAAAAAAATAAGTTCAATTAATAATTTGAGCTAAGACGTACGGACTCATTCATTATTCTTCGAATAAAATCCCATTTTATTCTATGTATGAAAACTCCTTGCTACTAATAGCCTCTGAAAGTACGCCATGTTTAACAACTGTATTGAACATGGCGTACTTTCAGAGGCTATAATTATGATTCGAAAATTAAATCTTTTGCATAGGCATCTTTCTGTTACGCGGTCGTGACTTTTGTTTACGAGCTCGATCATTAGATTTGCAGTTGAGTTTTAAATTTATAAGTCAACTAGCTGACCCACGGGGCTTCGCTCCCGTCAACTGACTACCTACCTACACTGGCTTCCCTGGCTTTCTTGGCTACTCTGGCTACCCTGGCTACTCTGGCTGCCCTGCCTACTCTGGCTTCCTTGCTCCTACCCTGTCTACCCTGGCTACCATGGCTACTCTGGCTACCCTGGCCACCCTGGCTACCCTGGGTTCCCTGGCTACCCTGCCCCAAACCTGGCTACTCTGGCTACCCTGACTACAATGCCCCTACCCTGCCTACCATGGCATCCCTGCCTACCCTGCTTACCCTGGCTACCCTGCCCCAAATCTGGCTACCCGGCCCCAAATCTGGCTACCCTGGCTACCATGGCTACCCTGGCTACCCTGTCCACCCTAGCTACCCTGACTTCCCTGTCTACTCTGGCTACCCTGGCTACCTTGCCTATCCTGGCTACCATGGGTACCCTGGCTACCACGGCTACCATGGCTACCACGGCTACCATGGCTACCCTGGCTACCCTGGCCACGATGCCCCTACGCTGCCTACCCTGGCTACCCTGCCCAAAACCTGCCTACCCTGGCCACCCTGGCTTCCCTGGCTACTCAGGCTACCCTGGCTACCTTGCCCCTACCCTGCCTACTCTGGCTACCCTGCCTACCCTGCCCCTACCTTGGCTACCCTGAACACCCTGCCCAAAACCTGCCTACCCTGGCTACCTACAAATTTTTATCTATCATCAATAGTTTCCTCAGCGCACGCCAAATAATGTATTTTACAGGCAACATTTTGCTACCTTGGGTTACATTATTGCAATTTTCATAAGGATTTCAATTTTTTTTGGAAATATATTATAGCCTATGACACTCAAGCATAATGTAGCTTTCTACTGGTGAAAGAATTTTCAAAATCGATTCAGTAGATCCAGAAATTACCCCTTACAACGTCACAAACTCACAAACTTTACCTCTTTACAATATTAGTATAGATTTAAAAAAGTTTAGTAGCAAGGAGTTTTCATACATAGAATAAAATTTGATAGATTTTATACGAGGAAAAATGAATGATTCCGTACCAATGATATTCAAATAAACAGATATGTTATGAGCGCGACCATTGTGAAGACTCGAATTGGTCATAATTGTGACCTTTAGTCTTTAGTTTATGTCACGCATGGCGAAGAGCGATAGGCTTTGTTGAAACAAAAACAAAACAAAAAAGGCCATCGTGTGTATTTAGAAATTATACCAATTATGATACCAAAGTACATAAAACAGAAAGGATCTCATACCTTAAGTAAGTACGCAATACGCCTCAATTTACTAATTTATTTCTTTTTTTATTTTTACCTAATATTCTGAATTTTGGAGGTTAGAAAAAGATAACAACATTGGTGGTCAGAATAATGTTTGTTTACATTCACACGCAAGTTTTTTTCTTGTTGGTTTTATCAAGCCATCCCTTTCGACTTGTAGTGAAATGTCAGATGAATGAAAAGTGTGTATGTGTGCTGCCGCTGGAGCGCGGTACACTTTTATCAATTGTTTTGTGAGTGTATAAAGTATCTGTTTATTTGAATATCATTGTTCCGTACGTTTTAGCATTGAATTCTCAAAAGTCTTTTAAATGGTTGTTTAATATATTTAATTACCAGTTTTAATTTAATTATTTCACATCAACATTTATCAAAAATCGAATACGCTGTATAGGCTGATTTAGTTGTAAAAAAATATGTCCATTTGCAAAAACGCGCCATGTTATTTTTGTGAATAACCAAATATAACTCTTTGATTTGTTTTTACTATTTCCCACAACTGTATTTAAAATGTCGTGTGATACACGGGTGTGTAGGTTATTGCGAATTCGTGTCATTAAAAACCCACGCCTTCGGCTCGGGCTTGTTAATGACAGCTCTGTGTAATTTACTATTATTTACAAGGTGCTGATACTGTAAAAATTTGAAGCCCAAACCGTTTGGCTGTAAAGCCTGTGTGACAGACGACGGACCGACGGACACGTGAGCGACAACAATAGGGCACAGTTTGGGCCCTTAGGGTGCGGAACCCTAAAAATGCGGAGATAAAATGCTTTTCTCATTTTCTACCAGACGACCGTAGGGTGGTGCAGACACAGAACAAGACAAGTGTAACATAAACAGACAAACAGAAAAACAAAAAAACTTTTTACTAAAAAAACAACTGACTTCCAAACAAAAAATCAACACACAGTGAAAAATAACTTCAATTTCGGCAGTCGTTGTCAAAAAACGAAGATCCCAAAACAGGAACACCAACTTCCGAAATTGAAGTTATTTTTCACTTTGTAGTGTTTTTATTTGGAAGTCAGTTGTATTTCTTGTTAAAAAGTTTTTTATTTTCACTTTTTAGTTGTGGGTACATAACGGACCAATTCTCCAAAGTGAAGCCAGAATAGATTAATCCAGAAACATGAAACTTAAACAAAAACGGTGGATTTAGAGTATACCAGGGTTAACTGTTCACACCTGCGTACCCCTTTAAAGCGTGCTAGTGTGATGTTATGTTATGAAATGATGTAAACAATAAACAGACATCCGATTGCAGCTATCCCGAGTGATCTGCTGTCATTTATTGAAGACTTCTGATGCATATCTCCGAAGTTCTTCATCAGTTCTTGACCAAATTTAAATGGGACCACATGACAAGCATCAGCTTTCAAATAAAAAAAAGAATCATCAAAATCGGTTCACCCAGTAACAAGTTCTGAGGTAACAAATAAAAAATAATAAAAATACAGTCGAATTGAGAACCTCCTCCATTTTTGCGAAGTCGGTTAAAAATTGAAATGATGTATTCCATAGAAAAAATTGTAGAATTAGATCCTTTTATTCACCTGCTAACCACCGTCAACATTTTTACATTAGAAGAACACAATAATATCGACCAAACACAAAAGTAAAACCAAGTTGGTTAATTTGATTTTTGTAACCTAATTATTAAGATACCTACTGATTAAATTATCCGACTTTGTTTTAAATTCGATTTCACTACTTTTTGCGGTAGAAGAGCTGCGCCGCGAGACTTGTGTTTTTTACATATTATGTTTTTGATGGGTTTGATAATTTCTTGTTTCCATTTGGTACATGCAAACCTATTCGTTACATGAAACCACACTAATAATGTTACACACATGTAACTCCTCTACCTAACTGACGCAGCAATATGACCGGCTCTAAACAATACACACCCACTTAGATTACGCCGTGGTTTAATTGTTTGCTAAGCCATTCAAAATTCTACTCTAATTAATTTAGTTTAATTACACGAGTTAACGAGGCGAGCTAAATGTCTTGTTTTGTTGCTATCTTACAAGTAGGAGTTTGTGAAAGATATGAGAGAAGTAGCATTGTTTATGTCATAATTTTATTTCGAGAACTTTGGCAAATATTTCATACATAGTAAACGTGAATGCATTTTCTTAGGAATAATTTTATAACATATTTTTCACCATATTAGGGGTTAAAATATGAAATTGCGCATTCTTACTGAAAAATTCAAGTTAGTTTTTTTTTTAATTTAACATTTTTATTTAATCAATATAATTACCATTATTATCTATACATTGCTGCCATCTAAAAGGAAGGTCATGTATGCCTTTGTGATAGAACTCTGGTGATCTAGATTCGACAAACTGTGTGAAAGAAGAATCCGTTTGGAATGCAACGGCTTCAAGGGAATCTCCCCCAAAAGAGGTTATCACGAAAGAGCCTGTTTTAAAGAAATTAGCTTCAAGGGAATCTATTCCAAAGAGTCCAAAAGAGTCCGTTGTTAAAGATCCAGTCACGAAGGAGCCTATTATGATGATTTGGCAGTTTGTACTGCCTCCTGAGAAGAAAACTTTTTATCACGTAGAAAATCGTCCAAATCACGAAAAACATGGTAGGCCATTGTGTAACGTAGGATCAGTTCGGGAACAATAATACGCCAAATACTGGAATAACAGTTTATTTCGCGGTACCCCCGAAACACGTCACAATAAATATTTAATAAAATTGTAGGGTCGCTGGTTGCAGTTGGCTGGTCAAACTTTTTATACTATTTTTAGGAACCAGGATCGATTTTAAATAAAACAGACAACTGGTAGACTAGCCTACCTTACATTTTATTTACAAACTCACGAATTACAGAAATAATTACGCACTATTTTATTGGAAACAATTGACTACGAAAACACACAATAATCAAAGGAAAATAAACCAAATGAACCTAATAACTTAGCTGTGATTCGAGACGAAATCCAACGACCTTACTGCGCGAGTGCTTATTGGTGAAAAAGGGTCGCGGACCGATTGACAACCGCTTTTATAGGTGTTGGGTGAAACGTCAGGGATGACAGCTGTACAATCATTCGAAATATCGATTATGTCCTAGTAATATCGATCATATCCTAATACGGCCTCTCCTGACTGTGCGCCGTCCACGGGCACGTCTGCTTGGGGCAGTATCTTGACCTGGATCCTAGTCCTGGCTCGCAGGCGACTCGTTCAAGGGGCCTGACGCGCTGTCTTCGGGTACGTCTGCTTGAACGGTATCTTGTGCTAAATCCCTGCCTCGGCTTGCAGGTAGCTAGTCCGCGGGTCCTGGCTGTACGACAACATCATCCTCGCCTGAAATCATGAGATTAATCGGAGTTAGTGAGGGAACATAAGCTTATTTTTGCTTATTCAATCATTCATCACACATTCGAGGCCCTCTTCCATTGAAACAAGCCAGCTAAGATATCTAATCACTTTCAGTCAGTCAGAATTATGTCGCTGACATTCATCTCTCCATTTCATTCAGTGCCACACATTCCCATACTAGAACGTGTCTACATATGCACCGCAGCGCATTTCTACATAATATCGAGATCATGATACCGCAGTACATGTCCGATAATACGCGCACGAGTCGCGTCTGCAAGACAAAGGCACCGCAGCGCATGTCCAAAACTGACAAAAGAGTACCGCAGCACTAATTCATCCTCATCACACAAGACAGGAGCACCGCAGCGCTCAACTGTCCTCCAAACCAGCACCGCAGTACCGGTCACCAGTCGCCACACATATATGGCAGCGAGTCTGCAATATCGCACCGCAGCGCGCAAGCAGCGACAAGGTGCAGCAACGCACAGGCACCGACCAGGTGCAGCAGCGCTCAGGCACCGACCAGGTGCAGCAGCGCTCAGGCACCGACCAGGTGCAGCAGCGCTCAGGCACCGACCAGGTGCAGCAGCGCTCAGGCACCGACCAGGTGCAGCAGCGCTCAGGCACCGACCAGGTGCAGCAGCGCTCAGGCACCGACCAGGTGCAGCAGCGCTCAGGCACCGACCAGGTGCAGCAGCGCTCAGGCACCGACCAGGTGCAGCAGCGCTCAGGCACCGACCAGGTGCAGCAGCGCTCAGGCACCGACCAGGTGCAGCAGCGCTCAGGCACCGACCAGGTGCAGCAGCGCTCAGGCACCGACCAGGTGCAGCAGCGCTCAGGCACCGACCAGGTGCAGCAGCGCTCAGGCACCGACCAGGTGCAGCAGCGCTCACAGGCAGCACTTCATTTCACTGCGGGTGAAGAAGACAACAGCCGGGCTCCATAAGCAGGAGTCCAACTTGCCGGTCGACTGGGCTTGTTTTCTGACAAATCTTGGATCAAGGGCAAAAGTACGAGGAGGCTTACTCCACGCATTAAAAAAAAAGCGTCTTGTACGTAACGCTTTGTTTTTATTACAGCTCGGTCTTACCTGACCACGACTAATATAACGCCCTAAGATATACAACTTCCCATAATCGACACATATCCACATCCTATATGATCACTTTCTTTTTCACGGTAAGTATGGGACTCGTGTTATCTGATTCAGACTTCTGACTAAACTTAACAGAGATTACTACCTCAAAATAATTTTATGGACGTACTACCCACATTGACGGCTGTGACAAATGTGAAATATTCGAACCACTAACAATTAAAATATCGACGGGTACATTGAATGACATACTACTACAATAACCATTGCGGGTAGGTCGCTACCTACCTCGCTACTCCCGAAAAATGCTAGGTTCGTTTTTGTTACGCGACTCAGACTTTATTTTTGCAGAACATGTGTCTACTATGTAACCAGGGTTTTTACAGAACGAGCATGGTTCAGATTTAGTTGTCACAAAACTAGGCTTGGAACTATTGGTAATACTAACGCTAGTAACAATTGAACTCTCGCCAGAGTCAGTTTTACTTTTCTTACATGTGACCCGAGTTCCCTTATCTCCACATGAAAAACATCTACCGGAATGCCATGAATGTCGGCAGTGAGACATTATTGTTACTCGAACTACCCTCACGATTCCTACACAGGTTTACTTTCCTTTGACTATTGCCGTTCCGCGCTTCGGAACGCTGTTTAGCTAAGCAATCTTATTTCTTATGCCCTTATTTTTTTACAAAACGAGCACGTAGGTTTTGGGAGGCTTTCCGAAGATTTAGTCGCGTTTACCGGATGTTTCTTCATTTTTCGGACACTTGTAGTTTTTGTGTCCAATCCGAACGCACGAAAAACATTTATCCTTTGAAGCACCGTGACGCCTTTTCATTACGTTAGAGGAAGGTACACTCGTCTCACTCTTAGTATGGCCAGGCTTGACAGATTGCCAAAAATGATATCAGATTGTCGACTGTTAAGTCAGCATTCGCAGCCGCTGCACGAACATGCGGGTCGGTAATACCACGCACTACAATCTGCACCATCAGCTTGTTACTCAAACCTTTGACGATACGTAGCCGCAGCGAACACCAATTATCGGCAGTAGAATTCATAACCTCAAACAAAATGTTCGCATAGTCAACTTTACGCTGGCATAACGGTTTAAACTCTAATTTGAAATTAGACCAGGATCGGTCATTAGTATTCCATTCACTAAGCCAGGTCTTAGCATCACCTTTAAGGCAATTGGAGACTCGCGAAAGACATTCATAGTCGTTCCAATGATTCGACAACTTAGCACGTTCCACCTCTTCACACCACACCTCAATATCATGAATGGCAGGATCAAAATTGGATACGTAATAACCGTGTAATTTTGTTGGGTTAAAAATATTCAATATTTCTGCTAAAGTTTGTGTAGTTGAGGGTGGATTGATATTTTGAGGCGTGCCGTGATCAGCAGGCCGTGGTGGCGTTTGAGGTACACTCGCGGAACTTTCCTCGATTGCATTTAGACGTGAGGTAATCGTATGCAATGCCTGTTTTACAGAGCTTTCCCGGCTACGATTCGATTGCTCACGCGACTTACGATGAGCTCGCGAACGTGAGACGCGATGCGGTCGAGACGGGGACGGGGACCGACCGCGAGAACGGCGACGGGGCCGTTTACGCGATTTTTTACACTTTTGGTTGTAGATCGAGTCGGACGATACACTACGCGATCTCGATCGAGGCATTATTCAAAAAAACAATAGAAGCCGATTGTTTCCAAGTGCAACTAAAATATTGTGGACACGGATTTATCCAACTTCTGATTTTAGGAACCAGGATCGATTTTAAATAAAACAGACAACTGGTAGACTAGCCTACCTTACATTTTATTTACAAACTCACGAATTACAGAAATAATTACGCACTATTTTATTGGAAACAATTGACTACGAAAACACACAATAATCAAAGGAAAATAAACCAAATGAACCTAATAACTTAGCTGTGATTCGAGACGAAATCCAACGACCTTACTGCGCGAGTGCTTATTGGTGAAAAAGGGTCGCGGACCGATTGACAACCGCTTTTATAGGTGTTGGGTGAAACGTCAGGGATGACAGCTGTACAATCATTCGAAATATCGATTATGTCCTAGTAATATCGATCATATCCTAATACTATATTAATTTAAAGGTTGAGGGTAGACTAATAAAAAAAAAAAAACAGTAGGCCTGTTCCTCTGTACGCCGCAGCATAGCCAGCCAACTCCACTCTGCGACGCCCTGCCTAGAGCGGACCGCCTCAGCCTTTACCGAACAGTCGGTTTAGCTGAAAAGTCAGCTCCAGCCAGGCAAATAACAGGCAGGCAGAGGCAGCCCCTCCTGTAGTCACAGAACAAAGAAATCTTAGATAATAAACTTAAACCAAACACACATGTTTTACGGTTAAACAGAACATACAAATCATTAAAACTATGGTAAATAATATCTTATACCGGAATTTACATAGGCAAACATAATAAAAGGGCCTTCATAGAGATTGGCACGACCTAAGAATATTAAATCTCGGGATACAGCACGTCTACACCGTTCATGCACTACGGCCTGATGCAACACGGCCCGGACCCTGGCCAGTATATGGACCGTGACTAAGGCAGCGCCTGTCCACAGACACCCAAAAAGGCTAGGCCAGCTTAAAATAAATATATATATATAGGCACTGCCTAAAAAAACAAAATACCATCTGACAGAACTTTTAGAAAGTCGGAAACGTACCTGTCGGAGGAAAAGAAGCCCGTCGGGAAGATGGGTTGGCTCAATGTCAACCCCACGCCACACTGTTCTGAAAGAAACCGACAAGTCAGCGCACAGAATTCACAACTAGAAGTTATGGGGTCACTTCCCCGAACAAGGCGACCTACCGTGAGGGATAATGAGCCCAGCTCATTGTTCACACAGCGACACGCCAACAGCACACGGGTCGCCGCCATAACGGACCGCTCGGTACACGTGGCCGGCGACACCGACCACAACACGCGAGCAGCCCTATTGGTCGCCGGGACGCACTATACGCGTCCCTCAGCAAAACCGGCCACTCTCATCAGCAACAATCACCAGGACATGATCAGGGCTTCGGCCCAACCAGCACGTTGGCTAGCGGACGACCGCACCTCCGGTCGCCACGCTGTGCCGCAGAAAAAAAAACAACCAGACTCCACACGTCAGCTGCAATCTAAACGTCAGTCCGTTCGGAAACACATTGCACAAAAATCTAAACTATATAATTTCAACTAAACATTTCAAGAATTTTAAGTCTTTAAGAAATCACACGAAACCATTACCCTTTCGCAAAATACACCATTCCAGGTCCAAATCACATCCAAAAATCATTCAAGTACATTTTAAATTAAATTCTATCAAAAACATATTAATCAATTCAACAACTCGATTTGCGTGTTTCCGAACGCTGCACAACCAAATGTCAGTTGCCAGCTTGTCAAAACAAATCAAAGTAAACAAATCATTAGAGGTTAAATGTTTTCAAAGTAATTTCAGTAAAATAAATGTGTTCAGAGTGAAATTACTACCCTAAAGTGACTAAAATAAAGTGAAACCGATCGATGAACGAGGTAACAAATTTTCCTCTAACAAGAATTCATTCTACCCAAAAAAAAGTGTTACAATTGGAGCAAGGTCTGGCGAATATGGAGGGTGACGAATGGTATGTGGTCTCGCGTTATCATGGAGCAATAGTGGTAAAGATCGATTAAGAGTCGGGGCTGTTTCACTGCTAGTTTTGCTATCATTGCTCTGAGTTCGGCACAGTAGACATCTGCCGTTATTGCTTGACCAGATCGGAGAAAGCTATAGTGAATAACACCATGCTAAGACCACCAAACAGTTACCATTACCTTTTTATTTGTAAGCTTTGCTTTAAGACACTGTTGCGGCGTTTGATCTGGGGTCAGCCATTACATTTTTCACTTACGGTTATCGTAAAGAATCCACTTTTCATCACCTGTTACAATTTTATCCAATATTCCTTTATTTCTGTATCGATTCAACAAGGCAACACAAGTTTCAACACGCTTTTCTTTCTGCAGATCAGTCATATCACGAGGCACCCATTTTTCATATTTTTTAATTTTATTGATGTGACGCAAATGAGTCAATATTGTTGGTAAGTAAACGTTAAACCATGCCGCTAATTCCTGAGTAGTTTGGCTGCGGTCTGCCACGTGGTTCATTCCTCAAATCAAAATTTCCATCACGAAAGGATTTAAACCAAAATCGCACGGTGCGTTCATTAACAGTCCCCTCTCCAAACGAAACAACGATATTGTGAGCTGTTTCTGTCACGTTATTAAAAAATCACTACTGAATAAAAAAAATTACCGAAAGTCGATACACGAATGTTGCACATTGTTTAAATGAATAACTTCATAGGTACCATGAGAAAAAGTTTCACTCAAAAATCTCAAACCATGAAGGTTCTATGTCAATTTGAAATACCTATTACAATAAAACGGCAATTTCATACTTTATCCCCTATTATTTCACAGCTCTTCGAATTTTCATTGAACTTCAACTAATATCCTACTAAATTATAAATATGACAGTGTTTTTAACCCCCGACGGAAAAAGAGAGATGTTTTAATATTGACGTGTGTACCTGTGTGTTTGTGTATCTTTCTATGGCATCATATGTCCTTAACGGATGAACCGATTTTGATTAAAAATTTTTTTGTATGAAAGGTGGTATTATCGGAAATGTGTAGAGCTATGTTTGATGAATATCGGTTCAGCCTTTCAAAAGATATGGGCGTTTTACTGTTTGAATCGGGGTATTTGCGCAAGATATCATGTCGGCGGTTTTTAAATTTTACTTCTAGATGTTTCGATTTTGTTATTTAATCACGCCTCAACTGATTAGGATAAAGTTTGGCACACGGTTAAACCATGATTTAGATTAGAAAATAGGATACTTTTTATCTGGATAGTATGTGCCCGTGGAATAAATGTCACAGGTGAAACTACTAGCAAATATTTATAAAACAAAGTTCTTAGAAACTAATAAACGACTAAATAAATGCTATGTTGGTACCAAGCATTTATTTAGTCGTTTATTCAAATCAAAATCAAAATTTATTTATTCAATTAGGCCATTGAGCGGCACTTACGAACGTCTATAAAATATAATTTAATGTAATAATAATTGATTCTACCGTCCATCCGGAAATGTAGCTTGTTATGGAGAAGAACGGACAAGAAACTCCACACTTACTCTTTTAAAAAAAATATGTTTTACAAGTATTTGGGTACAATAATCTTTTTGGAAAAATACATACCCATGTGTGTTGTTACCATTGTGATGTAAAAAAAAACCGCACTTAAAAGCGTCTGGAGTAAAACAAACAATTAAAAATACAATAAATAGGTAATTAAAAACAGGCGGAGGCAGCTAAGATATGACCAATCCCAACTGATGGCGCCCGTTCACGAACATGACACATGGATCGGCACCACTCAGCTCAACCATCATGAAGGGAACCGATTGATTCAACACATGTGCCACCATCAGAGAGACATTAGAGAGAGCATGACGCACTCAACTGCCAGGGCACACTGAAGTCAACGAACGACACATAGGTACAGTAAATGGTAGATTTACAGTTGGGTACATAGTACTCACACACGTGCTGCGCAGTTATACTATACTAAAAGAAATTGAGTCTATATAATACAAATATATTCATACAGTCTTCAGCAGGTCCAACAATTCTACAAAACAATAATGTTCTGCATATCACTTGTTTTTGCGCCCTAGTGGTTGTGGAGCAAGACTAGCATTGAGCCAAGCATTTTTATCAGTGATGTAATCCCCCAACTTATAATATGCCTGCCTGCATAGTGTGCGTTTTATACAAGTTTTAAATTTCGTCTCATTCAGTTCTAGAATGTGGGGAGGAATTTTATTGTAACATTTTGTACAGTACCCATGAAAGAAGAGGCTACTTTAGCCAGTCTGAAACCTGGTTGAACTAATTGGTCCCTATTTCTAGTAATGTAATTATGTCTATCTCCGTTTTTACTAAAAAGATGTAAATTTTTTCTCACGTACATGATATTTTCATAAATATATTGACAAGGAACCGTCATGATGTTAATGCCCTTAAACAGTTCCCTTAGAGAATCGCGCCGGCGAAGATTGTATATCGCTCTGATGGCTCGTTTTTGCAGAATAAAAATTGACTCAATGTCTGCAGCCCTTCCCCATAGTAAAATACCGTAAGACATTATACTATGAAAGTAACTAAAATAGACCAGCCTCGCGGTATCTACATCACTAAATTGACGAATCTTTCTAACAGCATAAGCTGCCGAACTTAGCCGCCCTGCAAGTGATATTAAATGAGGACCCCATTGTAACGTTGAGTCTAGCGTGATCCCCAGGAAAACCGTTTTATCGACGAATTCTAGCTTCTCCTTGTTTAAGATAATGTCACAATCAGTACTTTTTACATTCGGCAAGGAAAATTTTACGCACTTGGTTTTTTTACCATTTAAAACTAAATTATTTGCAGTGAACCAATCCTGAACCTGCCGTAGCGCGTTATTTACGTCGTCAACCTGACAAGTACGTCTATTTATTTTAAAAATTAAAGATGTGTCATCAGCAAATAACACCATGTTTAGTTTGTTTTCCAATAAACGGGGTAAATCGTTTATGTATATAACCAATTCAATATTATTATTATATATATATTATGATTATCCAAGAGAATAGAATCTAAAGTAAAGATTAACCTAGTCGTGGGTGTACTGTACATAATTAAGAAATCCACACCATTCTGTAAAACAATAAAGAAGTGATATTTTTTGAGGAACCTGGTCAGTAGGGAAAACGATTGTCAGGTTCTTCAAGTCGCAAAGGCTCAGATGGGCAGGTCACCTGGAAAGAATGGGCGATACTAGAGCCATTAGATTCATGTCCAAGTAGACTCCGATTCAAAAAAGACCCAGAGAAAGACCCAGGAAGCGCTGGATAGATTATGTAGAGTAAGATCTGAAGAGGATAGGAAGGAAAACATCGTTGAGGAGGCCAAGACCCACAAAGGGTTGTAGCGCCAAAGGAATTAATGAATTTTTGAGGATATTCAATATAATGTTTTTTATGGGCACATAATATGTACTGTATAAGTTGAAGCCAAATACGCATTTAGATTTCGCTTGATATTCGGTTACCTATGTTTTTTGCTGTGTATACACGATGTGTTTTGATTATTTCGGCTAAATAAACATACGAGTTACAGGAACCTCCTCCTTATAAATACCATACTGCTGTAACGTTACGTTTAGCTCAGAGGAGCTGAACGTAACTTAACACTTTAATAAAAAAGATAAAAATAAGGGCCGGCTTCGTACGACGTGCTGCACGCGCAAAAGGACTGACTGAGGGATCAGTTACGGCCGTTGCCGCCCGCCTCTTCCGAGTTGGCGAAGGGGCAACTGCAGACCAGGGCGGCGTGGTACGGTGCGATGGGAAGGCTGGTGGAGCGCTACCCCGAGATGTGGGCCCTCGTGTTCAGCGTGCGCACCCTGCGCATACCGCCGTGCCGCTGAGGCCCTGTCTGCCGCAGTTCATACACCACGTAACAAACTGGCACGTTGTGTATGAACGAATAAAAAACGGTTTACAGAGTGGGCAGTCTGCCGCTGCCCTTATTTTGAAGATTATATTTTACAACCAGCTTTGTAGAAGAAAAACTGTCTATGGTTTAAGAAAATAAATTGGCCAGACAGATGTCAGATCAGATGAAAATGTCCGAGTATAAAATATTCTAAGAGTTTACAAATTAGCAGTATAAAATAAGTTGTAGATGTTAAAAAATCAGAGATAACTAAAACTATGCTTTTCAGGTGCTAACAGTATCAAAGAATACATAAAAGTGAGTCATATGAGTAGATAAAATTTCAAAAGATAAAATAGTGTGGTTTGTATAGTATTATAAAACGTAAATAGACTAAAAGATGTGGATCTGTACAGCAGAATACCACACTGCGTATTTACCTTATGTCATTTTTTACAATTTGTTAAGATATTATTGAATGAGGTGAAGCGTGAAGCTCACGACCGATCGTGATGGATGGCTATAATTATTGCAGACTCTGGCCTCAGCTAGGTGACATAGGATCTTAAGCAAGTTATTTATCAATTAGAATAGCACTTTTTTACCGAATATAGTTTCGAATTAAATGGACTTACACTTATTTATGTACGTAAAGACATTAGGCGAGACCGACTGACAATTTATTACTCGAAGCCAAACTACATTATGGTTGTTACTTGTTAGTGAGCACAAACACTTAGATACGTTACGGAATTCACAAAAAAAAAACCGTTTTTATTTACGCAAATACTCTATCTACCAATTGACATTTATAGATTGTCAAAGTCCTACAAGCCAAACCATACCGTATTGCACATCCGCAAAAACAGAAACACTCATCCAAAATTGCATCAATACAAAACTCTCTCTAAAAACGTATTCCATCTACACGCAGCGTGCATGAAATTGTTGTATAATGAAACAGGCACCCGAGGGGCGTCCCCAAAATACGGGACGCGTTGTCACCGCGTTGATTGAATTTGTCACGCCAAAGAGTACATGCGTAACAATAGAAAATTTGCCGAAATGAAACATTTTTCACAGTGTCATAGAATACGGAACTCCAAGCTGGCCGAGTGCAATAAGGTTAAAGCTAGTGTCCGAACGAAACTTCAGAATTGGCTTTGATCACCTTGGCCAAAATTTGCCTTCGGCCGAAGGTTTTTAGCAAATGCCGAAATTTAACAAGCTGTTACGAATGAGCAAGAATGCGATGGCACAGGCAACGTGCGAGTGGCAGGGATAATACTTCGTTGTGCAGGCTAGTCGCTATCGCCAGGAAATAGCCACAACAAACACAAAAAAGGTTCTTAGGGTTATTCAAATTTCGGCTTCAGCTTCGGCTTCGGCTTGGGCCGAAGGTTGTGGTGATGGCGATAGTCAGTTTCGGGTTCGACCCCAAGCGACTTTCGATCGGATACTAGTTAAAGCACACTGTGACACACGGATAGAATTTTTTATAAAAGATAAAGCCTACTGTTGACCCTTATATCCACACATTCACACTATGAAAATCGTACGCATTTGAACTTCAAATTTTCTAATATGATCGTCTTTTTATCTGGGCTTTGAGCCATACAATTTGTTCATCAATAATAATAGTCATGCTCCTCAAATCAAATAAAAAGTCAAGATGGAATGTTGCAAACAACAAGGTGACGCTGGACGGTTAAAACAACGCCTTGCCATATATATACACAATTACATGCACAAACTTACAATGAAATTACGCCTTAGCTTGTCAGTCGAGCTCTCGGATCAAATAAAAAGCTCTACTGACAACAATATTCAAACGGCGTCACCTTGTTGCAACGTTCCATTTTGTCTTTTTATTTGATCTGAGCATCAACCTAAACACTCCATGGAAGTTACTGGAGACTTCATTACCGATAATGTTCATGCCCACACAATGTGTGCTAATCACAAGTGTTGTCTTTCAAGGCCTCTGTCAAAATTGTTACTAGCCGTCTATTTCCATGACAACTCACTCTTGGTTTGTGTAGAAAGTTTTGACAATACGATCTCTAGCAATGGCCATCGAGGCGTCTTGGTAGTCTGTGCATAGGCAGCTCTACCTAGGGATGTCCGTAAAATTTTTGGCGTTCCATAATTGAAGGCTCAAATTGAAGTATGTTACAGAACTCTTGTTGGTTTTGATGAACTCTTTTTTTGTTTTTGGGAATTGGATGTTCTGCTTTTTTTGGCTGGATACATCAGGATGGAGAGAGGATGCATTTTTGGTTCTTATCTGTATTGAACGTGTCTCGGATAGCATAATAACTCTGATATGTTAATAAAGCTATGTGCTTTTAAAGCAAAATTTCAAAGTCCAATGATGTTTATAGGACAAAAAGTGTTTGTGTGTAACTATGCTATTTTGTGGCAATTGAATACTTTTTCTTTTACATAGAAAAATCTAAGATAGAGAAATCTTATTTATGACGATTCTTTAGGGCGGGTTTCTGTATTTAGTATTCGGTTATAAGAAAGTGTCTACTTTAATGACATATTTAGACAGGTTTTGAGGCTAAAGAAAGGATTGACAAATACTCAACTGCCAATTTTTTTATCAGAAATTGGGGCATCTTTGACGTCATCCATGGTTTAACTTTTAACGTCACCACCTTAAATGGCTAAAATCACACGACAACGACAAGCAACGTTTTCATGTGCAAATAAAACACATAATATTTTCCTGATAACAAACGGGTCACAAAAACATGACTTCTCTGCGACAAAATATCTGTGAATCTGTTGTGTCCGAAAACGATAGTGACTCGTTACACCCAATTCTGTGTAGTGGAAACGACTGGAAACAACTGGAAACTTGTCAGTTTTTCCATTCCGCGCATATTGGATGGACTATGGATAGCTTAATATATACAGCGCTATGTCATATCGGGACTATGAATATGAATTGCACTGTGACTATCGGGTAGAATAGAGATGCTTGTTATGATGTTTTTGATTTGTTTTTGGAGCTATTGTCGCACCGGCCGGGCCCCCTTCTACCATCGGACATCGAGACGCACTGTGAGTTACCATCTTTACCTGTTACCTTACCTTACCAATTCGCACCAAGTGCTTCCAAACATCCTTCATAATGAGCACAGCAAAATAGTGGAACTCACTACCTGCTTCTGTTTTTCCGAACGCATTCAACCCGAATCTCTTCAAAGTTGACTGTGAACTGGCTTCTTCTGAGCAAGCTCACTCCATCGTTGACTTTGTCTTTGTCACCAATGGCCTAGACTAGAGTCAAGAGCAAAACCATAAAAAAAATATAGCCCGGTGACCTAGGGAGGGTTACAGCAGTACATCATTCATGATCATCATTTCAGCCGAAAGTCGTCCACTGCTGAACATAGGTCTCCCCCAATGGTCACAATATCTACCAGTTATATGGGTATGCCGTCCGATGGTTTCCCGTAGCCTTAAGCAGATCATGGGGTCACCTATATAGTCGACATCATTGATCACTAAATAACAATGTCAAACACACAAAACATTACTCAACACAGAACAGCCATCCAACTTACCATGTTCCTACTAATCTCGCCTAAAATTATTAGGCAGGCATAATTCCAGAACTGCCAACATTACAACATAGTATTCTGAACTAAAACCAATATCCAATCGAAACTTGTACAAGGAACGTGTCGAGCAGTTTATCGCTGGAGGCTGGAGGGTTCGCCGTGTGCATAATACAACTGCCGGCGACCGTCGCACTTTCGCGTTTTGAGTGTTAGCTCGGGAGTTTGGGACTGTTAAAACATAATTTAACTCAAAGGTTGGTGTGTAGCAGAAGGCGCGTGAAGGTCTGACATGAATTTCTATAAGTTACCCACCGGATATATCGTTCATAGTCTGCTCTTTTTTACAAGTTTTTTTTTATTACTTTGCAATGCATGTATGTATCGGGTCAAATCTTGCAACTGAATTTTAAAGCAGTTTTCCTCATCCAGTTAATATGAAATTTTTCATACACGTTTGGTTTGGAAGACATTGAACGATAAGCTAAAAAACTTATACAAAAAAGTTTTTTTAATTGGAAAAGATTATTTGGTTTTGTGATGGTAAGCACGACAACTAATACACGTTGGGTAGGGCCAACTTCGAGAAAGAGGTCGACCGTCGAATCTGACTCGGCAACTTCCCGAACGCTGCCCGCGTTCGGGAAGTTGCGACGTATCTTCTCGTCCAACTTACCACAGTGTCTCAAGACGAAAGTCTATGACCAGTATGTGTTGCCAGTTATGACCTATAGCTCTGACACGTGGTCGCTCACAATGAGCCTCATCAGAAAGCTTACATTCACCCAAAGGGCAATGGAGAGGGCCATGCTCGGAGTGTCCTTGCGTGATCGATTCAGAAATATAGAAATCCGCAAGAGAACCAGGATTACCGACATTGCCCGAAGAATTGCTTAACTTAAGTGGCAGTGGGCAGGGCACATTGCTCGCAGAACGGATGGCCGATGGGGCAGAAAAGTTTTGGAGTAGCGACCGCGAACCGGAAGACGTTGCGTTGGAAGGCCTCCCGCTAGGCTGGTGAAAGTTGCGGGGATCCGCTGGATGCGGGACGCATGGGACCGGTCAATATGGTGACGCTTGGGGTAGGCCTATTTCCAGCAGTGGACGTCTTTCGGCTAATATTTTGATGATGATGAAGCACGACTACCGGTTCGAAGCCTAGGTCGGGCAAAGTATAATTGTTTTTTTTTCTATCAGAAATTTCTCAACAGCAGCCTAAATTCTGGATGTATGCCATGCTCTGTTGATGCATCAGCTAGATCAATCTAAAGGAAAAATATACAACACTATTTTTATTTATCTTGTTCATATGGTTTTGGGATAATTTAATAATTTCTTACTCGCCAGACAAATGCTTATATTTCACATTTTTTAAATTAGCACAGACTAATAACACAGACAGATAATTTATCATTTTCTCCGTCTTCATTTTCTTATCAAAAAAGTCATAATCCAAAAAAATCCATTTCAATATTGGAAAGTTTCAAACTTCAAACCCAGGTCCCGGTCCTCAAGTAGTGTTCGAGCGACTAGCAGGCTAAGTCTAGGTACAAACTTGTACCGACCGTCCAAGACATCTGTCGAACTTGCACAATGTCACAGCCCGGCTGTACTTCATTAGTATATATCAGACTTAGTTTAATAACTCACTTAAGAGAACTACCTACAACCTGCTAAGGCATTTGAATGCCGTGTTAGTTTCAATGGGATTTCATGTTGGGTGGAAATAGAGTGTTTTTGGGTTTAAGTAGGTGTTTATGATCGTGAATATGGTTTGTTGATAAGTATTATATCATAATCAGCGTATAATGTTTCCACTGCTGGGATACAGACCATCTTTCTGTGAGAGGGGGTGGGCCATAGTCTACCACCAGTCCGGGATGGTAGATGTAACATGTCTTCGATATTTTGTTCATGGCGGTTTTCTCACGATCTTTTCCTTCTAAAGAGAATTTGAATTAAGAATCTGCTAAACAGTTTCTAAACAGCTCAGAGATTTTGATTTACGTTACTATTTTCCTTCCATTATACGATTGTTTATAACAAAATAGGGTTTGTTTACATTTTCATTAACTTGAATTGGAACACTCTATACCTGTGCCCTGGGGTTTACCTACCCGTCGTAAACCCTACCCTATCTATGTACTATGTCTATACTCTGTGTTAAAATACCCCTGAGGCAGATGGTCTGGTCTAAGTTATAGCTAACACATTGCCGACGTGTCTGGAGTCTGGGCGTCAGTTTCATTATAAGTCGTTTCCTTTGCGTAGCGTATGAAAATGGCATTATTTGGGATGTGTCATTGTTTAGTGTAGAGTTGTGTATTGTTTTAGTTACCAGTTCAAATTGTGTGGGCACTTATGATAACTTTTTGTTTAAGAAATTATTAAATTATTTAGAATTGTCGCAAACTTTTTCAGTCAGAAGAGTCCGAGTAACAATATCAATATTTTTCATGGGCCTATTTACCCTAGGGCCAAAAGGGCCATGGCCCGGGGTGGCAGGCTGCGTGGGGCGGCGGCGCAAGTCACACCTCGCACTCAGCTTTATGCGCCTTGTCTTTGCGAAGGATCGTACGTCCGCAAGCCGGCAAACTCCCGGCTGGTGCTGACACGTCTGCGGGCCTTGACCTCGGTTTGGGGGAGAGTGAGGTGTTTGCCTCCCCCCGCGATATCTAAGGCGCCCCATACGCCTACAATAATATTGCACAATATTTTTATTGCTCAATAATAATGAATACAATAATTAGAACCCAAACGTTCAATAAATTCCCTCAATAAAATTGACAAGCCACTCGCATCAATATTTTCGCGCGAGCAACATGTCTCACTACGAAATGTTTGCGGCAGCCATACAGGTGATATTGTTGAAAAAACAAAAACGAATATGGGTTTAATGTTTTGCGCTGCAGTGAACTTTAATTCTAACTCACCAGCAGTGGGGCGAGCATGGCCTCTGTGATATGCGTGTGTCACGCATTTTATCACGGTTTTTGCTCCCAAACTGTGAAAAAAATGTGTGACTCAAGCCGGCCCAGTAGGCCGTGCTCGCTGGTCAGCATTTGAACATATGGTTTTCATGAATGTTCTTGTCTATCTACTATGTTCTTGTATGTCAATGCACATATGATAATATTGTAAGTTTTCCCGGACACGGTGCCTCGAACCTCTTTGCATCCTATCTATTTAGTGCGTCACTTAAGAATGGTTGAAAAGAAGGCCAGTCTACACTCACACACAGTAGTCTTGCTCATATGGTTTTGAGTATATATCTCATAGCACAACAATATCGCGCACCATACATTGTTATGGACACGTTCACACTGTACTGTACTATATATTATAGGCTTACTATACGCTATAAAATTGGTACGATGTGCTGAGTTTATGCTGTGCTATATTATGCGCCGCCCTCTTCCTCCTCCCTCACCCCCGGAAACTGTGCACACTCTTCAAAGATCGCGATCAACTGAGCTTGCGAACTACAAATGCTTGCGATAATATTGCGTAATGTGAACGCCATGCTATTCAGTATAGTATTAGGTCCGCCTTTGCTATACTATATAGCACAGTAGTATAGCGTAGTCTGAAAGCCGTTTCAAGCTCGCTCAAACTTTTCATCTATATTGTGCTATATTATTATAGGTGAATGGGGCGCCTAAGAGGGGCACGCGTGGAACACTACGCGCTTTTCCCGATTTTCTTTCACGAGGTTTAACGCAGTGGACTGACTATCCGCCAGGCTTGTGCAGTGGAAGCAGCTACCAGGGCTCATCCGAAGAGATAGATCTACGTGCTGTTCAGCGCACCAGTGACCGACTTCGAAAAAAAGGCAAAGTAGATTTCGAATATGAAGCATATCGGAGACATACTGAACATTTTTACTTAAACAAATGGGGCAGTGTGTGGACATTGGCATGATAGTCAAGAAATCATAGGAGGACTTGCCATAATATTTTGTTGCGAAAGATACCGAATCCGAAGTCGCATCAGCGATGCTATCATTTGAAAAGGACGAAATTGGAATTGACATAACAAATGAAATTATCAAGAAAGATTTTTCGTTTTTTTTTTCTATAACAAACATCCATCCGCATTCACAAACTTTCACATTTTTTTATAGGTATTAGTAAGATATTATTATCTCTTTGATGATTGAGTTCTATGCCGAGTTTTTTAAAGTAATCAACACGCAATTTAATGACACTTTTCCACTGAAAGCGAAAAGTATTTACACCAAGTTCGTATTTAGTGATTGGGCGACTCCAGGCATTCGTAAAAGCAGGGAAAAGCTATATGAAGTTTATGAGCTAAAGCAACATATGAATAATACAAGTTTTGATAAATATGTTGCGAAATATTCAAAAACCTTGAAGATTGTATGCAAATTAGCTAAAGCGCTGTATATTAGCAATAATATAAAGTCAGCAGACGATAAAATAAAAACTACCTGGATAATAATAAATAATGAAACAGGTAGGAAAAAACAGCGTAATACTGAATTTAGTTTAGCGACTTCACATGGCCCCACGTACTCAGATATAGAGGTAGCTCAGGAATTTGAAAACTTTTTTGTTAATATTCCTCTTAAAACTACAGCAGCCTTAAACTCCTCACCCGCACTCTCTGCTGCCTTACTTAGAAAGAACGTTAATACGTGCCCTTCGGAGTTCAAGTTTCAACATACAAACCCCTAGGCTATTTTAAAAGCTTTTAAAAATCTTAAAATTAAATCAACAGAAGATCTTTGGGGACTATCTGTAAAAGTGTGTAAACCAATAATAGAAACTATTGCACCTTATTTAGCTTTCATATTTAATACTAGTGTCGATCAAGGAGTTTTTCCGAACCTCATGAAACACAGTAAAGTAGTTCCATTGTTTAAATCCAGGGATAGCAAAGAAGCCAATAATTATAGGCCAGTGTCAATTCTGCCGGTTCTCAGTAAGGTCTTCGAAAAGTTAATGCTCAACCAATTGTTGCGACATTTTAACAAACATTCCATCTTTTATGATCAACAGTACGGTTTTACCAAAGGGCGTTGCACAACTGACGCCGGTGTCACCCTAATAAAGAACATCTTTAACGCCTGGGAGGAAGCACAAGACGCGAAGTCAAATTGGATTGTGAAGCAGGACGAAAAATTAGTCACACCGGGGATAATTTCGTTAAGTAAAAATGAATTTGGAATTAATGCTACTAATTCCATTCTCGAGTAAATGCCGTGTTCTCCGCAAATATCTTATCTTCTCTTATTCTTCTTATTTATATCACAGCTACAGATACATACCGTTTAATTTATTTCAGAGAAATATTTAAGGCCTACAACCCCAATGACAGATTTGTTACTTGCAAGAATGCCAAAGTCACGTATATTATATGAACGTGCTTCACGTCCAACCAAGGACGTGGCTTGAAATATTTTTCCTACAAAAACAGGCTAAAGGATATAATGAGGTATTGAGGTACTTACAGGATACTTGGAACACTGCATGGAGTCGGGTGATCACCACACTTGCCCTTTTAGTCTTATTTCACGATAGTTTTTATTCGCGCACGCGACTGTTAGCCGGCCGGCATTTTTATCGAGTTCTTACTGAATGGTTCTGTTACCCGCCGTCAGATGGCGGGATTGAGGTAATGTCTTTTTTGCACTCGCAGATGTAGGAGTGCGTTTTGGCGGCAGATTTGAAATACACAGATAAAGGAAAGGAAGGGACTAGGGAATCCTTCCTAAAGCCTGTTCTTATCCCCCCTTTTGAAATCAACCAGGGATTTCACAAGATACGATAGATAAACTTCGAAACTTAGAGCCTATGCGGACTCATAAGTCACGATGCTGATAAGATAGATTATGAATTTAAGTTTAAGTTAAGGAGGTAAGAACTAAATATGTTTATAAATGTAATGTATAAATGTTAAGTGTAATATATATAAATTTTAGGATATTTATGTAGATAATTAATTATTTAGTTCTATGGGAAGTGGACAAACTTTGACGGCAGGTCTTACAAGTAAGCCTTTAGATGTTTTGACTGTCACCACACGAGTAATATTATCTTTACCCGGATGGAGCTGTACAACGCGACCTAGTCTCCATTCGTTAGCAGGTAAGTTAGGTTCAGAAATGGTTACAAGATCGTTCAGTTTTGGCTGACGGTTGCCGTGTTTAAACCACTTCAGTCGCTGTTTCAATGTATGCAAATAGTCCCTTTGCCAGGTGCGCCAAAAGCTTTGTGATAGCTGCCAACGAGTAAGTAAAGTCTCGTTTTCAGCAAAAACCGGTTCTGCTAGGGAGATTAAAGGTCGACCGATGAGGAAGTGACCAGCTGTAAGAGCGTCAACCTCGCCGGGATCAGAAGATAGTTCCACTAACGGTCTAGAGTTTAACATGGCTTCCACCTTTGTTAGAATAGTATAAAAAATTTCAAAAGTATGAATCTGCGATCCGATGACACGTTCGCGATGGTATTTTGTTGATTTTACACCGCTCCCGAAGATGCTTCCGAAGTGAGGACCTGAAGGAGCTTTCACGGTTGAGCATTTCGCTAACTTCCGGCAAATAACGCTTGGCACCCACGAAGTTAGTACCACCATCTGTAACCATGGAGTGGTAAACTATGAGGAAAAGATTAGCTTTGTAAGGTTTAGCGTTACGACTCCTACATTTTTTTATGATACCTCCAAAATCTATGGCATTTTTTTGGAAACAATGACCCAGTTGCGTACGGGAAGGTGGAAGGTCACCTAGTACAGTTTGAAGTGGAATAGATTTAGTTTTAAAACAGGTCACGCATTTCGATAACTGTGATCTGATAAGAACTCTAACGCTGAGTATCCAAAATCGACGCATAAATAAAGATTTGAGTAGGCGAAGCCCACAGTGAAGATAAGTTGTGTGTAAGTGGTCAATAAGAAGAGTACTCAATCGAGAAGTCTTAGGTGAGAGGTATGGATTTTTGACGCGACCTGGTAACGATGCATGCTTGAGACGTCCCCTCACTCGCAAGATTCCGTGAGTGTCAAGATAAGGAGAGATTAGATAACTGTTTGGTTAAATGTTTATTGGAATTTATTAAAGATATGACATCATTAAAATTTTGATGTTGAACATACTTTGTTAAATGATTTAAAGATTGGCTTAATTCAGTGGCTGTCAGGTAAGGTATTACGTTACGCTCAGAAAGTTTAGCTTTCGCGTTTTTAATGAAACGGGAGATCTATGAAACCACTCTTTTTAGTGGAAAAAGAGAGGAGTGGCATTCCATAAGGGATTCAAGCACGTCAGCTTCGGGTGTCACACTAGCATGACACGCGCGTGATGTTGGCTTGAGTTCGAGCACGTTATCTAACACTTCTACTGCTGAAACAGGCCAGTTGAAGAGTTCGTTAGACAATCACTGAGAACCATACCACCAGATTACGGCATAAGATAAAGATAAGCAAGATAAGCCACGACTACAGATGTCGGCTGGATTGTCATGGGTGGACACATGTCGCCACTCAGTAGGCAGAGGCCTGTCGTTAATTAGAACTACTATGTGCACAACAAAGGTCATAAGTGTATGTGGCTCAGTATTCCACCACGACAAAACAGTCGAGCTGTCCGTGAATAAGATAGATTTATTTAAGATGAGTTTTGAACTAAGAAAGGAGTGAATGCGATTTATTACTTTGAATAGTAATACAGCATTGCACAGCTCTAAAAGGTTAACTGTTACTTTTAGAGGTGCTATCTTGGACTTAGCAATTAAAAGATAAAAACGCCATAAATCTTGAAGGAGCAATTTGGCTTCTAAGATACAAGGTGTGAGCCACCCAAGAGGGACAAAAATACAAGCGATGCTGGATAAGATGGAACGCTTCGTAAATTCAGCGTCCTCGTTTGGGGACTGTGGGTAACTGAAATTATCACTCACAGGATCATATTGGACTCCTAAGATTTTTAACGTTGATTTATCACTTTCTTCGGAGAAAAGTTTAGGGTTTTGATAAAGATCTAACGATTGACCGTTAGTGGTTTTAGAACTGGCATCGAATACCACTCTCAATTTAGTTGTCGTGCTCTCCGGGCGAACGACGCAACTGTGAGGGATAAGATAACGATTGAGAGTAGGTACGACGGCGTTAGGTACGGTGTACATGTGTTTTAAATTCTCGTACTCACGCATAAAATTAATATAATCGGATTTAAGTTCAGTCTGACGATTAAGTTTATTTTCAAGATGAGTCAAACGCGACAAAGTCCCCCAAAGAACGCTCGCCATCCTTTAAGAGGATAGGTACGACGTATCGTCCGTTAGGTTCACGATAGGTTAACACTACAT
This sequence comes from Orthosia cruda, assembly GCA_964057195.1. Classification (NCBI taxonomy): domain Eukaryota; kingdom Metazoa; phylum Arthropoda; class Insecta; order Lepidoptera; family Noctuidae; genus Orthosia; species Orthosia cruda. The sequence continues at coordinate 49,112,536 of OZ059826.1, read as the reverse complement.
ACGGTACATGCGTTCGCAGATATCATTCTCAGGGACAGTGATGTCCACGCGCGGTGGTTCCTCCACTTCCCATTTTTTTTTAATTTTCTCATCTAATGTGAATGTGGTGGCCACAAACGCGTACTCAGTGCTTTTAAACACCGCGTGCTCTCTGCACGCGGTGTTTAAAAGCACTGAGTACGCGTTTACTGTCCCGGTGAGAATCCACCCGAAAACGCTACGCAAAGCGGTAGGTAAACCGGGCCCCAGATTGATACGTTGACCGTCATAGATATCGGGGAATAACTCCGCGCCTATTAATAAATCGATTTTCGCGGGTACATCGTAGTCGCGATCAGCTAACACTAAATGCTTTGATTATATACTTGTCATAATCAAAGACTAAATGGTTGCAACATTCTCGAACGACTGATGGTACTTTAACGCTAGGTATTAGAGCAGTGATGTTATCTAATATGACTGGCTTTATATTAAAATGCAGAGCTTCACCGTGCACGGGCCGTATAGTGCATTCCGTCACCCCCCTAACTTGAGTGACTGAGTTTTGTCCTAGTCCGGCTATACTAAGCTTACACCGGCGGATTTTTAATCCGAGCGATCTTGCGCACGCTGAAGTGATAAAACAATCCTGCGCCCCACTGTCTACGAGTGCACGGACGGTACATTGAGGGCAGTGTTGAACGCGCGCGCCTGACATGTACCTAGTAATACCATATCGCAGTGGGGAACGGCGGCGTGGACATGCGCAGTAACGTTCGCTCCAGTGGTTGCGCTGGCGCTTGATGGCGCTGGGTCAATATGCAATAGGGTATGGTGTCGTAATCCACATAACGTGCAAGTCATTTTAGATAGGCATTTATCTATGACGTGATTTGTACGCAAACAATTTGTACACATATTATTTTTACTTTGTACTAACGCGAGTCTAGCACGAGAATCTAAGGATTGAAAGGTAGGGCACCGATAAATCGAGTGCGCCTCACTGCAATGAGCACGAGTCACATTTGCAGGTGGGTTTGATTTTGCGAGATAAGATGAGCGTTTTGATCCGCTGCTATTTTGCCTACTAGCCGCAGGCGGAGATTTTTTCCCTTCAAGGTTACGAGGGTTAGACTATTACGTAGTCTTGAAGAAACTTTAACAATTCACAAAAAGTGGGTATTCGTGAAATGTTTTGAGATTCGAACCGATTGCGCGTGTCCGAGTCCAGCATGCGCGAAGTTAAACAAAATAAAATGAAATCACCAAAATTTTCAATTTTCATAGCTTGGAGTGCATGGTATGCCTCATAAAAAAAAAATTGTTAAAATTTGTAGATCTTGGAAGTTACCCGTTTTAAAAGCTGGCTGATCTAAGAATTTATCTAGATATGTTAAAGCTATAATACGCTTGTTCTGATAACGTTCGATCAAACTATTAAAAACAACTTCGTAATTATCCGCGGTCATCGGGACCCCTTTGACAATAGACAAAGCCGGGCCTTGTAAACAAGACGCTAAGTGATATTTTTCTATTTGAGAAATCGAAGTGTTATCATGAATCAAGGTTTTATAAGTATCATAAAACGTTTGCCAATTTTCAATTTTACTATCAAATTTAGGTAACTCAAGTTTAGGGAGCCGTGCGTTACGCCCTGATTGTGCGGAGTCGTAAGCCCCGGCAAGCACGGGCGGCGCCGTCTCCTGCGATGCCCCGGCGACGTTCCCGCCCTTATCAGTACTCTGTAACTCAGCCGCTGCACTGATTACGGCATAGTACAAATCATCAAACGAGCTCAAAGACTCTTGGCACACCCGGGCATCGGGTTTCATGGCTAACTCCAAAGTCTGTATTTTACCACATATGAAAACAAATTCTTCGCGAATTGAATGTATTCGAGTATATCTCGCCTTGAACGACGATACCTTTGAACGATCTTGAATCATAGTTTTTGATAAGTCATAAAGGATTTGGATATCACGGTAAACATATTCGCGTTGAGATTGAAGAAGTTTAAGTTTGCCTTCCTCCATTTTGTTATGTGTGTGAAAAATAGGTATGAAAATAAGAACCTAAGTTGAGATTTTACTAGGTGTTTTTCGATACGTTTCAACGTTTCACAGAATCTACTACAATCTAATATATGTATAGTATATATTAGATTGTAGTAGATTCTGTTCAGCCTCTCCAATTTCTGAAAACTTGAAACTATACCTACACAAAATTTGAAATTGTAAAAAAGTATTTATAAATTGTGTGTTGTGAAATTAGTGCATTTCGTGCGTTACATTCAGACTAGGTTGCCCTAGTCGGCCGCACGAACTATTTGTGGCCGGGATTTAAATGCATGCTATCTCATTCGACAACACGTACAAAAAGGATAGACGCTGTGATGAGCAGTAAGAAGCTACCCTTCTACTAGTTATCATGATTAATAAGGTAGCTACCTCCTTTAGATAATAAAAATTACCAACACCTATTGTCATTAAATTAATTCATGTACTCGATACAGAACGTACGCGGTTTACTTATTAATTTCGTACATAATACACAATGCACATTCGATAAATAACCGATAAAATAATGCTTTGTGTTTATTTTCGATATAAAAATATTATCCTAAGAGGATGTTTAATTATATTTCTGCTTAGTGTGGCATTTAATATTTTACTGACCATCAAGCAAGTAATGCCAGATCTTGAAGGCGATTTTCGATTCAGCCGTCATCGGCGACATCGCTCCAATAGCATATTCTATCCAAATATATCATGTCACTACGACGACACCAATGACGCCTTGTCACCAATAGAAGAGTACTCAAGAATCCCATTGAAATCTATTTTTTTTCCATGAGACGTCGTGTCGAGGCCGGCTGAACTCCCGGCAGGCGTGCTCCGTGGAGTCAGCGGCGAGGGCACATCCAGATTGGCAGATCAATGTGCTATTCTCCGGGCCAGTGACAAAAAAGAATCTCAACAATTACGGAATTTTGTACGCCCTGAATCATTTTGCTAATATAAAATTCTTTAGGTTGCACTTATTGCAGTATGTCAAAGGGACTCCTGTGGAAGATTTCGTCAGTGCAGGTGCGTTAAACAAGTCATTTTGGCCGATTGCCCACACTGCAGATTTATTGAGCTTACTGACGTTGTCCAAGTGGGGTGGGGTGAGCTTGGACTTTGATCAATTGGTGGTGAAGTCGTTTGACGATCTGGGATACAACTGGGTGGTTCGCAAGGACAGCAAGACGCTGGCAGCCAGCCCACTCTCCATTTCTAAAAACCCACTTGGCAAACTGGTTGTTGATGCAGCTCTCAGGTACTAATTCTACGAACTTAATTATATATTCGACCGATTGTTAACTATAAACTTCCATTGATTCCAGTATTAGTCATCATCATCATCATCATCATCATCATCATCATCATCATCAGACTATTAATGTTCCCACTGAGGGGACATAGGCCTCCTCTCTGTGAGAGGGGATGGGCCGTAATCCACAACACGGGCCCGGTGGGGAATGATGGATGTCACATGTCTTCGAATTTTTGGTTCTAAGACATGCTGGTTTCCTCACGATGTTTTCTTGCACCGTTTTGAGAGCAGTAGTGATGAAATAATTTACACAAAGTAAAGCGCCTACCTGGGTTTAAACCCACGATGTACAATTTGTAACTGGCGGCCGATACCACTGGACCACCACTGCTCTAATCATACCTTTTATTTTTTTAAAGTAAAAAAAATCATACCAGTATTAGTATTGCTCAGTAATTAGATAGTGGAGAATATCTGCTGATGAAAGGCAACACCTCTTCATCTCTCGTATCAACACGACACATAATACCCACAAACGAAGGAAAATTAAATTGATTCTGGCTCTTTCAGCAGCCAGTCATGACTAGGAAACTATGGGTAAATTTATCAATGGTTATTCACATTTTCCAGTTACTTCAAGACTTATTATAGAAAAGACAATACATGGAGTTATGGCTCTAGAGTTTTGACCACGGCTTTACAACAGATATGTAACACATTAACTGTCCATAAAATGTCAGCAGTCATTTGCCTGGGTAGGTTACACATGTAATATTTCGTTGTACTTGTTTGATGCGGTCTTTACAGCAGAAGTCTCATATGAGTTACATAGAGATAAAGATTTAATTTGTAAAGATTGTAATGGGTAACTGTAAATTTAATCATCATACCCCATAAAATTCCAGGTTTTGAAGTGCTCAGCACAGAACTGTTCTTCCCTGTACGCGAGGTCAGACGATACTTCGTTCACAAAAAACTCACAGGGGATTTTCCCGATCCGTATGCACATCACATCAACCTGGAAACGGCCAAATATAATGTGACCAGAAACCTACACCTACCTATATATATATCTAATAAGTTTATTTCAAAGTGGAAATATAGTGTGTTTATAATAAGTTGCACTTTTATTTTGTAAAATCGATATCCGAAAGCACCCTCTGTCAGCGCGACGACGCGTCCCATTTAGCCATATAAATGGAAACAACGATCGCGTATGATGATCGCTTTCTTTTAGGACGACGTCGAATTATTATATTGTTGCTATCAGAACTAGCACACATGAAAGGTAGCAATTTGATGGGGCTAGCACTGTTTCTGGTAATACCAAAATTCAATGTGATAATCCTATATCCTATCTTTTTCACCTGTTAGTAAACAAATCGCTATCACCTTTAACTTGGGTAGTATAAGGAAAATATATATAATAGTTAGTTTTGTGTGACAAAACAGATGTGCAACATAATCCTTCAATACTTTAATAGTGTACGTTTTGAAGTGATTGTTACTATCTGTATAGAAATCTCGTGTTACAACTAAAAAGCGTCCGATAGAGATCTGTGTCTGTCTTTGATAATGTTTTGAAAGAAAGAAAGAAAAAATATTTAATTGCCACAAAACGACATACAAACATTACATTTCAAGAACGAGAACAGTGGTAAAAGATTTTGAAAACTAAACACTTAACAATAGTGTTAGTAGTTCTTAAATTATGTTAGAAATGTAAAATAAAAGACAAAAAAAATAAATGCGAGTGTAAATAAAAGCAGATGCATGTCGTGATTGTGGCAAGAAGGCTTCCACTCAGCATAATGCTGTGCCGTGGGGGACCCACAACACGGCGCTGTTTTTCAGTGATCGCCTAGGACGTGACGTACGGATACCAAGGTCTGTAGTGCATCTAAAAATAGGAACAAAAACAAAAAAAAATACAGTAAGATATTTAAAATAAACTACGAATAAACTATAAATATACTATAAATATTATTATGTTTTGAATAAAAGGAATGCAGGTATCAGAAACACCGAAGAGATGCATATACGGCACACGATTGATAAAACAGGAAGTGCGGGTATTACACCCGCAAAAACACGTAAAATCGTTCAGTGTTCTGTCCTGCTCCCACACCCACACTCGCGCAGCGCTCCCACAAAGCCTTACTTTGTGAGCCTACGCGAAGTAGTACGTGCAAGCGCTCGTTGGATCATAGACATATATAATAGATTGAGTCGTTGGATGTCGTCAGGGCGGCGAACGAGCCCCGCGCTGTTTCGTTAAATGTTTTCGTTTTCGCAATTTTTATTTTTATATATATTTGATATCTTAGGAAAAGTTCAAATATGTACCCGTTAAAAACACCAAAGATATTAAGAAAACAAGTGTTCATATTTATAACTTTTTTAGTATTTACTGGTCTTATTATTTTGTATATAAACGCGCAAAGTGTGTCAATACCAGAGCCTTCAATCATTCATTTTGGCAGCGCGGATATTAATATTTCGATAATAATTTTAATTTTAATATTATCTGTATTTTTATAGAGTTTTGTTTTCCGTACACTAATAAGGTTCAAACTCAAGGTTTATTAACGCGCAAGTATCTTTTCGTGTGTATGTATTTCCAAGGAAACAATTGAATATTGCACAAGTTCTTCTGCAAAAATGCCGTAAGCATAAGTTTCCTGCTACCATTCTCATACAGTGTTGCCAACTTGCCAATTCTAAAACTGTATGTCCATGAGTTCCTCAGTCTAACAAGCACCTCTTCAGGTGTTTATCTAGACACTTGGCTATCCGATTATTAGTATAAATAGTACAAATCATCAAACGAGCTCAAAGACTCTTGGCACACCCGGGCATCGGGTTTCATGGCTAACTCCAAAGTCTGTATTTTACCACATATCAAAACAAATTCTTCGCGAATTGAATGTATTCGAGTATATCTCGCCTTGAACGAAGATACCTTTGAACGATCTTGAATCATAGTTTTTGATAAGTCATAAAGGATTTGGATATCACGGTAAACATATTCGCGTTGAGATTGAAGAAGTTTAAGTTTGCCTTCCTCCATTTTGTTATGTGTGTGAAAAATAGGTATGAAAATACGAACCTAAGTTGAGATTTTACTAGGTGTTTTTCGATACGTTTCAAAGTTTCACGGTTGTGAAATAATGTTTATAAGTTAATAAATAAGTTCAATAGCTATAGATAATGTAATTACTTTCAATAAATTACGTAAAATACATAAGTTATTGAAATATAATACGGATAAAATTAAGATGACCTCTGAATCCGTATAGGTTATATGGAAAGTATGACCAACGCAATTTTAGTAGGATAATATTTGTAAAATGCAAATATCTAGCAAATCTCAGAGTTTTTTATTGAAATTGAACCTGAGAATGCCTGAAAAAACTGTAATCTACAGGTATCCGGCTCGAAGGACCAAAAATATGAATGTGCTTCACGTCCAACCAAGGACGTGGCTTGAAATATTTTTCCTACAAAACAAGACAAAGGATATAATGAGGTATTGAGGTACTTACAGGATACTTGGAACACTGCATGGAGTCGGGTGATCACCACACTTGCCCTTTTAGTCTTATTTCACGATAGTTATTCTTCGCGCACGCGAAAGTTAGCCGGCCGGCATTTTTATCGAGTTCTTACTGAATGGTTCTGTTACCCGCCGTCAGATGGCGGGATTGAGGTAATGTCTTTTTTGCACTCGCAGATGTAGGAATGCGTTTTGGCGGCAGATTTGAAATACACAGATAAAGGAAAGGAAGGAGGGAATCCATCCTAAAGCCTGTTCATTATACTTTATCAATACGTTTATTTAATCTGTAGATAAGTCGTTTTTGTACATCGAAAATATTTCCAAAAAAAATAGCCAGGGTGTTAAAGGAAAATCAACAGTATCCATTTCAAGCATTTTTGGATTTTTGTCTGTTTATCTGTGTGTCTGTTTATTAGTGCACGCATCATGTAAAATCTACGAAACCAATGTAGATAAGTTGTATACATAAAAATTGTGCGTAACTTGAAGTATTACTTAGTTTTTGTTTCATCGCAATCGGTTCACTCTATCAAAAGTTAGATGAATTTAAAGTTTAGTATTCAAGAAGTAAAATATCGCAACTTTCGCCATTCTGACTGTCAGGACTGCGGCTCACTTTATAATAAATAAATCAAGTACATTGCTGGTACATTCCTTTCATATTGTTATATAATATCTTCATTACTGCAGAACGCTAAAATGTGTGCGTCTTAGCTTAAAAATTTCAATAAGAGCAAATTCAACTATACTCGTATTGCTATGAAAAAAGCGGCAGGCGTCAACATTTGCTGTCTTGATTTCCTCGTTAATTACTCGTCGTATTGTGTTTTCAGATTATATTATATGAGGTACGTTGAAGGTACATTCCTCTGATTAGGTAACCATAAGATATCTGTTACATTAATATCAGTATTCACCCGCCATTCTGACTGTCAGGACTGCTGCTCACATTGTAAATGTTCTTGTTTCATGGAAGTACATTGAATTAAAATAAAAATGTTTGATTCGATTTTGAAAATATTTGAAAGAGTATATTCCCAAATTTTAATTTGGTCTCCACCAAATAAAAGATTTGCTAATTATGGTTGTCAATATTTTTCTAGCTAGTTCTGTTTGATTTATATGGTAGGTAGGTATTCAAATCAGAGAATAATCAAGATTTTATTGGCTGCACTTAGGTAGGTAATTGATATTGAGTGTTTATTGCCCATGTTTCAACGTGCGGGTAGTAATGTTAATTGGGATTAATAAAATAAAGATTTACCACTGTGTCGGGAAATTGGTTATTTCGGTGTTTCTTGCAATCAAAACAAACGACAAGTCCACCTTTATCATGTTTTGTTAATTATAGTCGTATAATGGTATCACCGGTTTATGTTCGATGGTTTATGTCTTTGGAATTAATACAATCGGACTAAGTGCATCTACGTACCTTTTAAATGCTTCAAGTTATGGTTTTAATTAATCAAAAATTGTGTTTCGAATTGCGTGTGTTTTGGTAAGTGAAGAAAATGTTTGCATAATCGAGTGTTTAAGGATGTTGAAGTGGTATGGGGAATCAGCTAACACCGATCGACAGTTCCAACTACACCGAAAGCTGCAACCCCGATCGAACTTGTAACGTGACGTAAGCTCAGACGAGCTAAACGTAAGCCACGTTAATATTAAAGATAAAATTAGAACCGGCTTCGCACGTCGTGGATGGTATGAGGTCGTCAACTAGGCAGGCAGCAGGACGGGCAGGAAGACGTGATATGCACGAAGTAGGCAGGTGAGAGGGCACCACGACGGACAAGCAGGCAAAACAAGCAGGTAACCAGGTAATCAAGAATGAGCTGGGCTGTGGCCTCTCAGGCAGACGGACAAGAAGGTGGGTTCAGAACGAAACACTGTAGGCTTGACGGATGCAGCTCATGCACTACGTACCGGACTGGCACATCGATTAAATTTGCAGTAAAAGTACATTTAAGATTTAAGTGTCCAGGCTATTAATTCATAGTTTTTAAAATTATTAACCACATTCACAAACTGGTTTGAAAATATTTGAAAGAGTATATTCCCAAATTTTAATTTGGTGGAGATCTGATGTAGAACTTCGGAGATATACAATAGAACTCTTCAATAAATGCCGGCAAATCTCTCGGAATTGCTGCAATCGCATGTCTGTTTATTTTTTATACCTTTTCATAACATAACATCATTCCAGTACGCTAGAACGGGGTACGCAGCTGTGAATTTTTGGTTCTAAGACATGCTGGTTTCCTCACGATGTTTTCTTGCACCGTTTTGAGAGCAGTAGTGATGAAATAATTCACACAAAGTAAAGCGCCTACCTGGGTTTAAACCCACGATGTACAATTTGTAACTGGCGGCCGATACCACTGGACCACCACTGCTCTAATCATACCTTTTATTTTTCTAAAGTAAAAAAAAATCATACCAGTATTAGTATTGCTCAGTAATTAGATAGTGGAGAATATCTGCTGATGAAAGGCAACACCTCTTCATCTCTCGTATCAACACGACACATAATACCCACAAACAAAGGAAAATTAAATTGATTCTGGCTCTTTCAGCAGCCAGTCATGACTAGGAAACTATGGGTAAATTTATCAATGGTTATTCACATTTTCCAGTTACTTCAAGACTTATTATAGAAAAGACAATACATGGAGTTATGGCTCTAGAGTTTTGACCACGGCTTTACAACAGATATGTAACACATTAACTGTCCATAAAATGTCAGCAGTCATTTGCCTGGGTAGGTTACACATGTAATATTTCGTTGTACTTGTTTGATGCGGTCTTTACAGCAGAAGTCTCATATGAGTTACATAGAGATAAAGATTTAATTTGTAAAGATTGTAATGGGTAACTGTAAATTTAATCATCATACCCCATAAAATTCCAGGTTTTGAAGTGCTCAGCACAGAACTGTTCTTCCCTGTACGCGAGGTCAGACGATACTTCGTTCACAAAAAACTCACAGGGGATTTTCCCAATCCGTATGCACATCACATCAACCTGGAAACGGCCAAATATAATGTGACCAGAAACCTACACCTACCTATATATATATCTAATAAGTTTATTTCAAAGTGGAAATATAGTGTGTTTATAATAAGTTGCACTTTTATTTTGTAAAATCGATATCCGAAAGCACCCTCTGTCAGCGCGACGACGCGTCCCATTTAGCCATATAAATGGAAACAACGATCGCGTATGATGATCGCTTTCTTTTAGGACGACGTCGAATTATTATATTGTTGCTATCAGAACTAGCACACATGAAAGGTAGCAATTTGATGGGGCTAGCACTGTTTCTGGTAATACCAAAATTCAATGTGATAATCCTATATCCTATCTTTTTCACCTGTTAGTAAACAAATCGCTATCACCTTTAACTTGGGTAGTATAAGGAAAATATATATAACAGTTAGTTTTGTGTGACAAAACAGATGTGCAACATAATCCTTCAATACTTTAATAGTGTACGTTTTGAAGTTATTGTTACTATCTGTATAGAAATCTCGTGTTACAACTAAAAAGCGTCCGATAGAGATCTGTGTCTGTCTTTGATAATGTTTTGAAAGAAAGAAAGAAAAATATTTAATTGCCACAAAACGACATACAAACATTACATTTCAAGAACGAGAACAGTGGTAAAAGATTTTGAAAACTTAACACTTAACAATAGTGTTAGTAGTTCTTAAATTATGTTAGAAATGTAAAATAAAAGACAAAAAAAATAAATGCGAGTGTAAATAAAAGCAGATGCATGTCGTGATTGTGGCAAGAAGGCTTCCACTCAGCATAATGCTGTGCCGTGGGGGACCCACAACACGGCGCTGTTTTTCAGTGATTGCCTAGGACGTGACGTACGGATACCAAGGTCAGTAGTGCATGTAAAAATAGGAACAAAAACAAAAAGAAAATACAGTAAGATATTTAAAATAAACTACGAATAAACTATAAATATACTATAAATATTATTATGTTTTGAATAAAAGGAATGCAGGTATCAGAAACACCGAAGAGATGCATATACGGCACACGATTGATAAAACAGGAAGTGCGGGTATTACACCCGCAAAAACACGTAAAATCGTTCAGTGTTCTGTCCTGCTCCCACACCCACACTCGCGCAGCGCTCCCACAAAGCCTTACTTTGTGAGCCTACGCGAAGTAGTACGTGCGCGCGCTCGTTGGATCATAGACTTATATGTAATAGATTGAGTCGTTGGATGTCGTCAGGGCGGCGAACGAGCCCCGCGCTGTTTCGTTAAATGTTTCCGTTTTCGCCTTTTTATCTTTATATATATTTGATATCTTAGGAAAAGTTCAAATATGTACCCGTTAAAAACACCAAAGATATTAAGAAAACAAGTGTTCATATTAATAACTTTTTTAGTATTTACTGGTCTTATTATTTTGTATATAAACGCGCAAAATGTGTCAATACCAGAGCCTTCACTCATTCATTTTGGCAGCGCGGATAATAATATTTCGTGTCATTACGTAGACGAGTACGATGCACTGCCGTCAGCTGAAGACAGGAACTTTTTGCCGAGACCTAACTCAATTTTCTTTCATGAGACATCGTGCCGCGGAGGACTAAACTCCCGCCAGGCATGCGCCATCGAGTCAGCGTCGAGAGCTCACCCAAGAAGACAAGTTTACGTCATGTTCAGTGCTCCCGTCAGCGAAGTCGTGTATCAAGGAAGTTGTATCGCGAAATTACGACGCTTCGCAAACGTCAAGTTCGCTAGGGTACACATAACTGATTACGCTAGAAACACTCCTTTGGAAGATATGCTGGCAAGTGAACCTTTTAATAAAAGCAAGTGGCGGGTGGAACATACTTCCGATGCCCTGCGATATTTGACTTTGTACAAGTGGGGAGGGGTGTACCTGGACACAGATATGCTGATTGTCAAGTCATTGACTCCTCTGGGACACAACTGGGTAGCGAAGGAAGACAATCGTTTTGTGAATGCCGCAGCCATCGCTATTTCTATGGATCACCTAGGCAGAAAACTTGCCGAGGCTGTCATCAAGTATGTATTGATAAGTGTTGCCACAACACATAAATTTATTTTTAATATTATCTGTATTTTTATAGAGAATTTTGTTTTCCGTACACTAATAAGGTTCAAACTCAAGGTTTATTAACGCGCAAGTATCTTTTCGTGCATGTATTTCCAAGGAAACAATTGAATATTGCACAAGTTCTTCTGCAAAAATGCCGTAAGCATAAGTTTCCTGCTACCATTCTCATACAGTGTTGCCAACTTGCCAATTCTAAAACTGTATGTCCATGAGTTCCTCAGTCTAACAAGCACCTCTTCAGGTGTTTATCTAGACACTTGGCTATCCGATTATTGGCCAAACACATAAGTAGAACTTTCTATTGAAACAATAGCCGTTTCTTCACAGCCATTTCCACTAACTTAAGCTGCACCTACATTTGCGACTTCAACGGACAAGTACCCGACCGCAACGAGTAGGTACGCATGCAAAAAATCACTGACATATAGCCTCAGGAGTCCGACTCAGACTCCTCAAATATCACAGACAATATCCCTATCACTAAAGGTGAAGACTTGTTATTGGCCTAAACTTAATTATTTATTTGTTCAGATTGATATCAGCAAGTCTTCCATGATTTGATCCTACTTCCTTCATAAAATATTAATGCAAAGTATGTATGTTTGAATGTTTGTTTTCATCAATCACGCCTCAAAGGCTGAAATGATCTGGACGACATTGTGCACACGGATAGACCTTGATCCAGATTAGTATTATTTCTGGATGGGATATTTTTAATTCCGACAGTAGACATTCTTTAGGCATAATTTCCGACTTTCACGCCGACAAGTCCGTCTGCAAAACTAGTAATTAAATGTCACAAGGAATGATTCTTGTCCACAAATGTAGCGTGACGTGAATGAAGCGTCGCATTGAATGGAGTATTGTCACACACAACCTTAGCCTCAAACACAGCGAGACATGAGATTTTCTTGTCGTGTAAACAGAGGCCTGAGACGAAAATGTGCGACGTGCATTTGTTTCTTGTGGTATCTTTGCTCTTCTAATTTAAATCTTAGCGATCAAATAAATAGAGCATATTTTGTAGTAACAGCGGTTCCGGTCAGTTAATCGAGGTCGACAGCGCGGCTGGAATTTCTCTAGTATAAACGCGCCCTCGTACCAATAAGAAACACTGTTAAAACAATACAATAGATTAAATACTGATAACTACACACAGATAACTATCTACTTGTATCGATGCACATGTATATAGTATCTTACCATTTATGTTTGCTTTTTCGACAAATAAAGATATGTAAGTACCTAATTGAATTGAACGATAATCTTTATCTTTTTTCATCTTTATGATATGTTTACTTACATTATAAATAATAAATGTTAATTACCTTTAGATTCCCCGAATTTACTTATCTATAGTATATCCTGTACATCCACATTTTACCAGTTATGTTTAATGCCCTTGTTATGTAACACGTAATAAAATATAAATTATTAATATAATATACTAGCTTTTGCCAGCGGCTTCGCCCACGTGAATGTCGAATATTATCCCAAAGAAACATATTCCCGGGATAAGAAGTATCCTACGTGCTATTCCAGACTATAATCTATTTTTGTGCCTTTTATCCAGATCCGTCCAGCCATTTGTGCGTGAAGAAGTAACAAACATACAAACTCGCACACTCACTCACAATTTTTTACCTTTATAATCTATACTAATAATATAAAGCTTAAGAGTTTGTTAGTTTGTATGATTGAACGCGCTAATCTCAGGTAGCACTGGTTGGAATTGAAAATCTTTTGTCTTTGTGTTGGATAGTCCATTTATTGTGGAAGGTTATAGAATACATAACATCACGCTACGGCCAATAAGAGCGGAGCATAAATTAAAAATGATGCAAAAACTTCCGTTGCGTGCACTGTGTAAACGGTTTAAGTTACGCAACAATCATGTATGTGGGGTAGGTAGAGTAGGGTAGGTAGGGTAGATGGGTAGGTAGGTAGCCAGTTGACGGGAGCGAAGCTGCTTGGGACAGCTAGTATAATATATAAATTTATAAGGTGCACGCCCGAACCTTTTAAAATTAACCGGGCATAAATGCAGCAAACCTCAAATTATTATATGTTTATTGTATTTATTTCCAGTGAACTGAAAACAACGTATCGACCAGATATTTGGGCACATAACGGACCTGGCGTCATAACGAGGGTACTTCACAAAATGTGCCAGACATCTAACCTGGCGGAATGTTCGTCTGACACCTGTCAAGGTTTGTACAATATCATTGACATAATTTACATAACACACCTACCTTTTATATTTCAAAACACAGGGGAACTACCATAAGCTCATGAAAGGATGGGGTTCATGGTAGGGCTCCAGAAATCTAACTTTGCTCTAAATGCTGTAAAATTATACTAGGACTGACCTGTCTACGTCTGATGTAATTCAAATGAGCTGTGAATTATCACTATGTGGCGACTGTACCCCTGAAAAAGCCAAAAAGCTAAATATAGCAGCACGAGTTTGACAAAAATATTAATCCTAACCCTAGAACAAAGAAGTAGTCATGGGGAACAAAGTAGTAGGGATGGGGGAGACCCAGCACTGGAATGCTACTGGCTGACAGTGGCCCTAGCCACAGATAATATATAATCCCTAGCCATGTAACCTGTATTTTTGACTGGTAAAGATGGGTGAAGGCGCTGGCAAAAGTTAGTGTTCTTATGAAAATGGAATAAAGATAAAAGATCTTTACTATAATAATTAATAATATTATAAAGAGGAAAGATTTGTATTTTTGTACGTTTGTATGTAACGAATAAACTTAAAAACTACTGGACCTATTTCGAAAATTCTTTCACCGTTGGGAAGCTACTCTATCCCCGGGTGACATAAACTACTTTTTGTCCCTATATTCCCACGGCAACGGGAACTACGCGGGTGAAACCGCGAGGCGTCCGCTAGTCATCAATAAGAGTTTATGAGTACCCAGACTAAAAGCACGTGTAGGAAAGACGATACAGAAAATCGGAATACGTCAGCAATCACAAAATAAAGTTATCTATAAATATCTAATAATGACCGAATGTATAATAATAACCTTTGTAAAATATTTAAACTTGTACATTTTCAGGACTCGAAGTCTATAGTCGCGATTATTTCTACCCACTACATTATTCCAGAAAAGACGAATACTTTAAACCTGGAGAATTGAAGAATGTTGAAAACGCCTACGCTCACCATTTTTGGAACAAATTAACTTATGATAAGAAAATACAAAAAGATTCTCCATATGAAAAGATGGCACAAAAATATTGTCCAACTATATACAAGATGTATGGTGAAGAATTTGGGACCTAACAAGGACACACCCTCGATTATGCTAAACCTTTTAATGCTCCGACCATTAAATCCCGAAACTTTGTCTTGTTTAATATTTTCTTCCTCTTCCTTTTTTTGGACGCATTTGAACATATTTATTCCATTAATTAATATCTACATACTAATAATTATTAGCAGTTTCTATCCTAACATGATATCATTTATATGTACTGTTACAAACTGTTGTAGAAAAATCAGCAGTTATTTTTTCAATGAGTTTAATTTTTATGTGGATCAGGGATGTTATGAACATGAAATTTCGGATCTGAATCCGGATACGGTTATAGCAATACTATTATACCGGTTTCGGATACGGTTACGCATATGAAATTATTTAGGATAATTTCAGTTACGGATATTAAATTTTTAAGAAATGGTAAAAGTTAAATAAACTAGCAATTATGATTTAGCAATAGAATTAATGCTAGCTCATGGCTAGTGTGTCGGTTCGGCTGGGCAGGAAAACCTGTCATAACGTGACTTATTTAGACTCCACTCCTATATTTTGTATCTGTTTTGGTTACGGTTACGGATTGATATTTATTTCGGATAGCCGAAGGTTACGGTTACAGTTACGGAGCTCCTTAACATCTCCGATGTAGATGTCTTTGTGAGTAGGTAGGTATATGTCTATGTAACACAAGTGGCAATGTAATTATTATAATTTTCTATTAATAAAATGCAACAGCTTTGGAAATTTGTAATTAAAATCTGCTTCAGTCGCTTCAGCCGCTAGCTGCTTTAGTGATATGAGCCCGCGTACCATAATTATCAATATTTTTTAAACAATTAACATTATTTTCTTGTCTATGTTATACCCTATTATGAACCAGCCACTCCACCAAATACTTAACAAAATATGATTTAAGTGTGTGTACATAAACAATAAAATTAGGAATCCTACAAACGTTGTTACATTTATTTCTGTATCGATACTTATACCTTCAACTTATTTGTTTGCCTTTAAATAGTGTTATACCGGTTTCGCATATGGAATTATTTCGGATTATCCGTTAGTTTACCCTAAATTACCAATTTGAGTTCAAAATAAAACCTTCTTCAGTCTCAAAATAGAAAATTAATTAGACATTATTTTTATAGACAAATGTCTACGAAAGGCCCGGGTTCAATTACACTGAAATGATAGCAGGTTTGTGAATGAACACATAATTTCAAAAACCCAATTACAGTTTTTGTCCCAGAAGCGTTATTGAATCCACACCCTTGTTAGTAAAGGGTACCTAATGAGACAGTTCTACTTTCGTACTTAATTAAATGTCTGATTTTCTAGAACATTGGAATAGGTGTAAGATTGAATTCTTCTTCTTCTGTCATCGTGTCGATAATTCCATTTTCAGTTTTAAATTTTTATGTTGTGCTTCAACCAGAACTCAGCCATGTCGACAGCCCTAGCGCTGGCCTTGCACAGATCCCTCATGGTGAAGGTGTTTGTGCACAGAGAGTAGGACAACAGATGTGGCATCATTTGCGGTGTGGTTCCACAGTCGCACTGTGGCTGAGATTGAATTGCGACCTTATTGGTGTAGGTTTTTGGATGGCCGCCAATGCAGAAATGAGCAGGAAAAGAAGGAGTAGCTTAGAAGCTCCTTGTGTAGGAGCTCGTCGGAAAAGTGGGTACTACTATAGCTATTTCTGTTGCCAAGCAGCGACGCTGTGTTCCGGTTTGAAGGATAAGTACTGGTGTGAAAGCACTTGTTATATTTTAGCTTCAACTTTGTAATAACGACACATTCTAGCACACCCATGATGCCTCCGATATTCCAAATTATAGGTGTTGGTGAGTATTTATCACCAGGAGGGTCATCACCTTGCTTTTCATTTAAGATGACAAACTCTTGAACAAAACGATTGGTGACTAAAATAGTAGATATTTAATACTCTAGGTCATTGACCTCACCATAAATAATCTTTTACGATTTCCTAGCTAGACAGACGATCAAATTCAAACCGACGAGTAAGAATATAATTCATCCAATTTTTCCCACCAACTCCCAGACACTCGAAGGACGACAAAGTAAAATGAATTCCGCTGTAACCTTAGATAGAAGTGAGAATGATAAAATTGGAAAATATGCATAGCGGTGGTTCGCAAACCCGCAACAATTCCATTTTGCTTTACAGTACAACTTTGCATCGGGCTAGCTGTGACGTGGCTGGGCTTACATCGAACTGTAATCTCCTATTTTAATTTTATCCCGTAGCTGCCCGGAGAAGTAACATTTTCCGAACTAAAGCTAATAAACGCACAGTTCGTTCGTTAGTAGTAATAAGTCCGTATAGGTTATTGATATTGTGTGTCTTTTGAGTCGCATTTTTTTCACGTTTAAACTCGTATTAAGAAATTTATAACACCATCTTTCTTCAGCTAGGTTATAAATATGGAGATATTCAGGAAAAGAAAAAGCAAAGAAACAAACGTATAACTAATTATATTTTTAAACTTATAAACAAAAAAAACTCTTTTTAGAATCACCTGTCCCAGTCAGAGTACATCCCATGAAAATTCCAATAATCCCAAACACGACTGGTGTACATTGTTTTACAACGCAGTTCCAGTGGCAACCTTCCGATTTCATCATCAGATCTGTTCGATGGTACCATTTTCATTAGCACTATTTATTTATATGCATTTGCTTCATCATAGTCGCTTAAATATTTGAAATATCTTAAACCCTCCTGGGTTGACGCTGTTCGGAGGAACGGAGTTCAAGTGGCCATCTGTGGTCTTCTTCATCAATTCCACTTTACCAAATTATACTTTCTGAGTGCAAATGCTTACCATGATGATGAAAATACTAAAATCGGTAGTGATTTTGGTATTTTCTTCAAATATTATGCGCAAACATGTAGAGGTTTCCCTATAATATTTGAGGAGTTCCCTTAATTTCCATGGGATTCCATCATCAGATTCGGACTTAGTGACAAAATCCGTCAACAATTGAGGAAGTAATCGTTGAAAATACACAAAAAAACATACAGTCGAACATAGAACCTCCTTGGAACCTTTTTGGGAAGTCGGTTACAAAGGAATAACATGCTTGCAACATAAAATTTATTTGAACCTATCATCATTACAGCCGAAAGACGTCCACTGCTTGTCATAAGCCTCCCCCAGGCGTCGCCACATTGACCGATCCCGTGCGTCTCGCATCCAGCGCCTTCCCGCAACCTTAACCAGGTCATCGGTTAACCTAGTGGGAGGCCTTCCAACGTATCGACTTTCGGTTCGCGATCGCCATTCTGCGAGCCAGGTGCCCTGCCCACTGCCACTTAAGTTTGGCAATTCTTCGCGCTATGTCGGTAACTTTGGTTCTCCTGCGGATATCATCTTTTCTGACGTGATCACGCAAGGAAATTCCGAGTATAGCCCTTTCACTCTCCATTGCCCTTTGGGTGACTTTAAGCTTTCTGATAAGGCCCATTGTGAGCGACCACGTCTCAGTCCCATAGGTGATCACTGGCAACACATACTGGTCATAGACTTTTGTCTTGTGATACTTTTGGCGAACTTGAACTCAATTGGACGAGAAGGTACCTCGCAACCTATCATTCCAAGTTAAACCGAACTTATCACAGTTCAAAGTGACCCGTTTCATAACGAGACAATTTCATAGCAAAAGACCCAGTACGTGTTACCCAGCTCAGTAAGTAATTTTTTACAAGATTTGAAATAGAAAAATTACATATTAATCGTTCGTTCATTGAACTCTGGAATGGATCACTAATTGTAAAGCAGTTCTAAAGACGGAAAAAAATTTAAACATTATTACACTACGGTGTAAGAAGCAGCCAGCAAAGAATACTCAAGACATCTTTAAATGTTCGCTACTAAAGCATGGCTGGCTGGCGGGAAAAGAGAAAAAGAAAAATTTGCTATTCCCGCTATTGTAATGTTTTTGGAACAGATGCAAGATGGTATAGTATCTGTGTGTTGGTATTGGACGATGTCCGAAGAATTATGTTTTATGAGTCGGTTTTGTGACTCGATGTGGAACCTGAAGCTATGGAGATGGATGGTATGATAGAGAGTACGGTTTTTCTTTTATTGGCTATTTTGAAGATTGTTCTTTACTTCTAATAAAGAATTCTGTATAGTAATGGAATTTTTAACGGTCTTAAAATCAAAATCAATGTGTGTACTTCTGTGAATAGTAGAGTCATTCTTTTTTATTTACCAAAAGCTCGCGTTTGAACCTCTATGATGTTATCGACGGTGAGAAACGCCTATGACTTGCCTAGAATTAACCTATTCACTCTTGACTTAAAGAATCTCAGATTGTAGCTGGAAATATAGACTCCAGCATGGAATTCCACTCCATAACAGTACGCTCAATAAAAGTATTCCCAAAAGCTTTTGTGTTTATGGGTGGGATGCCCATATGTATTCTTTTTAATGATGGATTCCTAAACGGTCTTACGATTACTTCGGTGTATGAGATGCAGGCAAAGAATGCCCAAGTCACCAGTTGGAAGGAGTTCTGCCGGAAACAGGACCGGGAGGGGGTCTGGGAGGGTATTTACAGGATCATAAGTAGGACCGCCAAAAGGAAGGAGGAACTGACCCTATGCTGCGATGGTGCATTCCTTAATCCGAGTGAATCAGCCGCCCTACTTGCAGATACGTTCTACCCCAAAGACAGAGTAGACCAGGATAACGCTGACCACAGGCGAATTAGAGAAGCGGCCAGTCAAGTAAATGAATGGGTCTATGATGAATATCATGACCCACCATTTACGACGCTGGAGCTGAAGACCGCCGTGGCAGGTTTCAATCCCAAAAAGGCATCAGGAGGGGACGGACTGACGTCTGACATCTGCAGTCAAGCGATCCACCAGGACCCGGAATTGTTCCTTGCCCTTTACAACAAGTGCCTCGGACTGGCACACTTTCCAGAGATCTGGAAGGAGGCTACGGTCGTGGTTCTTAGGAAGCCGGGCAAGGACAACTATCTGACCCCCAAGGCATACCGACCAATCGGTCTACTGCCTGTTCTGGGGAAGGTCCTGGAGAGGATGGTCGTAGCACGTCTAAAGTGGCAGCTTGTACCGCGGTTTAGTACCCGCCAGTTTGGCTTTATGCCCCAAAGGAGCACCGAGGACGCCCTCTATACGCTAGTGCAGCACGTACAGGACAAGTTGAGGCTGAAGAAGCTAATTGTCCTGGTGTCATTGGATATAGAGGGGGCCTTCGACAGCGCTTGGTGGCCAGATATAAAAGTCAGGCTGGCTGAGGAAAAGTGCCCGGTCAACATCAGGCGGCTGATAGACAGCTATCTTGACAGTAGGAAGGTTAGGGTTCGTTATGACGGGGAGGAATGCACGAGAGAGACTGGCAAGGGCTGCGTTCAGGGGTCAATCGGCGGTCCAATCCAATGGAAAAGAAAGTCCAATGGAATCTCCTCCTAGACCCACTACTGCAGAAGTTAGAGCGGCGCGGGATCTTCGTGCAGGCGTTCGCGGATGACATCGTCTTGGTCGTGGATACGGCGACTGAAGTCTCTAGAACCGCCAATGCAGCCCTCGCCCATGTTCGGGATTGGGGTGTCCGAAATAAGCTGAGGTTTGCACCGCACAAAACCTGTGCGATGACCATAACCAATAAGCTTAAGTACGACACTCCAATACTGAGCATGGCCGGGGTCGACATCGGTATGGTCAGAAAAATGAAGTTGCTTGGTCTAACCATAGACGATAAGCTCACTTTCAGTGAGCATACCGCGAACGTCTGCAAGAAGGCAGCTAATATTTACAAACAGCTATCCCGCGTTGCTAAAGTTAGTTGGGGATTGAGTGCAGAAATCATACACATCATCTACACAGCCACAATTGAACCCATAGTTACGTACGCGGCCGCTGCCTGGGCTCCCGCCACGAAAAAGGTTGGGATACGGAAGAAACTAGGCTCTGTCCAACGAGGATTCGCTCAGAAGCTCTGCAAATCGTACCGCACAGTCTCTCTGAACTCGGCACTGGCACTGTCCGGGATTCTACCTCTAGACCTGCGCATACAAGAGGCAGCCGCCCTGTATGAAGCGAGGAGAGGGTCATCCCGGTTTGTGCCAGGAGATAGGGAGATCGAGAGTGCGGTGCGGTTTGCAGAAGCTCCTCATCCAGCTACACAAATGCCCCTGGAGTTCATGTGCCTGGCAGATCAAACGTTACTAGATAGTAAAAATGTGCAGACGGTGCGAATCTTCACCGACGGCAGCAAGATTGAGGGGAAGGTCGGAGCCGCATTATCCATTTGGGATAGTGATGGCGAAGTCCGGAGCCTCAAGCTCTGCCTTGCCGCGTACTGCACAGTCTACCAGGCGGAACTCCTGGCCATTTTCAAAGCGACCGAAGTGATCCTCGCGCGGCAAAAGGCGAGCTATGGTTTGTATAGCGACTCAATGTCAGCATTGGAGACGCTTGCAAACCATGGCTCTCTCCATCCCCTGGCGGTTCACGCGCGCGCCAATTTGGCTAAAGCCCTGGGCCAGAGCAAAGCTGTGTCTTTGTTCTGGATCAAGGCCCATGCGGGCCTGCCGGGGAATGAGCGAGCGGACGAGTTAGCAAAGGAAGCAGCATTGTCGTTACGGAGGAAGCCGGACTACGACCAATGTCCGATTTCATTTATCAAGCGACAGATCCGTTTGGAATCGCTTGCTGAATGGAATCGGAGATACGTGACGGGCGAGACTGCTTCCGTGACGAAAATGTTTCTGCCGGACGAAATAGTGGCTTTCCGCATTGTGAAACAGGTACGGCCCTCAGGTGTTCTCACGCAGGTTTTGACGGGGCACGGTGGGTTCTCTGAATACTTGAATCGCTTCAAGTGTAAGGAGAGCCCATCATGCGTCTGCGATCCAGGCGTGGCAGAAAGTGTCCAGCACATAATCGTAGAATGCCCGTTATTTACCAGGGATCGCTACCAACTTGAATGTGAGCTGGACATGAAACTGACGAACGAAAGTATCTATGGGTTCATGACAAACCAAAAAAGGGAAAGGTTCCTAGCATACTGCCATAAAGTAGCCACTGTGGTTATACACAGAAATAAAACTAATGCGCACTGCGCTTCGTAAATATGTCACTATATTTAAACGCAAGCGCAGAATGCAGCTCAGAAATGTATAGCCAGTAGTATGTTAAGTTAGTACCTAGTTAGTTGTGTAAGAAAATCTGTGATAAATTATTTTATTGTGATAACTGCACCTTTTTATGTTTTTATTGTCCCTAATGTTTATATTTCACTGCACCTATTTTATGTTGCTATGTTTTTACCCTAATGTAATAAAAATCTGTGATAATTAACACCGACTGTATAAACTCTGTGATAAATAGCACCTGTATATTGTAAGATAATCAGCTTTTTTACCATATTTATTTCGTAAACCTGTGATAAGTAAATAAATAATGCCCGTAGACAAGACTAAATAAAGTGGGATTCCCACCCACAGTATGAAAGATGAAGAATGCAAGAAAGATATAGGATGAGGAATGAAAGTACGAGAGGCATAAAAGATTGAACGGAAAGATAGAGGTTGAGCACAGAATAGGCGCCAAACTCTGTGGCGGGGATAAGTGTTAATAAAAAAAAAAAAAAAAAACCTATGTAAGTAAGGTAGCAACTTGTTTTCTTAATTTTTTTTTCATAAGACCCTTCTAACAATAACAAATACAACAAAAAAAGAATAAGCAAAATCGGTCCAGCCGTTCACGCGTGATGCCGTGATCAAGGGAAATAGGGATTATTTTTTTATATATATAGATTGCTCGCGTAAAGGATTGGAAATTTTTAGTCGATGGTGATTTCCATTTTCCTTTTATAATTTCATTTATATTTCTTGGTCATCCAGTCACCGTAGTGTTATTCAGATGTTCTTTTTACATATACCTAACTTATTTTATTATGCCGATACTAAATTAAACAAACGATAAATTGTAATGGTTGACGTAAAAGACGCTTTTACTCTTGAAGGTTCAGTAAACAGTTCGTATTATATTATTCTTTATATAATGCATTTTTATTGAGGTACTGTTGGAACAGGTGTTTTTCTGTATTTGCGTGTAAAGTAATAATATGTTATTGTTTTAACAATGCCTTTTATAATAATGGTTTGGTTGACAAAGAGACGGTTGTTTTTGTTATAATATGTTGGTATTAAAATTTGCCACGGTCTGCTGTCTGTAGGTCGTACTTCAGTGGTGACAAAACCAGTATAAATAGTTTTTTTTAATTCTAGAATCTAAGGTAAGCCAGCTCAATGTCAAAGTGACATCACCGAAGTTTGGTCGACTGTAAACATTCACTGTATAGTCCCCGGCATGTAAGTTGGCAAGGTTTCGGCGTAGTGGGGGTAAGTTCGCGCATAGTGCGTGTACTGACCAACCACCACATAGAGCGAACGGAACGTAGACGCGACGCGATTGGTCAGTCGATCCTTGTGTCAACTGAACTACCAATAAACCAATGCTAAAAGTTCCCCGCGTCCCGCTTGGTATCCAAAGAGATCTAAAAAACGTGCGTATCTAACGACTCTTGCCAAGTTATGTGCCGACAACTATACCACAGTCTTTGTGCTTTATATAGTGCACTAGTACATATTCAGCACCATGTTTTCAGTCCTTACTATTTCAATACTGGTTTAATACTGCCTGACGCTGAGACACTCGCCTGGACAGATGTCATGTCTTACATTTTGAACGTTTAATTTTTATTTAACGATTTTAAAGTGCAACATCATGTGATCTGGTCAGCAACAAGCACTTCCTAAAGGGTTCTGCCGCACTAGATCCGATTTCTGTCCGTCAGAATTTAGAATATCTCCAATTCGGACTGAATTCGGATCTTGAAATGGGCATACCTGCCGACCGGCAACAAACCTAGTCCGCAAATTGGCTGAGGACGAACAGTTGACAATCGACATCTGAGGTTCTAAGCCACGCCCACTGTCATCGATAGTTTAGGGGCAAACTTAAATTGGAGCGAAAAGTATTTGAAAATTAAATACACAAGGCCAACCACAGAGGCCCGCATCATAAACGGACTCTTCCGATGGTTTTTACAAAAATGTAACCGCGCAAGTTCTTACTTCGAACTGGCGGCTAGCATCTGACATAAGATCGTTCACTATTATTTTGCCTATGAATGCAACCTTATTGCCACGAAAATAAAGATCACTAAAATATGTAATCTGGCTAGTGTCATACGAGTCTTTGCCGTGCAAATTGAATAAATATTATAATTATGTCTGCTTTTATGCGACTGCCACATATAAGAACGCAGTACGTGACATTTTTAAGCTATTGCATAGCTTTTTTCGCGGGCCTTGAGCGTGGAGACCGAATCCAGAAATTCCGTAACGAAAATAACCTAACACCCCTCACTCCGACCGGCACAGCGGTGATACTTTGACTTGGGTGTCGCGACAGGCTCGACGGGAACACGGACTCCTCTCACCGCTAGATGGCGTTGTAAAATATGTTTGATAAGAATAAGAATGAAAAAACATTGCATAAGTTGATAAAAAATGCTATACAAAGGCTTTACCGCGGCAGTCCCCTAGTGCCACACGTCTTTTTTTTATAATGGTTTTATAGCCAGATAATTTGATTAATATTATTTTAATGAGTTCTACTATACTGAAATGGACTGTGTTATGTTGACTGTGTAATGGAAACTTTAAATTTGAATTGAAATGTCGTGCTTTCATTAATCAATTTAATCATTATTTACAATAAGAAAGTGCCATCAAATTGTAAAACACCTTAAATTTACAAATATCCAAAACTTACTAGGTTCGGCATTGTCTTTTTTAGGCATATTTAAAATATCTAATAGAATTCAGGACACTATTAATATCATTTGTAGAACAATTCATAGGTTCATATTCCTTGTTTAGTATTCTCTTAAAATATTAAGATGTCATTTAGTTACTAGTACAACATGACTTTCCATAGCCTACTTTAAATCCTAACATATTTTTGCGCTATCCTGGAATATAAGTTTCAAAGCATCTACTGGGTTTTGATATAAACCAGCCCTCTGGGGTGAGGAGGTCACGTGGTGCCGTTTTTGAGATAACATTAGTTCTATTTTTAAAGAGGTTCAATTATTTTTTAGTTATGGACTTAGTAAGTAAACTAAACGACATGAGTCGTTTATAATACAACGAAAATGTAAATGCTAGTGACAGCGTTAGTGTCAGAGAATAAAAATATTAAAGAGTTTGACAATATTCCTTGTGATTTCGTTAGTTCCAATTAAAGCCACCAGGCTACATGATCTGGCTGCATTATACCTGATATTTTTTTTGACAGATTGAATTGACGAGAAATAAATCGAATATGTTTTTGCATTTTGTGAAAAAAAGCGATATACGTCCTCCTAGCAACGCCATAAAGCGATCACTGTCGAATTGCACTGGATGGAAAGAGAAGCACGATGGAATTTGTATGGATTTTATTATAAAATATAATAATATGAATTACTTAAAAATAATGAATGGAACTTCAAAATATACGACAATGAAGTTTTGTGTCCTGTTATGATACGTTATTGTTGTTAATTGTACAAACGTACGCTGGTCAGTATTGCCGGAAAAATCTTTTGAAGATCACGGTTAGATGTTAGTTTGCCATTCAATTGTATCGAAGTTTTTGTGCGTAAACGTGTTTCGGCCACAACAAAGTTTTCGGAAATATGATCAAGATTAACATATTTTTTTTCTGCTGCCACATCTTCAATAGAATTGGCTAATTTTTTTTTTAAATAATGCCCATTTTCAGTATTCAGCCCCTTAAATGAGCATTCTATTGAACGCCTTCCTACTTGCTGCAGGACATGCCTCTCCGAATTTGCGGCCTTACCCCTGTATAAATTCGGAGGGAAATGCCATATTCTTCAGCCTTTCGGTTTAAAGAATTTATTCTCATAAGAACAATACATAGATTCACTTACAATGAGATACAAAGTAATTGTTTATATCTAATTAAATACATTTTGCCAGCGATGCGTGTTGGTGAAGTTATACAAAGGAAAGGAAGTTTGTAATTGCTAACATTTAATATGCGGATGACTACATTCCATAAACATAATTTCTCAGTTTTAGTTTAAAACTGTTAATATTATCACAATCTTTTACGTCATTTGGTAGCACGTTAAACAGCTGTGCTCCTTACGAACAATGTGGTTTTATTACTGTAGTCTGTCCGAGCTTGTCTTCGTTGTAATTGATTTTTATTTCTTAGGTTGTATGATGATATTATTTTTTTGTGTAATTTTAACTTTGATTGTACGCTGTTTGTGGTGATTTTTTACTATGACGAGCACTTGCCGTCATGAATCCGTTGCCAAAAAGGGATAGTGCTATTCGTCTTTAAGTAGCTCCGTCTCTCTCACAACGGAATCAAGATTGTATTGGCACGTCATAGTAGGGACGCCGATTGACCATACATTTTTCGGGTTTTAAGTTTGGCGTAGCTTGTAATGTATACCCTCCCAGGCACTTTTTTTTGATCTGCTTTAGAAAATCCTCATTGAGGGGAGGCGGGGTGGGGGGGAATATAATAAGCGGGCGGAGAAGTCTGTCAGACTCGTACTGACTAAAAAACACCTTGGTGTTCCATCTCACACCTATGCCGGGGGTCGCGGGAACGTATTATCTTTCCGCAATCTCTGGCTGGAGCCGGCTCGCATCCGCGGGCCTCCACATCGGGTCGGTAGGGGAGGTGGACTGAAGAGATTGGCTCCCCCCGCGACGTCTTAAGCCGGCATTCCACGGTGCGTGATTCTGCGGATTTTATCACGCACCGCGCACCAATTGCTTCCTTCGGTTCGTGTCTGTCTGTCTGGTAGTCAAAATGGCTCGAATAAATGGCTTGGAGCCATTTTGTCATTTCAAAATGCAACGTGAAAGAGAACGTATCGCTGCAGCTGCAGCTCTTGTGTCATTTAGTAATAATTATATCATGTTTACTAATAAATTAAAGAAAAATAAACCACACTCGTGGATGTCGGAGTACAACAAAAGCCGTTCAAGGTATGCAACTATAGAATTATATAGTTATTAATTGTTATTAGTTGTCTGTTATGTTTCGGGAATTGGTGGAGCGCATCGCACCACACCTTTGAAGTTATGGCGGAACCGCACGCACCGCTACGGACTTGTCTGCGCTTCCACAAACTCCACGGTGCGCCAGTGCGGGCTGTACCGCGTCCGTGCGCAGAATCACGCACCGTGGAATGCCGACTTAAGAGGGGCGCACGTGGAGCACTACGCGCTGCCACCTCGGGTCCAGATGTTTGGAGGAGCGACGGACGTCACTTAGTCCGTCGGCCCTGGATCCATTTAGGGCGTCGTCCGCCCTCCGCCGACGCCCGGTGCGTCTGCTGCGGACCGGGTGAAAGAACGAGATCTCGCTCTCACTTGCCACATGCTCCTTCTGCAAGACGATGGTGTCGCAGAAGAATACCACCGCGTCCCAGGACTCCTAGAGGAGATAGCGCAGTTATATGGGATTCCATCCCACTAAAACTACACAGTGTCCTCCTGTGCTGCTTGTGACAGGAACACGGGCACGCGTAAGCTATCATCCGCGAACCCACCGTGGCTGTCCCTCACTGGACCCTCCTCTGGGGCGTATCCCCCATCACCAGCACACATTGCACGCCGTGACCACCCCAGGGACCAAATCAGCACATGGGCGCCAGACGACCCGTGTATGGCACTCTTGGTCCGCCTATGATGGGTCAGGTCAGTGGCCACCACCGCCTACCACTTTTCGGCCACAGGGGATAGAGAGGGCGGGCAATTCTATACTGACACTCCTCCTTCCTTGCAATTCCACTGCGTCCGCCATCAGACGGTGGCGACCCCGCCTGGGTCGCGGAAGGTTGGGAGTGCGGCGCACCGCAATACCGGCACAATCCTCTCCCACCACGGCCTCCAACCCTCAGCCGCGATGCCTCCCATACGACATCGCGGCCGTACTTGTTGGTCGCTACGTCGTTGGCTTATCGGCAAAAGCCCTGACGAGCGGCCCCTCCTCAGGTTCCTCTTCGCTTCACCGTGGATGACCAAGCCACGGCTACAGAGTCCTCCCGCCTTGACAATGCAGGAAACGCCAGTGCCACCCTGGGTTCAAAAATTACAATTTATTTATTAAATTAGGCCATTAGGCGACACTTTTAAATTTAAATGTAATAATAATTTATTCTACCGTCCATTCCGATAAAAAACTTTTTTGCAAAAAAATACTACCGACTTCCAAATACAAAATCGGTGTCTTTCGTAGGTACCAATTTTTTTTGCGTTATGGACACCGACTTCAAAAAATAAAGTTATTTTTCACTTTGTAGTTTTGTATTTAGAAGTCGGTAGTATTTTTACAACATAAAATTATACCCAAACATTATTTTTGTGACTCCAATTACATTGGCTAGCTATTGATCTAAGTGATGCTACTAAGATTTTCCGTAAGGAAACACCCAATAACGCAGTTCGATCAGGCAATCGAACCTAGGGTCCTGTGCCCAGAAGGGTACCACTTTTCAAATGTAAAAAACAGGATATGTTGCTGTATCCGGATGAAAAAAGACAAATCAAGTTGTAAAAAGAGGCTAATTCATCTATTAGACTAACATATTTAGTAGATTAGAGAGATTAATTATCATTTATTTCAATTAGACCGTTTTAAAACGTAATAATACTGTACATGACATACCTAATCTTATAATTATTGAATAATTTAATATTAAATAATATTGATCAAAAATGTTTTAACTTTTTACATTTATAACTGGAAATGATATTCAAATTTTAATATTGTTAGAGTTTTCTGTTATATTGGTTGTAACCAGATTGTTTTTTTTTGTATTTGTAGTAAATGCAAATATTGAACGTTTATTTACGCCCAAATGAGTGCCCTGTCCGCAATGTTTTCTTGTTCTTACTGTCCTGGGTCTTCACGTGTGTTTAGCTCGCATGGGCTCAAAGTTCATGTGGGCCGTATGCACAGGAGTGCGCGTCGGCCTGACGCCGCTCCTCGGACGTCGTCTGCTGTCGCCGTTTCCCTGCCAGTGAGCCAGGTGCCGCTGGTTTTGCATCCTTGTCCCCTGGAGAGGCTCTCGGCCTTGAAGGTGAGTACGCCAATACTTAGGCACGTTCCTAAGGGTGCACGGAACCAGGCGGCGGGCAAGCTGTGCGACATTATTGATAAGTGCGTAGGCGACAACGGTGTGGAGGACTAGGGCGCGCTTCTCACTTTTGCGTCTGGTGGGCTGAGGGTTCCTTCGAGGGACGCTCCCGGAAACATGACGGCAAAGGTGAAGGCAAACATCGAGTCGGTTAGTGCTAGCCAGGTTGTGGATGAGTCGGGTTGTGCGGCAGGATATTCTACATCGCGTGGGACTCGAAAGGCCATCGAGTCTAAGGTGTTCGAGGGGGACCTCCGAGGGGTGGTTCGGTTGCTGGTTTCGGACGACTCGTTCGCGCAACACGACCCAGACACGCTAAGCGCCCTTGCGGCCAAGCACCCAAGCCCATCACGTCCGCTTAATTTTCCATCGGCGCCGGACTCATCATTTCCTAGTGTTACTGCGTCTGCGCAGGACGTCGCGCTGGCCCTGAGCTCTTTTTCTAGTGGTTCTGCGGCAGGGGGGCATTTGAAAGAGCTAACATCTGGTTCGGCGGGTGAAAGTGGGCGGCGTTTGTTGGGGTGTTTGACGAGGCTCACAAACTTCTTAATGAGTGGTCAGCTCAATCCGGTAGTTTGTCCGTTTTTGTATGGTGCCTCTCTTTGCGCACTTAAGAAAAAAGACGGAGGGCTGAGACCAATAGCCATAGGCAGTGTATTTAGGAGATTGACGGCTAAGCTGGCGTGCCGGTCTGTAAGAGTAGCTATGTCCGAATACTTGCAGCCGCATCAGCTAGGGTTCGATACGCGTCGGGGGTGCGATGCCGATATCCATGCGACGCGTGCATTCGTCATGGACCCCGTGAACTCGGGCTGCGTGGTGCTGAAACTCGATGTCTGCAATGCTTTTAACACCCTAGAAAGAGATGTCCTTCTGAGTGAGGTCAAGTATAAAATTCATTCTCTATACCCCTTTCTCTATCAGATTTATTACTCTCCTTCTAATCTGTTATTTAATGATAGTCCCATTTCATCTCAAGTGGAGCAGCAGGGGACCCATTGGTTTCACTTGTTTTCAGTTTAGCAATCCACAAAGTCATCTCTGGATTGAAATCGTCTCTGAACCTGTGGTACCTAGACTATGGTATTATTGGTGGATCACCGGAAGAGGTTTGCCAGGACCTGGAGGTTCTTGTTCCTCAACTTAAGGAGCTGGGTCTGGAGGAGAATCCCTCCAAATACGAATTTTTTCCCTGTGACATTGGAGCTCGTACACACTTCTCACGCTTCGGTTCTTATTTACCTGGTCTCAAAGTATCTTTTCTCCTCTTTCTTTTTCCCTTTTGAGATCTCTCATTTTACTTGACGGAGTGCCAGAGGCCATTTCCGCCCGTAAGCAGCTTCTCGTTGCTGCTCGGGAGCGTCTCAAGGATCTCTCCGCGCACGTTGCGATTTTGTTATTGCACATGTGTTTTGCCTTACCCAAGATAACGTATCTCTTACGGACCATCCCTACCTGGCTGTGTCCTGAGGAGGTATGTTCTTTTGATTGTGCTTTGAAAACAACGGTTGAGTCGATCCTGAATGTCTCCTTTAATGATGTGCAGTGGAGGCAGGCGACTCTTCCTGTCCGGTACGGGGGTCTTGGGATGCGGTGCGTAAAGGATGCAGGTCTACCGGCTTTCTTGGCGTCTACACATGGTGTGTCTGACCTCGTCTGTATAATTTTGGATTCCAATGATGGCAGGGCAAACATACCGTTTATGTTGGATGCCGGGTCCACTTGGTCTGTCCTCAGCATGGGGGCAGCAGGTCCTGACGCAACGCATGTTTAGCGCGCGTGGGACGACATCACGTTTAGGCTGATCCAGGAACGGATGTTGATGGGTTCCTCGGGGGCTGATTTAGTTACTCACCTGGGCACGTTGAAAGAAAGAAAGAAAACGTGTTTATTTGTCACAAAACGACATTCATTATAATAACATGCTTATGCTAAACCTTTAACAATAGTATTAGTAGTACTTAAATTAAGTTAGTAACGACGAGAAATAAATCAAACAACAATAACATATACTACCTACATTTTTTTATAACAGAAAATAATTAGGGTGAAAAAGATGCCAGGCAGATGCATGTCGTGATTGTGGCAAGAAGGCTTCCACTCAGCATAATGCTGTGCCGTGGAGGACCCACAGCACGGCGCTGATTTTCAGTAGTCGCCTAAGACGTGACGTACGGAAACCAAATCTGTTGTGTAAGTTAAAATAGATACAAAGAACATAAAATAAATACGTATACAGAAGACAAAAATAAAACACCCAAAATTATGATGGGCGGCGCCTGAGTCCTGTGCGGTGTGCGGTCATATATGTATGAGTAGTCTGCGTGACCCCGATGCTTGAAAACAACAACAAAGGAAGAAGCTTCGCTTCGCTTGAAGCGTTGCTTGATGACGACTCGTTGCGGGTGGCGGTGGCCCTTTGCCTGGGCTGCAAGGTGTGTGAACCCCACAGATGCACCTGCGGTTCCACGGTGGAGGCCAATGGCCATCACGCTTTGAGTTGTCGTCGTTGCTCGGGGAGGTTCCCGCGTCATGATGCGCTCAATTATATTGTGCGGAGGGCATTGGTGTCGGCAGATATCCCCTGCGTGCTGGAGCCTCCGGGTCTGTGTAGGACTGACGGCAAGAGACCGGATGGACTAACCTTCAAACCATGGAAAAACGGCAAGTGCTTAATATGGGACGCAACTTGCGTCAGCACTGTTGCCGCCAGCCACCTTGGTCGCACCGTCCTCTCACCGTCAGCAGCGGCTGAAGACGCCGCTGAGAGGAAAAGGGTGAAGTACGCACCGTTGGAGGGCCGTTACCATTTTGTGTCCATTGCCGTTGAGACCATGGGCGGTTGGGGCACTGAGGCCAAGAAGCTCATTAGTGAGATAGGGCATAGGCTAAGTGTCAAAACGGGTGACTCCCGCTCCAGCTCGTTCTTTGTGCAAAGGTTAGCCATTGCCATCCAACGTGGTAAACAGTTAGGGGCGGGTTATTTGACTAGTTATAAGACAACGCTTTTTGACGTGTCGTTGTGACTTTGACATCTAATTTCTTTTAATGTATGTATTCTAATTATACCATTGGTGTAAATAAATGTTTTATGAATTGTAGATAACATTATAGTCGATATACCTATGTTATAAAAATATTAGACCGTTAAAATTCACTTTCAGGTGATAAAATCTTCCATTAAAATAAAAAAAAACCGCTGTTTTGAAAGATCATCACTTAAGAACGACCCTATCGATCTGGTAGATATTTTTTTTAGTTGTGGTCGTTTATGTTAGGATAGGGTTGTATGAACAAACGAACGATGTTTTTGTTGGAAAATTTACCGTATGTACCGCTGGTTTCAAAGAAATGAATTATTCTACTTACCTGATCAGAAGTTGTTCCTAGCAGAGATGACACAAAACTTCAGTTTCCGTTTCAGTTTCAGTTTCAAGGTCTTACAGCACAAATACAGGGAAAATTCCAAAAATTTAGAAAGTCGAAAATTAAGGTAAATTATGGTACTTACAAGTTTTTGCGAAAAACTAAATTTGCTTATATCTTTTTATCTCGGTGACTCAGAGCCTTGGTTTTTATACACCTAATAGGAACTATAGATCTCAGTATCTGGTATAAATTTCAACTTGCTAGGTTCCTGAGAAAATCGGTGCTGACACACGGACAGACAGACGGACAAGAAAGTGATCTTATAAGGGTTCCTTTTTTACCTTTTGAGGTACGGAACCCTAAAAAACAATAACATACAACACAAGAAGTAAAACAAATTTCAAATAATAACCGCACGTGCACGGACTAATTACGGCAAAAAAACAGTATTAGTGGATAGCACAACTGTTCATTATTTAACGGAGGAGATAAAGAGGTCTCATAATATACTATGAGTAAACTCAATACATGTATGTACCCTAAAACAGCGCCAACTCTGAGGCGTTGGCGTTGTTATAAGGCAAATATTATATTATTATTTAGAAGTATATATTTTGGAATATATTTTGTATGACCGCAAAAATCGAGGGCTTTTCAAAACTAGAAGCGACTTCCATAATTTAAATACACGCAGTAAGCACGAAATTGTAATACCCAAATTAAGATTAACTAATACTAGCAAGTCTTTTCTTATAAACAGTATACGCTTTTATAACAAGTTGCCAAAGTCAGTTATAGAACTGACCAAAAATCACATCAATCGTGTCCTTATTAAAAAAGCATATTATAAAATCAAGGACTACGTTGAAGTAAAAATTTGGCTTTAGCTCCTTCTGCGGCTTCTGCGTATGCAGCTTCCCTGGTAACTCTTAAACGGCACAAATATGTGGATGCCTCTAACTATTCTCAATCTCATTTTTTGCTACTTTATTTTTTGTTTTTCTTCTTTTAATTGGACTTTTTACAATCGTTTGCAATCATCTTTATATCCCTTTGCTAAGAATAGTTACAGCACTGATAACAACATTTGTGCCACATGTTAAATTTAGTATTGATAAAAAAAAATAAAAAATACCTTTGTATACATTCTTTTACCGATTATTTTGTGAATATGTAAACATTGTAGGCCTTCTAGATGTTAGTTAACATTTGGTTCTACTTAATGCCCATTTTGACACACTCTCTGCCAGATGGGTGTGTAGCGTTTTAAATAATAACAAAAGTTCTAATAATCTTAAGACCTAATTTCATCTATACCAATATTATAAATCCCCCCCCTCTCACAGAGAGGAGGCCTGTGTCCCAGCAGTGGGAACATTAATAGGCTGATGATGATGATGAATATTATAAAGAGGAAAGATTTTTTTGTTTGTTTGTTTGTACCGAATAGGCTCCAAAACTACTGGACCAATTTAAAAAATTCTATCACCGTTGGGAAGCTTCTCTATCTCC
The DNA here is from genome assembly GCA_964057195.1 of Orthosia cruda. Taxonomy (NCBI): domain Eukaryota; kingdom Metazoa; phylum Arthropoda; class Insecta; order Lepidoptera; family Noctuidae; genus Orthosia; species Orthosia cruda. Next base: position 49,078,162 of record OZ059826.1, on the reverse strand, counting down.
GGGTGACATAGGCTACTTTTTATCCCTGTATTCCCACGGGAACAGGAACTACGCGGGTTAAACCGCGAGGCGTCCTCTAGTTTAATATAATTTCATTTTACTAATATTATAATTTTAATAATACTAATATTAAATGGTATAATAGACATTTTATATAATACACATTTGAAATAATATTCAATAAGTATAATATTCAGTTACTATAATATTTAAATTTCAAAGTAAATTTTAATATAATTTAGAAATATCTACTTTGTCTTGCATATTTTTGCAAAAACTGATTAGATTTTAAACGCCTGCCATTTTCGTGCTAGCAAAAACAAGCACCACATAAATATGAGTTCCCTTGTATCGCAGACAGAAATTTTATAGAATTTCTTTTCGCAGAAAATGTTGCATATAATATTAGGTCCTTGTGTCTGTATTTTGAATATTATTGTTTCGACGACTATTTACTTAAATTTAACATAACATATTTCAAAGCAACACAATTCAATGAATTTTATTATCACATTTTTTCATGTAACAAACTTTTGAAATAGTAAAATTATTTTGTAACGAATACTGTTTGATCGGTGTATTTTAATAATAATTATTATTTTTATGATAATGAAACGGAATATTTGCCGCCATTTTGTGGGTCGGTGACCTTATATGACGTGTCATTCATTCCGTTCCTTTTGTAGCTTCATGGTTAAAATAGGTTGAATCTGTTCCAAAACCGAATCGGGGCACCACGAATTCACGTAGTCTTTTGTCTTATGCTACTCCTAGAGTGTATTTAAAATCGGACGATGCAGAAACAACTTTAAAGTGTTTTCAAAACAGAAATAAAATCATTTACACCTCGTAAATGATTTTATTTCTGTAAGTTGTTTTGTACAAACACATTTACATGTCGATCATATTTTTTTAAACTAGATGAGGTTGGCGTTTCCTATAGGACTACTCTGAGAAGAAAGGCTGAAACAAACTCAGAGGTCTCTTTTAAAGTTCAGACAAAATCTTAGTTAGATCATGTGAAGACCATGTAGACTGATGTTTGAAATGGTCTTTTGAGGAAAGAACCAGCCAGATTGAGTGGACCTGTCTAGTCAGTGCACGCATTTGTCGATAACCGAGCAGCTCAACTCAGAATTTAAGGAGCTCAACGATTGGACGAACAATACCTGTTCTGAACCAAACGTTTCGTTCACTATTTGATATTTTATTGTTTAATTGCAACACCAAGTCAGTTAGCTGTCAGCGATTTGACAGCTTTTTGATTGACAGCTGACACTTGACAAGAGTCGAAATAGAAAATTTGTAGTGACCACACGAGAAATTCGGGTTTTTGTGGAAACATATCTAATCGAGGTGTGTTTCGCCCATTGTAATTGTTAATTTGCGCCCGCCGTTCTCGATCGGTTTGTGGGGCGCCCGCGAAGTCGGTTTTGAATATATTTCACGCACAACGAAGTGCTTTGCGGGAAACGTGTTCTGTCTGTTTGACGCCGGAGCCTTCGGTCCAGACAGTTGTCAGTCCATCCCTTATTGTCCTAATATTATATATATTCTCCTATCCCTAATCTCAAGGCACGACATTGATCGACCCCCAGGAGCCTACCGCAGGAATCCCAGGTAAGTGAATATAAACTAAGTGGTAGTAGTAGGAACCAGTATATCTCTGAATAAGGAGCGAACCCTCTAGCTTTCCACTGCTGCGTTACGGCAGTTTCGTGGGATACAGGTTCAGAAAGGGCCCAGGAGTCCCAACGCCATTATGGGCCCCGGTGTTTATCTGTTGGCTTGGGACCCGAAGATCTGTATTTAACATTTGGTAGCAAAAGCGTGGTTTGCATTTTTGTTTGTCAGTTTGCTTTTTATTGTTGAGAATACTGGGTTGGAAAGTGGTACATTTAGAGTCACTCAGAATTAGCTGTGTCTTGTTATGGGCAAACAACCCCCACAGTTACATTCCAATTTGTTAAAATAAAGTGTACAACTCACAACTTAATATTGTCACTCCGGGATAAAATGTTTGTATTGAAATTTGTTTACTTGTTGTATACAATATAGGTTTGGTGCAGACTAAATAGTCTTCCGTAATTGTATTTAATTGAATCATAGTTATTGTTGGACCTTGAACCTAATATCTTGGTTTGGTAAGTTTGCTTAAGTTATAAACATACTCAGTGCCCGCTACAGAAGTTATTGTTGTAAAGTGTGTTGTTGCCAATTGTATAAGAAAATTGGTTAGTTTGTTTGATATTGACAGTAATATTCTAATTGATTGAAGTTAAAGTCATTGGTTTTTAACTATTAAAGTAAATTAAATATTGAACTTCTATTGTAAAATCAACCTACCCACTTTTGTGTTGATATTTTTTGTTTTTTTGGATACCTTCTTGTGTGTTGATAATTTATTTTCTTGAGGTACCCACTTTGTTTTTGATCATTTATAAATTGATATTTGGGGTTCCATTATAAATTTGTACTGAAAAATAATTAAGTAAATGTAACAGGGTTCAGTACTATTTGTTGAATTAACTTGTTGTTTCTCTTACAGACTTTGTGATTTGATATTTAATTTGGTAAGAGAATTACTGTCAAACTGTTGTTTTGGTTACACACATACATTATTAATTTAAGTTGTGGAACGTTTTGTGTATTAATTAATATTTAATCACCGTTGCTTATATTTTGAAAGTATGACTGCCAATACATTTGCTTGTAAGATTAGAGCGGAATTGAGATGGGTGACCTCGGCGGCCTCTTGAATAAGTAGATCTGATAGATCAGAGGCTTTGTTGGCTCGTTTTAGTGAACTCCCAGCCCGTCAAGCCAGAGTGGATGAATGCTATGCGGAGTGTTTGGCGCTATTGTCCACCGAGGACACTGAGTTGGTCGCTGCGGTTGAGGCAGACTTCGCGCAGTTTTACGGTTTCTCGGATGACATTGTTGAGGCAAGCGCTAAGTTGAGGGGTTTTGTACATGGGAAATATGGTGGGGATGATGCCACACACCACCCCCCTTTTGATGATTTGTTGAAGTCTTTGGATGAGGAGTGTCGCCTTTTGGACAATTCTGGTGTTGAAGGTCCCTTGCGGGCCCCAGAGCGGCCCTCTCCGGACCAGCGTCGTGTTGGTGCGCGCCCCTCCAGTCATGAGATGGGTGAGTCACGACGCCAGTCTCATCAATTTATAGCGACTCAGGTTCGCAGTATGCGTTGCTTATATTGCAACACGGATGGCCACACAAATTGTCTTATCACACACAAAGGACTGACGTGGAATCGCCAACAGCTGCAAGTGGTGCTACACTTGTCTGGGACAGCATTTGCAGCGGGATTGCCAGAGGTCAGATCCTCGCCCGCACTGTCAAGGTAGGCACCACCGCGTGTTGTGTCTGGACCAAAATGGTGTTGGTGGCCCTGATGATGCCGGAAGCTCCCCCATAGGCGGGGGAGCGCATCCCTACCAACCCCAGGTGGATCCTCGACGGGGTATACCTCGTAAAGGCGGGGGCACCCCTCCACCCCCTCCTCAATTGGAGGAAGCGTCCGCTTTTCAGAACGACTACCAACCCCAGGGCGGTATCAACAATAGGTAGTCGCCTCCCTCTCCTCCACTTCAGCCGTCCAACCAGAGACAGTCCTTTTGCCAACTGTCTCTGTAAAGATCTGGGGCCCGAAGAGTAAATCTTAGTTAGTTCGTGCTCTTTTGGATTCGGGTGCTCAAGGCTGTCTTGTATCCTTTTGATTAGTGGAAAGATTGGGTCTCCCAAAGATTCCGCCCTTCAACCATATGGGTGGTATTGAAGCGGTTGATCAACGGGGAGAAATTGAAATTTGTGTTTCGCCTGTTCATTGTGGGCCACGAATCTTGGCCAAGGCCGTTGTTTTGCATGATATTTTGGGCAGACACCCGCAGGTAACCATTAGCCCTGCAGTAGTGAAATTGACGTCGGACCTAACTCCTGCCAACCCGAAGCGGTTGGTATCCGGACCCGTATATGGGTGCGGATGTTTTGGGTTTGATTTTGTCTGGGACCAAGTGGGTTCTGCAGACGAATAGGTTAGTAGTTGTACCAACGGTTTTTGGTTTTGGACTTACGGGTCCCATGTTGAAGGGCTCAGCCCCGCGGATTGAGGACCAAGGACAGATAATGGGATAGTCCTTTGTTGGCTTCGCAACTCAGCTCATACGCTGGAGGTTTTTGTGACGAATAGAGTCTCACAGATTCAGAACTCTGAGACTAAACTGACCTGGAGACATGTCCCAGGAAAATTCAACCCCGCAGACTGCAAGTCGCGTGTTGAAACGCAACCAGTATACAATTTGGATTGTCTTTCGGACACATACTGTTCTTTGTCGAAATTGTTAGGAGTCACCGCTTGGATCCGGCGTTTTATACGTAACGAAGACGAAGGCCGAATAATGAATTGTTGTTCTCAGTTTTGTCACCTCATGCACGACAAGAGTTACTGATGTCGTTGATTCGTGCTGTATAAGCCGAGCACTTTGACCAGACTATTGAGGCCCTGAAGAGATGCTCAGCATTGAGAGGCTCAATCGCTCGTCTTAATATATTCTTAGACCAATCTGGTTTGCTCCGAGGCGGAGGACGACTTTGGAATTCGAATTTGCTTTATGGTGCTCGCAATCTTTTGTCGCTCCTTATGGGAGGAGCGTTGGTGAAGTTGTTGGTGTCCGATCGACACATTAATAATGCACACGCCGGTTTCAACGCCCTTGTAGCCATTTTGCAGCGTGAGTTTTGAATTTTGACTGTCAGACGCACTAAAAGGGGCATACTCTTTAAATATATGCAGTGCTAGGTAGATTTGTTTCCCGCCGAGGACTAACATCTTTGATCCGTTCTGATAACGGTACTAATTATAAAGGCGCTGATACATATTTAAGTGAAATTTTTAATTATTGTAATTGGCAAATTTGTAATTGCATTTTGACCCCCAGTCTGCCCACATTGGGGTGGCATTTTAAAAATATTGTGAAAGTAGCAAAACCGCTTCTCCGCCGTGTTGTTGGTGAATTTTTTTTTGCACATTTGAGGAACTTGTTACGGTATTTTGTAAAGTTGAGGCCGTCCTCAATTCGCGAACTCTATGTCCGATCTCCTCAGACCCAAATGACCTGGAAGTAATGACCCCTGGTCATTTTTTGATTGGTCAGCCCCTCAACGCGCTGCCGGAATACCCCTTCAGGGAAATATGTAAGGTATTATTTTTACCCTATTCACCAGCCAGCTCAGGGGTAGATGGTCAGGATAAGACAATTGCAGGGATGATTTCGCATGAGGGTCGACAGAAGTAAAAGTCTTTCTATATGGTCAACTATTTTAATATTTATTTCAGCAGCACTACTCTTACTTGTGTATGGGTTATAATATACCCTTAAAACATAGTACCAGATGTATGATATCTCAATCAGCACCGTTCCTCTGTGCAGTAGGCATCCAGTTTTTCACCGGTCAAAATATCATGGGTATTCGGAGCCTGTTGTTGAACACTGTAGCTGTCGCTCTTATTTGTAGCTGACCATATTTATTCTATTATTTATTGATTAATTAAAATAATCCTAATGAGCCCTGTCAATGGGAAAAATGCAGGATGAGCATCTTACAAGCACATGTCTCACAAGCATGAAAATATAATTTAATTCAACTAATACTCACAGCGCTTGCTGGCACATTATATTTTTATATTTAGGGCTGTTTCCCTGTCGACTCTGAGTCATTTTGATTGTTTTTAGATCAACTTTTTCTTATCTGAATTTTTCGTGACCTCCTCAATAAGAATTAGCAATGGAAAGACAATGTCACTCTTGTCAGCCATAGACATTAAGCGTTTATCGACCCATAGTTATAATCATAGTTACTAGACTTTTACTCGATGACCTCAGTAGAGCTTCCGAAAGAGTGGGTCTTAAAATGAACATGGACAAAACCAAGATCATGGTGAATGCCCATGTAACACCCACTCCTATCAAGGTCGGAGACTCTACTCTCGAAGTTGTAGACGATTATGTCTACCTGGGACAAACGGTCCAGTTGGGTAGGTCCAATTTCGAGAAAGAGGTCAACCGTCGAATCCGACTCGGCTGGGCGGCGTTCGGGAAGTTGCGTGGTATCTTCTCGTCCAATTTACCGCAGTGTCTCAAGACAAAAGTCTATGACCAGTGTGTGTTGCCAGGGATCACCTATGGGACCGAGACGTGGTCGCTCACAATGGGCCTTATCAGAAAGCTCAAAGTCACCCAAAGGGCAATGGAGAGGGCTATGCTCGGAATTTCCTTGCATGATCACGTCAGGAATGATGATATCCGCAGGAGAACCAAAGTTACCGACATAGCCCGAAGAATTGCCAAACTTAAGTGGCAGTGGGCAGGGCACATTGCTCGCAGAACGGATGGCCGATGGGGCCGAAAGGTTCTGGAATGGCGACCGCGAACCGGAAGACGATACGTTGGAAGGCCTCGCACTAGGTGGACTGATGACCTGGTTAAGGTTGCGGGAAGGCGCTGGATGCGAGACGCACGGGATCGGTCGTGGCGACGCCTTGGTGAGGCCTATGTCCAGCAGAAGACGTTCGGCTGAAATGATGATGATGATGATGAGACTTTTATTATAATATATATATTTATTACACACAATTCATATTTACTTATTTTTAATTCATTTAGTTTATTTCAATTGATAGTAGCGCCATCTGACAGAATTGCATTAGAAGTACCGACAATTATGAAAGAAAGCTAGTAAGAGATTCTCGCCTTTGACACTAGATGTCGTTATTCTGTATAACAATATAGATATTTGTTACAAATATAATCTTCGCATTTGTCGCGTTTTGAATTGCTCCAACAGATGTCACAAAGTTTCTGGCATCGTTGGTCTTAAGAGTACTTGCATATTTTGCAGCAGCGCGTTAAGTGGACTGACAAAACTGACCCTCCGAAAGTCGGAGACCTTGTACTTGTTAAAGAACCAAATTTGTGCCTTTGTATTGGCCTCGTGGACGCACGGTAGATTTATTTTATGGGTCTGACGGAGATCCCAGAGTTGCAAAGGTCATGGTCGGAGATTCAGTTTTGAAGCGAGAAGTGGCAATTTAGCACGCTAGCCCATTTATTAGCGGACATAACTCCTTATGTCCGAGACGGGGAGATGTTCTAAACCAAACGTTTCGTTCACTATTTGATATTTTATCGTTTAATTGCAACACCAGGTCAGTTAGCTGTCAGCGATTTGACAGCATTTTGATTGACAGCTGACACTTGACAAGAGTCGAAAGAGATTTTTTTTTTTCACGCTTTCTTTTGGTTGTTACCCCTACAGTGTATACAAAAACCGAAGGGACTCACCTCTGCAGCTTCGGCTTGCTGGCGGCTCGCACGGTAGCCTATGCTTTGTTAAGTAAGGAAAAAGGGGTTGCACTTCCCACAGCGCTGGAGGCGATGCAGAATCAACTTTAGTGTTTTGGGGTAAGGTCCAATAATTTGTTGTTCTCATAAACGGTGCGTTAGCTTAGAAAATTAGTCAATATGAAAATTAGGTCAAATTAACGTTATATAAAATGAGCAATATACAAATATAAATTATATAAAATGAACGTTATACTAAATATTATTAGAGCAAATGAAGGTCTATATTTCATGAGATATTATACTACCTGTTATTATATCATACATAACACACCCCTGCCAGATAGCCGATGACGACACAAAATTACATTACATCATCATATCATAGTGATTGCGAACGTTTGGTCCAGGGTTAGATGACCAGGTCTGGTAAAGTCGTTTTTCTATCAGGAGTTTTTGGTAGCACCCGCTCTGGATTAGTCACCGGTTGAAGACAATAGCCTCCTCACTTACTTAACATTTAATTAACATAACTATGTGATTGGACTCTACATGTCTGTCTAGCCGTTGAGAATTACAAGCGCGATGTTTAATTATCTCAGTTCTAGATATATTGACCTATTTCCTTCTCTAGCTAGAGCCTATTGCTAACCAACGACGCAGGTAGATATTATGCTGGTAATAATCCGGAACGAGGTCGTAAACGTTATAGTGTAGCAACACTGCCTACCGTATGACGTGTTGTATGGCAACACTTTACTTGATCGCTCAGTTTATGTCAGTGTTGCCATATACTACTTGGAAACCGTAAGGAGACGGCATAAGCCTATCTTGTTACTATGACGGATTAAGTATCTCATCAGTGGCTTGTCTTGCAAAATGCCTTGTTTCGGTGCGGGTCTGAATTTCAATCCTACCTAATTATTTATGGACACAAAACATATTATATATGTTCTACAGATATCATTAATAACGCATATGCAAAAAAAAACAGATATATTTGATTCAGGGAAAAGTGTATTTTCTATTTAATATCACATTCACGATACTTGCCTTACCGGTAGCCGTGCTGTAGATCAATGAATGTAATGCACATTAGTACGTAGAAGATTTTCGAATTGTTACCATGCTTCTCACGAGGTAATCGTAATCTAAATAATAAATCTTAACGGGAAGAAGGTACGAAGAAAATGATTAATGAGTTTATTTCTGTACAGCTACTTCATCTAATTTTAGAAGTGTTCCCAGAGAATCACGGAGAACTTAAAGCCTCTTATAAAATATAAGCAATAAGTTCCTTCATTAAAGGCCATACTTATATAAGACGAGACTCTTTTCACCCTGGCTACCTGGTATGAAATACATGTAGTACAAAGTGCTCTAAAAGCAATTAACTAATGTATAAATGAATAGACAGCTGCCATCTTGGATCTAGACATTAAAATATAAACGGTAATGATATAAGTCAGAAGGAAGTTAATATTTTGTATATGGTGGGTAGGCATGTTATTGGTCTGTAATGGGAAGGTTGAGTTGTATTTTTAGTTTTAGGTAACATGTAAGTAATTCCTGTTGCTATAAATTCTGGTGTGTTCTGTTGTCCTAATATGATATCTGTTAAATTTTTCGCAATATATTTATGTAATAAAGTTAACTTTTTGTACCAAAAATTATGTATTAAAATACATAATTTTTGGTACAAAAAGTTAACTTCAATACCTGGTGATTTCCAGTTATGAAGTCTAGCTGTTATGTGAGTAATGTCTGACTCTGTTACCTCTATAAATTCCATTTCGTCAATATCTCTCCATTTTGCATCTTTTTCCGCTATCCAAGTTGCTTCGGCGTTGTGTTGTATTTGCTTTTCCCAGATGCTAGACCAATACGTCTCTAACTGTTCTTTTGTAGGCTGTTCAGTTTCTGAGTTATTCTCGCTATTTGTATCCGTATGCAGTTTATTTATGTTTCTATAAAATACTTTTTCGTTTTTGGAAAATATAGCGTTGTCGTTTTTGCGCTGTTTTGCTTTTTTATACCTTCTTAGTCTATGAACCTACAGTGCTAGTTTTTGTTTTAGGGTGTCTAAGAATTTTTCAGGCTTTCTGTTGCTATCTTCGTATCTGGTGTGAATAAAACTGCTTCTAATTATAGCCTCAACTCATCTTACTACTTTATTTGATCTGGAACCGTTGATGTAATGTGTTCTCGTCTGCCACAATCTGCTCTCAATTTTCAATGTCTTTTTCTAGCCTTTGTTGCCGCGCCGGTTCTTTGTCGTGTCTTCTTAATGTATTTACTGTGTCGTCTGTGATTTTAAAGTTAAGCTCTTCAGATATAACTACCGCTGTGCAATATGTCAGTAAGTGAATGTCTAAAAGTTGTGCGTCGTCAGAAAGAAATTGTACGAGTATATTTTCATTAAATAAATTAACTAATTTAAATAGTTCAAGAGTGTATTTAAGTTTGGGTAAGTTTGGTTGGGCTGCTGGGTCCATTCCTGAGAATTGTGCTATTGTTGTTCTAAATTTGTCATGATTTTCTCTTAATATACGTATCTGTTGTAAGATTTCGATCTGTGCCAACTAGAGTTTGAATATCATTTTCTAGCGTAAGAGTTAAATATTCAGTTTCTGTAGATATGTGTGACGTTTGTGTAGATATATGTGACGTTTGCGTGTAAGGTTGCGATTGGTTGTATGGTAGATATTGAGAATCAATAGAATTAATAGATTGTAATTGATCGAGTGCATGTGGTTGTTCTTGAAGAGAACTTCCGCCTATATTTTGACTGATGGTATTATCATCTGCAAAATTTACTGATTCTTCCTGTAGTATTTGTGTTCGTACTTCTTCTTTTGGTTGGTCTATAATTTCTTGAGATAGGAGTTTATTTCTAACAATAGCTCTTTTTTGATCTGAGATTCTCTGCTCCGTAACCATAATTTCTGGGTATTGTCGTGTGAAAAATGAGTGCAGTTGTTGTCTGTAGGTGGTCATATCGGTCTCTAATTTAGTTATGTATAGATAGGTTCGCATGATAAATAAGTTTACTTCTTTACTCCATCTCATGCGAACTCTTGATTTCCCTGCCTTGGTGGACGCGGGTAAAAAGTTGGATAAACACATCAACACGGTCTAGGGATATTTTTAAAATAGCGAATTACTATCAATGTGTTAATTATTTATGTGACATGTATATGTTTAAAAGATACGTTATTTAATATTCTACCATTTTTTTATAATGGTTAAGGTACTTCGATTAAAATTTTAGGATTTTATGGAAACAAAATGAAGCATAGACGGAAACCGTATATAATTGAAACTTTTAATTTATGAGTAAAAACTGAAAAAAATAGAAAAGTCATTTAATTTATGTTTATAAACTTGAAGTTAGGTCTGAGAAAGCGCCCATGATGTTCATAACACATCGGCAACGATTCGATGCTCAGAACAAGGTTGTCAATGTCTTGCTGCGGAATATTGTCCCATGTCCTTCTGAGGTGCGCAAAAAGTTGATCTTCTGTATCCAGATTTTCAGGAACTTCCTTCAGAGCTCTTCTTTGCAGCATATCCCACGCATGCTCAATGGGATTTAGATCTGGCGATTGAGCAGGCCAGACTAAGGCCCTAACATTGTGTGTATGTAACCAAGCTGCTACCGTTCTCGCCGTGTGTGCCCGGGCATTGTCGTGCATGAGCAGGAAATCTTGCCCCATTTGTGTTCTGTGGGGCAAGATTACGGGCCCCAGCACCTGCTGGACGTATCGTTCTGCCGTCATATTGCCCCGCACCCAAACGAGATCCGTCCGTCCTCCAAGACGAATTCCTGCCCAAACCATAATTGTTCCTCCTTGGTATGGGTGAACTTCCTGAGGGTTCTGAATACGGCTCCATCGTCCAGGAACTCGCCAAGCACGCATCCTTCGTGAATCTGGATGGAAGTCGAACCTGGATTCATCCGTGAACAGCACATTAGACCATTGCTCACGGTCCCAGTCCACGTGGTTCCGATCCCATTCTAATCGTTGTCCACGATTGCCTCTCCGTAAAGGCAATAGTGGCCGGAGTGGTCTACGAGAGCGTAGATTACTTTCATGCAGTCGCCTTCTTACAGTTTGGTCACTCACAAGCACTTGGTGTTCCACTCGCAGCCTTTGGACCAATTGAGTCGCCGTTGCATTTGGTTGAGCTCGCGCAGTAATTTGCAAAAATCGGTCTTGTCTGGGGATAATGATGCGACTTGGCCCCCGGTGCCTCTCCGCTACTTCACCTGTGGCACGATAGCGTGTCCACAATCTTAAAATTATATTTTGGTGGGTCCCTATGGCCTCAGCAACATTACGCTGAACAGACCCAGCTTCCAGCATTCCCACAGCTCGTAACATCTCCGCCCTCGTCAAATGTTGGCGTTGCATGGCTACAATACCTCTATTTTAACTTTATCTTTCGTTTAAAAATGAAAAAAACTGTAACTAAACGTAATTCGTATTGTTTTCTAAATTTCGCACAAATGAAAATTCCCTCTCCTCACACACATCAAGACATTTTTATGCCACCGAAACAAAAGAATTTTCAAAATTTTGAATTTGGAAATAGTCTGAGATAAATTACAAACAAATCGGTGTATAAAAGATTCCAATGCGGCCAGTACTTTTCGAGTTATTAATTTGATTATGAAATATCCCTAGACCGTGTTGATGTGTGTACTTCCCGCGCAACATTGGGTGAAACTGTATTTAATATACTAATGGGGGGTGACGATGGTAAAGATGGTGAGGATGATATAGATGGCGATGATGTTCTTGAAGGTGTGTAAGACACTGTGCTTGGACTATACGGTTCTACAGAGGTGTCTGTCCTGTTAGTTAGTCTGTCACCATCGTCAATGATTTCGGCTGTAGTATCTTTGTCAGTGGGCGCCCGCTTGTTCAACTCCTGACCGCTGACGGTTTGCATGCTCTGACACCCAGCGTCAGCTCCAGGTGCGCCCCAGCGATCGTCCCCGGGCAGCGGTCCTATACGTTTTCTTTTTGAACGTGTCTCCATGTCGAATAGGTTTCCAGAGCCACATTAGCCACTCCAGTAATTTCTCAATCGTGTGACGCCCCCCACGTGATTAGATGGTCAATCAGGACGTGTGGTTGTTTAGGGGGCTTATTATTATTATTCCTTTACAATCTTATATGATACATTTTTAAATATTTAAAAAAAGAAAACTTAAAAAAAAACAATACGGTACCTCCGATTCCACTAGATTGTACTTCAAAGCAAGTTGCTGGTGAATAATCCTGGCTACTTGGTTATGTCTGTGAAAGTACTCGCCGTTAGCCAGACGAGAACAACCAGAGATAATATGTCGGATGGATTCCTGGGCGGTGGCATGCCCGACACACGTCAACCGTCCCGTCCTTCATTATATGTCTCCGGTAGTTATTGGTCAGGATAATTTCGTCCATAATTGCACAGACAAAACCTTCAGTTTCCCCAAAAAGGTCGCCAAAACGTAGCCAGGATACGGATGCTGGGAAATCTACATCGGGCCCATGAAGAGCCCGATAGAAGCGCCCGTGAAGCTCCTTGCCTTGCCATACCTCTTTGCGTTCATCAGTCGTAAGTAATACAGGCTTGCGCCAGTTCTCTTTAGCCATGGACAATGGGGTGAGTCCCTTGTCCACTGCGACCACATCCCGATGCATACCCACTTCAGCTTTCAAAAAGTATTCTCTGAGGCTGCACACCTCGCGGTTGTGAAGAGTCTTGGCGTTTAAAAAGCCTCGACCCACATTTCCGCGGGATGTACAGTCTCATTACTGATGATCGGGGGTGATTCATCCGGTTTGCGGTCAGCAGTGTCCGGACCCTCCTATCAAGGGCATCGAGCTCGGTCTGAGTCCATTTGAGTATGCCGAAAGAGTACATCAAAACTTTTTGTATTTTTAGAAGAACGCTCATTAAGTCCTCCATTCTTTAATATTTTAATTAAAAATGTTCAAATATAATTGAGACTTGATTAAATGTTTTGGTAACTCTGATGCCCTCTCTTGTTTCTTTTGACAGTTATTTGACGTTGGGCAATGATTAACGATCAATGCTTGCTAGTTCAATGTTGCGACAGTAGTTTGCTCTTGCCACCATAGATGGCGCTGTTATCAATCTTCGGTGAGAATATGCAATTCATTCAATGTTGAGGTTATGTTTTTAGATTTTATAGCATTCGATGAAATTAAACTTAATCTTTTTATTTGTTCATACTCATTATAAAGAAATAAAATACATGGCGATATTTTACTTTAGCTTCCTATACATGACATATATATAAATAAAATATAAAGAGGGCCCGTTGTCAAAAAGAGATACCTACACATACTGTTCAAACGTGCGTTCGTGTCTCGGCCAGACGCAGGACGGACTGAGTTCACTCAAGCTAGTCAGCTTGTGTTTGCACACATATGTCGATAATAAGTATCTACCTCAGTATATATATATATAAGATCATTGGGATTTACCTGGTTAAAAGTTTAGTCTTCATAATATGCGTAACATAATTATCAAGATTCTCCGAAATCTTTAAGTAATATTACTCTAAAAAAATACTCTTGGAAAATTTCCAACATAACGTGGGACGTTTTAATCCGTTCGCGTTCAAAACAGTGTGACAGTGACACCAAAAACTTGATTAAATAAAACTATTTACACAAAAATAATACGTTGAGGCATTTCTCTTAAAATAATATTGTCTGTGAGTGACACCGTTTTACCCCAAAGAATAACTTATTTAATCAATTTCAAATTGTATTACAATACTTTTTCTTTACCTAAAGTGTAACAAAATAGATTTATTAAGAGAAAATGTAAAAAATACTAAAGGAACAATTATTAAGACAAAATTAAAGAACGTTATACAGGATAGCAAACAGAACTAAATATGTACGTAAGATTAAACCATAATAGTATAATAATAATAATATATAAGTAGTAGGTATGTGCGTAAGGTTTTAATTGCCTTGAGTCTGGATTCGTTTCCAATTACTGACGTTACGCTTGCCTTCTATTAAATATGGAACAAAAAACAAAAACTTTTTTTAAACAAGCTTTTTACGTATTCTTCTCAGCAAATGAAAGGGTCATTTGATACCTATATTATGGCAGTGCACAGAAAATAACTAGTCCGCCATCTTGGGCCGTCAGCCATTTTGTATTTAGAATGACGTCACTTAGCTAACCATGCATTGTCATCCAAACTAAACATGTATGCAAAATTTTATCTTAATCGGTGGAGGATAACTGCTTAAAAATTAAATTGCAAGATTTGACCCGAACACACATACATACATTGCAGGTTAAATAAAATCTTGTAAAATAATATGTCTTTACTAAACACCCACTACCTCTTTAGAAAATACAGTCGTAAGTCGTAACCTCACCGTAGTACCAACAAAGAAAAACAAAGCCTTCCAAATTCAAAATCTACACGTCATCTGTCATGCACCGCACCTCAATTGTCAGTAACATCTCGTCGACGACGCACGTCTAAAATCAACGCGGCACGTAGCAATGATTTCCTTTTTTCTCTGCTCCCCACAAAATTTGCTTGCGAACACGCTACGAGCCGTTTGTCTTACTCCAAGGAACCGTAAATCCGTGACTGAAATAACTTCGCGACAGTTTTCTTCGAGAAAATACCTTATTGAGTTCCGAAATGCCGTTGAGAATATGAACTGTCATAGGCAGTGGATTCTATCTTCCACTGTTCCAAGGATTTTGCTTCAGTTTATCTTTATTTGGGGGATTTGAGTTATTAGAATATTCAAATTATTAACGGCTTTAGTTCTTGTTGAGCTCCAGAGATTAATATTTCAAAGATATAAAAGGATAATGTGCTTACAGTTTAAATTTTCCCTTTATTGTACAAAAGTTATAAAAGAGAGAGATTACTGTTGCACAAACCGAAACGCTTTTCCTAGGGGCCTAATATTGCGTGCTTGCTTTTATGATGTGCAAAACCACTAAAAAGGGATTTGCGTAAACCCGCGAGAACATAAAAAGGGCTGTTATTCAACTGGAGAGAACAAAATCTTGTGACGTGACCTTCTTCTAGTCGTAAATAAAATTGCTTTTTGTGCCGTTAAGAATTACTTAAAAAGAAATAAAGTTCAAATACGACATAAATTTACTAACTAATATAGGTAGCTCTTATGCTAAAATGTATTTTCACTCAAAGTTATTTTTGTTAAAACAAGCTTAAAAATACTATGAGAAAAACTTTTTAAATTATCTTTCTACATTTTCCATCTAAAAGCGAATAACTTACGCTCCACATAACAATAACGACAATGAATCTGCGTCCAGACAATTCAAAAATAAAAATAAAAACTAAAAAAAGAATTCAATTGTGATACTCGACATGCGAGCTCGAGGCGCAAGGATGTTTCTTTGCACGTCGTAAAAATGTCCCTCCACAGCCCTCCTTCACCCTCTGGACAGAGAAGAGATAGGTGCAAAAGGTCAACGAGCGAAAACCCACGCACACATAGACAGGTTTCACGAACAGTGAGTGCGAGTACACTCGCGACCGATTTACATTTGTCTGACATAGTTAAAGGCACCGATAATATTCATACTATTTAAGATATAGTTAGGTGTTAGCATTTGGCCTAAATCGGTAAAGCCTGAAATTCTGACAAATGATGAAAAAAATGTCAATTGAATTTCGTAAAATTGCCGCTCTGCTTCAGTGGACAGGGCTTTACGAACAAGTTTAAAAATTCATACAAAACCGGGCAGCGGAGTGGAGAAGTGGAAAAAAAACACGTATAACTTAACTGATCTCCCAAATAAATCGTTGCGCGAACTCGGCCTAGCTCCGCACGGTCCGCATCAATGAACAGACACAGTCCGCAACTCCTCTCCGCTTTATTCCCTCGCTTCATCCCGTCACCTCACTCCGCGTCAATGTACAGGCAGCCTTACCGATGGATATTGCGTACCAGGTACCAGGAACCGGGTAATTGCGGTCATATAGGCTGTCGCTCCATGTAAAATTCAGGTTTTCTGTTGTATTCGAAGACTCGGTTGAAATAAGACTAGAAGTCGACCCTAACCTAGTAATGAAAATACTTGGAAAATGATTAAAAGTTCAGCTCCATGCAACTAGCGAATACACACGCATATATACATAGACACACTTCATGTGCAGCGAGTGCAACCGAGCACACTCGCGCCTACTCGCGAGCGACTGTTTTCGCTCGGAGTTCTGAGTCAAACTTCTGTACATTTCTCTTCTGTGTTCAGGGTACCATCGTCCTCCCCCTTTTGAGAGGAGACAAAGGAAATAGCGCGTGACGTGAATGGGCCCCGACACGGATTGATGTCCACGGTCTAAGCAGGTTTTGAATTTAAAAAAATTGGCGCGAAACGATAAATGACGTTCTTAGATTTTATGAAGGCTTTGTTAATAGGGTATACCCCATAGAGAAGCTGTACTTTATTTTAACAGTTGGGTATAACCTTACTTTATGGAATATATTGTTTTTATGATTTAAAGTTATACTTATTTAGAATACTATTAATTTTCGCCGAGGATACGAAAATAAAGTAGTTTTCACTTTATACAGCTCTAAGCGGTACACTTACTATATTTATATTTGTAAGGCTATAAATGATTTACAAAGCAAATTGTGTAGTGTTTAGTCGACAATTTTAGATCACAATTCGCTCACGATAAGCCCCGGAAAATTCAAATAAAACGGATTTGTATCTACCAAGCTACTCATATTTTAAATATGACAATCTATATTGAATTTATGAAAAAAGCTGAAACGCAGAAAGCTGAACGGGTTTGGATGAAATTTTATCCCGGTCGTAGATACGTCCCGTGAAATGATTTTTATCGTTCACATGGGCGAAGCCGTGATAAAACTTAGTTCCAATTAATAACAACAAAAATAATTTATGCACCTGAATATCCCGCATCCCAATATCTGCCTAATTATTTACGCTGTACGCAGCGGCAAGGATAAACAATATATTCCGAGCTGTACAATATATAGCCACCGCTACATATGAGCTGTATACTATGTAGCCACTACTCGTACATTATACAGCCACTTTATATAATTGCCACAGACTATTAATTCAATTAAGACCCGAGGCCATTGGGACGTTGCATCGCTAAATTTATATTTTTTCACACCATATATTGGTTAAATGGATACTTAGCTTCGAGGCGTTATTTATGTTGAATTATTCGTATTGGAAAATAAAGACTGAATTTCTTTATTTATTCGCATTTATAGTTGCACAATGTTCTTCTTCTTTTTGAGTCGATGGCAAATTCTTTAAATATTTTGGGCCCAGTAGGTGGCCACATTAATTCTAGCGTCAGTGGCGATCATTAGGTTCTCTTCAGTACGGGTGTGTAGGCACTTGGGGAATATTATAGGGATGGAAAATAAACAAGCGACCTTTTTTTAACTTGGGGAAATGCTTATGCATACTGCGCTAGCACGGTGAGATAGCGCGGTTATGTGAGACTAGAACCCACTAAAACTCTACACGGTGTCCTCCCGCGCCAGTTAAGCTGCGGTTCCACTGAGGCGGAGTGGAGCTGTGCGGAGCCGCCAATGCTGTTTCCTTTGAAGCGGAGTGGAGAAGAGATGTGGATTTCAAGCCATGTGATTGGTGAATCGCGGCACAGCTCTTCTCCGCTCTGCTCCACTCCGCCTCAGTGGAACCGCAGCCTTATGGTGGGAACACGGGCACGCCTTAGCACTCACCGCAAACCCGCCGCGGCTGTCCGTCACCGGACCCTCCTCGGGGGACAATCCCACCGAACTATTCGCAAACCGCCATTGCACTGTCCGCCGTGACCACCCCAGGGATCAAACCAGCACATGGGCGCCAGACGATTCCGTGTATCACCCTTGGTCCCCCTGTGACGGGTCAAGGTCAATGGCCCCGCTACCTACCATTTGCCGCAAATACAGCGTTCTGATTGGCTGATGAGACCGCTGAGAAATTACCTATCAGAACGCTGTATTTGCATAAACTGAGTTTAGATGAAATAATCGCGATTAGTTTCATTGGTTAAATCGGCCCTTAGACCGCAAACAGACGCAAGTTGCGCACGTTTATTGAGAGGCGTCTACGAAACAAAATGTTTGTATGTCATAATAGTCAGACAGAATAGAGCCCTTAGAACAATCCACATAATGGTTCATTTTACAATTTTTCATTGTGTCACAAGGGACCAAAATAATGAACTGAGGGCGAGAGCGATTGTTTGAATCCAGAGCGAAGCGAATTCTAAAGTAGAATCCCGAGTCTAGCGAGGGATTTTGGAGTACGTCGCTCGAGATAAAATAATTTTGGTGCCGTGTGGCATACTCTGCTATTCAATCCCCTTTAGGAGAAAAACATATTTTCTTTCGATTTGTTAGGTAGTAAATTGTAGTGTTAATATTTCACTTTCACTGCTAGAACTCATCTTTTATTCAATTTGTGTTTTAGTTAACTTGTAAGTACCAAAATTTACCTTAATTTTCAACGTTTTTTTTATTTTTCGGCATTTTCCGTTTACTTGTGCTGTAAGACCTTGTTTTTTACCAAAATTGACAATTCTGGGTCAATCGGAAGTAACCTATAGGTTTTGGGTCGAAAACCTATATGGTAGTTCCCGTTGACCTAGAATCACGAAATTTGGCGAAAAGTAAGGTATTACAGCACAAATAAGGGAAAAATTCTAAAAAAAATAAAATGTTGAAAATTCAGGTAAATATGGTACTTTTAAGTTTTCGCGAAAATCTAGACTTGCCTATATCTTTAAAACTTAGCTACCAATAACCAATTTTACTATGGCGGTAGAATTCAAATTCTAAATCTTTATTTCGATCGAAGACTCTGAAAGGGTGTGTAACAATGTACATTAAAACTAAGTATTAGTAAACGACACGATACGGTGACATATGTAACTGAAAGCAGTGAACTACGTATATATACGAACAGTCCACTCTGTCAGCAATCATTTTCAGAACCCTGTTAGGACTGTCCATAACTCGGACCACCATTGTTGTTGCGCGCTTGAGCATTATCGCGTAAAAACAAACGCGGCGCCGCAAATATCCCTGACGCACTACAACGCCTAGGCAACCCCATCAGTTTTCTAAACGCGTTATTATTCTGGACACGAAGGGCTCTATACGATGCCCGTAAATACTTTTCCCACAGACTGCAAGTGTAGAAGGTGGTAAAGAATGCTCTAAAGAGCGTCACCTTTATTTCTGCAGTACAATGTGTAAACCTGCGAGCTATCATATTCGCACGCTCGGATAGAGCCCTCCGTTCACTTTCAACGTCAGCATTGTCCTTTAAAGCTTATTATTGACACAGACACCGTCAAAATGACAACCGCAATGTTGACTGCTAAGCGCCTCAATCAGGGCATTCATATGCAAATTGAAAAGGGCAGGGGAGGTTAATCCACTGTCTCACTCCACACTCCAATTGATAAGGCTCCGACAGCACACCCGCCCACCGAACTCTGTTGATCTGGCTTCCATACCAATGCCTGGAGATACTCATAAGCTCGATAGGCAAGCTTATAGGTTAAAGTTTCCTCCATAATATATCTTAGGAAACCAGATAAAAAGCCCTAAACCGATCGAGAAAGCAAGAGAAAACAGGTGTTCCTCTTTTTGTGTAGTACCTGACGGCCTGCTTGAGACACAGAACTGCACTCTCTGTAGAAGTAGAAAGTCCTGGCCGAAACCCGAACTGATTGTCGTGCAGCACAAGATGTTCGTTTAGCTGTGTATCAAGCAGACCACCTTAGCGACTATGGTTGCTGGTGAAATAGGTCTATAGTTTCCCCTATCTGAAAGATCACTTGTTTTACTTTTAACAATGGGAGTCACGATCGTCCTCATTAGGCATGTATGAATGACCAGTACGTCAATTGTACAGCAGTGCCAAAACCCTCGGTAAGTGAGGACCGGCGTATTGCAAACGCCGGTCCTCACATACCGAGACCTCTAGACGTGGACCTGATGACCCTGGCCACATATTTGGCACTGAAACGTGTGCCCACCTTGCCACAACGGGGCTCAGCATCCAGCAACTCACAAGAGCTCCCTAGCGATGACTTTAAAACAAACCGATTTCTAATAAAAAAACTTTTTGCAAAAAAATACTACCGACTTCCAAATACAAAACTACAAAGTGAAAAATAACTTAATTTTTTAAAGTCGGTGTCTTTCGTAGGTACCATTTTTTTGCATTATGGACACCGACTTTAAAAAATTAAGTTATTTTTCACTTTGGAGTTTTGTATTTGGAAGTCGGTAGTATTTTTTTGCAAAAAGTTTTTTTATTTTTCACTTTTTAGTTGTACGTACCTAATAGGCAAGTTAGTAAGGGAACTATTTCGCCAGAATAGATTTCATGAAACTTGAACATAACCGGTGAAATGAGAGATCTGCTTACTCCTTAAGAGCGAACTGGCGTGATGTTATGTAATGAAATGTTATAAACAACAAACAGACATGCGATTGCAGCAATCCCGAGAGATTTGCCGTTATTTATTGAAGAGTTCTGTTGTATATCTCCGAAGTTCTTCATCAGATCTTCACCAAATTAAAATGGGACCAATTTCGGAACATACTTTTTCAAACAAAAAAAGAATTTTCAAAATCGGTCCACAATTGACGGAGTAATCGGTGAACATAAAAAAAAAAAAAAAAAAAAAAACAAACTTGAAGTCGAACATAGAACCTCCTCCTTTTTGGGAAGTCGGTTAAAAAGGTTTGCAATGTCCTTCACATCACTCACACCACAGACAGGCCTGCCTGTCGGCACTAACAGGCATGCCTGGCCGAATGCTCATTTTATTAGTGTTCTTCCAGAAACCGCGAATATCACGCTTTGCAATGCTTAGAGGCAATTATGTCCATCTTTATCTGTATATTTGTCTGTATAATGGGTAGGTATGGAACCCTAGGCGCACGAGTTTGACTCGCACTTGGCCGGTTTTAATTTCCCATTGGCAACGATATGGACGAAATTTTTGATGCACTATGAGGCCTTTTCCCTCTCCCCTTTATATTTGTATATAGGTTTGTTTTTTTTTTAAGAATATTCAATTGTATATATGTTAATATATTTGTGTGAAATAAATTAAAATTGTCGGGAGTATTTTGATAAAAAGTAATAAAAACCGGCCAAGTGCGAGACGGACTCGCGCACGAAGGGTTCCGTACCACTATCGCAAAAAACGGCAAAAAGATCATGTTTGTTGTATGGGAGCCCCCTTAAAAAATATATATATATTATGTTTTTAGTATTTGTTGTTATAGCGGCAACAGAAATACATCATCTGTGAAAATTTCAACTGTTTAGCTATCACAGTTCATGATATACAGCCTGGTGACAGACAGACAGACAGACGGACAGACCGCGGAGTCTTATTAATAGGTTCCGTGTTTACCCTTTGGGTACGGAATCCTAAAAACGAATCAGAAGTTTCCGCGTCTTTTTTTATTTATTTGGTTAACGTTTTGTTTTGCAACATGAGTTCTGTGGAAATATCACTGGAGATGGCACTAATGTTTAAGATGATGAAAACTAAACTTGAACAAGAAACCGCAACTATTACAAGAAGCGTAAATGAAACCATCATGCACAATATAGATGATAAACTACAACCATTTCTGGAAGAAAACAAATTTTTGAAAAACGAGGTACAAAGATTAAAAGAAAAAATAGGAAAAATAATTTCTTACTACACGGTATAAAAGAAACAGAAAAGAACTACCAAGAATTATTCAATCTTATTAAAGAAACACTGAAAAACCTAGATATCGACATAGACATATACGAAATAAATAACTACTATAGATTAGGAAAGAAACAAGGAGAGAGTAAAGTAAAGCCAATACTTATATCTTTCACATCATTCCAAAAGAAGCTAATAATACTGAAAAATAAAATGAAAATGCCGAAAAAACTTATATTACTGAGGATTTTTCGAAAGAAACGATGGAAATGCGGAAGAACCTACAGGAAAAACTCAAACAAGAAAAACAAAATGGAAAGGACGCATTCATTAGTAACAATAAAATAGTTATAAAAGAAACACCAGATTAAGAAAAAAGGAAGAGTGAGGCCTCAATATTACCTAACAACATAAGCACATCACTCTCCAGAGGTTCGAAAAATATTATTGCACCCTCTAAACTACATAAAACAAATGCGTTTGAGTATATGAGGGCAAGATCTGCTTCTTTGTCTGAAAAACCATCTCAACAACATAACGCATAGGAAATGTCAGACACCGGTAACGAAATCAAAACAAACTATATAGGCAAGAGCAAAGGAAAATACAAGAAAAACCCCAATACGGTTGATCACCGCGGGGTTGTCTACCAAACCCCCCAAAATTCTACAATAGAAAAGGAAAATAAACCAATAATGAACACCAAGAAACACATCCTCCTTCTTGCGTCATATTCCTCAGTATTGAGGGTCGTGACCACCCTTCTGCATCACCTTCTCTCTAACGATCTTTCTTTAGCTGTTTTCTGTCTCTGGCGGTGTGGAGGGCGTTGTAAACTGTAGAGTCAAGAGCGGTGCGGATCTGGTCAGACCAACGCATTGGGCTGCGTCCACGAGTCCTTTTCCCATCCACTTTACCGGTCACGATGAGCCTCTCGATGTTTAATCGTCTATCCTTGCAATGTGATCGAAGTATTCTAGAACTCTGCGTAGACACTCGGATGACAGCCGCGAGGAGATTTTGAGTTCTCGCAATATGGAGACGTTAGTCCGAAATGCTGTCCAGGGGATACGGAGTATCTTTCTCCAGCATCACATCTCGAAGGCGTCGATGCGTTTGCGGTCTGCAGCTTTCAGTATCCAAGTCTCAGTGCCATACCAAAAGATCGAGAAGACCAAAGTCCGTACCAGTTTGGTTTTAGTTTTTACGGAAATGTTACGATCTCGCCATATTTTGCCAGAATGAGACATGGCGCTCTTAGCCATGCCAATTCTCCTGCGCACTTCCTTCTCGCATGAACCATCGTTACTTATGCTGGACCCCAGGTAGGTAAAGTTTACTACTGTTTCTAGGCCCAACGCGCCAGTGAGTTCCAACTTCCCAGATCTATCCACCACCATGACCTTGGTTTTGGACCTGTTTATCGAAAGTCCCATCTCCTCGCTAATCCGCTCCATTCGGTCCAGAAGTGCAGCCATTTCCGACTCATTTGCTGCAAGAAGATTAGTGTCAGTGACTCTTGCGCATCGAACGCGCGCGCACGTTCGTCCGTGTTACAACTTATATATATATCGTTATATGTATATCGTCACCGTTCGGTGTTATTCGGGGATACACGCTTGTTCAGTTAAAACAAATTTCCAGTGGTTCTCAAACTACTATCGCGATGTTTACCTGCCCGGATTGCAATACCCACCACACTGATGGCCCGACCTGCAGTGCTTGCAAAAGTCAATATGACTTTGGATGTGCTGGGATTACTGAAGCTGGTTATAGGCGTCTAGGGGAAAGGAAGAACAGCTGGCGTTGCCCTAAGTGCAAGTCAAGTCCATTACCTTCTCCTGCCCCAATCTCTCCGGTACCAAGTCAATTGGATAAAATGCAAGAACAGTTGAACCAAATCGTCTTTCAGTTGGCTCCTTTGGCTACTCTTGTTGAGGATGTCAAGTTGATCAAATCGGATGTCAACAATCTAAAGGACTCTCTTGAAATGGCTCATGGATTGATCAAGAACTTCTCAAGTACCATTGACTCCTTGGAAGAACGAGTGTCTTTAGTGGAGAAAGTTGCCACCCAGATTCCAACTCTTCAGGCTGAGATAACCAGACTAAACCGGGAATTGGACGAAAAGGATCAATGGGCCAGGGCGAATAATGTTGAAATTCGGGGGATCCCACAAAAAAGGAATGAAAACCTTTATGAAATAGCCCAGAAAATCGGAAGTTTGTGTGGTTTTCCCATAAAAAAGGAACAAATAAATTATATTGCCCGGGTACCTACACTTGCACCTAATGCAGAGAAACACATAATAATAGCTTTTAATAATCGCTATATTAAGGAAGAACTGGTCGCGTCTGCACGTAAAAGTAAACAACTCACTCTTTCCAATATGGGGTTCTCATCTACCGGTAACTTTTACGTAAACGACCATCTAACGCAGCGGAACAAGAAACTGTTGAGTAAGGCGAGATCATTGGCAAAAGAACGGAACTTTCAGTACATATGGGTGAAACATTCAAAAATCATGGCCAGGAAAGTGGACGGTTCTCCAGTATTTTTTATAAAATGCGAAAACGACCTTGCGAGGATAATTTAAGATACTTTAATTTTAATTTAACTACTTTAATATTTACAATTTATAAAACCTATGTAAAAAGTTTGAGAACCACATTCTGTTCTAAGCGGGGCTATTGTGTTGTGATTTATGACCAGTGTTTTAAAGGTGTCAACAAGTTAACGCACATATCTATGCAATACTCAATGGCATTCTCGTACTTACTGACGCGCCTACTCATACTTATAGCGGTCGCTTTCGCGCGCACACTTAACTACTTAAGATTGAATATGTATTTGCATCTATGTCGGTTTCGATACACGGTACGGACGTCAGTCAAACGAAATAGTTGTGGGTTTACCTGCAATGTTAAAATAAATAAGCGTTATTATATTTCTATTATAATTATGATCCGATTGTTGCGTTTTATAGTTATGGTATACTATTTGACACGTTTTTATCTATCTCTTATACAAATATTATCTGTGCTTGGCTCTTTGCGTGTCGTGTTATTGAATTCGCGACAATCATATCGTCCTGTTTTTATGTTATGTGGGTTTGAGTGTGTCAATTTGACGACGCGTACATTCTTGAGCTACTCACCGTGCGAAATATTTAACAATATAACATTTTCAATTAATTGGCTGCGCTGTAGTTTATGTTTTTGTTTTATTGATGGCTACTTCTAATTTAAGTGTGTACTATCAAAATACTCGGGGACTGCGCACGAAGACGCACATATTTAAACGTAATCTCCTTCTTTCATTATATGATATTGTATCGTTGACTGAGACGTGGTTATTGGAGGGTGTATGTGATAGTGAGTTGTTCGACGAAAGGTATGTTGTCTGGAGACGGGATAGGAACTATGTTGCGACGGGGGAAAGATACGGTGGCGGCGTGCTATTAGCTGTTCGTCGTGAGTATGCTGCGGTTGAGCAGCCCGATTGGCGCTCGTCGGCTGAGGATATTTGGGTCACCATAACATTAAAAAATAATAGTCCTATCAGTAGATCACATCGACTGCATGTATGTACTTTATATCTTTGTAAAGAAAAGTCAGGTAATTCTTTCAATACGCAACTGCAGAATTTCACCGAAAATCTTTCCTTTATTGTTAACGCCCACCCTCAGGATGCGTTCCTGATAATGGGCGATTTTAACTTAAGTCATATCAATTGGTCAGGCGATTTAGGTTCTCTACAGCCTAGTGGGATTAATGGTGAATCTCAGGTATTCTTTTTCGATACCTTATCCGAATGTGACCTCAACCAATATAATTTAAACAGGAATGCAAATAACAGACTACTGGATTATATATTATGTAACTATAAGGTAACGGTAACATCATGCACAGACCCGTTGGTACCGGAAGATAGTCATCATAAGTCGTTAGATATAGTCCTCGATTTTACCAAGGAGTGTTTATTGAAAAGTAAAACCAGACTTAAATATTATTATAATAAAGCGGACTACGGAGCCATAAAAACTTTCTTAAATAACATAAATTGGCAAACATGCTTAAATAATAATACATTAGAGGACGCAGTACAATTATTTTATAAACACCTATATGATGTCATTGAGCAGTATGTTCCACACAAATTAATAGCCTCTGACTCTTTCCCACCTTGGTATTGTGCTCCTTTAAAGAAACTTCTCAAAGAGAAGTTCAAATTCTTAAAAAAATTTCAAATATATGGTAATACTAGTGACCATGATACTTTTTGTCTTCTTCGTGAGCGTGCCAAACGATTGGAGAAAGAATGCTACTTAAAATATATAAAACACGCGGAAGATGCAATAATTAAATGTCCCAAGTCTTTTTGGTCGTTTATTAAGTCAAATAAAAAGGGATCGAACTCACTCCCATCAACTATTCATTATAATGGTGTTCCAGCTGATACTGGGGATGAAATATGCGATGTGTTTGCTTCTCATTTCCATTCAAACTTTCTACCTCCGTCTACATACTCTTCTTCAATACCCATGTCTATTGATAACAACGCACCAAGCAACATAGGTAGTATAGAAGTCACTGCTGACCTGGTTCTTAAATTATTAAAATCTTTAGATTTAAGTAAGGGTGCAGGGCCCGATAATGTGGTACCATTATTTATTGTCTCTTGTGCTACGTGCTTAACTGAACCTCTTGTTATTCTTTATAAAAGGTCTATCTCGGAAGGACTTGTACCTAAAATATGGAAATCTGCATTTATCACACCCATACATAAGAGTGGTAGCAAGAGTGATGCTAAAAATTATCGCCCCATTTCCAAATTATGCATCTTTGCTAAGATACTGGAAAAAATCGTATATACACAAGTTTATGAGAGTATCTCACCAACTTTGATCACGGAGCAGCATGGTTTTGTAAGCAAGCGGTCAACTTTATCTAATCTGCTGTCTTTCACAGAGTTTACGACGTCTAGCATGGATGCTGGTGGACAGGTCGATGCAATTTTTACTGATTATAGTAAAGCGTTTGACCGAATCGACCACAAAATATTACTACAGAAGTTACTCCAAGCTGGCATCCATGGAGACTTATATCGGTGGTTTGTTTCGTACATTGAAAATCGATCGCAGGCAGTGGTTGTGAATGGGTACTGTTCTAAATGGAGCATCGTCCCTTCTGGGGTACCGCAGGGTTCTTTGCTTGGGCCCCTTCTTTTTAACATATTTATAAATGATGTCACTCAATGCATTAAATACTCACAATTACTCCTTTATGCTGACGACATGAAAATTTTCAAAAAAATCACCAGCTTTGAAGACTGTCAGCTTCTCCAAAATGATTTAGATAGTTTCGAACAATATTGTTTAATCAATAAATTAGACTTAAATGTCAAAAAATGTTTTTTTATAACCTTTACTCGTAAAGTCAAAATTATTAAATTTAAATATTTTATCAAAAGACATGAGTTAGAACAGGTAGACTCAGTACGGGACCTAGGTGTCATTCACGACTCCAAGCTAACTTATGAAAGACATGTAGATCATATTGTCAAAAAAGCTTACAGGACCATGGGCTTCGTCTTGAGAGCCAGCTCTCAGTTTTCGAACTTGAAAGTACTTAAAATTCTTTATTGCTCTTTGGTGCGCAGCGTTCTTGAGTATTGTTCCCAAGTGTGGAATCCTCTCTACAATATTTATATAGATAGAATTGAATCCATTCAACGTAGGTTCCTGAAACACTTGCAATATAAGTCTAAAACATATGACCCCAATTATGAGGCGA
The DNA here is from genome assembly GCA_964057195.1 of Orthosia cruda. Taxonomy (NCBI): domain Eukaryota; kingdom Metazoa; phylum Arthropoda; class Insecta; order Lepidoptera; family Noctuidae; genus Orthosia; species Orthosia cruda. The sequence continues at coordinate 49,050,239 of OZ059826.1, read as the reverse complement.
GATGTCGAAGACACCATATCTTACCATTGTACCAAAGAAGAAAGTTTTCGGATATTGCGTGCCTTGTTAAAATCGCGCAGAATCACATTGACTCACCGGATTTACTATCTCAAGTTAAACTTAAAGTCCCAAATAGAATGACGAGACGTAAAGCATGTGTGGACGTGCCTCAGAGTTCTTCAAACTACAGGCAGAATTCATTTTTTGTGAGGTCCGCTAGAGAATTTAATAAACTTGTTGACTTTCCTGAACTGGATTTGTTTAATTCAAAGCCACGCGTTTTCAACAGAACATCAACGAAATCATGGTTTGGTTCTCTGACTTCAACATAATTTAGTTATTAAATATACTTACTCTAAATTTCCCTTTTTCAAATTTTCAAATTTTGCTTAATATTAGGTTATTTACATTACCTGTTATATCACTAAAGATTGATAACAAGCTTTCTAGATGTTTAAATGCGGAAACATGTAAATGGTATTCAGTTGTTTATATCTGTTTCTACTCTGTATGAATACACTGTATGTTTTCCTAATAAAATAAAATAAAATAATAAAATAAATAAAATAAAATAAGCGTAGCGCAGGTTAGTGATTTTCACACCACCAATTGTGATGCCTCCCTCCCAATTTTCGAAGGTGCGTCTCATAATGTGCTCTCCATAGGCGTTGAATAGAATGGGCGACAAAATACATCCCAGGCGTACTCCTTGAAAAAATATAAAGGGTTTTGAGGCTGTTCTATCGACTCTTATGACTCTCTGGCTTGAGCCATACAGGGTGCGAAATAGGACGATGAGATGTTTTGGTACTCCAAGTTCTTGTAGGACTCTCCATAAGCAACCCCAGTTTACAAAGTCGAAAGCCTTGCTATAGTCGACGAAAAACATTATCACTGGCGTATCAAACTCGTATGCCTTCTCAATGAGCTGCGTGACATTGAGAATCTGCTCTCGAATGCCCTTGCCCTTTACCAAACCTGCCTGCTCCTGTGGAATTTGCCAATCCAGGTAGTAGCGGATGCGACTGTTAAGAATATGGAGCAAGATTTTGCTGGCATGTGAGATGAGGGACAAGGTTCGATAATTGCCGCAGGCCTTGGTTGACCCTTTCTTGTGCAGCGGAAGAATTACGGACTCCGACCAGTTCTGCGGCCAGTCACAGTTTTGCCAGACGTGTGAGCAAATCTTTAATAGTGTCACTACACCCATATCACCCATAGCTTTAAGCACCTTTGTCGTTATTTGGTCGCATCCTGGCGCCTTCTTTATCTTGAGAGACTGTAGAGCAGCAGATATTTCGGAATGAAGAATCATGGGTTCCAGTTCTAGATAACCCCAGACCGGGATAGCGCCTAGCGTTGACTGTGGATCTGTGTACAACTGCTCACAGTAGGCACGCCATCTTTCAGCAATGCGGTCGAGCTCGTGTAGTACAGTGCCATCGGCATCTTCTATGACCCAAGATTTAGCTTTGAACTGTTTGGAAAGGACTCTAACTTTCTTAAAAAGGTCTGCAGTTTGTATCTTGTTCGAATGTCTCTCAATGCCCTCAATGAAGTTGTTCCTGTCAACTGGCTTGGATAGCTCTGCTAAGCTCGGAGTATTCAGCCATTATTGCACGTTCCTGCAAACCCCTAGTTTTTAAGTCCTTTCTGCGATGTATGAGCACCCACGAATGATCAGAGATCCAGCATTTTTCTTCTGCTCTTGCTTCTTCTTCTTAGAGACCTGGTACAGCGCATCATTGATATGACCCTTCAAGTGTTCCCATTGTATGTCAGCGTTAGCGTGTTCATGCGTGGGACAATCCTTAGTTTCGCCTCTAACGCTTCTCGGAAGATTGGTTGTTCAGAAGGATCCAAGCTTCTGGGCTTTGGTGGTTGACGTCTAGGCGCCTTTAAGCGCAGCGAGAATTTGGCTACAAGTAGGTTGTGATCAGAGCCGCAATCCGCGCCGGGAAAGGTCTTTACATTTGAAACTGAGGATCTCCAGCGGGTGTCTAGAATGATGTAGTCGATTTGATTTCTTTGCCTGTCGCCTGGAGATCTCCAAGTGTACAAACGTCTTGGATGATGTTGGAAGTACGTGTTCATAATACTGAGATTTATGTCTATACAGAACTCGATCCTATTTTCACCTCGTTCATTCCTAGTGCCAAGTCCAAATTTTCCAACTGTGCTTCTGATATGATCATCAGCAAGTGTACTACCGACCTTCGCATTCCAGTCACCAAGGAGCATTTTAATTTCTCGACTAGCAATTAAGTTCAACGTTTCCTCCAGTCTCCCACAAAAGTCTTCAATTACCTCATCTTGAGCTTGTGCCGTCGGTGCGTATATTTGTACAATGTTCAACACACACGGTTTGGTGTTCAGTTTTATTGTCAACATTCTATCAGACACCGGGTTATAACCTAGGACATATTCGTTCATGTGTGGTGGCAATATGATTCCGACCCCATTCCCACTCGAATCCTCGCAGTCTGAGAAGTACATGGTGTTCCCTGCCGCAGTGGTGAAGTGACCGTTACCACGCATATGTGGTTCACTGACGCCTAGTATGGAGATATTATGTGATTCCATTTCCTTCTCTACGATGGTCAGTTTACCCGCCATTAGCAGGCCTCGGACGTTCCAAGCGCCAATACGATGATGGTTTCGTATTGAGATCTTCTCGATCTTAGATGTTGTGGACTTGTGGCACCGACAGTAGCCTCTCTTCCCTCTGTAGCCTGTTGATTCACCCCAGGGGAAGCTTCGGTCGCCAATTTCACACCATCCAGCCGGGGTACTGGGTGGCGCCGATGATTAGTCGGGTCACCCAACATACTTACTCTCTCTGTTTCTGATTCCATAAAGGGGGTTTTCATGGGAAGATAAGCGCGTTGGGTTCCCACGTCCTTCCACGTCAGTCTTTTAGAGGGTATTTAGATCCTCACGGTCACTGGTTACCGCTCCGAGACTTCACATAGCAACATTGAATTCAAGCGCTAAACAACATTAATTGGGATATTCTTGGCATTAGTGATGTACGGAGATCGAAAGAAAATATTGAAGAGCATAAAGAATACATAATATACTATAAAAATAAAATACCAGGAATATACGGCGTGGGCTTCTTAATCAAAAAATACCTAAAAAATAGCATAATAGAATTTAAAGGAGTTTCAGACAGGATAGCAGTCTTAAACATTATACTACCTGGTCACAAACACCCGACATTAATAGTCCAAGTATACGCTCCTACTGAGGTAGCGAAAAAGGAAATTAAAAATAGCCTTTATAACACCATTATCGTAATGGGAGATTTTAATAGCCAAATTGGCCAAAGAGGAAAGAGCGAAGTTAAAATACTTGGACCCTATACAACCGGCAAGCGAAACCATAATGGACAAAGATTGATAAACTACGCGTTAGAAAACAACTTACATATTATGAATATTTTTTATAAAAGAAAACCTAAAAGAAAATGGACGTGGGAATCTCCCAACGGCCAAATAAGAAATGAGATAGATTTCATAACTACAAATAAACCGAAGCTTTTCTTAAACGTGAAAATCCTCAACAATTTTGACTATTTTACTGATCACAGATCACTCCGAGGTCAATTACACCTAAATGAACCTAAAAATTCTAGGAAATATATACAAAATACGAAACAACCAATCACACTACCATTACCAAGCCATGTTTTAGAAACCCTAAAAACAAAATTAATACCAATAGGTGAACTAAGAACAGTCCAGGAAAGATATGATACCTTAGAAGAAGAATTAAAAGGAACTAATAAAATCCTAGAAAAAGACAAACCATTTAAAGATAGAATAGGATCTAAAGCAAGAAGATTAATAAAACAAAGAGCACTTTTATTTAAGAACAGGAAGAACAATAGACAAAACATAACTATATTAAGTAAAGAAATATACACTGAAATAAGGAAATACACAAAAAACTAAGTTAATACAACTCCACGTAACAAAATTAGGTGGAATCAAGAGTGCGTGAAAGGAACTTCAAGACCACACAAACTGGATTACGAACATAACACAACACAAAACTCAAAAACATAAATCTAAAAGAAACTAAATATTAAATACAGCAACTGCTTTCTATCGCGATCTTTATCATGAAGAACCAATAACATCTATTACAGGTAGCGAAACAGTTATGGGTACCGAAGAAGAACCAGTTCCTAATATATTAAAAGATGAAGTTATAAAAGCCATCAAATCACAGAAAAGAGGAAAAGCACCCGGCGAAGATAACATCTCAAATGAACTTTTAAAAGAAGTATCAGAAACTATCCTGGAAACACTAACAAACCTTTTTAACAAAATTGTAAGAATTGAATACATACCTCTTCAATGGACCACATCTGCAATAATCTTATTTCACAAGAAAGGGAGCGGATAACAAAGCCCATAGACGAGAATCAACCGGAAGAATAGGCAGGGTTTCAAAGTGGCTTTTCAACCATCGACCATATCCATACCATCAAACAAATGAGCCAGAAATTCAATGAATATGGAATAAAGTACTACCTAGCATTTATAGACTACAATAAAGCATTTGATTCGCTGAAACATGAGAAAATATGGGAAGCCCTCACCGCACAATGGATCCACAGTAAATACACTAACATAATAAAAAACATATACAAAAATATGACAGCTAAAATACGCACAGAAAACGCATTAGGAAAGGAGTTAGACAGGGAGATCCCTTATCACACAAACTGTTTTTGGCAACACTAGAACATATATTTCGACAACTGGAATGGAGTATTACTAAACCATCTAAGATTCGCAGATGATCTTATAATAATATGGGGTGATCCAAACACTGCACGTTATGATTGAACAACTGATAAACGAAAGCGAAAAGGTAGGACTATCTATAAATACCAGTAAAACAAAGTAAATGACAAATTACGTGAAACCGGTGTCTATACAAAAAAAAATACGTTGCTTTCATAAACAACCTTGTTTAATATTAGTAGTACATAAGTAGTTATTAGATAAATGTAACATATATGATTGTTAATAAAGACTTTTATTATTATTATGGTATGTAAACTTAAGTTTCTCAGGTAAGAACCTGGTGTTTTTATAGGATCTCACGGGTGTGAACCAAGGTGAAATTCCAAATTTTTTATTTGAACTGGTAAATTATTTTGCACTGCACTCAAATTGTAATCTAAATCTAACTGTTAAAAATTTCTAACTATTCGGCAAGTGTTTAATATTGTAGCTTTTTGTAGTGTTAGGTATGTGTATTTTGATAGATTGAGAACATTAAAACTATTGTATATTTGTTTTGGAATAACACCTGTTGTTGATATTACTATTGGGACTATTGTAACTCTATTCATTTTCCAAACTCCGGTAATTTCTTCTTTTAACTCTGTGTATTTCCCAATTTTTTTCCGTGATAGTTTTTTTTATTAGTGTTTGGGACCGCTATATCTATTATGTATGTGTGTTTGTTTTCTTTATCAACAAGTGTTATATCTGGTCTGTTGTTTTAATAGTGTGATCTGTAATTATTGTGCGGTCATAATACATTTTGTATAATTGATTTTCTAAAACAGCTCTAGGTGAATATTTGTAATATAAGGTGTACGGATCTTGCATGAATTTAAGTTTGATTGCAAGTTTTTGTTGTATAATATTAACAAGTTGATTATGCCGGTGAGTATAGTCGTTCTGAGTCAATGTCATACAAGCTCCCGTAATATGTTGTATTGTTTCAGGTTTGCTGTGACATTATCTGCATAAATCGTTTCTAACAGACCTATCTTTTATAATATATTTTCTATAATTTTTGGTATTAATTACTTGGTCTTGAATGGCTAACATAAATCCTTCTGTTTTTGGAAACAGCCCACTTAATTCAAGCCATTTGTTTGAAGCTTCCCTATCAATGTGTGTTTGGAATAGATCGTTAGGATGTCTTCCGTGTAGTCCTTTCTGTCTTCATTTTTTGTGTATCTCTTCTATGTGTCTTGCTTTGTCTCACATCATCATCATCATTGTTTTTTTTTTTTTTTAAGAACGTTGGCCCACACTAGGAATTTCTTCCTGTATCGTGGGTGCGTTTACAAACATATAAACTCACATACATAACACCCAGAGCCGGAACAACTATCTGTAGGTCATACAAATATTTGTTCCGTGCGGGAATCGAACCCGCGACACGCAGCGCAGCAGTCAATCGCTCAACCACTGCGCCAACCGTGCGCCCAGGATTTTAATAGAAAATAGAGGCCCACTGGTATCGTGGACTCCTAAGGTGTTGGTCGAGGCTCGTGGCTATTGAGCCATGGGCTGACACGACTATCGGTACAATGATCGCTGTGTCCACATCCCACATGTCGACAACCTCGCGAGCCAAGTCAAGATACTTGATTTGTTTATTATTCTCGGCTTTCACGAGGTTGTTCCCGTCAAGCGGGACAGTTATGTCAACAATCATTGCACGCCTCTCGATTCGGTCCACCACCACTATATCAGGCTTATTTGCTACAAAAGTCCTGTGAGTGATGATGGACCGATCCCAGTACAATGTGATAGTGCCATTCTCGAGAACTGGGTCGGGCACATACCTGTAGTACGGCACCTCCGATGCCACTAGACTGTATTTCAGAGCAAGTTGCTGATGGATAATCCTGGCTACAAGGTTGTGCTTATACAAGTACTCTTCGTTAGCTAGACGAGTACAACCAGAGATAATGTGGCGGATTGATTCACCCGGGCGGTGACATGCCCGACAAATGTCAACCGTGCCATCCTTCACAATAAATCACCGGTAGTTATTCGTCATAATAACTTCGTCTATAACTGCACAGACAAAACCTTCGGTTTCCCAAAAGAGGTCACCGTAACGTTGCCAGGCTACGGACGCTGATTGGTCTACATCGGACCCATGTAGGGCCCGGAAAAAGCGTCCGTGAAGCTCCTTGCTTTGCCATACCTCCCTGCAGTCGTTAGGGTCAAGCGCTACAGGCTTGCGCCAGTTCTCAATCGCCAAGGAGAGCGGGGTGAGTCCTTTGTCCACTGCTACTACATCTCGATGCATACCCACGTCTTTGTTTAGAAAATATTCCCTGAGATTGCAAATCTCACGGAGGTTTTTGGCATTTAAAAAGCCTCAGCCTCCACACTTCCGCGGGATATACAATCTCATGACCGACGATCGTGGGTGATGCATTCGATATGCAGTCAGCAGTGTATGGACCCGCCTATCCAGGGCGTCGTGTTCCGTTTGAGTCCATTTGAGTATGCCGCAAGAGTACATCAATACCGGCATGACCCAACCGTTGAAGGCGCACACCTTGTTTCCGCCTGAAAGAAGGCTATTGAATACCTTCTTCAGGCGGCCAAAGAAGCGTTCCCTCAACGATTGCTTCATGTCAGTAGTGCTGATACCTTACGCTTCCGACATACACAAATACTTATAGGTTTCGTTTGGAGAGAGGGATCTCTTTGGCTAATGGTCATATCTATAAGGAGTAGCTCCTTAGTAACGCGGGGCCCGTTCCTACATCCATTCTGAGAAACCGACATGATTGAGTTATCGTCGACGTGTTTATTAATTTTAACTCTCAAAATAGATGTAAGAACATTATAGACCGTTGGTAAACATGTAATAGGTCTATTATTTTTGGGTTCCGCGGTACTACCAGACTTGTGGAGCAGGTGGGTTATTCCTGTTGAAAGGAACTTGGGTAGCGAACCAGAAACCAAGGCTGCCTGGTACTGAGATGCCAAACGAGCGGAGGACCTTTGTAGCCACTTGATCCAGAAGTTGTGCAGCCCGTCTGGCCCTGGAGATTTCCAGTTCGGCATCGAAAGGACTGCACGGGCTACATCTTGGGGGCTGATCTTGATACGGTTCGTTAGGAGACTCGTTCGAACTCCCGAGTCCATTCACCTTCGGTGTGACTGACAGGCACCGACCAGATGCTGCGCCAGAATGAACACATAGCGTCATCATCCGGCAGGCGCGTATCAGTCACACCTTGGTCGGGTCGCTCCCAAACCCGGTAAACCCACCTTTCATTACTTTGGAATGTACGATTCTGGGTGTATCGCTCCACTCTCCGCCTGAACCTACGAATACGGTTTGCCCATGCAAACACTTTTTGTTTCAGGAAGTCGATGCGCTCTGTGACATGGGATATATAGTCTCAGGGGTTCACATCAGTCCCCGAAAACGCCCGTCCACAAAGCGTATCACTCTTGGGCGATTATTGCCCTCCATGAAACACATTAGTTTGCCGATGAGTGCTCTGGCCCCACCAATTCGACGTTCAATCCTGCACTGCCAAGCCGTTGTGTTTAAACAATTTAATCACATCGAAAGAGTGAATCTGCTAATTATTTTGTATTTTCAAACTAATTATAAAGTAGCGTGATACTGTCATTCGTTGATTTAGTTAATCGTCATCCAAATAAATTTATTTACCTATGTTCTGCAAGATATTTATTCTATCGTATTAGTGCGGTGATGAGTTATCGATAAGCCTGTTAATTATAATGCAGGCCTGTCTAGGAAATTTGTTCTGCTGTAATATGGGGCTTTGATATACAGCAGAACTTATTTATATTTATTTTATTTAGGTTTATTTTTAATTGGTCACCATGCTGGCTTATATCGTGTTACTGAAGTCCAGTAGCTGAAAGACGACCACTGCTGGACAACAGACAAAGCCACTGTCGCCGCCACATTCGGCCGGTTCTGAGCCTATGGCATCTAGCGGAATCTGGCGACTTTCGGACCACTTTTCGGTCTACCTTTAACATTACTATAACTTTTAAATATATAATTTGACAAAACCCTTTGTTGGGTTACTAATTGGCCATTTTAAAACCGCCATGCTGGAGAAACTTAACCTCCAATCCACAATGCTCTGAAAATGTATTCATAATTCTACCGGTTTTTCATCGCCTTTCCCGTTACCTACCACTTCAAAAGGCTAATAGGTCGCTCGATATGTAAAACTATCGATAATTCTGACATCAATTTCCCGCTACACCGAACTGATCGGCTATCCAGGCAGCCTTATTAAAAGTTAATCAAAATTTCTAATTCCGACCGAGCTCAGCTGTAAACTTGGCTGGTTATAATCGGTGCAAACCGGATTCATGTGTGTAAGGGTCAAAGCATACTCGGACAGGGTTGAAGCGAAGTGATGCATAAGCATAGCATACTCAGGCAATAATGTTCGCACTTCTTCGAAACAGGGCTCCGGTCTAGGAGTATGAGAGGGAATGGGTTATGAATTTACCACGCTGGCTCAGTGCATGTTGGTAGATCTTAAAAAAAAATCTAGGACATGGAGCTCGTGGCTAAATAATAACAGCCGTACTGGTCGGTCATCAAGGTTAAGCAACGCTTGACGAAGTCGGTCGGTCGATGGGTGACCATTTCAACATACCGAGTTTCCTCCGTGCCTCGGAAAGCACGTTAAGCCGTTGGTCCCGGCTGTCATTTGAAGACCTTTGACAGTCGTTACGGGTAGTCAGAAGCCTGAGATATGACACCAGTCTTGCCAAGGGGTATCGTGTTACCCAGTTACCGGGTTGTGATGGTCAGATAGGCAGTCACTCCATGTAAAACACTGGCTCTCAGCTGAATCCGGTTAGACTGGAAGCCGACCCCAATATAGTTGGGAAAAGGCTAGGCAGATTGATTGTCGGTTTCCTAACGATTTAAAAAAAATCTTTTATGGACTAAAACATTTTTATAATTATTTGTTGGACGTATTTACATACCAACACAGGTTTGTGTTGGTAAGTAAATACGTCCATCGCGGGTTGAACAGCAGTATGTCAATTGTTTGCCTGCATTTTTTTAAGAGCAATTGTGATAAAATAAATTAAACAAAGTAGTGCGATCCGATGTCCGATGGTATAGCCAACTCCAGAGATGACCATATGGTGAAGCTTACCCTGAACTTGTCAATGACGAAACGCGGACGTGGAAGACCACCTACCACCTTGGTTGACGACAGTTGAACAATGCTTGAAAGAAGCACAATAAGAAGTCAGCTTAGCTCGAGACCATGCAAAGTGGAGAATTAGGATAAGGAAAAGGAGAAAAACAATGCGCCTTCCTGGGTCCAAAATCCACGACCTACGACTAGGGTTACTTTTCGTCCGGCTTTATCTTGACATGTCCAGACATTTGGCCTTTTGTACGGACTTTGTCTGGCCTTCTGGTTTGTCCGGATTTTTCACATGTACCAAATTTTGTTGTTTTTCATACCACCACGGCTACTTGTTTTAAACTTATCAGATCGCAATTTTTTTGTAGTCGGTTTTTAGTTTTTAGACAAATTGTTTGTTCGTTACTAACATGCCCGGACTTTTCAATTTATAATTTTATATCTTTTGTCACGCTAATGTTCGCACGTACTACGAAAATGTACACGTCGCTGTCGCTTCGATTCAACTTTACATTGTAATAATGAGGATCAATATGATATGTAAATTGTTTGTCAGGACTTTTTAATTTTCGTAATGGTAACCCTACCTACGACTCGTTAGTCGGGACCGTAAAAACTGGGCCACCACTGCTGCCAAAGCATATTGAAACTTACCTCCACCATGTAACCATGTACGTTTTTAGTCGCGCGAATGTTGGCACGTCCTACAAACTGTACACGTCGTCCTCGCTTCTATTCGACTTTACATTATAATTCGTCATGATCAATATGACATACATTTTAAAACCGACGCGTCGACCATGCCTCAATGTGCTTTGACCCTATTGATATTGTTTCCTTGTTTGTAATACACACATGCATAGTGTGTTTATTTTTGCATAATGATATCCCTTGTTAATTAAAGTATACGAATGAAACTAAAAACTTACAAAATAATATTATACATTGCGGGGATCTGCTGGATACGGGACGCACGGAACCGGTCAATGAGGCGACGCTTGGAGGATGTCTATATCCAGCAGGATGTCTTTCGGCTAATATGATGATGATGATGTTGATAAGCAAGGTAACAAGTAACCAAAATACTATTTTGCTAGATTTCAAATACATAATACTTAAACGGAAGCCTTTTTACGATGGGGCTAGACAAAACTTACAGGTTGCCACCTGATAGGTGTTATGGTACATAAAATACGAATATAACTTGGTAAAATCCCATTCTATCCTATGTAGTTTTCAGACTTAATGCCATATTCAAAATCAAAATGATTTTTTTTATTTCACATAGGCCTACGTGCCCATCACTTATAAACCGCCGACATAAGGTGCACGGTTCGGGTTGGTCGTTTCCTATGGAGAAGAACCGGCAAGAAACTCCATGGTTACTCTTTTAAAAATGGTTTGGTTTTACAATATTTCCATGTTACAGCATTAGTACTTAGATATGGGGGGACAACGTAGGCCCGACTTATGACAATAAGTCGTAAGGAACTAAAAAAATTAAATAAAAAGATTATATATTATATAAAAACAGTTAACAAATGTTAACTAGCATCTAGAAGGCCTACAATGTTCACACATTTACAAAACAATCGGTAAAAGAATCTATAAAATAATAAAAAAAATAAAAAATAAGTATAACAAGACTAAATTTAACATGTGTTACAAATATAGTTATCAGTGCTGTAACTATTCTTAGCAAAGGGCTACAAAGATGATTGAAAACCATTGTAAAAAGTCTTATTAAAAGAAGGAAAGAAAAAATGAGATTGAGAATAGTTAGAGACATCCACATTATTTGTGCCGTTTACAAGTTTTCAGGGAAGCTGCATGCGCAGAAGGAGCTAAGGCCAAATGTTTTTATCTTCAACGTAGTCCTTCATTTTATTATTAACTTTTTTAATAAGGATACGTTTGATGTAGTTTTTAAACTTTCCATCGGTCAGTTCTATAACTGACTTTGGCAACTTGTTATAAAAGCGTATACTGTTTACAAGAAAAGACTTGCTAGTTTTCGTTAATCTGAATTTGGGTATTACAATTTCGTGCTTACTGCGTGTATTTAAATTATGGAAGTCGCTTCTAGTTTTGAAAATCCCTCGATTTTTACGGACATACAAAATACATTCCAAAATATAAAGTGAAGGTAGAGTCAGTATATCGATCTCTTTAAATTTTTCTCTGAGGGACCTTAGACTGAGAGGACTGAGAGGGCAATTAGACTTTCGTTGACATTTAAGACATCCGTATCTTGCCTATCTATTTTAAAAATTAGCGAAGTATCATCAGCAAATAGAATTATATTCGATAATTTGGCCATCATAAAAGGGAGATCATTAATGTAAACAAGAAAAAGGAAAGGGCCGAGAATTGAACCTTGGGGCACGCCCATCTTGACCAGAGACCCGGAGGACGTCGCCCCATTAACATTTACTTTTTGCTGTCTGTTTGATAAATAGGAAAGCACGAGATCAGCAGATTTTCCACGAATTCCGTAGTGGTGTAATTTACAGATCAGTGTGTTGTGTTCGACGCAGTCGAAAGCTATTGAGAGATCACAGAAAATGCCAATGGCATCCTGGGATCTCTCCCAAGCTTCCAAGATGTGGCTGATGAGTTTTACTCAATGCTGGAAGCACAGATATAGGTCTATAATTAGAAGGATCACTCTTACAGCCTGTGTTTCATTAAGTCAGGAAAAGTGCCGCTGACCAAATATTGATTGAATATACCTGTTAGGACAGGAGCAATAGAGTTAATAATATCTCCAAGAACCCTAACGGATATCCCCCACAAGTCTTCAGTATTCTTTGTATTGAGACTTTTGAACGCATTTTTAATTGTATCAATACATATTGGTTTAAATTTAAAGGTTGGTATGTCTTTAGTAAAGTTTTCTTTAAGAAGAGCTTCAGCTAATTTAGATAAGGAAGGAAGAGACTTCGTAACCTATAACGGAATGTTGGTAAATAAATTTTCTAATGTCTCAGCGACCTCTTGCCTATCAGAAATGGTTTGATTAGTTATTTTCAAAGACAACTCATTCTGATCGCGTTGTTGTATCTTTCCAGTTTCTCTATTAATTAATTGTCACACAGTTTTTATTTTATTATTAGAAACACCAATTTTGTTAATTATTATTTGAAATTTTGCTTGAGCGCAGACTCTTTTGAATATTTTGGAATAGTTTCTAACATAAGTGTGAAAAACTTGAACGGAAGTCAAAGATTTTTCGTAATATAATTTATATAAGATATCTCGGCTTTTTCTTATGCCCACAGTGGCCCATTCACTAAATTTCGATTTGGAATTGTTGACTTTAACTGTTTTTACAGGACACGTTTTATTGAATAACGCTTTATGGGATTTAATAGGATATTTCTTTACCTTCATATTTACATCCTCATTATTTTTATTTATAAATACTTAGAAATTATATTACAAAATAATTTATTATTTAATTTGTTTTTTTTTCACGTTTTATTGAATTTTTGGCAAACTGTTGAAAACAACGTGCCGTAATTTATATTGGAATCGTTTGAATCAAAACTGGCTTTACAAAGGTTGCTAAAAACATTATTATTAAAAGAATTTAATTTATTTTTAGTAAGTGGTCTTAATCGAATTGATTTAGCTAGGTTAATTTTTTTATTTGACTCAAAAGATACTAGTTGACCAGTATGGTCTGACCTAACGCCAATAATTAAAAACGAATTTTTTACTTTACAATTAATGAATACATTATCTATGCAAGAAGCTGAAGTTGCTGTTATTCTTGTTGGTTCATTTAATAAATATTTTAGGTTAAATAATTTAAATAATTAAATTAGCTTACATTTTTCAGGCGAGTTGACTAACAGATCTATATTTAAGTCACCACAAATAAAAACTAATTTATTATCTCTGAAAAGTTTACTTAATAATTCTTCCATTGTAATCAAAAACAATGACAAGTTTGATACTGGTGGTCTGTAAACGCACAAGACAGTAGGTATAGTAAGTAAAGTATTATTAGAAAAACTGGATAATACTGTTAAATCACTAAACCTAGTCTCAGTTAAATTATCAATAACTGAGTGTATATTAAAAGCTAACAATTAAGCTAATAAATGTCGACTATTTTTGGGAAGAAACATATGGTTCCCAATCAAAACAAAATCACTAACAAAATTGTTGGTGTCAAACAAGAAACGGTCACTATGACGACAAGATAAAATATGCATTAGGCTATTCAAACTAGAAATGTATTACATTTTCATGTACAAGTAACTTGCCAGAATAGGGCAATGCACATAATATTAATTTGCCTAATCTTAACTTAAGTAGGGTGTCAATACCATTAACTATGTTCCATTTTGTTATACTAAGGCTATTTCCAATAAGAAGTACTACAGTAGTTTGCTCATTCAATTGTGTCTGTTGAATTTTATGAATAAGCTCATTCAATTGCAGTTTATGATAACAATGGTTCACTATTGTATGATATATATCATACGAGATTGCAGTGCCACTAATACAGTTTAGTATCCTTTATTATCCCCGGCCAACGTTTTGGAATACGCCCAATAAAAATAAAATTCCCAATAAAAATTCACTTAAACACGAAATTTTAAATTTTCACGTTACGATGTTGTTCGTCACTGTGCAACAATGTTACATCTACCTCTAACAGTTTTGTTTACTTAGAATTTTATTGAAGGTGAGCTCAGGTTTATTTTTGATCGTATATGCAAGGGAATGTAGATCTAATGATGTTGTGTTGTTAGAAATTGGAAGTCACTGTCGGCAAGTAATGGCCGATCGTGACACGAATAGCATTTGAATTTCCACTATAGATACACTTTATATACTGGTGTACGCAGAAAAATTTAACACGGTCCCCCCTTAATTTTCTTTTGTGGGAAAGAAAAACGTGATCGTAATACTTATAGTGTTTGCCTTTGGATCGGGATTCGTTATTTTTGTACTTTTTTTATTTAATTCTGTAAGTTGGTAACGCCTTTTTTGTTAGTCCGCTTTGGTTAAACCTCTTGGGGTTTGTGGAAAATTGTTCCTTTTTTGAATATGTGATGTTCTTTTTTGTTCTCTTAATAAACAGTTTTCTCTTGGGGTTTGTGGAAAATTGTTCCTTTTTTGAAAATTTGATATTCTTTTTTGTTCTGTAAATAAACAAAAAAAAAATCAAACAGATTAGAGTGCTAATCAAGGTTTATTTCAAGAAATAAAAACAATGAAGCGAAAATTCAAAGTCCTTAATTGTAACCAAATTCAATTTAAACTTTAAAATTTTCTACCCAAAATGTTCAGTTACAAAACCCTAACGTATTCCAATATAATTGGAAACGTCAATCAAATAAAAAAAAGACTTAAAAATCTCAGTATAGTTTCGTTTCTCAAAACGCTGGGGCCAGATTAAATCGTGTTACCATAACAAACGAAACGACAGTAAACCTTTGAACCCAATCAATATTCATCCTCGGAGACTGCAAATTTAAAATTTCCCTCATCATGACTGGTAAATTGGCAAATAATTTAATAAAAACTGAATTTTGTATTTGAATTACTGGTTTATCCGCGGCTTCGCGTGTCCCGCAAGAATCGTGTGTATCTATACTAATATTATAATATAATAAGCTGAAGAGTTTGTTTGTTTGTCTGTATGAACGCGCTACTCTCAGGAACTGGTTGGAATTCAAAAATAATAAATAAAGTTCTAAAAAAATGTACACGACAGCATATGTCTATCTTTTAAGATTGACTCACTATGACTTTTTTTTATGATAATCTAATTTGTTCATTTGCGAATGAGTTTTATCAACATCTATACTAATATTATAAAGCTGAAGAGTTTGTTTGTTTTTAGGCTATCCAACTAACTTCCTACCCTGGTAGGTAGTTAGATAACCAGTTGGCGGGAGCGAAGCCGCGGGGGTCAGCTAGTTTCTAGATAATAAGCTGTTGCAATCAGCGATAATGTAGCCATCAATCAGTAAAAAAAACATAATTGGGTCAGAATTTCATAGATTACAAACTTAGAAATGAAAACACAAACCAATTAATTTAACCTTTTTACAACATTTGTTAGAAAAACCATTATTCGAACACAAGTTCTAATTAAGAATAAAACAAAATCCAACCATAAACAGTGATGGGTCTTTTTTAATTTCCCCTACTACCCACGAACAGCAAAAAGGTCCGCCATATAGAGGTTTTTGGAGGGAAAAATCGAATAAAGGACAATAGGAAGGCCGGTCTATATCATAATCATATTTTTCTCGCACAAAGGAGTTCTTAAGTAAATTTGGACTGGTAATAAATGAAAGTCAGGACCACATAAAGCATGGTTTTTATTTTTTCCCTTCGTGTTGCCAGCTGAGATTTTTGCGCGGGAATTTTCGTGCCATGGCCGATTTTTGGACAGCGTGATAAAGGAAACAAATTACATGATAGATTATTCAGTTTGAGACGTGTTGACCCATACAGTTTAATAGCTATGAATTTAAGATTTGTTTTCTCTTTGTTGATAGAGTTTGTGTTGTTTATATCGATTAAAAAGTGTTTGTACACTTGATTGTAAATGTTTTTATTTGTATTATAAGAATAAAGCAAAATAAACTGAGCAGTGCCCGATGCATTCGTTATCCAAGTATTTTCTAGTCATGTCCTTTGACTTGACTCAACTTTGAATCATCAAATTGATAGTTAGTCAAATAGATAGGCAACGTGGAAAGTGATTAAATCTATCACGTATACTAATGTTTAAACCCGATCCACTCGTGAACTTCTGCGTGATTCGGTCGACGTTAAAACATCGGTAAACAAAGTCAATGAGTTCTTTGTCAGCATAAATGATAAATGATTTTATTTCCGTAAGTTGGTTTGTACAAACACTTTTACATGTCGAACATATTTTTAAAACTGAGGTCGGCGTTTCCTATCTGACTACTCTGAGAAGAAAGGCCGAAACAAACTCAGAGGTCACGGTCTCTTTTAAAGTCCTGACAAAATCTTGATTAGATCATGTGAAGACCATGTAGACTGATGTCTGAAATGGTCTTTTGAGGAAAGAACCAGCCAGATTGAGTGGACCTGTCCAGTCAGTGCACGCATTTGTGAATTTAAGGAGCTCAACGATTCGACGAACAATACCAAAGAAAGGACATTCGGGTAGGCCGCATAAACTACTCAAACTGCCAGACCATGATTAAAAACTAAGATAAATTTAAATAAAAACAAAAAAAATATATATATCCACATAGTCTTCACATTCACAATAAATTAAATAAAATAATATAATACTTTAAAAAGTAAATATTCTTGTCATTGCAAGAAAACCAAAAAAAAATTTATAATAACAAAATGCATAGTGCAAAATATAATAAAAAAACAAAATTAATTGGAGCAGCTCAATCCCAAGCCTTTTTGTCCTCAATGTAATCTTTTGTTGTATAAAACGCTTTCTGGCACAACTTACGTTTAATGAAAGATTTGAATTTATTAAGACTTAGATCTTGTACGTGGCTTGGAAGCTTATTATAAAAGCGTACACATTGACATCTAAACGAGCCACCTATTTTCTTGAGCCTTGTTGTAGGTACTACAAATTTGTGTTTGTTCCTAGTATTTATGTTACGGATATCACTGTATTTTTTAAACAATTTCATATTTTTATGGGCATATAAAAGATTTACATAAATATACTGAGAAGGCACAGTCATTACATTAATCTCCTTAAATTTCTCTCTGAGAGAGTGTCTCGGGCTTAATTTATAAATTGATCGAACAGCTCTTTTCTGCAAAACAAAGATAGTCTTGATGTCGGCGGCATTTCCCCACAACAGAATACCGTACTACATTACACTATGAAAATAGCTAAAGTATACTAAACGGGCTGTCTCTATGTCAGTTAAATTACGAATTTTTCTAACAGCATATGCTGCGGAGCTTAGCTTCTTTGACAATTTATCTATATGTGGCACTGAAGCTTAGCATCCGAAGTTAAGCCTAAGAATACTGTGCTATTTTCAGGATTCAATTCTTCGCCCTT
Source organism: Orthosia cruda (assembly GCA_964057195.1). Taxonomy (NCBI): domain Eukaryota; kingdom Metazoa; phylum Arthropoda; class Insecta; order Lepidoptera; family Noctuidae; genus Orthosia; species Orthosia cruda. Next base: position 49,032,243 of record OZ059826.1, on the reverse strand, counting down.
TATCAACACATCAGTTTTCACCTGCCTAACGTGAGGTAGGGTAAACTTAATGCATTTGGTTTTTTTTTCATTAAGAAGTAAATTATTAACATTGAACCAGTGAACTACTTTTGAGATCGCGCTATTTACATCGTCAGTAACCAGCTGCTGACGTTTAAGTTTAAACAAAAGTGAAGTATCATCCGCAAACAACACTATATCATGGTTATCCTTTATGAGGTAAGGCAAGTCATTAATATAAATAAGAAACAAGAAAGGACCAAGAATCGAGCCCTGCGGGACTCCCATTGTTACCATAGATCCAGGAGATCTTTTTCCATTAACGTCAACGGTCTGAATCCTATTACTCAAATATGAAGTAAGAAGATCCAGAGCGCTGTTCCGGATCCCGTAGTGGCGGAGTTTCCTGATTAGCGTTTCATGAAAAACACAATCAAATGCCTTGGACAAATCACAAAAGATTCCCAAGGCATCGCACTTATCTTCCCATGCATTATAAATATGTTCTAAAAGCTCAACACCGGCATCAGTAGTTGAACGACCCCTTGTAAAACCGAACTGTCTGCTATGTAATAATTTAAGTTTATTAAAAAATCTTTGCAATTGCTCTAAAATTAATTTCTCAAATATTTTGCTAAACGCAGGTAGTACTGAAATAGGTCTATAATTTGTAGGGTCTGATGTACTACCTGATTTAAACAAAGGTATTATTTTACTATTTTTCATAAGGTCAGGAAACTCCCCACAGTCGATACAATTATTAAAGATAATAGCTAAACTAGGTGCGACAATGTCAATAATAGTATTAGCAACTTCTACAGAATGACCCCACAGATCTGTAGTCTTTTTAACATTTAAAGTGTGAAAGGTTTTAATTATGTCTTTACAAGTAATATGTTCAAAAAGAAATTCCGAATTGCAAACATTAACATTTTCTTTTAGCAAAGACTCAGCAACAGAAGGTGATGAGTTTAAGTATTTAGTAGTTGAAATGGGAATATCTGAAAATAAATTTTCAAAGGCCACTGCGACTTGTGAGTCTGATTTTATAATGTTGCCATTAATAGACAGGCCGTAGTCAATATTTCGGTTACCAGATCTTCCTGTTTCACTATTAATAATATTCCAAGTCGTTTTAATAACATTACTACTGTCTTTAATCTTCGAGCTCAAATAACGCGACTTGGCCAAACAACAAACTTTTTTAAATAAATTTGAATAATTTCTAACATAAATTAAATTCAGCAGTGTTTACATAAGTCCTTTCACTGTACAGCTCATAAAGCCGTGTTCTACTTTTATGAATACCAATGGTAGCCCAATCACTGAATGATGCGTTACTATTAACGGAGATTGTCTTTGGAACAAAGGTCGAATTAAATTGTTTACAGTATATACTAAAAAAATCATCATATAGATGATTAGGATATATAGGTTTTGTACCTGTACTCTTGCGTCAAAAATTGGAGCCAGCACCATCTGCACTGATGTAGCACAAACTCCCAGTCAATTATCAAACTCTCTTGTAATCCTCCCTGTGGATGAGGAACAAGTAAGTAAAATTATCTATGACCTCCGTATTGCCTGCGCTACTATCAAGAATTCACGAACTACCTTAACCCCCGTAGTTACTCATATTTGTAACCTGTCAATTGATTCTGGCGTCTTCCATCACAAGGTAGTATATTAGGACCGACACTTTTTCTAATATACATCAATGACCTATGCAAGCTGTCCATCCCAAATTGCGAAATTTTCTCTTATGCAGATGATACGGCACTTCTAGTGTTTGATAAAAACTGGGAGCAAGCCAGAGATAGAGCAGAATTCTCACTTCGATTAATAATGGAATGGCTGTCAACTAACTTGCTGACGTTGAATTTAGATACGACGAAAATAATCAGGTTCTATCGCCCACACTCAATAAGCCCATCCTCTTTGTCTCATATAATTAAAGCTGACACTTGTCCCCCTCATCAGTCAGTAGGTTGTAACTGTCTCGCTCTCAGCACAGTCCCCAATATTAAGTACCTGGGAGTGATTATTGACGAAACAATAAGTTGGCACGCGTATATAGAGGCACTCTGCACTAGAATTAGAAGATTAATATATATTTTTAAAGAACTCAGGCATTCCGCCAACTCTGAAACTCTGATTCTTGTGTATCTCAGCCTTTGTCAATCTATCATTATGTACTGCATCCCGGTGTGGGGAGGTACTTACAAAACCGCAATGATCCCTGAAGAACGTGCACAACGAGCGGTTCTTAAAGTGTTGCTTTTTAAACCTAGAGACTACCCTACCGATCAGTTGTATTTTGAGGCCGAAGTTCTCACAGTAAGGTATGTCCTTCGTTCAGTCCTGCGGAAACACTCCAGCCTTCCATTAGACAAAAATCTCCTGCTAAGACGCCACGGTTTCCATAAATGTAAAACAAGCCCCTGTCGTTTTTCATTTACAAGTCGAGAATTGGGTTGTTGAATTTAAAGAAAATACGATTTTTAAAATTTATTTTGAATCTTTACATATCATAAATTATATTGTCGTTGCAAAAATCTCTTAAATATTTTTTTTTAAATTTATTATAAGCAATTGAAAATCGATAAAATTTTCAAAAGAACCACCTGTCTACGAACGGGCCATGATTGGTCGCCATGTTGGTGACGTCATAACGTTCAAGGAATTTTGTACTACAGTATCAACTAAACGTGAATTGACTAAAATATCAGAAAATTTGTGCAAAAATATTATTTATAACAGCAAATTTTATTTAGTCATGTTTGATAAAGGATTCTTAAAGGTTGATTTCGATAATATACCCACCTGATGGACGATTTGGCAGTTTTGAGCATAAATAAAGTAGTGGTAATGAATATTACGTGTTAGTGGACCGGTGTTTGTTATTGTTCTTTACCAGATACATTTAGAAACAGAATTGTCATAACGTAATCGTTTTCACATGTGGGTAGGTGATATTGGTGTAAAATAAAAAGTAAACAAACACGATTGGCGCGAAACTTCGACTTTGGATATCAAAAAACTTCATTCTGTGCAGCCTTTATTTATATTTATTTGTTGCACAAAATCCTTAAAATGTTCGGTAATTACCATTATTTACATATCTCTTAATAATATTAAACACTATTATCTAAATAATATATTTACAAACACTAAAAAACTTTGTAGAACAAAAACGTGAAAATATTAACTTGGTAGATTTTTTTACACTAATTCTTCAGTAAATATCTCTTAAATGCGTTGACCGATTTTCACAATTCAAACAGATATATTAGTTTTACGCTTATATCTATCATTTAAGAATAAAATAATGAATATATCTCCATAAACAAAAAAGCATGTTTTCAAGTTACGTAATTATACAACAATGTCAACATTGCACGAAAGTTCCCATAAAAATGTACTAATGTCAGTCTGTACTGGTCAAAGTAAGATATTAATACGAATCTAATACTAAATTAGAACAAGATAACATAATAATTAACACATTCTATTTGGAATCGAGTAAGAAATAGAACATTTCTCAAAAATTTAGTAGGTATAGATTGCTAGGTACTTGGCTATTGCGCGATTCACATATAATGGGGATTTTTTTCTAGTATTTGTACATAATGGTATGAACCAAGCACGATAACATTTAAGGATCAATATTTTTGATCAATATATTTGATTTTCATCAATATATTGACGATAATAACAAGATTTAATCGGTTAGAAGTCAAAAAGCTGTATCAGCTATGTGCTACAATGAGTAAAAATGAACGTTGTGACGTCACACGGGCTCGGGTTTGTTCGGGAACTGTCGAGGTGTTTCCGGTACTGGATTCAAGAAAAACTTTTCAATTTGATATTACTTTGTAATTACAGCGAATAAAAAAAAACTAAAAATAGTTTTGTATGTAAACTTATGTATGATCTTTACATTTTAAACAAAAAAAAATTGGTTCAATAAACCAATTGTTGGCTCTAAGTTCACGCATGTATAATAAAATAAGTAAAACTATTCCGCTGTACAGATATAACTTACGTGAAATTAAAAGTAAATTAAAAAAATGGATTTTAACCTTAACTTATGATGAAACAGAAAATATATTGACTATAGAATCATAACCTTGTCAAACCAACCTTGAAAGAAAACTTATCAAACACTTACACTTCACACACACACACTCACACACAAACTACACTCATACACACACTCTTAGATACACAACCGCAATCTTTCACTTCATTTGCTGTGTTAACAACAACTGTAAACAATCAGTAGAGTCACGGTTGTATTTTATTATATAAATTGAAGCCGCAAAATGTCCGTCTCCTAAGATACAGGTCTGCGTACCTAGTTTAGGAGCCCGGAAAGCTGAAAATAATTTTAAACTTGGAAGTACAACCCACTGTTTCCATATGCCATGTAATGTGTTGTTATTCTTTATGTACTAAATAAATAAAATAATAAAAATAATAATAGTTACTTACAACTTGTTATTTATTGACATTAGTCGGAATGAGTAGTGAATTATAGTGAGGTAGATACATTTTACCAACGTCTAACGCGGCAATACAAACACAAGCTGATCAGCTTGAGTGAGCTCAGTCCGTCCTGCGTCTGGCCGCGACACGAACGTACGTTTAAACAGTATGTTTATCTCTTTCTGCCAACGGGCTCCTATGGACATCTCTGTAATATTTAACCTACTCAGTGATAGAAATAAAGTTCCAAGTTCCATAGGTCCTTTGTAGGTAGCTAAAGTAAAATATCGCCATGGTTTTATTTCTTTACAATGAGTATGACGTCTCTTTTAGTAAAATCTCATTGATTACTCGACAGATTTTTTCCATTTTCATGGCGACAGAGTTGATTGGAGGTCCTTCTAAATGGCTGGATAATATAAGCCTTTATTCAGACACAATTTTTTACAATAATTAGAACTTATCCTCACGACTCTAGCGAGTCGGTGACACCGACAACTTGGTCTGTTTGCCCAACTTTGGCAAAGGCCTCCTCCATTTCTTTCCACTCTGTTCTGTTTAGCGCTTTCCTGGTCCATATTTTCCCTGCTATGATCTTTATTTCGTCTTCCCACCTACGAAACTGCCCACCTCGTTTTCTTTTCCTATTTCTTGGGTACCAAAATACTAACTTTTTGTTCCACTTTTCTATGCCTCTTATAAAATGGCCAGTCCATTTCCACTTCAGTTTTCTTATTCTGGTTATTACGTCTTCAATTTTCGTGCGTTTTCGGATGTTATTGCTGCGTATTCTGACGGACTTCCTTATATTTAGCATGTTTCTCTCCATTGCTGTCTGACAGGTTTTCAGTTGCCTGTTTTGTGTTTTGGTGATTTATTTATTATTTATTTATTTATTTCCATGCTTTCCCGATTCTTGTATCTATATCCTTGGATATTATATTGGTGGTAGAAATTTGTTGGCCTAGATAGGTGTACTCTTTAACATATTCAATTGGCCCGCCGTTTATAATGATAGGGTGTTCTGTCGCATTTGTCATGGCTTTAGTTTTCGAGATGTTCATCGTTAGGCCCACCTTCTGGCTTTCTCTTTCCAGGTCTATGAGCATGCTCTGTAGGTGCTCTATTGTTGTGGCGAATAATATAATGTCGTCTGCGAATCGTAAGTGTGATAGTTGTTCCCCGTTTACGTTTAGTCCATACTGGTCCCATTTAAATTTTCGAAAGATTTCTTCGAATACCGCTGTGAAGAGCTTAGGTGATAGCGGGTCTCCCTGACGTACACCTCTATTTATTTGTATTTATTTCCCCTCTTTCTCTAGTTTTATTCTAGCTGTACTATTAGTGTAGATATATTTTAAGATTCTAATGTACTTGTGTTCGACCCCTTGGTTCTTCAGACAATGCCAGATATTTTCATGCTCTATTGAGTCGAATGCCTTGTTGTAGTCGATGAAGCAGCAGTAGAATGGCACATTAAATTCTTTATTTTTCTCGAAGATTTGTCTCACAGTAAGTATGTGGTCTAATGTTGAGTAGCCTGCCCTGAAGCCAGCCTGTTCTTTGGGTTGGTTTTCATCAAGAGTTTTAGTTATTCGCCATAGAATTACTTTCGCAAAGATTTTTTAAATATTGGACATTAAGCTAATCGGTCTATAGTTGTTAATTTCGTCCCTTTTGCCCTTTTTGTGGAGTAAGATGATCGCTGATGTTGTCCATTGTTTTGGAATAATTTGGGTGTATAGTATATCGTTGAAAATGTATTTTAGTAATGGTGCAATATCGTTTTTGCAGTCTCAAAGTAGTTCGTTGGTGATCTCGTCGGGACCAGGAGCTTTATCTTTCTTCTGTGTTTCTTTTGCCTTTTCTATTTCTACAACTAGTATAGGTGGTACATTATCGTTGTTGTTTAAATCAGTATTTTCTATTTGGTTCTTGCTGGAATAAAGGTTCCCATAGAAGTTTGTAGCGATTGATAGTATATCAGATTTTTTAGTCTTTGCCTTGCAAGATAGGTCTTTCATATTAGGTATCCAGTTTATTTTGTCAGATAAAAACTTATGGGGCTTTTTTATACCTCCAGTTCTGTTGATGTGTTTTTCAAAAGTCTCGAGTCTAATATGTTCTCTATCTTTTCTTATTTGGCTTTTAATTTCTTTGCTTATTTGGCCCCGGATAGCTTTTGTTTTATTTGAGAACGTGCGCTTCTTCTGATATGTCACTTTTTTCTGTGCTCTCCCTTTATTGTTGATTTCCAATCTTGCTGTTAGGATTTCATGTATTGTGTTGTATTTCTGTTGAGTTTTTAAGTGCTGAAGTGATGGCTCCGTCACAGAGTTAAGATTTCCTTTGATGCTGGCTATTCTTGCTTTGTTGCATGTTATTGATGTTTTAACTTTGAACGGCCGGCTTAGCTTTAGACAGGATGATGTGTTCAGAGTCGCTCTAATCATTCTATGGTTACTGTTGAAATTTAAATTAGCGATGGTGCCACAATCATCAAATGATTTCGGTCTATTCGTTAGAAAGTAATCTATCTCATTTTTGTACTGTCCATCTGGCGATACCCATGTCCATCTTCTAGCAGCTCTTTTTTTGAATAGGCTGTTCATTATTTTCAAGTTGTTTTCAAAAGCCATTTCCATCAGTTTTTGTCCGTTCCTTGTTCTTTTCCCACTACTGTAAGGACCCAGTACAACATCTTCTCCATTTCGCCACGTTCCAACTCGTGCATTAAAGTCGCCCATCACAATGCAGTTTTTGTGTGCGTGTTCTTTCAAGGCAGTGTTAAGGGTTAAGTAAAATATGTCGATTTCTAAGGTAGTGGATTGCTCGGTTGGTGAGTAATATTTGCACTATAGACCATATTTCTTTGCCTGGGGGAATTTCAATATTCAATATAGCGATTCTATCTGATATACCTATTATTTCTACAATAAAGTTCTTGAGATTTTTCTTGATTAAGAATCCTACTCCATGCCTTCCTGGAGTTTCGCCTTTATGATACAATATGACTTGACGGTATTCCTCAATAGCTTCACCATTCCTTCTTCCTTCGCTCAAGCCAATGATGAACCTACAAGAACCTACAAGAACTTTTACACTCTATAGAAGATATTAAGTGGGAACTTAATATCTTCTATAGAGTGTAAAAGTTCTTGTAGGTTCTCTTCAGTCCTTAAAGAAAGTGTGTTGTATGTTGCTATATATATGTGTTTGGTATTTTGTTGTTTCTTGTTCACAAAAGTTTTCATTTGCGGTAAGCATGTTGTATTTGGAGGCAGGTAAATGGCTGGATAGAATGAATTAAATACGGGCCTTAGCCTTGATGTATTATTTGCCTTAGTTAGCAAATACCAACAAAAATTAAACGAAGCAAAAGGATTATGTAGGTAAATATCGTTGCAAGTGGTATTCTGTAGTTTCTGCCTATATCTCACGGGTAAAAGACGTGAGGATGTACAAAAGGGTGGTTTACTGAAAAATTGTTTTTTATCCGTCAGGTAAATTAATAAAAAATATTGGACACGTATTTTTCTTTTGACACTTAAACACAAAGTGACGACGATTTAATGCGTTGAAAGATCGTGAAACGTCACGCCGCTAGTACACTTTATACTGCCTTAGTGACGTCACAAGCCTTTCCTGAACTTTGATGCGTTTTACATTTGTAAATTTTTATTGATTTGGTAAAGCAAAAATACGAGTCCAATATTATTTAATAATCTCACTGACGGACTAAATAGAATTATCATTTTTCTTCCTAGGAAACATCCCTATTTTGAGCCCATCTAAATCTTCCTCAACTTTTGGCAAGAGATTATATTCCACCATAATTTAAGTGTACACTTGACAAGTACCTGCACCTCCCCGTACTGTCATAAAGATTAGGTCGTAAATAAAGACGAGACTCTTTGGAACTCATCTCTCTCAGTTAACTTTAACTACGTAAGTAGGTCATCAGGTAGCGACTCATCTCATCTTGGATAAGCATATCAGTATATAACTTCCTCCTAAAATCTATCAGTACCTATTTAGCTATAGGAATATTGATTTGAAGTTTATTTAACTCCGCGATTAGAAAAATAAATTGTCTAAGGCTATAACAGAATGGCAAGTTAGAGATGGATCAAAGAGAAGTAGAGGAAGACAACCCAAATGCTGGGACGATGAAATAGTGTAGACTGGTGCCTTGTGGGCCAGAGCTACACGAGACCGTAACAAATGGAGAAGCCTGGGGGAGACTGTTGCGTCAAAGGACGCGCTGATGGACGACGCCGAACTTCAATAATTCGTCTATTTTATTTATTTATTATAACTCCTTTTTTTTAAAGAAATGCTATGAAAATTCAGAGAAAATTATTGTTAGTTTGACTGTTAACTGGCGTTGTAATCTGAAAATTTAAGTCACAATTATTACATTATAATTGTCAAAGCGGATTTTTGTGTATCTGAAGTTGGCTCTGCCAACCATTGCGCAACAATTCTTGTCCGTTCTTCTCCATAAAAAGCTGTTTTGCCGAATGGACGTTTTAGAATCAATTATTTTTTTATTTCAATTTCTGACGTTCAAAAGTTCTGCTTAATGGCCTAATTGTAATAAAGAATTTTGACTTGCATTAAGGTTTTCTTTTAAAAATAACAGAGCCTACATTTTTTTTCATACTTCCGTTACTTTTTCAGGCAGAAAGGACCGTTTTCATACAAACAAAGTAATTCAATTAATCATCAATTTCGCCCCATTCCAGATTCAATCAATGCTGGAGTTTTACGTATTTTTTTTCACGGCACCCTAACAAATCTTTATTACTCCCATCTGATTTTACTTTCCAGCATTGATTGAATCCAATCACGACGTATTAGAATAACGTAAACACAGTAAAAAAAATATATAAAAAAAAACAAAAAAAAAAGGCCAACTCAACTCGTAAATACTATACAAAGAGACATCATTCCAATTAGGCACACTGGTGCCGAAGAGTCTAAACAAAACACATAATATATTTTCAGCGATTGTTTAAGACTACGTTTAACGCCAACGAACTTGAGGGAACACGCGCACTCGTTTCACACCCGCGCGACCCAAAATTTAGTAGATTTTTGTATATTCTAACTCTTTACTCTTATTATTCTACGACCTTAAAAAAAACCTGAGATTAAAATGTAAATAATTCAATTGTCTTTGAGATGGTGACAATTTTATTAAAATACGCCCGGTGGTTTTATTGTGATTGACATTTTTATTTTATTTTATTGAGCAAACTGTTTAGGTTTCAATAATTTATTACTTCAAATAATATTAATCATTTCGGCTGTTCTCGTAGTCAATCGATCCTGTAGACTACTCACATACATCTGAAGGTAGAACTGATGATGACATGAACCTCACGGTCATGAAACAATGTTTCAAAACATGCTCCAACTTAATTAAGAAGTCCTTTGATCAATTGGTTTCCAGAATAAAGGAAACTTGCTGAAGTAAGCCCATAAAACCCATGAACGTACACCGTACACTGCGTGAAAAGTCCGTAAAGATTCCATGAGCAAAAGAGAGGCTGTTAAAGGTCCCAAAACTCAGTCTTGCTTAATTCTCACCAATAGCCGCGTCTAGACCGGCTGAGCGCGGCTCGCGAGTCCCGCTCGCGAGCCAATAGTTCGGCCGGTGTAGACGGCGCTCGGGCTTCCTCGGGCACACGTTGGCTCGGCCGAGCGCCGCTCGGCCAGTGACATCAAAATTGAGGGTGGTTTTTAACGCCTCCCGAAAACTGACACAGGTTACAGCCTGAATGACTTGATGGAATGTGGCCCTAAGCTTCATCAAGATCTATTGACATTATTATTAGGATGGAGGTTATACAAGTACGTCTTTACTGCAGATTGTGAAAAGATGTACCGCATGATCCTTGTCCATGAAGAAGACCAACACTTGCAGAAGATCCTGTGGAGGGAATCCAACCGAGGTCTTTTAAAGGAGTTCCAGTTGTGCACAGTGACGTATGGCACCAAGGAAGCACCATTTCTAGCTCTTCGAACGCTGAAACAGCTTGCAGACGATGATGCACATAAATATCCGTTAGCAGCGGATGTCATTGTCAACGAAATGTACGTTGATGACGTCCTAAGTGGCAGCAACTCCATCGAACGAGCTCAAGAAATTCAAAAACAACTCATCGACATGCTGAGTGGAGCTGGCCTTACACTACGGAAGTGGTCAAGCAACGACCAGACCTTGATTAAAAGCTTATCTTCTTCAGATCTAAACCAAACGACAATGCACTTTACAAATGCTGGAATGATAAAGGCCCTGGGGGTCCAATGGAATCCTACAACTGACACATTTTCGTTTACAAACAAAATACAATTTGACAATAAAAACCAATTGGCAAAATGAAGGCTACAATCGGAAATTTCGAAAATTTTCGACCCACTGGGCTGGCTGATACCTTTGACAGTAAAAGCAAAACTGCTGTTCCAAAGCGTCTGGCTATCGGGATGCGGGTGGGATGAAACCTTACCTGACAACGTGCAAGAAGAATGGAAGCAGTTTACTAGCGATTTACACAACATAACCGAATACCAAATACCAAGGTGGCTGGGAGATATTACGAAACCATTCCAAGTGCATGGGTTCTGTGATGCGTCCGAAAAGGCCTACGCATGCGCTATATACCTGCTGACAACAAATGACAAAAACGAGCCTGAGACTAGACTTATCGCTGCAAAATCGAGGTTATCACCAATCAACAAAAAATTTACCCTACCGCGACTCGAATTATGTGGGGCACTACTACTTTCACGACTCATGAAAAAGGTTCTGACGGCCTTTAAGTGGGATAGTGTGCACAAAAATACTTACGCCTGGACGGACTCTATGATTGTATTAGGCTGGCTGCATGGGGACGTCACAAAATGGAAGACGTTCGTCAGCAACAGAGTACAACAAGTGCATAACGTAATTCCAAAACAGCACTGGAATTATGTCAAGTCCGAGGAAAATGCTGCAGATTGTGCATCACGCGGAATCAGTTGTTCCCAACTTTGCAACATTCTTTGTGGTGGCAAGGTCCCTACTGGATGAAAAATAACAGTGAAGATACTTTTGATAAAATTACAATTACACCAACAACATGCGAATCAAAACAAAAACAAATGCAAACGTGTGTTGTGAAATGTGAACCGTCTTCAATAGTAATTGAGTTATTAGACAGACACAGCGATTTGACTCGTATTACAAGGGTCATTGCTTGGATGAAACGTTTCATAAACAGCTGTTTGAACACCCACACTCATCGTACTACTACTTATTTGACATCTACAGAACTACAAAGCGTTGAAAACCTAATAATGAAACATTCAATTGCACGCCTTCAATGGCGAGATTATGAGATTGAAGGAAAACAGAGGTTTGAGCACAAAAAGTAACCTTTTGAGTTTAAACACATTCCTTGACAAACATGACATTCTGCGAGTAGGTGGAAGGTTACGTAACTCAAACTTACCTGAAGACAGTAAACATCCAATTCTACTACCACATGACAATAAACTGACAGAGTTATTAATTTGGCAAGTTCACAGAAGAACATTACATGGAGGTCCTAAGTTAACCCTGACACATCTACGACAAAGATTATGGATCGTAGGAGGACATCGCGCCGTCAAAAAGGTCTTGCACAAATGTGTAACATGTCGCCGATTTAATGCTAAACAAACAAACCAGATTATGGCCGATCTACCAGAGCCGAGAGTGACAGTATCTCGCCCATTTACACATAAAGGTGTCGATTTTACTGGACACATTGAAATCAAGGCAAGTAAAGGCCGAGGCGTTAGAACATTACTGGCGTACGTTGCAGTATTTGTTTGCCTAGCAACAAAAGCCATTCATCTAGAACTGGTATCAGAAATATCCAGTACAGCATTCCTATCGGCTTTCAAGCGCTTCTGCGCACGTCGAGGTACGCCCCGGGACATGTACAGCGACAACGGCACGAATTTCGTAGGTGCAAATCGGATCCTACTGCAACAATACAAATGCATTGTAGAAAACATTGACAACTTCTTCTTGGGAAAAATATCAGAGATGGGGGTTCAATGGCACTTCAATGCCCCGGTGTGGCCAAGCGCAGGCGGACTGTGGGAAGCCGCTGTAAAGAGCATGAAATATCATCTCAAACGGGTCATTGGAGACCAACGTCTGACATACGAAGAATTTACCACTCTGCTATGTCAGATAGAAGCTTGCTTGAACTCACGACCACTATGCACTGTTTCAGAGAATGCCGAAGAGATAAACTGTCTAACGCCAGGACATTTCTTAACTGGCTTATCACTCATGACAATTCCAGAACCCGACATGGACAAGACTTACCGTTTAAACACGAGATGGCAAATTGTACAACAAATTAGCAAGGATTTCTGGAAGAAGTGGTCGCAAGAGTACCTCCAACAACTACAAGCAAGACTAAAGTGGAAACGACAGAATATTGACATAAAGAAAAATGAAATTGTATGCATTAAGGATGAAAGGTTACCTGCAAGAAAATGGGCACTGGGTCGTGTAGCGCATTTACACCCTGGAAAGGACGGCCACACTAGAGTTGTGACATTACAAACTGCAAAAGGCGAAATTAAACGACCTATTACAAAATTGGTGCCACTAGTGGAGGCTAAGGAACAGGACAACCCTGACACTGACAAACTACCCAAAAACAGGCGAAACCGAGCTAAAAGGCTTAGCTGGAACAGCTTGGTATGTTATATGCTGATGACATTATGATGCTATGACATTGATAGCACCTACTGTCCAGCAAGATATGAAACTTACTCAATTGACAAAAAATCAAACACTTTACTTTGACAAGAAATTAGAGATGAATGGAAACTGGTATTCTATTACAATATGACAAATTATTGGCGCAATGTGGACACTTTGCAAATATTCGTAACTCATATAAAGCAAGCTCGTTGCGAGGAGTGGATAATGCAATTTCATGTCATGATTAACCAACTTGAACAAAGCACGAGTGAACTAAATTATTACAACGAATTACTGAGGTCCCAGCGGATAATTCAACACAGGTTCAAAAGAGGATTAATCGACGGAGTAGGATATGTAGCAAATTCGTTATTTGGAGTGTTAGATCAACATTTTGCAGAACAATATGAACAGGATATTGACACAATCCAACATAATGAAAATCACCTACTTCAATTGCTTAAAAATCAGACAAGTGTTCTGGAAACCGAGAGCAACATTGTACAGCGTAACGAAGCAACAATGGTGAAGCAGTTCACTTTAATCAACGATCACCCCACGTCCCTAGAAAATCAGACGCTCAAAGATAAACTTGAGAGTTCACATGCATTCTATATCATTACATCGGCCATAGCTGCAGAAAGAATGGCCCAAAACTTAAAAGATATTCAAGAATCACTCATCAACACCCTGACAAATATGTACCAAGGACATATGGACGTGCATCTATTATCACCAACACAAATGCAAAGCGAACTAGATAGAGTAGCTCGACTACTACCTCGCGATTCTACACTACCTGAAGTTCATAATGACATAAGAGACATCTACAGGCTGTTCAGAATACATGCGCGTATAACACAGCACTACCTGTTGATGAAAATAAAAGTACCGATCTTGAGTGATGCCCTATATGAACTTAACAGACTTATCAGCATTCCTCAACGTATTGACCTAAATCGTGTAATGTATGTTATTCCCAACTCAGCATTAATAGCGTTTAACGTCAACCAATACTCATTTATACCCCTAGAACAGTATGACATTAATGAATGCCAAAAATTACATGACCAGTCTCTACTGTGCAAACTAAATCACCCTATATACAACACCGGTGATCGTCACAAATCTATTTGCGATGTACAGCTGATTCGAGACAACGAAGAACACAGCGTTTATTGCCATATGGAAATAAAAATATGCGCCGACAAATGGGTCAAATTACATAAACAAAACACCTGGTTTTATTATTGTTGTGACACGTGCGAAGTACAATTAGTGTGCGGTACTCAAATGACATCGGAGACGTTACGTCACTCGGGTCTGATATCGCTGAAACAAGGATGCAACTTGCAAGGCGACTCATTCACACTGCACGCATACATGGAACACACAAGTGACATTTTAGTCAATGAACCATATGCGATGATCGTGCCCACGATCTCTCCAATCAACAATATAATCAATACCTCGATTCGTAACTCATCTTTGCATATTGAAACGCACGAAGAGACTTTCAAGAAGATTGACATGCAACTACGCTCTATAGAAGAACAGTCTAAGCTAGACAGCTTATCCTCTCACGACGTTCATCACTACACTGCAATCTATGTGGTTGTTGCGATTAGCATTGCACTGTTTGTAACATCAGTATATTTTTGGCGAAAGATGGCTATCCAAAGACAGGGGGAGGGTCCACAAGACGCAAGAAGCAGAAGCAGACGAGAAGAAGATCATGACATCGAGGACAGGATCAGCAAGATCGACAAACGGGACTCAAAGGTGAACAAAGTGTCATGTGCTAACCCTACCACAAGTGAAGTGAAATTTGACACTGAAAAACATAGTGAAGTGTGCTAATTTATTATTATGACATTCTATTTATAGACTTTAGATATTCATAGTAGATCAATCATATTTACATTAGAGTCCTACATTTTTACATTATTTTTACATTCTTATTTTTTTTTTTTTACATATTTTGGGATTGTTTTATTTAGTTATTCTCTTTCTGTGTTGTGGCAATATGTACGGTGTACGTACATGGGTTTTAAAATAATTATATTCATTACAATAAGTTAGCCAGTAGGCTCGCGTATTTGCACTTTGGACGCAACCTACATTTGGCAGTGCATTGACACTGACATATTTCATTGTTCTATGCAGTTTATGTATATTACACTCTAGTGTTCAATTAGACGTGGTTTGAGTCGGACAACTTGCATTTTCATTTAGATTCATCCCGTTGAGCATTCAATGACATTTTCTGCATTTAAGTTTAAGTTTGACATTTACATCTGCATTGACATTACTTATGTTAGGGAAGCACCCTACACGCAGCACTATCATAATAAATAATTCCGGTGAAAGTTCTTACCAAGGATTTTTGACGCAGCAAATATCGTCGGCAAACCGAAGGTGAGCGATGTAATCGCCATTGACGTTGATGCCTAGCCCTCTCCAGTCCAGAACCTTGAAGACATCCTCCAGTGCAGCAGAGAACAGTTTCGGAGATATGACGTCTCCCTGTCTTACACCACGCTGTAGAAGGATAGGTCCCGACGTCTGAACCTGAAGTCGGACTGACATGGTGGCGTTTTTGTACAAACACTTCAGCACCTTGATGTACCGGTAGTCGATTTGGTACCGTTGGAGAGACTGCAGTACAGCCCAAGTCTCGATCGAATCGAAGGCTTTCTCGTAGTCCACAAACGTTAAACAAAGAAGTAGGTTATACTCTTCGGTCTTCTGTATAACTTGCCGTAGCGTATGTATGTGATCTACGGTGCTAAAGCCTTTTCGGAAACCGGCTTGTTCAGGAGGCTGGAAATCGTCAAACCTGCGCACGAGACGATTCGTGATGACGCTTGAAAACAACTTGTAGACATGGCTAAGAAGTGAGATAGGCCTATAATTCTTTAATCGGGCACTGTCGCCCTTCTTGAAGAAGAGTACCACCACACCCCTGCACCATGCCTTTGGCGTTTTCCCTTCGAGTATGACGGAATCAAACAGCTTCTGCAGGGCTTTAAGTACCGGTTTTCCACCCGCCTTCAAGTGTTCGTCCGTAATTCCGTCATCACCCGGGGCCTTGTTGTTCTTAAGTTGTTTCAGAGCCATCCTAATCTCGTAGAGGCTGACATCCGGGATGTCTTCGGTATAGTGCCGGGTCAATCTAGCTCTTGGGTCATTTGATAGATTCGCAACAGGTTTGCTGAATGACGTGTACAGCTGCCCATAGAACCCCTTGATCTCCCTCAGAAGTTCCGGTTTGGCGGATACGATCCTGCCATCGTCGGTCTTCAGTTTCGTGAGCTCGCTCTGCCCAACAGCCAGATGTCTTGCAAACACCTTAGGGCCCTTATTCCACTCAATCGCGTCTTTAATACGCTCAGTATTAAAGCGGCGGAGGTCGCTTGTCAAGGACTTCGAGATTTGTCTATTGAGCCGCCGATAGTTCCACGCATCGTTTGAAGATTGCAGAATCATTTCACGCCTCTCCTTCATGAGCTTGAGAGTTGGATCGGATAGTTTCTTGTTTTTATTTGCACGACGGGTCTTGAAAAACTTAGACCCGACCGTATGGACAGTTTCCACGAACCCATCTTTGTAATCGTCCACGGAGCTACATAGGCACTCGAAACGATTTTGGAGTTCGAGCTGGAAGCTTTCGGGGTTTTGAATCTGAATTTGTGCTGGACGGAGCGTAGACTTCATCAGTCAAGATCTTTCCAGCTTAATATTTAAGTTCAATGTGCCTCATACCATACGGTGATCACTTCCGGTTTTAACCGCGTTGATCACAGAGACATCATTGAACACTTATTTCTTCGTCGACATGATGAAGTCTATCTCATTTTTTGTTGAACCATCGGGGCTCTACCAGGTCCATTTCCTGTGCTCCATGCGAGAATAAACAAGGATGAAATGATAGATTATAACCAAAGCCTTGGGTTATTCTATAATAGTAAAAATACACTTTACTGTCTACCACTTGGCTATGCTGACTAAAATGTTACGGTCATAATGACTGTTCACATGAACTGTCATCGCCCCACTCCCGCCTACACCCGCGTTCGCCTTGTGCTCCAATAGCGAGAGTTGAAAGTCAGAGTGACATTGACCACTAGAAGCCCACAGTCATCTTGAATGTGTAGTAAAGATTAAAAAGCTCTGATTTTGTATAAATATAACTCATTTGAAATGTGGATTCATAAATAAATTATCCCACACATCCAATAATTCTACTGGAAACAATTTGTCTAAAATTAATGATTTACAAAGCTTTTGTATGCAGAATAGAATTTCAATAATGCTTTTGAGAGACCAAAAATCGCACACAAGCTCCATATACCATAAATTCAAATCATCTCATATTTGCTTTGTCATTTGAAAATTAATAATTCTAAATATTTGCATGAACAAAGCCGGTGACACACAATAGTATTAAACAAAAGACAAGTTTCATGACAATTAAATTTAAATTCAATGTGCGTTACTCGCAATTGTAAACCTAGCTTTATTTAATATTGATGCATGAATTGTAATTACAATTTATTTACGAATCAAAATTTTAAGAGATTTAAATGCAGCGAAGAGGGAACGAGAAAGTATGTGTGAGAGAGAGGAAAGATAAAAGATGGCGAGCGAGCTATAGGACCATGTAGACGTTTGTTTTTTTTGTTAAGGAATTTAATAATAATTAAAGAAGATTTTCAAGAAGCGAAGATTTTATTTCGGTCATCCTCAAAGACCCCTACATATATTTGTAATTACGTTCTCGTTCTCTAAAGATATCGATAAAATTTGCAACATAGGGGTATCGTACCCAACTTATTTTCCTATGGTATTTTTTTCGCTGAGAATCTTAACAGCGCCATTTAGAAAATTACGTCAAATGCTCAACGCCATCTATCGAATTTCATATTCAACTGACCGAGAATCTGAATTGCGTGTGTTGTGATATTTTACTTCTTGAACGTTTAAAATTTACCTTACTTTTGATAGAGTAAACCGATTGCGATGAAACAAAAACTAATTAATACTTCAAGTTACGCACTATTTTTATATATTACAGATATCTACACAAGGTTCGTAAATTTTAACACTAAACAGACAAACGGACAAAAATTCAATAAATGTCGGCAATGGGTACTGCATTAACACCCTAGCTTTTCTTTTAGAAATATTTTCGATGCAGAAAAACGTCTTTTCTACAGATTTAGTATATGTATATTCATTGATGATAATTTGCTGCCTATGCTCTAACAAAATATGATGAGATAAGCAACACAAATTAGAACACCAACAAAAAACATTCACATTTATATGATAACAGCTGTCACGTCTAACTTGGACCACAACCCACACACTACTCGAAACACAATGCACGGTCTCCTTGTACCGCAAAGGATCGTAGCCACTCGTTACCAAGTTTTTATTCAACCATTTGTGCATGGCCTCCCCTCTCCTCTCCGGTCACAATCAGTTAGAAGAGTTCTCGTTATTTTCTTTGTCACAAAGGGTAGTTGGGGGTCATTTGGAATACAGGATAGTTTTCTTCAGGAATATTTTTTGGTGTGATTTTTCTTATGTTTGTTGCAGCATTGATGTTGAGGATTTTTACTCGTTTTCAAAGTGGTTTCTTGAATACTTTTGGTGTTTCTATAATAACTTATAAAAAAACTTTTTGCAAAAAAATACTACCGACTTTAAAAAGTTTTTTTATTTTTCACTTTTTAGTTGTACGTACCTAATAGGCAAGTTAGTAAGGGAACTATTTCGCCAGAATAGATTTCATGAAACTTGAACATAATCGGTAAATTGAGAGATCTGCTTACCCCTTAAGAGCGAACTGGCGTGATGTTATGTTATGAAATATTATAAACAACAAACAGACATGCGATTGCAGCAATCCCGAGAGATTTGCCGTTATTTATTGAAGAGTTCTGTTGTATATCTCCGAAGTTCTTTACCAAATTAAAATGGGACCAATTTCGGAACATACTAATTCAAAAAAATATTTTTTTTTCCAAATCGGTCCACAATTGACGGAGTAATCGGTGAACATACACAAAAAAAAAAAAAACATTGCTGAAGTCGAACATAGAACCTCCTCCTTTTTGGGAAGTCGGTTAAAAATCACGCTTGTATTCCATGGAGAGTAAGGCAGAGTTGTACCTAACATAATAAATTAAAAAAAAACATATGTTCTTGTCCAGAGTCTGGAAAAATGGAATGTTACTGAAATGACACTTGATCTGGTAGTTAACACACGAGGCCAAGGTTATATTAATTACGAAAAATTCAATAGGTATGTAACTTCAGTCAGCTTGACAGAAAAAACCGGCCAAGTGCGAATCGGGCACGTGCACTAAGGGTTCCGTACCATTATCGCAAATACGGTACAAACATCACGATTTTTTATATGGGGCTCCCTATATAAAAAATCGTGATTTATAATAAAATATTAATTATTAATTTTATTCTGTTTTTAGTATTTGTTGATATAGCGGCAACAGAAATACATTATCTGTGAATTCAATTGTCTAGCTATCACGGTTCATGAAATACATGCCTGGTGACAGACGGACAGATAGACAGACAGACGGACCACGCAGTCTTAGTAATACGGTCCCGTTTTTACCCTTTGGGTACGTAACCGTACAAGAAGAAACGTGAATTACGAAAACCGCAATTTCTGCTAATGACAAAGACCTTATACATATTTCTTACTACTAGACTGTGTACCAAAGTTTTTTGTTTAGCTAAAATGAAATCTATCATCATAGACCTAGGTTAACTATTTCTTTATAAGTGGTAGCTACCCAAAAGCGGTCCTGGCGAGAGGGTTTCCGCTGGTAGTGAGTCCTTGTCAGACCTCTTGCTAGCTCAACTAATCATTGGGTTTGGTAGAAATGGTAAAAAAAAAAAAAACTTTTTACGAGTATGTTATACCAAAACAAACAATTCATAGACTTTGACACGTATTTAAATATTTCTAGAAAAGTATATAAATATTTCTACAGTTCCTATATTTAATCAATTCGTTTAAAAAAAAATATTCATTAATACTGAGAAAGAGTAGTACTTTTAAATGTTTGGGCCTGGTAATACTAAATGTAGGATGGTCGTATGCGGATTTTTTGGCGGACTTTGTTCGAGTGAAATTAGCGGCTGTTAATATTATTTGCAAATTGATTCCTAGTGGAATACAATTGGTGTAGTTTTATTTCTCAACTGTCTACGCAACTGGACAATATGTGAAATCATAGAGATCCTTTGAGGTATATTTAGCTGCCGGTATTTCAAAGCACCGTCAGAAGACTGCAGGGTCATCTAACGCCTCTCCTTCATGAGCTTGAGAATAGGATCAGAGAGCTTTATGTTCCAATCTATATGATGGTATTGAAGAATGAAACTTGAAGAGACTTAAGATTTGAGAATTATTGAGTCCTCCCTCTCTCTTCGAACTTCAGATAACCCTTTAATACTCCATCGTAAACTGCTCAATTCCTCTTACAGTTCGGTGATATTTGAGGGCTGAGTCACCCGCGTCCGTAGGAGAGTTACCGTATTGTTGTTACCCTACACGTGGTCCCCGGGTGGTGCTAATCAGGTGACACTAACTGGTGGTAGGCTTCGGCCGAAGGCTTGTGATCACCCACCGGGCAAAAACGTACCGCCAAGCGGCCTAGCCGTGTTCCGGTGCGATGCTCGGTGTAGCCACTAGAGGAGTTGGGTCGAGATAGTTGTTCCACTGCATGCTGACCAGTCTGACTCGCGCTGTTTTGGGCGTATCGGGAGATTATTTGCGGAGGGTAGCAGGATCCGAGGCACGGTGCGCCGCTGGCTGACCGCAGGTAGTTGGGGGCCCAAGTAACGTGCCAGCCACACACGAAAGACTGCCCCGCCAACTGTCGAAAAATCCCGGAATGCACCATCGTGCTGGTTGGCGACCAGATGGGAGGGCCCGATGGACATCTCCGGGGGAGCTCGGGCGTCCCCGCAGTCTGCGGACTAGTGCCCCAATTATGGCGTCCTTTCAGTGCGTGTCTGTAGGTTAGTAGCGTGGAACCTCATCTCACTTCCTTCTCCACTCCTTTCACTCTAACAAAAATGGCAAGAAGTAAAAAGACAACTGGAGTTATACAGCGGCTGCACCCCTTCCCCCACAAAGTGCACCTCACTAATATTAGAGGTCTGCACTCCAATCTCACGTCAGTCCACCATCACCTGGAGACTGAAAAGCCAGCACTGTTTTTCCTTAAGGAGACACAGATAGGAAGTCCGTCAGACGTGTCGTACTTATCCTACCCAGGGTTTACCCTGGAGCACAATTTTAAACCACGCGCGGGTGTATGCATGTATGCCCGAGACGACACTTGCTATCGGCGTCTCCGTAACCTTGAAGACTCCAGGTTCTCAGTGCTGTGGGCTCTGGTAGACACAGGTCTGGATAAGATTATCTATGCCTGTTTCTACCGCTCGCACAGCGGAGATCAGGAGACAACCAGGCTCACAGAGTACCTCAGTGAGGCGGCTGATACGGCACAGCAGCGGTACCTTTCCGCCCAACTAGTGCTACTGGGGGACTTTAATGCCCACCACCAGGAGTGGCTCTTCCCATACCAGTGCACTGATCATGCTGGACGAGAGATGCGCAAGCTTGCGCTGGCGCTAAATCTCACCCAGCTGGTCCAGGGGGCAATGAGGGTGCCAGATGTTGATTCGCACACAGCCAATTGCTTGGACCTTCTGCTGACAACAGATCCAGACCGATACTCAGTGTCGATATCTTCACCTTTGGGTAGTTCCGACCACTGTCTGGTGAAGTCTGTGTCCGTCTACTCCCCGCCCGATCCCAGCCCAAAAGGCACCCGGCGGGTATGGCGGTACAAGTCAGCAGATTGGGATGGGATGCGATCTTTCTTCGCATGCTATCCTTGGCAGCCCACTTGCTTCTCTTCGGACGATCCATCGTCGTGCGCTGATGCTGTGACAGATGTGTTGCGTCGGGGGTTGGAGTACTATATTCCATTCTCAGACGTAGCAATGTCTAGCGTCGACCGGCCATGGTTTGGAGCCGAGTGTAACCACGCCAACGCGGTTAAACACAAGGCCTACCAAGCATGGGTCGACGCTCGAACGCGCAAGGCAAATGACGTGAGTCAGAAGAAGAGAGCCTTCAACACAGCTGCCAAGTCCTGCAAAAAGGTGATGCGAAGAGCACGGTTTGACCACATTAGCAGAATCGGGCGCAAACTTGCTTCATACCCAGCGGGTAGCAAAGCGTTTTGGTCCCTGGCTAAGTCGGTCGAATCAAACTTTTGTCGCCCCTCACTACCACCACAGCTGACACCTGACGGGTCACTGGCCCACTCCGCTGAGGAGAAGGCAAACTTGTTTGCCTCCCTTTAAGCGGAATCTTCGCATCTGAATTCTGATGGCGCGCAGCCTCCTCCATCTCCTGATGGATGTGTGACGAGTATGTCGGACATTCGCATCCATCAAAAGGACGTCCGTAGGGTGCTGCGTAGCCTTGATGTGAACAAAGCGAGTGGTCCCGACGGGATACCAGCAATTGTCCTTAAAACCTGTGCACCTGAATTGTCTCCGATCTTGACACGCCTATATCGCCTTTCGATAGAGACTGGAAAAGTGCCGAAGGCTTGGAAGCAAGCCAATGTTCAACCCGTGCCCAAGAAGGGCAGTCGAGCTGACCCAACTACAGACCCATATCTATAACGTCCATCCTCTGTAAGAGTATGGAACGTGTGCTCAACAGTAAGCTCCTGGCATACCTAGAAGCGAACGACATCCTGAGTGACCGCCAATACGGCTTCCGCCGAAATCGGTCCACTGGGGATCTTCTAGCGTATGCCATTCACATCTGGAGTGAGGCCATCGGGAGCCACGGGGAAGCGCTAGCCATCTCCCTCCACATCTCGAAGGCTTTCGATAGGGTCTGGCACGAAAGCCTCATTGGTAAGCTTCCTTCCTTCGGTCTGCCTAGTGGTCTGTGTGATTGGATTGCGGACTTCCTGAGGGATCGATCCATCCGAGTGGTTATCGACGGCTGCTCATCCGGTCAGTTAGAGATCATCGCCGGAGTCCCTCAGGGGTCAGTGCTCACGGCAACATTATTCTTGCTGCACATTAATGATCTGCTAAAACCCGGAACCTTTGGGTACGCAGACGACAGCACTGTAGCTGAGAGATACGTGTCCGGCGAACGGGCTACTGGGCCTCAGATTCGGTCTCTCCGGGAGGCCATGGTTGAACGCTTGAACCTGTCCTTGAAGGCGGTCTCCGAATGGGGTGATGCCAATCTGGTCAGTTTCAATGCTGCTAAGACCCAGGCGTGTCTTTTTTCCGCTAAAAAGAGCCAATTCCATCCGGCTCCTTCTTTCCGTGGTGTAGCCGTGCTGTTAACGGACCACCTCGAACTTCTTGGTGTTACGGTGACATCTACCCTCAACTTCGGTCCATACATTGAGGCGAAAGCTCAGTTAGCTGCAAAAAAGTTGGGGATTCTTGCAAAGGTGAGACGGTAGTTCATGCCTGAACAGCTGCTCAACTTGTATAAAGCACAAGTTCGGTCATGCATGGAGTACTGCTCTCACCTCTGGGATGGATCTGCCAAATACCAGCTTAATGCACTTGAGTCGATTGACAGACGGGCCAAAAGGCTTATTGGCAACGATGCACTGGTCGCATCAAAGCTCCAGAGCCTCGAACATCGACGCCGAGTCGCCAGTCTGTCGGCTTTTTATCGGTTACATTTCGGGGAGTGTGCGATGGAACTGCATAATTTGATTCCGCCTAGCCCTTTCCATCATCGGACTACAAGGCGTACGGTCATGTGCCATTGGTACATGGTAGACATCCCTCCCGTATGGGAGGCAAAGCGTTTTGCTAATACTTTCATTGTGCGCACAGCTAAGGAGTGGAATTCCCTTCTGAAGTCTTTGTTCCCTGATAGCTACAACCTTGGGGTCTTTAAGTCAAGAGTGAATAGGTTTCTTCTAGGCAAGCGTGCTTCACCCTAGACCACATCATCGCTTAACATCAGGCGAGATGGTGGTCAAACGCTAGCAAATAGTTTATAAAAAAATAAAAAAAATCGTCCATCCGGAGTGTGCGCGTGTTGTAGGTTGCCAGGTCCAGTCGTCGGTATTTGTTGGGGTAGCCGGATCTCGTCCTGGATTCTTAGCACCCCTTGCCATACCGTAACCTCGACCGCTAGTGTAGTCGAGGGTACAGGCTGCCGGGCAATAGGGACTATGTTTTATTTGTGCTATTCATGGGGAGTGCTTTGCAGGCGGGTTGGCGATCGCAGTATGGTTGTTACAAATGCACAGAGAACGCTGCTGCCCATTCTCTGGTTTTCCCTTAGTCGCCTCTTACGACACCCACGGGCAAACATGGGATGGTGAAATTCTTTACGCCCGACACCATACGGTTAGTGATGTAGTTACCAAAAAATATAAACACTTTTTTTTATTAACTATAAATTGGGTAGGTTTAGGTAGCGCAGTTAGGTAGCATCAATATATCGGAATACTTAAACTATCGTTTTTACAATAAATGTGTCCAGTGTTCTGTTTGGTCATGGTCACCTCATTAGAAAGAGACACACTACCAAAGGGAGCCCTCTCGCTCGGACCGGTTTTTGCGCCATAGTGCACAGTCTAGTAGTAAGAAGTATAAGGTCTTTGGCTAATGATGACACATGACATGCAAGCTCAATTAGTTATCATCCACTTGATAAATCAAATACCTACTTTTCCAGGAAAGGTATGTGATTTTTCAATTAATGAAATTAATTTGTTGTAAGAGATATCTGTTCCAGTATTTCGCGAATTTATGCCGTCATTATATTAAAAGAAATGATTTTCATGAATTCCTTACGATTTTTTCCATATATTTGTGTGGTTTACGTGTAAAGATTGTCCCTGCAAACACGTTTGTGTTACGAATATGACTGTACTTATTGACCTGAGCTTACAAAAAATGCGAATTAGTTTTAAGCGAATATTGTTAAAAGCTTAGTATGGTTTTAGCTTTTTATTAATTTTATTTGTGGACTCAGTGGACTGTAGTTTGTAAAGGTTGGTAAATTGATACAATTTGCTTGTTTTATTAATTATTTACTATAACTCTCATGAATACGTGTTGGCCATAGACTACAGGAAAAAGAAAGGGAGCGTATGACAGCTCTTTACCATAGATAAAACTAGAAATAATAAATACTTTGTGTTGCCATCAACAAATATTTCGCAAAACTTACATAGAATAAGTAGATATACTTATTCTATGTAATCCAAAGAAGCCTTAGCTAGACAAAGGTCCTAACTACTGAGTATTTGAAGTTAAGAACGTGTCAAACCAAACCTGAAAATCTGTCAGACATTAATGCCAAACTTTGACTTGTTTGAGAATAAAGAAGAGTTTGACAAATACTTAACCTCAAATTCAGAAATCGAGATTATGTTACATTCTACTGTCAATAACAATTTAAAAACAATATCATAAAAATCTATCTCTTAAGAAATTCCCGAGTAACAATTTTTTTTTAGTTTATACCGCAAAACCACTAAAACTGAGCATCAACCAAAATAAAGTAAAGCTCTTGAGCACTCTCAAGCATACACTAAGCTCATCTATCCAAACAATGTTCTTGAAAATGCTTAAAAGCAACATTATATAGAACCTTCAGGTATTTTTAAGGCGACAACAGATTCCAACGATTTTCAGGGGTACAAAATGGGCACGCGCTTCAACAATAAATATAACTTACTATACACTTAAATAAAGACATTCTAATTGTCTATAAGATGGTGATAATTTCATACGAATACTTCTACTTCTTGGTTTGATGTGATTGTCGTTTTTAACCGACTTCAAAAAAAGGAGAAGGCTGTTTTTGAGTTCCCCGATTACTCAAAAACGCCTGGACTAATTTGAAACAATCTTCTTTGGTTTGCAGGTGATCCCATGGTCATCAGGTCAGGATCTGATAATGGGATCCCAGAGAAATCGAGGGAAGTCCTCAAATATTAGGCAAACATATAGCGATTTTATTATTTTCTCAACAATGCGATCATTTTCACTCAGAACATATAATTTGGTGAAGTGGAACTGATGAAGAAGACCACAGATAGCCATTTGAACTACTTAATGCTAAGTATGTCACGGATATAAGATATCTCGAATAGTTAACCGCATATGATAAAGCAAATAATTTTAAATAAATGGTACTGTTGAAAATGGTACCATCGACCTGATTTGATGATGAAGCCGGATGTTAGGCACTGGAACTCCGATATAAAACAAAGTATCCTAGTCGTGTTTCAGCTTAATGGAATCCTCATGAGATGTACTTTGGCTATAAAAGTTACAAAAACTAAAAAAAAGAAAGATAAAAGCTATTAACAAAAAATAAAACCGACATCGACAAAGTTTTTTTTTTACCCACGTAAGACATAACTTTAAAAATTAATTTCACTCTTTTATCCAAATACGCGTCATCATCATCATCACTTCAGCCGAAAGACGTCCTGCTGTATATAGGCCTACCCCAAGTGTCACCACATAGACCGGTCCAGGTTAACCAGGTTATCAGTCCAAGGTCAAACCAATTTAGACAGAATTACGACTACCCGGTTAGAAGTTATATTCAGTTTAAAATTAGTTAAAGTGGTGGATCTTCCTCTTAAAAGCAGCGTTCTATAGAAACTCCAGGCATTTTTAACGAGCTCAAATATTGTAGCCACGTTGTCTCCCAATGGAGCTTCCTTCATAACTTGCGTGGTTTGGAATTAATGGCGTAAGATAAATGTAGTGTTATGTTTTGATGGACAGTCTAGACAAGTTTTTTATGAGTATTTATTTTATTTTTAGGCCTGGTGGGAATGAATTAGCGGAAAACTTGAGGCTTACTTCAGATGATGAAGATTCCCGCCTCTGTCCATAGCACTTTTGGTCTGTGAATACGTCTGCTTGTATTCTTTGCTTGAGGCCTGCTTCATGGTCTGAATAGTCTTAAGAATATGAAAGCGACCACAATGATAGTGGCATAAAGAAATTGATAGAGATGAAAATGTAAGCATTTTAAACGCCACTATTTCTTTATAGACCAATAAAAACCTTGAAATAATCAGTACGGTCAAGAAGCGATAAAGTTCATATAAATGCCTGTCACAAATAGTGGGCGTACGTCACCTTCTCGTACTGTCAAATGTTGGCAATAACCTAGTCGGATTTTTTTTTCTTGGCGGGCATTTTTTCGGGTGAAGTTCAGCGGCTGTTAATATTATTTGCAGATTGATTCCTTGTGGTTATTTTGATATTAAATTGGTGTAGTATTGTGTCCCAACTGTCTACGCAAATGGACAATACCTATGTGAAATCGTTGACAGAAGTGATCTCGGGATAGTGGAACGGAGAATTTTATTGCAGTATTGACTACCTCCGCAAAGCTTACTGGGAAGGCTGACTCGATACAATTTGCTGCCAAATACTCCAAAAACATTAGAATCTGTTACATCCGCATTCTAGTGCATATTAAAGAATTCAAGAAAGATATTTCTTTTGAGTAATTTCTAGTCTAAAAATACAAAATCCTGTAAATTCCTCAAGCGATCGCCACAAAAAGTTCAGTTAATTAAAGATTTATTTGCAAATTCAATAATACCCATGAGTCTTCGCAACACGACACTGGCAGGAATTGTCTTCAGCAAATTGGCATAAAAAAGAAAATACCTAGTCGGTAAAATTAATTAGCTGCTAGTAAAAATTAACCTAAAGGTGCTTGCAATATTTATTCCTTAACTGTACCCGTAACAGTCGCACCAACCCTTAAGGGAACATACCTCATACCAAGTTCCAAAGTCAACGCTCTGCAGCGCTCAAGAGAATGCCTCTTTTATATTTCAGAAGAAATGTCAAGCAGTGAATATTCGCGGAGTAATGTGGATCCCTGGGAAGAGCGCAGGACATCTTAACACACAGACACTGCAGATTAAAAGCTTTGTGGCTGGAAAGAAAGATGCTTTGTTTGCTAGCCTAGATTTGAGAGATGAAGGGTTTTAAAAAAAGGAATGTGGTGGTTTCTGCATCCTACGTTTTGATTGGAATGGTATTGAAATGTTTGATGGAAAACATGTAGGTAGGTATGGTTGTTCCCACTAGACGCTATATCGTAAATGAGCTTTCTTACTAACCTAGATTATCAAAAAACTAAACTAGTTACAAGAGAACTTTTCAAAGGTTCTCTTGTATAATAAAGGAGAGCAAAATAACTTTTTCGTCATCTTTATGTCACTGTTTCTTTTTTCTTTTGTCTGAGTGTACATAAATAGTTAGTGCATAAATACAACAAAAACCCGACCTAATACGTACGTACTAAGGCTCACGATGTCAGCGAAGGCGATACTCAAACTATCAAAATGTAAGGGATTGATCACGTGATTTTGCGATATCATTTGTCAATCCCATACAATTTTGTCTTTTTGACAACGGCTATCGCCACGCTTTCGATGATAATATTTCACTTGTCTAGGGCCTCAGGTACCTCTATTTTTAACCCCACTCTCGCTAACTAACAACTCATACTAAATTAGCTGTATAAGACTCAATGCCAACCCGAGTACAACACCTGCACCATATAAAACTACGTAACAAAAACACCTATATTTTTAGGAACACTACTTACCTTCAAGTAACTAATTCTTCTACCAAATCAGCTGAACAAAACCAGAGTCAGTATGTAGTACTGGCGAAGTCCCAAGACGAAGCATTTGCTTTAATATAATTAGCTGTGTTCGAAGACGGGAAAGTCGGTAAATTATGTATGCGTTCAATTATAGAGTCCAGCACTGGGACTGTTATCGTCCGAGATCTTACGCTGTCTGCATTATTGAGGAGTTCGATGAAAAATAAGGGAGGAATAATCGTAGGAACTTTTTGCAAACAGTCTGAGATCTTGGCATTCGATTTTTGAAATCTTAATTTTGAATAAAACTCGACTCTAACTCAAAATTGGCCACACCTACCAATCAAATGCCAACCAATCACAACTCTCGAGTGTGGCATATGATTTTTCAGCTTGACATATGTGTACTCAATAAAGCAAAATCCCAGACTCCCCAGACCTTACTGAATTATTTCTAAACAAAATTTGTGGTAGATATTAAATTAAAAATAAAAGTCTAAGTTAGCAAGTAACGCGTACGTTCCAAGTACATGCTAACCTTTGATTATATACTTGTCGAGATGCCACATTGACTCTACCTGAACGGCCCAAATAAAGTCTACTAAAATTGGTATACTCGCTTCTTATTTATGTCAGTGTCATTTGAAAAATAATTAATTATGCCGGTTTGTGCCGTCAGACTGTATAGCAATTATGTGGGAAAACCGTATAATAATACCAAGAGCACTTTTCACCGGTACGTTTTGTTATTTAACCACTAATATTATAAGAACACACGATTTTTAATTCGTTACTTTGTAGGTAAGTCTGATTTAGCCAGTGTTGTCAGTTTATTACTAGGGAGATTTAACGAAACTATGGGAGACAAAATACAAATAGCATTACACAATCTTTCGATCAGAAGAACATTATTATTTTAAAAATTATATTATATATTTGATCAGTAAATGACAACTTACCTTAACGTAGCCCAGGCAATAAAATCAAAGAAAAAATATGCCGAGAACAAACACAAAGAGATGGGTTTTAATTTATAAATTACTGTATATTTTTCATTGTATTTTTTGTTGTTACTAAAATAAATGATACACTAATCTACAAAATAATTGTTTAATTTAACCTTAGGTTTGTTCAACTTTCATTATATTAAATAATTCAGAAAAGGTAGGTTAATAGTTTGGAGCAGGCATCCCTAAACACGCATACATTGACAGTTTGACGACAATAAGTACACGAGCGGTACTCACACATATCACGCAATTGGAGACAGTTTTACCGCGTCGTTTGTTTGCATTGTTCTATCTAGACAAGTATATAATCAAAGATGCTAACACTACTCAATTCCACTGATTTTGTGTTAAATGAGTTCAGTAACATTTGTCATTATTGTTGTTTGTCATTAATGTCAAAAATAACAAACCAACCAATCACTTATCTCTGTTTGTTACGTCTTCAAGCCTGAACCAATTAGTATACAGATATATTAAACCTTGGAGAAGGGCCTACGATGCTTTTAATCCCTTGAGTATTGTTGTCTTGGGATCATTTCCTAATTTCACACTATCGAATTCGCAGGCACAAGCTAGAAATTAAAGAGAATAACTTGTTTTATTACTATTAATGTTCTGCAGGCATTTTTTTCTTTAAACCACGAAACTAATATTGACTGAAAACATAAATACATAACATTTTTTTTTATCGGTCACAAAAATCTAATCATCGCCGAAACTACCGACTTCCATAACTTTAAGAATATTTAAAGACTCAAGGAATTGGAATTTCTATCACATTTAATAGAACTTACTTAGCATACTTACTTCTTAAAGGATTACTTAGAAAACTAATAAACTCAAGGAAATTAACTATTAATTTTTACTTTTTTAAACAATTGGTTTGCTGAAATAATAAAAAATGACGATTCTTTAATGTATTTTGGAACTTTACATATCATAAATTATATTGTCGTTGCAAAAAACTCTTAAATATTTTTTTTTAATTTATTATAAGCAATTGAAAATCGATGAAATTTTCAAAAGAACCACCTGACTACAAACGGGCCACGATTGGTCACCATGTTGGTGACGTCATAACGTTCAAGGAATTTCACGATAGTACAGTGTCAACTACATGTAAATGTCTAAAAATATATGAAAATTAGTGCAATAATATTATTTATAACAGCAAATTTATTTAGTCATGTGTGATAAAAGATTCTTTAAGGCTAATTTCAATAATATACCTACCTGATTTTCTACGATCGTTATGAACTTTTGACGAGACGACTTCCATTAGTTAAACTTGCCATAATTATTTGTTTATAAATTAATCGTAATGTGTATTTTACCTGTCTGTATGTTATGTTTATGCCTCGAAAAGAGGCAGTTATTATTCACAAATTACATTATACAGGTAAAATATCATAGTTGGTTTCAGATTTTTGACAAATTATTGAAAGTTATTAAAAAATAAATGATATTTATCTATTAAATTGTTTAAAAGTATGCCAATTATGTGTGTCTTAGCTGATTAATCTGAGAAGAAACACAAAAACAAAATTAGAGTTCCCATTCACCGATATTTTTTTGTTGCAGTCGCCTCTTTAACAGGTTCCCTGTGCGTGACCCACATGTGAGGCATACATGTTTAGATGAAGTATGAGTGCACCACATGTGGGTCACACCCCCGTTCAAATTTACAGTCTTGTCAAATCTCGCACGTATGAGCTCAAGCATTCCAATTGCCTTACACGTGTGGGCTATGAAATTGTAAACAAAAATCGTGAAACACTTGAGGGGTAATGTCTAATTTTAAGTTGCACAGTCAACTTGTAAGTAAAAGCTATTCTCATTTTTTTATTACTAGTTATTCAACCATTTGGTTAAAGCCATTCAAATAACACTAACCATTCATATAAAACCTTTTTTATGTGAGCCCGTAAAATATACCCAGGAAATAACTAGTTTTGGAAGTTTTGAGCATAAATAAAGTAGTCGTAATGAATATTACGTGTTAGTGGTGTTTGTTATTGTTGTTTACCAGGTACATTTAGAAACATAATGTTATCGTTTTTACATATGGTGATATTGTTGTAACATAAAAAGTAAACAAACACGATTGGCGCGAAACTTCGACTTAGGATGTCAAAAAACTTTATTAGATACCACTAAATATGATACAACCTCAAATCTGTGGAGGGTTTTATTAATTTTTTGCATGAAATCCTTAAAATTTTCGGTATTTCCCATTATTTACATATCCCTTAATAATATTAAACACTAATATCTATATATTTACAAACACTTAAAATCTTTGTAAAACAAAAACGTGAAAATATTAACTCGGTAGGTACATTTTTCTCACACTAATTCTTCAGTAAATATCTCTTAAATTCGTCGTACGATTTTCACAATTCAAACAGAAATATTAGTTTTACGCCTATATCTTTAAGATTAAAATAATGAATATATCTCCATTAACAAAAAAACATGTTTTCAAGTTACGTAATTAGACACTCCAATATCAACTTTGGGCGAATTTTCCCTTAAAATTTACTTTTCTCTGTCTTTAATGATCAATAAAGAAATTAATACGGATCTTATACTAAATTAAAGCAAGATAACAACATAATTAACGTTAAGATTAATGTAATGACTGTGCCTTCTCAGTATATTTATGAAAATCTTTTATATGCCCATAAAAATATAAAATTGTTTAAAAAATACAGTGATATCCATAACATAAATACTAGGAATAAACACAAATTTGTAGTACCTACAACAAGGCTCAAGAAAATAGGTGGCTCGTTTAGATGTCAATGTGTACGCTTTTATAATAAGCTTCCAAGCCACGTACAACATCTAAGTCTTAATAAAATCAAATCTTTTATTAAACGTAAGTTGTGCCAGAAAGCGTTTTATACAACTAAAGATTACCTTGAAGACAAAAAGGCTTGGGATTGAGCTGCTCCAATTAATTTTGTTTTTTTTTATTATATTTTGCACCGTGAATTTTGTTGTTGTTTTTTTTTGGTTTTCTTGCAATGACAAGAATATTTACTTTTTAAAGTATTATATTATTTTATATTAATTATTGTGAGTGTGAAGACTATGTGGATCATTCTTTTATATTTTTATTTTAATTTATCTTAGTTTTTAATCATGGTCTGGCAGTTTGAGTAGTTTATGCGGCCTACCCGAATGTCCTTTCTTTGGTATTGTTCGTCGAATCGTTGAGCTCCTTAAATTCTGAGTTGAGCTGCTCGGTTATTGACAAATGCGTGCACTGACTGGACAGGTCCACTCAATCTGGCTGGTTCTTTCCTCAAAAGACCATTTCAGACATCAGTCTACATGGTCTTCACATGATCTAACCAATATTTTGTCTGGACTTTAAAAGAGACTGTGACCTCTGAGTTTGTTTCGGCCTTTCTTCTCAGAGTAGTCAGATAGGAAACGCCGACCTCATCTAGTTTTAAAAAATATGTTCGACATGTAAAAGTGTTTGTATAAACCAACTTACAGAAATAAAATCATTTATCATTTATCAACACATTTTAACTGGAATCTAACGAGACATAGAACATTTCTCAAAACTTTAGTACAGATTGCTAGGTACTTGGGTATTGCTCGAATCACATATAATGGGGAGTTTTTTGTATTGTTCGTACATAATGGTACGAAGCAAGCACGATAACTTTCATGTTTCGATATTTTTGATCAATATATTTGTGATCCATCAATATATGACGATAATAACAGGATTGAATCGGTTAAAAGTCAAACCACTGTATCAGCTATGTACTACAATGAGTAGAAATGAACGTCGTGACGTCACAACTCACACGGGCTTGGGTTTGTTCGGGAACTGTCGACGTGTTTTCGGTACTGGATTCAAATAATATTTTCAACTTGATATAACTTTGTAATAACAATGAAAAAAAAAAATTGAAATAGTTTTGTACGAAAACTTATACATGATCTTTCCATTTATTACAAAAAAAAAGTTTGTTCAACAAACCAATTATCATTTACCATTTCCAGTAAATTGAAACTTCAGTAAGGTTGAAACTATCTAACTGTCACCAAGACAAACAGACCTTGTCGTTGTATGAAGTGCAAGCGAAATTCAACCTTGGGTGATAAACAATTAACTTCCTTGACTATAAATATGTCTATACGTAAATAGATATCTACAGGCAAGTGTCTTTCAACAATATCGCAAAATATACAATATCGCAAAATATACTCGGCAATCCCTTCAGGCTCCTATTATAGTTGCCAACAATAAAGTATCATCCATCCCTAACCACGGGGCATGAGCAGATGAAAAGGGTGCCGATAATAATTCCGACAAGTTTCATATTACGAAAGGTATATTTGGTATTTCTTGCCTTTGTCCCGATAAAGTGATATATTTCTGTGGTGAAATAGGTACGATGTGCTATCGTTGTACAGTCATCGTAAAAAGGTCGGAGTTGTATTTATATTGATTGGTTCTGTCTAGTATTATTTTGGTGATTTTTTTCTCCTTTGGTGAAAATATTGATAGGAAACAATTTTTTTTTATAGTTATGTCTTTGATTGGTCAACACAAAATCGATACTATAAAGACAAATAAAACACTAATTACTACGGAAAAGAAACTCCGATTTCATTAATAAAATTGTCATTGAGGATTACAAATCACAAGACGGACCTAATTCTATTTCTAAATATGGAATTGTATTTGTTGTATACTGTGCCATTAACCTTTCAGAATTCAATCATTAAGGTTGCACTAGCTGAACGCTCGCAAATCCGATAGAATAAATAACAAAACCATTTAAGATGTAATAATGAGAATTAGAAAACTGAAATGAAAATCGACTGGCCATGTATTAAGAGGCACCGAAAAGTGAAACTAAAAAAATGTGTTTAAGTACCCAAGAAGTAGAAAAAGAGGTAGACAGCTTCGAAGATGGCAAGACGAAATAAAGACACAAGCAGAAAAAACATGAACTAGGAAAGCGCTAAGCAGAACTGAGTGGAAAGAAATGGAGGAGGCCTTTGCCAAAGTTTACCAAACAGACCGGGTTGTCGGTGTCACCGACTCGCCACAAGCGTTAGGATTATATGTCTAAATAAAGGCTTATTTTATTAATTTAGTTATTTAGTCGAAGGCACGAACTACGAGTATTTAGTGCGCGGGGTTAAAACGCATGCTATCTCATTCGACGACATGTGCAAAAGAGATAGATGCTGTGATGAGCTGTAAGAAGCTAGTTCGCGTACGAATACACACTTTTACAAATTTGTAGTGATATGAATGATGATTTAGGACGAAAGCGAGCGCGCGAAATTTCATAAACAGACCTTTGGGAGTATGGATATCATGACAAAACGACTAAGTGTATCTGTACAAAATAAAATTATTTGCATTGTTGAATTACTAATTTATTCCTATATGGTAACCGTTTTGCAATTTTCTTTCTTCTTATGGTATTTATTTGCGCCCAAAGATTGCATTAAAATTAGCGTTGAAATATGGAACTTTCGACGCTCATAACTTTCTAATTTATGTTTTTTTTTACTTTTTTGTTTCCTTAGGGCGTTTGAGCACTACAAGGAATTTTACTATCCGGCAGCCCGATTATTTACGGTCCGATGTGGCATGCAAAAAAAGGATGATTGGCTGTGTACTTGTCCGTCTGTACTCGGATCAGTGCAGCGCAATCTAGAGTAGCTCTCTTTGAAACTACACGTCACGCACACGTAATCAGACTACGTTTGTATGGAAGAATGATCGACTAGGCCAACCTTAACCAGAATTTTCATTCAGAGGTAAAATAAAATCTTCGAAACGACCAATAAAAAAACCGCCCAAGTGCGAGTCGGACTCGCGCACGAAGGGTTCCGTACCATTATCGCAGAAAAACCGGAAAAAATTCACGTTTGTTGTATGGGAGCCCCACTTAAATATTTATTTTATTCTGTTTTTAGTATTTGTTGTTATAGCGGTAATTTGGCTAAACAACTGCCATTAGCAAGGGTAGAAATTTCTCACTAATTCGTAACATTCAAATATTCATTGATGAATTATTACGGTTCTATTATTCTTCTAGAACTTTCGTGAAAAATCAAATAATTAAAAGTTTTTTTCATGTTTTTGTTTGACAAGAAGAGTTGTAGTCAATAAACCTAATTTTAGTTACAAAAATTGTAGTCAATAAACCTACTTTTAATTACAAAAAGTGTAATCAATAAACCTA
This sequence comes from Orthosia cruda, assembly GCA_964057195.1. Lineage (NCBI taxonomy): Eukaryota > Metazoa > Arthropoda > Insecta > Lepidoptera > Noctuidae > Orthosia > Orthosia cruda. The sequence continues at coordinate 48,996,036 of OZ059826.1, read as the reverse complement.
CTTTTAATTATAAAAATTCTAATCAATAAACTTACTTCTAAAGACATTTGCGTAAGCCGAAATGAACAGTACCTATTTATTATTATTTATTTTTGTACCTATCGAAATACATCTCAAATAGTTGATTTCTTTAATTGCATTTATCTGATTTCTTTAAATTATTGGCAATATCTGTATATAGTACATTCACTAAAAAGATGCATACGATTATTCTCGATTACACTTGATTCGATTAGAGCCAAATTAAAAAAAAAACATGATGAGGGCATCGTGGGAACTCGCTTTGAACGAAGTTCCTTTCGCCGAATACTATGTATTAATACAGATCCAACTAGTATGGTCTAAATTTTCAATTGCATATTGATTCACCATGAAACTTTAAATGACAGGCCTTTCCATGGCACGAAGGAAACTCGATAAGTAAAGATGGTCACCCATCCACGGAATGATCTCGGCAAGCGTTATTTAACCTTGAAGATCGACCTGTGCAGCTGGTAATTATTATTTAGCCACAAGCTCCTCTTAACGCCTTGCTAAAGTATCATAGCAAAATCTTATTCTTTTACAAGTTTGTATACCTATTGATGATTTATTGAGTATCTAAGATTTTATTTTTAGGATTGTGACGATATAAAATGTTCATGAAACATTTTTCATGCGAAATACTAATATTAAGCTATTCAGCATTACTAGTTAAAATGTTTATACATTGCTAGGGCAATCGACTATACTTTATTTAGCCATGTCCTTTCCAAAGATGTTGCATTTTATTAATAAAAAAATATAATAATTAAATTGCCACTTCTGTTACATAGACATATACCTACCTACTCACAAATATATCTACATCAGAGATGTTAAGGAGCTCTGTAACTGTAACCGAAACCTTCGGCTATCCGAAATAAATATCAATTCGTAACCGTAACAAAATATAAGAGTGAAGTCTAAATAAGTCACGTTATGACAAGTTTTCCTGCCCAGCCGAACCGACACACTGGCCATGAGCTAACATTAATTCTATTGCTAGTTTATTTAACTTTTACCATTTCTTAAAAATCTAATATCCTTAACCGAAATTATCCGAAATAATTTCATAAGCGTGACCGTATCTGAAACCGGTATAATATTATTGCTAAATCCGTATCCGGATCCAGATGCGAAATTTCCATAACATCCCTGATCCACATAAAAATTAAACTCATTGGAAAAATAGCTGCTGATTTTTTCTACAACAGTTTGTAACAGTACTTATAAATGATATCATGTATATAAAATGCTAATAATTATTAGTATGTAGATATTAGTTAATGGAATAAATATGTTCATACGCGTCCAAAAAAAGGGAGAGGAGGAAAATATTAAACAAGACAAAGCTTCGGGATTTAATGGTCAGAGCATTAAAAAAAGGTAGGTTTAGCATAATCGTGGGTGTGTCCTTTTTAGGTCCCAAATTCTTCACCATACATCTCGTATATAGTTGGACAATATTTTTGTGCCATATTTTCATATGGAGAATCTTTTTCTATTTTCTTTTCATAAGTTAATTTGTTCCAAAAATGGTGAGCGTAGGCGTTTTCAACATCCTTCAATTCTCCAGGTTTAAAGTATTCGTCGTTTCTGGAATAATGTAGTGGGTAGAAATAATCTCGACTGTAGACTTCGAGTCCTGAAAATGTATAAGTTTAAGCATTTATACAAATGTTATTTCAATCGATCAATATTAGATACTTATAATTAAACGAAATACTGTAACTGCCAGACGTATTCAGATTTTCTGTATCGTCATTCCTAGACATTCTTTTAGTGTGGGTACCACAGATAATAAAATACTACAGTAGTGGGTACTCATAAACTCGTATGGATGATTTCTATTTTCATTAGAAAACTAACTTTTGCCAGCGTCTTCACCCGCCAGACAGTTGAAAATACGGGTAACTTGGCTAAGGATTATATTATCTGTGGCTAGGGTTACTGTCAGCCATTAGCATTCCACTGCTGGCCATCCCCCATGACTTCTACTTCTTTGTTCTAGGGCTAGGGTTAATATTTTTGTCAAACTCGTGCCACTATGTTTTACTGTTCGGCTTTTTCAGGGATACAGTGTCAACATAATGATAATTCACAGCCAATGAGTTACGTCCGACGTGGACAGGTCAGTCCTTTTATAATTTTGCAGCATTTAAAGCAAAGTTAGATTTCTGGAGCCATACTGCCCCTCTGTTTTGAAATATAATAGATAAATTTGATGTAAATTATGTTGATGATATTGTCATAGTACCAACCTTGACAGGTGTCAGACGACCATTCCGCCATGTTAGATGTCTGGCACATTTTGTGAAGTACCCTCGTTATGGCGCCAGGTCCATTATATATCCAAATATCTGGCCAATACGTTGTTTTAACTTCACTGGAAATAAAAACAATAAACATATAAAATCAACAATTTAGAGTGCCAGGTTAATTTTAAAAGGTTCGGACGTGAATCTTATAAATTTATTATTATATTTATAATTAATATTTTATTACGTGTAACATAAATGGGCATTAAACATACAGGATGTACTATAGATAAGTACATTCGGGGAATCTAAAGGTAATTCACTTCATATTTACAAAATAGACAACAAGTCGTTAAGATAGATAACTTCAACAGCTCGATGGAAAACGTAACATACGGCTGCCCGCAGGGCTCAATTATTAGCTCATTACTATTCCTAATCTACATAAATAATATTGATAAAATAGGGCTGACAGGACACCTAACTTTATACGCGGACGACACCTGCCTTTTTTTACTTCGGTAAATCTCTGCAACACATTATAACCAATGAGAAAGGACCTTGACCTACTCAACGAATGGTTAAAATATAACTTATTGACCATTAACACCTCAAAAACATAATTTATGATTATCAACGTGAAAAATAAGCCATTACGGGAGTGCCCACCTCTGACGATCAAGGGAGAAACAATCAAACGATCTAATCACGAACAATATCTCGGACTGAGGTTAGATGACAAACTTACTTGGAAACTGTTTATAGATCATGTCAAAACAAAGTTAATATCACTTTTGGGTGCGTTACGAAAAGTTACTAAATGCATCCCGAAAAAAGTACGCCTAATTATATATAACTCTCTAGTGAAATCAAACCTCGAATACCTAATCGAAGTGTGGGGATCAGCCGCTAAATCTAATCTAAACCCACTACAAAGAACACAAAACAAAATTATTAAAGTATTATTTCACTACCACAATCTATATCCAACAAAAAAATTATACGAAAAACTAACCTACTAAATCTCACACAACTTTGTACATATTACACCTGCATTCTTATAAAAAAAATTACCATGAATGCCGTACAATCAAACATACAATTGCATAAAAGAACAATAACATACAACACAAGAAGTAAAAACTAATTCCAACTAGCAACTGCATGTGCGCGAACTAATTATGGCAAAAAAACAGCGAGGAGCACAACTGTTCAATGATTTACCGGAAGATATAAAGAGGTGTGATAATATTAACTTATTTAAGAGTAAACTAAAAAAAATATGTATGTACCCTTTAACGTCGCCAACACCCCAGAGGCAAATATTATATTATTATTTAGATTAAGTAACTTTGTATCTCATTATAAGTGATTCTATTATCTATTATTTATAATTTCTTATGGGAAATAAATATCTTTAAACCTAATGTAATGTTAGTATATCCTATAGATGAAAAAGATAAAGTTTATCGTTCAAGTCAATAAAGTACTTACATATCTTTATTTGTTGAAAAAGCAAACATTAATGTTGCATACTTGGTATACTTGTGCATCAATACAAGTAGATAGTTATTAGTATTTAATCTATTGTATTGTTTTAACAGTGTTTCTTATCGGTACGAGGACGCGTCTATACGAGAGAAATTCCTGCCGCGCTGTCGATCTCGATTAACTGACCGGATCCCACGCTGTTACTACATAATATACTCTATTTATTTGACTGCTAAGATTTAAATTAAAAGAGCAAAGAAACCACGAATTAATGTTAGCTCATGGCCAGTGTGTCGGTTCGGCTGGGCACGAAAACCTGTCATAACGTGACTTATTTAGACTCCACTCTTATATTTTGTTACGGTTACGAATTGATATTTATTTCGGATAGCCGAAGGTTTCGGTTACAGTTACGGAGCTCCTTAACATCTCTGATGTAGATATATTTGTGAGTAGGTAGGTATATGTCTATGTAACAGAAGTGGCAATTTAATTATTATATTTTTTTATTAATAAAATGCAACATCTTTGGAAAGGACATGGCTAAATAAAGTATAGTCGATTGCCCTAGCAATGTACAAACATTTTAACTAGTAATGCTGAATAGCTTAATATTAGTATTTCGCATGAAAAATGTTTCATGAACATTTTATATCGTCACAATCCTAAAAATAAAATCTTAGATACTCAATAAATCATCAATAGGTATACAAACTTGTAAAAGAATAAGATTTTGCTATGATACTTTAGCAAGGCGTTAAGAGGAGCTTGTGGCTAAATAATAATTACCAGCTGCACAGGTCGATCTTCAAGGTTAAATAACGCTTGCCGAGATCATTCCGTGGATGGGTGACCATCTTTACTTATCGAGTTTCCTTCGTGCCATGGAAAGGCCTGTCATTTAAAGGTTCATGATGAATCAATATGCAATTGAAAATTTAGACCATACTAGTTGGATCTGTATTAATACATAGTATTCGGCGAAAGGAACTTCGTTCAAAGCGAGTTCCCACGATACCCTCATCATGTTTTTTTTTTTTAATTTGGCTCTAATCGAATTAAGTGTAATCGAGAATAATCGTATGCATCTTTTTAGTGAATGTACTATATACAGATGTTGCCAATAATTTAAAGAAATCAGATAAATGCAATTAAAGAAATCAACTATTTGAGATGTATTTCGATAGGTACAAAAATAAATAATAATAAATAGGTACTGTTCATTTCGGCTTACGCAAATGTCTTTAGAAGTAAGTTTATTGATTAGAATTTTTATAATTAAAAGTAGGTTTATTGACTACAATTTTTGTAATTAAAAGTAGGTTTATTGACTACAATTTTTGTAACTAAAAGTAGGTTTATTGACTACAACTCTTCTTGTCAAACAAGAAAAAAATGCACGTTGCGCATCTTCGTCTCAGGCCTCTGTTTACACGACAAGAAACTCTCGTGTCTCGCTGTGTTTGAGGCGAAGGTTGTGTGTGACAATACTCCATTCAATGCGACGACTACTTATTCACGCTTCATTTGTGGACAAGAATTATTCCTTGTGACATTTATTTACTAGTTTTGCTGACGTACTTGTCCGCGTGAAAGTCGGCAATTATGCCGCAAAATATCCCATCCAGAAATAATTCTAATCTGGATCAAGGTCTACCCGTGTGCCTAATTTCGTCCAGATCATTTCAGCCGTTGAGGCGTGATTGATGAAAACAAACATTCAAAGATACATACCTTTGCATTAATATTTTATGAAGGAAGTAGGATCAAATCATGGAAGACTTGCTGATATTAATCTAAACAAATAAATAATTAAGTTTAAGCCAATAACAAGTCTTCACCTTTACTGATAGGGATATTGTCTGTGATATATGAGGAGTCTGAGTCGGACTCCTGAGGCTATATGTCAGTGATTTTTTGCATGCGTACCTACTCGTTGCGGTCGGGTACTTGTCCGTTGAAGTCGCAAATGTAGGTGCAACTTAAGTTAGTGGAAATGGCTGTGAATCAACGGCTATTGTTTCAATAGAAAGTTCTACTTATATGTTTGGCCAATTATCGGGTAGCCAAGTATCTAGATAAACACCTGAAGAGGTGTTTGTTAGACTGAGGAACTCGTGGACATACAGTTTTAGAAGTGGCAAGTTGGCAACACTGTACGAGAATGGTAGCAGGAAACTTATGCTTACGGCATTTTTGCAGAAGAACTTGTGCAATATTCAATTGTTTCCTTGGAAATGTACTTCCACGAAAAGATACTTGCGCGTTAATAAACCTTGAGTTTGAACCTTATTAGTGTACGGAAAACAAAACTCTCCATAAAAATACAGATAACATAAAAAAGAAATGTATGTGTGGTGGAAACACTTATCAATACATACTTGATGACAGCCTCGGCAAGTTTTCTGCCTAGGTGATCCATAGAAATAGCGATGGCTGCGGCATTCACCAAACCATTGTCTTCCTTTGCTACCCAGTTGTGTCCCAGAGGAGTCAATGACTTGACTATCAGCATATCCGTGTCCAGGTACACCCCTCCCCACTTGTACAAAGTCAAATATCGCAAGACATCGGAAGTATGTTCCACCCGCCACTTGCTTTTATTAAAAGGTTCACTTGCCAGCATATCTTCCAAAGGAGTGTTTCTAGCGTAATCAGTTATGTGTACCCTAGCGAACTTGACGTTTGCGAAGCGTCGTAATTTCGCGAAACAACTTCCTTGATACACGACTTCGCTGACGGGAGCACTGAACATGACGTAAACTTGTCTTCTTGGGTGAGCTCTCGACGCTGACTCGATGGCGCATGCCTGGCGGGAGTTTAGTCCTCCCCGGCACGATGTCTCATGAAAGAAGATTGAGTTAGGTCTCGGCAAAAAGTTCCTGTCTTCAGCTGACGGCAGTGCATCGTACTCGTCTATGTAATGACACGAAATATTATTATCTGCGGTGCCTAAATGCATGATTGAAGGCTCTGGTATTGACACATTTTGCGCGTTTATATACAAAATAATAAGACCAGTAAATACTAAAAAAGTTATAAATGTAAACACTTGTTTTCTTAATATCTTTGGTGTTTTTAACGGGTACATATTTGAACTTTTCCTAAGATATCAATGACAAAAAAAGGCGAAAACGGAAACATTTAACGAAACATTATCAAAGACAGACACAGATCTCTATCGGACGCTTTTTTGTTGTAACATGAGATTTCTATACAGATAGTAACAATCACTTCAAAACGTACACTATTGATGTATTGAAGGATTATGTTGCCCATCTGTTTTGTAACACAAAACTAACTATTATATATATTTTCCTTATACTGCCCAAGTTAAATGTGATAGCGATTTGTTTACTAACAGGTGAAAAATATAGGTTATGGGATTATCACAATGAATTTTGGTATTACCAGAATCATTGCCCCATCAGATTGCTTTGAACCTTTCATGTGTGATAGTTGTAATAGTTACAATATAACAATTCGACGTGTAAGCGATCATCATACACGATCGTTGGTTTCATATTTTTTTTGCAAAATGGGACACGTCGTCGCGCTAACAGAATTCGAATAAAAAAAATAAAAGTGCAACTTCATATAAACCCACTATATTTTTACTTTGAAATAAACTTATTAGATATAAATATAGGTAGGTGTAGGTTTCTATTCACATGCCAAACTTGTTACCGTATAGGTCTTGTATTGCGGGACAATACTCGCGAGCCATTTTCGCGTAAACTGAATCCGGGGTCACATTATATTTAGCCGTTTCCAGGTTGATGTGATGTGCATACGGATTGGGAAACTCCCCTATGAGTTTTTTGTGAACGAAGTATCGTCTGACCTCGCGTACAGGGAAGAACAGTTCTGTGCTGAGCACTTCAAAACCTGGAATTTTATGGGATGATTAAATTCACAGTTACCTATAACAAACTTTACAAATTAAATCTTTATCTCTATGTACTCATATGATACTTCTGCTGTAAAGGCCGCATCAAACAAGTACTAACGAAATATTACACGTGTAACCTACCCTGGCATCTGACTGCTGACATTTTATGGACAGTTAATGTGTTGCATATCTGTTGTAAAGCCGTGGTCAAAACTCTAGAGCCATAACTCCATGTATTGTCTTTTCTATAATAAGTCTTGAAGTAACTGGAAAATGTGAATAACCATTGATAAATTTACCCATAGTTTCTTAGTCATGACTGGCTGCTGAAAATTTAGAAACAATTTAATTTTCCTTCGTTTGGGGGTATTATGTGTCGTGTTGATACGAGAGATGAAGAGGTTTTGCCTTTCATCAGCAGATATTCTCCACTAACTAATTACTAGGCAATCTAATACTGGAATGATTAGAGCAGTGTTGGCCAAGTGGTATCGGCCGCGAGTTACAAGTTGTGCGTCGTGGGTTTAAACCCAGATAGGTGCTTTACTTTGTGTAAATTATTTCATCACCACTGCTCTCAAAACGGTGAAGGAAAACATCGTGAGGAAATGTGACATCTATCAACCCCCACTGGGCTCGCGTGATGAATTACGGCCCAATCCCTCTCACAGAGAGGAGGCAAGTGTTTCAGCAGTGGGAACATTAATAGGCTGATGATGATGATGATGACTAATACTGGAATTAATGCACCTTTATAGTTAACAATCGGTCGAATATATAATTAAGTTCTTAAAATTATTACCTGAGAGCTGCGTCAACAACCAGTTTGCCAAGTGGGTTTTTAGAAATAGAGAGTGGGCTGGCTGCCAGCGTCTTGCTGTCCTTGCGAACCACCCAGTTGTATCCCAGATCGTCAAACGACTTCACCACCAATTGATCAAAGTCCAAGCTTACCCCACCCCACTTGGACAACGTCAGTAAGCTCAATAAATCTGCAGTGTGGGCAATCGGCCAAAATGACTTGTTCAACGCACCTCCACTGACAAAATCTTCCACAGGAGTCCCTTTGACATACTGCAGTAAGTGCAACCTAAATAATTTTATATTAGCAAACTGATTCAGGGCATACAAAATTCCGTAATTGTTGAGATTATTTTTTGTCACTGGCCCGGAGAATAGCACATTAATCTGCCAATCTGGATGTACGCCTGCCGGGAGATCAGCCGGCCTCGACACGACGTCTCATGGAAAAAAAATGATTTCAATGGGATTCTTGAGTACTCTTCTATTGGTGACAAGGCGTCATTGGTGTCGTCGTAGTGACATGATATATTTGGATAGAATATGCTATTGGAGCGATGTCGCCGATGACGCCTGAATCGAAAATCGCCTTCAAGATCTGGCATTACTTGCTTGATGGTCAGTAAAATATTAAATGCCACACTAAATAGAAATATAATTAAACATCCTCTTAGGATAATATTTTTATATCGAAAATAAACACAAAGCATTATTTTATTGGTTATATATCGAATGTGCATTGTGTATTATGTACGAAATTAATAAGAAAACCGCATACGTTCTGTATCGAGTACATGAAATAATTTAATGACAATAGGTGTTGGTATTTTTTATTACCCAAAGGAAGTACCTACCTTCTTAATCGAGATAACTAGTAGAATGGTGTAGGAATAGGTAATAGAAAAAGTTTGTAGATAATTAATTTGTGTGTGTATAGTCTATAAAACATCGTTACATTCATGTATCAAATTCTGGGCCATCATGATCATCTGCAGCCTGACTTCGCCCACTGCTGGGCATAGCCTCTCTTTTCTTGTGCCAATCCCCATGCTCCTGTGCCACCCTTATCCAAGTCCTAGCCGTGATGGCAACAAGTGGCACAAATGGGTACAAGTTTTAAACTGTCATGGTCACTAACACTAACATCAAACAGCAACAAACAGTAAACATGGTAAATATCCCGTTTTTAATGTTAATGGTAACAATGGGTACTACAAAAACTAATTCTAACCAGTTATCGAAACTGTTATGTTGCAAGATATTGAACAGACTTTTTCATTTGTTTCATTTCAAAGCGATTTTAAAGACATTATAAAACATTACATTGCATGTTTGTAAAATTTAAGGTAATTTTAGGTTAAGTTGCTTTTTTTAAATCGGTAAAGCGAGCAGCAAAAAGCCAAATTGAGTAATTGTTTTGACGGCTCGAAGGACGCACGCTCCTTTTAATTTAACAACTCGACAGTATTTATTGCGTGTTTTACACTATCAAGAAGACGGATTTTTGAACATATGAAGCAGTGAATGCAAGCAAAGCACGTGTGTGCCATTCTTTGAAGTTATACATATATTATTAAGATGCAGCACGGTCCTAATTTATTATCAAAATTAACGAGCAGTTTATTTGAGATTTTAGCACAAAAACTAATGAGAATTTTAACATCGATATAAATTATTTTAATATCCCGATAAGATTGGTAGCCCACTTAATTTTGCAGTTTTTAATATATTCAGCTGAAAACTACACTAGTCAGTTAGTTTTTTTTGTAAAATGACATCTTTTATTTTATTTAAAAGGAGGTACAGATTGAGATATGGCCTAATTGTTTGTTACGCAATTTCTTTGGTATGTTTACTGTTGAGTTTTCGTATAAGATATTTACGTAACTCTTTTGAAGAAGGTACAGAGAATGATGCTAAAAGAGTTGCGGCGTGGCAGCAAATCTCAGCACATGTGCCATGTCACCTGACCAGAGAGGACGACGGTCTTAAACTACTGCGCAATAATATCACTCTGCCCGAAAAGTCGATTTTCTTCCATGAAACTTGATGTTGGGGTGATTTGACATCTCGCCAGGCGTGTGTTGTGGAATCAGCTGCTAGAGCACACCCAGACCACCAAATCAACGTATTTTTCACATCAGCCGTGTCAGAAGTCACGTTAAGAAATGGCTGTATCAGTACCTTTAATAATTATAAGAATGTGAAAATTGCAAGAGTTCTTGTTAACGATTATGCAAATGGAACGCCTATTGCATCAAAGGTTTCAAATCTTTCCAGTGCGCAGTTTAACACACATATATCGAATTTAATGAAATTCTTATCTTTGTACAAATATGGTGGGATATATTTGAGTTTGGACGTGATCGTAGCTCGGAGGCTTGATTTATGGAAGAACTGGACTGTAAAAGAAGCGCCTAAATCATTGTCTTCCGATATGTTTGCGTTTTCTAGAAACAAAGCTGGAAGGAAGCTGGCACATGAAGCTTTGTCGTAGGTACCCTTTTAACGTAACTAACTTTTTGGATAAGGTGTTAAATGAAAACCTTTGAATGTAACTCTGGTTCCAGTTTTTATAGATAAGGTACTACTACTGTCAGCCTGTAGTGATTATCATCCAATTTCAGTTTTTAGTTACAATCAAGTATTATATTTCCTCAAATATTTATTGATTGGTGATTTACTTTCTCAAAAGCATTCTGTTGGCTGAGTTAGAGGCGCACAAACCAGATCTCTGGAGTTACAACGGACCATCAGTGATATCCTACTTGCTGGCATATTGGTGCACCACCCAGAATGTGCATCTCATGACACTTTTAAAGTGTAAAGGTAAGTACCTGCGTACAAGTTCCTCTACCGCTTGTATATGAATATATGGTCCGTCATATTCATTATGTGTTTTTCGCACGAAATGCACTAATTTGAATGAAATACAATTTTGAATTTTGTATAGGTAAAGTTTCATGTTTTCATTAATGTACGAGGCTGAACAGAATCCATAGGTACTATCCATCTCCTTCTTGCATTGAATCCACAATGCTGGTCTAGACCACATTATGGTTTTTAAACTTTTTCTTTGATCGTGTGACTCCACTGTCTACTTTCAGCAATATGCGAATACACCGTTAAAACAATTCTGGAGAAGCAAATAGTATACCTTTCATCCCGGGATTACGTTCCCTTGGAATAATTTAATTTCATTAAAGTTGTGATGGTGCCGAGCTGATATGTGGGGGCTGACTGCCTCTGTTCACCCATTTAATAAATATACTTTCCTCTTTATAGATCTCGTGGTGCATGGCCCGGAGCTCTTCTATCCAATATCGTTTCACGACAGACAAGAATATTTCCGAATAGTTGACTGGGAACATTGGAAAAAGAACTTGATATTTACCTACTTTACATGGCAGAGATTTACTAAATTCAACATCGTGGCACCTGGGTCTCTTTATGGGATGATAGCTAGAGAGTACTGCCCGGAGACCTATAACCGTTATAGCGATAGGTTTGGGGTGTGGTACCCAGACCTTAGTAGACCAGAACACCGTATTAATTGACTCGGACATATTAACTGTGCTTGCACCCTTTAGCAATGGTGCTGACAGCATTTCTAGATGGTGCGTGTGTACGATAGGGATGAAGACAAAAAATATTAAACACGTAGTTCTTCTTTTTTTACGTACTTTATCAAGAAAATACGGCAATGCATTGCTCACATTCGCATGATGTTACACTTATGTTCATTTGATACGCAATTTTGACGTATCGAAACCGCCCCCCCTCCCCCTACACTCTTTCTTATTTTCTACTTAAGTAGTTTTTTTATTAATTTAACTAGCTGTGCCTGCGGCTTCGATCGCGTTAACTGCCTATCCTAGCCTACTTACCTACCTACCTGTACCCACCCTACTTACCTAGACCTACCTACCTGACTTACCTTTCTACCTACCTCAAGCGAACACTGCACATAATACTGTTTACTAATACATAATATCGACATCATACAAAAAAAGTATGGACAAATCTGCTGCGCGCCATCTACTAGCACTCCAGAACACCACACCGAGTAAAACATAAAAGAAAACATGTTTTCGAAGTCGGTAGTATTTTTATGAAAAAAAGTTTTTTATTTTTCACTTTTTAGTTGAGGCATTTGGCGTTGAATAGGCAAGTTATTTAGTAAGGTACCAGTATAATGCCAGAATAGATTACCCGAATAATTATCATGAAACTTCGACATTACCGGTGAAATGAGGGTGTACCAAGGTGAACTATACACATCTGCATGCCCCGTTCTAGCGTACTGTTGTGATATTATGTTATGGTGCCGTCATTGATTAAAGAGTTATATTGTATATCTCCGAAGTTCTACATCAGATCTTCATCAAGTTAAAATTTGGGAATATACTCTTTAAAACAAAAAAAAACATTTTTTTAAATGGACAATTGACGGAGATATCGGTGATAATAACAAAAAAAAAACAATGTCAAACATAGAACTTCCTCCTTTTTGGAAAGTCGGTTAAATAACACCTATTGAGCTGGGACTCAAAACCTTAAATTTCGTAGGCCACCATGTTCATCATTAGGCTATTCAGACAAACAATAGCGGCAGCGAAATTAAGACCCACATTGCTCGCACGTCAACGTCATTATTGACATTATTAGTATGATTAGAGACCTAAAATCTTATAAAACGTAAATTTCTAGTCTCGTCCCGAATTATTATTTTTACTCTAGCCACACTTGAAATAGACCTTGAACGTATATCGTTGATTCGACATAGAGAGTTGACCACTGGGCATCGGCGTCCCAGCACGGGGGCGCGGCGGGCGGGTTATGAGGGACCCTAACTACCTACCAATTGTTTTCTGCGTTCATTCTTCCGCGGAAAATCTTAGCATCGCCATTCAGAAAATGACGCGTTATGCACAACGCCATCTATCGATTATGGATTTCAACAGTGCGAGTATATGAGTTGCGTATGTTGCGATATTTTACTTCTTGAATACTAAACTTTAAATTCATCTAACTTTTGATAGAGTGAACTTATTGCGATGAAACAAAAACTAAGTAATACTTCAAGTTACGTTACTAAGTCACAATTTGTATGTATAAAACTTATCTACATTGGTTTCGTAGATTTTACGTAATGAGTGCACTAATAAACAGACACACAGATAAACAGACAAACAGACAAAAAATCCAAAAATGCTGGAAATGGGTTCTGTTGGTTCTCCTTTAACACACTGGCAATTTTTTTTGGAAATATTATCAATGTACAAAATCGACTTTTCTAAAGATTTATTATATGTATTGATAAAGCAAAATATACGTGACTATTTTTTTTTTAGTATCTAATGACGGACTAAATTGTTGTTGCTGTAGTAATTGTTTTGTTGGTTTTGATTTGTGTGGTATAACATACATAGTTTTAAGTTCTAATAACCATTTTTGATTCTTGATACTTGAATTAAGATAATGGATTATTTTTGATTTCCTGTCATCATCCATATTGTCTTGGTTTTTTACTGCTTTCTCTCCTGTGATTAATTATATCTGTGAAATTTGCCAAAATTGTCTTAAACTTTAGAAATAATGTGTCTCAGCTTATGCCTTATACCGCGAATAGCAATACTACATAGAACTTGTTCACATTCATTTTATCAATGAATTAGTTTCAGCTTGCGGCTTCACCCGCTTAAAAAGTGTTTTATCTTCCCAAAGGATTATAAACTATCCTACGTCCTTCCCAGGGTCTCTAAACTATCTCCATGCCAAATTTCATCTAAATTGGTTTTGTAGATCCAGAGATTACTCCCTACACTACAACCTCACAAACTTCACCTCTTTATAATATTAGTATAGATAAGTGCCCAACTGCGATAGTAATTTGTGTTGTACTATTCCCTTGTACATCTTAAATTATTATCAGTCATGTTGCATGCCCTAGTAACTAGGGCATGCTCGATACCTTTTGAAAACCGGGCATTTAATTTCAGCGAACAAACTTACGCCTGCAAAACCCTGGCAGTGCATTGCCCAGACAGAACTGTGGCCTAATTGCGTTACATATAAATTTACGGAACGGAAACAGGCGTGTCAAGATTGGAGACAGCTCAGGTGCACAGGTTCTCAGAACAATTATCGGTATCCCGTCGGACCACTAGCTTTCTTTCAGTCAAGTTTGCGCAGCGCCCTACGAACCTCCTTACTTCCTTTTAGATGCGAATATCCGCATACTCATCTCGTATCAATCAGAACAAGGAGGGGGCCGCGCGTCATCAGGATCCAGACGTGAAGATTCAGCAAAAAAGAGGCAAATAAGTATGCATTCTCTTCTGCGGAGTGTGCCAGTGACTCGTCTTTTTTCAACAGTGGTGGTAGTGAGAGACAGCAGAAATTCAATTCAACTGACTTAGCCAGGGACCAAAGCGCTTTACTGCCAGCTGGTTAAGAAGCAAATTTGTTCCTAATCATCAGCAAATAGATAGATAGCAAATTGATCAGCCAATCGAAAGATCAATAAAAACAAGTAGGGTGCTAAGGATAAGGTGCGAAGAAAGAATGCATCCCATCCCAATCTGCTAACATGTACCGCCAAACCCGCCGAGCGCCTCTTGGGCTGGCAAAGGTGAAGATACCGACACCGAGTAGCGGTTTAGATCGTTGTCAGCAGAAGGTCCAAGCAATTGGCTGTGTGCGAATCAACATCCGGCATCCTCGTTACCCCCGGTACCAGCTGGGCAATATTTAACGCAAGTACCACATTTCTCGTCTTTCATCCAGCATGTTCAGTGCACTGATACGGGCAGAGCCATTCCTGGTGGTGGGCATTGAAGTCCCCCAGTAGTACTATTTTGGTGGAAGGATACTGCTGCTGTGCTGTATCAGACGTCTCACTGAGGTGCTCTGTGAGCCTGGTTGTACCCTGATCTCCGCTGTGCGGACGGTAGACACAGACGTAGATAATTTTATCCAGGCCTGTGTCCACCATAGCCCACAGCACGGCAAATATAGAGTTCTCAAGATTTCAAAAACATATGTCGTCTCGGGCGTACATGCACACACCCGTGCGTGGTTTAAAATTGTTCTCTAGGGTAAACCCTGGGTATGTTAGGTACGACACGCATGACGAACATCTGATTCCTCGTTTTACTGATCAACCATGCGTAAAGTCATCACACAGGTACACATACCTAAAATGTGCCGAGCCACTAAGAATCTAGTTTTTTCAAATCTTTTTCAACAAGGCATTTATATTACACACCCCGTCTCCGAAACAAGGTGTGTTAGGGGAACACAAGAGACAACAAATTTAACAAGCTTAGAGTCGCTTGTGAGGTTTCGTGAGATGAATAATTAAACATTTCTGGCTCAATCGAATAATAACAGACCTATTTAATTATGGTTGTGCTCATAAAAGGAACATAACGCTTGGGCAAAGCACCCAGAGACACAACCAAAACTTTAAATCTATACCAACTGGGGGGTGACCATAAGCTCCCAGAGTAAGGTTAATTTGAGTGTGCGTAAGAGACCTAGGTATGCAAGTAATACACATATGTTACTTACACACACTCGAAATAATCTTATTCGAAGAGCTTATGGTCACCCCCTGGTCTTATTACACTGAAACGACCTGATCAAACTGTTCAGCAGAACTACGGTCACATAGTATCACTCTTTCAAAGTTCGGTTAGCACTCAGTTTACATATATCTCAATTGTTCTTTCAAGCAGCGTAACAAGGGACCCTAAGCATCAAACTACAGACAGGACCCCTGTAAAACTACAATGGCCGCATGTTCGTGTGTAAACACACGAACATGCGGCCTTCGGGAACACTCCGTAAATGAAAACGGTGACGCTATCGTTACCTGGAACCGACGACGCTTCCTCGCACGAGGATTCGAAATAGTGGAGCCTTTAGATAGAAAAGGTGGCCATACTGCCAGCACTCGTCGGGTCAAAACTCTGAACCGCCAAAACCCGGGTATGTCGGCACGCTTGTTAGGTCTGACCTCCAATTTCCCAGAACTCGGGACTCGAGATTAACTTCGATTGCACCAGACCTTCATGATTATACATGGTAGTATTGGATTAGGCTAGCTAAACAACCAGATAGGTTCAGCTTCAACTGAAACTCAATATTACTCATGTAAAACCCATCAAAAGATTCAGACACAGTCTGATCCTCACAAAACTGGTGCCTCTCAAATAGCATACCTGTTAAATCTCCATCCTCGCGTCAGGATATCAACAGGGTCTTGCAGAACCCTCTCTTCTCCCAACAGTAGCAGGATCAAAATAAACTTGTCCTTTCTCTATCGATCTTTGAGAAAGATCTAACCACAGACGACAAAATAGAATTCGCAAATCACTGTCCTCTTTAGTCTATGACATTATTATATTTCAAATTATAACTTATTGTTTTACTATAAAATTATGGGAATTTATTTATTTATTATTATTAATTTTGTATGCTTAATTAACATTGAAATATAATTACGCATAACCCAATCTAGAACAACGACATCTCTGTAAAACTCCAGAGCACTAGAGTTGCTTCCAGATAGTCCAGTAGTTGTCACTTAAGACGTCACACTGCGTCTCCGAAGGAAAAATAGTGCGGGTGTATCAGTCTCCATGTGATGATGGACTGCTATGAGGTTGGAGTGCAGACATCTGATGTTAGTGAGGAGCACTTTGAGTGGGCAGGCGTGCTGTCTCTGATCAACTATAAAATATTTTCTACTAAAAGAACTAAAATGACGTAAACAAGTAAAAAAATCAGGCTGTACAGTCGGAGGATACATCTGGTTTTGGTCAGCCAGCTCCCGAATCGACGTATCGTATCTTCCGACTGCACAGCATGATTTTTTTTCTTGTTTACGTCTTTTTAGTTTGCTTTTTAAGCAGTCGGGTGTTTTGTATTTTTTGAATTTTTTTTTTTAGTTGATGTGAATGGGGCCACCTATAATAATATAGCACAATATAGATGAAAAGTTTGAGCGAGCTTGAAACGGCTTTCAGACTACGCTATACTGCTGTGCTATATAGTATAGCAAAGAAGGACCTAATACTATACTGAATAGCATGGCGTTCACATTACGCGATATTATCGCAAGCATTTGTAGTTCGCAAGCTCAGTTGATCGCGATCTTTGAAGAGTGTGCACAGTTTCCGGGGGTGAGGGAGGAGGGAGAGGGCGGCGTGTGATATAGCACAGCATGAACTCAGCACATCGTACCAATTTTATAGCGTATAGTAAGCCTATAATATATAGTACAGTACAGTGTGAACGTGTCCATAACAATGTGTGGTGCGCGATATTGTTGTGCTATGAGCTATATACTATATGCTGTTATATTATAGCGTAGTCTGAAAGCCGCAAGATGTATTTTGGTTACGATCGGTCAGTCACGCAAATGGCGAGCAAGACTACTGTGTGTGAGTGTAAACTGGCCTTCTTTTCAACCATTCTTAAGTGACGCACTAAATAGATAGGATGCAAAGAGGTTCGAGGCACCGTGTCCGGGAAAACTTACAATATGATACGTGCATTGACATATAAGAACATAGTAGATAGACAAGAACATTCATGAAAACCATTTGTTCAAATGCTGACCAGCGAGCACGGCCTACTGGGCCGGCTTGAGTCACACATTTTTTCACAGTTTGGGAGCAAAAACCGTGATAAAATGCGTGAGACACGCATATCACAGAGGCCATGCTCGCCCCGCTGCTGGTGAGTTAGAATTAAAGTTCACTGCAGCGCGAAACATTAAACCCATATTCGTTTTTGTTTATTCAACAATATCACCAGTATGGCTGCCGCAAACATTTCGTAGTGAGACATGTTGCTCGCGCGAAAATATTGATGCGAGTGGCTTGTCAATTTTATTAAGGGGAATTTATTGAACGTTTGGGTTCAAATTATTGTATTCATTATTATTGAGCAATAAAAATATTGTGCAATATTATTGTAGGCGTATGGGGCGCCTTAGATATCGCGGGGGGAGGCAAACACCTCACTCTCCCCCAAACCGAGGTCGAGGCCCGCAGACGTGTCAGCACCAGCCGGGGGTTTGAGGCTGGCTTGCGGACGTACGATCCTTCGCAAAGACAAGGCGCACAAAGCTGAGTGCGAGGTGTGACTTGCGCCGCCGCCCCTCGCAGCCTGCCACCCTGGGCCATGGCCCTTTTGGCCCTAGGGTAAATAGGGCCATGAAAAATATTGATATTGTTACTCGGACTCTTCTGACTGAAAAAGTTTGCGACAATTCTAAATAATTTAATAATTTCTTAAACAAAAAGTTATCATAAGTACCTACACAATTTGAACAGGTAACTAAAACAATAAACAACTCTACACTGAACAATGGCACATCCCAAATAATTCCATTTTCATACGCTACGCAAAGGAAACGTCTTATACCGAAGCTGACGCCCAGACTCCAGACACGTCGGCCCGATCAATTTTTTGGCTATAACTTAGACCAGACCATCTGCCTCAGGGGTATTTTAACACATAGTATAGACATAGTACATAGATAGGGTAGGGTTTACGACGGGTAGGTAAACCCCAGGGCACAGGTATAAAGTGTTCCAATTCAAGTTAATGAAAATGTAAACAAACCTTATTTTGTTATAAACAATCGTATAATGGAAGGAAAACAGTAACGTAAATCAAAATTTCTGAGCTGTTTAGAAACTGTTTAGCAGATTCTTAATTCAAATTCTCTTTAGAAGGAAAAGATCGTGAGGAAACCGGCATGAAAAAAATATCGAAGACATGTTACATCTACCATCCTGGACTGGTGGTAGACTATGGCCCACCCCCTCTCACAGAAAGATGGTCTGTATCCCAGCAGTGGGAACATTATACGCTGATTATGATATATTACTTATCAACAAACCATATTCACGATCATAAACACCTACTTAAACCCAAAATCACTCTATTTCCACCCAACATGAAATCCTATTGAAACTAACACGGCATTCAAATTCCTTAGCAGGTGGTAGGTAATTTAAGGACGCTGTTACATTTTCGACGAACTCAAATTTAGGTATCTATTCGCACACAGCAACATTACGCGCACGCACTCATTGAAACTACTGAGCGCTCGATTTTATACATCACTCAAATAATATTGGTCCTTGATATTATTTTTTAATTTTATTGTAGTTGATTCAGGAAGGTTAGTTGGCACTTTGAAAATGCATTTGGTAACTGTTACAAACCGTCGTCGTAAAAAGTAGGTTATTATTTTCAACCGATTTCAAAAAAAGGAGGTTCTTTATCTATTCGACCCGTATGTATACGCGATTTTCTTTAAAACTACTTATCCGCTACTATCGAGTTTACGTCGATTAATGTATGTGTTTTCAGGGAAGATTTTATTGTATAATATATTAGGATATGATAAAGATCTTCGGAGATAGACAATGGAACTCTTCAATAACAAATATCAAATGACCTGCGATTAGTGTGATCGTATAGTTATGTTTTGTTTTCACCATACCATAATATAAAATCACGCTTGTACATTTTTAGGGGGTTAACAGATTTATTTAGTATACCTACCCAATATGGGGTACCAACAAAAACTAAAAAGAGAAAAATAATAACTATTCCGTGTCGAAAAACGAAAAACAATAGATACCGACACCGACTTTCGAAAAGAGAATTAGCTTTCACTTTGTTGTAGTAAGTAGGTATTTTTAAAAAAACGCAACGTAAAATAAGTAGATACCTAAAACGAAATAATTTCCGGTCACAAGGATTAAAAAACCGGCCAAGTGCGAGTCGGACTCGCGCACGACGGGTTCCGTACCATTATTGCAAAAAACGGCAAAAAAAAACACGTTTTTTGTATGGGAGCCCCAATATTTATTTTATTCTGTTTTAGTATTGTTGTTATAGCGGCAACAGAAATACATCATCTGTGAAAATTTCAACTGCCTAGCTATCACGGTTCATGAGATACAACCTGGTGACAGACAGACAGACAGACGGACCGCGGAGTCTTAGTAATAGGGGAAACCCTAAAAATGCCTTGAACATTTTGCATTACATATTATATACATATTATATAAAATATTACCATCAAAATTTTTTGGAGTATTACATAATGAGCATCAGCTAATGACATACTACCCAAAAACCATGAAAATGTCACCCATGACGAAAATATATAAAGAGTCAAATTTTCGTCGGCGCCATCTTGTATTTTGGTTTTGACCCCGTATTCGATATGAGCGACCCCAAAATCCATGACAATGACACCCATGACGCAAAGATGTCAAATTTTACGTCGGCGTCATCTTGTATTTTGGTTTTACCCCATATTAGATATAAGCGACGCCAAAAACCATGAAAATGACACCCATATCGAAAAGCGGTCAAATTTTCGTCGGCGCATCTTGTATTTTGGTTTTGACCCCATATTCGATATAAGCGACCCCAAAAAACATGACAATGACACCTGTGACGAAAAGATGCCAAATTTTCGTCGCCGCCTTCTTGTATTTTGGTTTGACCCCGTATTCGTCATACATACATACATACACACCGGTTCAAATCATAAATCTCCTCCCACCCATCCACTTCTAACCTTCACCGCCGCCAGCTTAACCTTACCCATCCAAATCCTAACCTTACTAAGAGCTGCTTAAATCCACCCATCCATTTCACAACCTTGTCAACAACTGCTTAACAATACCTATACAAATCCCGATCATACCCAACATAATTTCTAAATCACATTCTAATAATAAAAGGAAACTCAAACATACTTTTATTTCGGTCCGGTAAAATATCAACTCCTTTCGATCACGACATACGACTCACGCACCCACACTACAATCTTTTCTATTACTTTTATCGTATTTATTTTTTGCAAAAAATCGATACGCTCGTCCTTCCACGAGCGCTTCTGAGCGCGGAATGATAAGCTTCTAGTGCAAAATGTATGAAGAAGTCGGCAAGTCTTTTTATTTTAGCTAATAATTAAAATATATATTGATTTGGGTAAAAAATAATTATCTGAACCTGTAAAGGACTATATATACCGCATTTTTTTTATAATTTTGAAGATAAATAATGCTGTAAAATTAACTAAACTGGGACCTATTCGGACCCTACTTTTTTAATATTTTTGCGATTATCGTGATAGGCAAAACGAATTTGTGCGAAAATTTTGTATGATGTCATGCAATTTTTCTGATGCCAATCTGGAGCTGAATATATTATCTTTAAATTAAAACCATGATATCTTCACATCTGTGATTGCATATACAATATAATTGTACCTGAAAAGCACTGTTATTTGTAGAAATATGTAATAGCGTCCTTAAGTGAGTTATTAAACTAAGTCTGATATATACTAATGAAGTACAGCCGGGCTGTGACATTGTGCAAGTTCGGCAGATGTCTTGGACGGTCGGTACAAGTTTGTACCTTGACTTAGCCTGCTAGTTGCTCGAACACTACTTGAGGACCGGAACCTGGGTTTGAAGTTTGAATCTTTCCAATATTGAAATGGTTTTTTTTGGATTATGACTTATTTGATAAGAAAATGAAGACGGAGAAAATGATAAATTATCTGTCTGTGTTATTAGTCTGTGCTAATTTAAAAAATGTGAAATATAAGCATTTGTCTGGCGAGTAAGAAATTATTAGGTTATCCCAAAACCATATGAACAAGATAAATAAAAATAGTGTTGTATATTGTTCCTCTAGATTGATCTAGATGATGCATCAACAGAGCATGGCATACATCCAGAATTTAGGCTGCTGTTGAGAAATTTCTAAAAAAAAAAAAAAAACAATTATACTTTGCCCGACCTAGGCTTCGAACCGGTAGTCGTGCTTCACCATCATCATCATATTAGCTGAAAGACGTCCACTGCTGGACATAGGCCTACCCCAAGCGTCACCATATTGACCGGTCCCATGCGTCCCGCATCCAGCGGATCCCCGCAATTTCAACAGGTCGTCGGTCCACCTAGCGGGAGGCCTTCCAACGCAACGTCTTCCGGTTCGCGGTCGCTACTCCAAAACTTTTCTGCCCCATCGGCCATCCGTTCTGCGAGCAATGTGCCCTGCCCACTGCCACTTAAGTTAAGCAATTCTTCGGGCAATGTCGTTAATCCTGGTTCTCTTGCGGATTTCTATATTTCTGATTCGATCACGCAAGGACACTCTCCATTGCCCTTTGGGTGAATGTAAGCTTTCTGATGAGGCTCATTGTGAGCGACCACGTCTCAGAGCCATAGGTCATAACTGGCAACACATACTGGACATAGACTTTCGTCTTGAGACACTGTGGTAAGTTGGACGAGAAGATACGTCGCAACTGTGGAAGAACACGGGAAGTTGCCGAGTCAGATTCGACGGTCGTCCTCTTTCTCGAAGTTGGCCCTACCCAACGTGTATTAGGTAGTCGTGCTTACCATCACAAAACCAAATAATCTTTTCCAATTAAAAAAAACTTTTTTGTATAAGCTTTTTAGCTTATTGTTCGATGTCTTCCAAACCAAACGTGTATGCAAAATTTCATATTAACTGATTGAGGAAAACTGCTTTAAAATTCAGTTGCAAGATTTGACCCGATACATACATACATTGCAAAGTAATAAAAAAAATTGGAAAAAAGAGCACACAATGAACGATATATCCGGTGGTTAACTTATAGAAATTCATGTCAGACCTTCACGCGCCTTCTGCTACACGCCAACCTTTGAGTTAAATTATGTTTTAACAGTCCTAAGCTCCCGAGCTAACCCTCAAAACGCGAAAGTGCGACGGTCGCCGGCAGTTGTATTATGCACACAGCACACGGCGAACCCTCCAGCCTCCAGCGATAAACTGCTCGACACGTTCCTTGTACAAGTTTCGATTGGATATTGGTTTTAGTTCAGAATACTATGTTGTAATGTTGGCAGTTCTGGAATTATGCCTGCCTAATAATTTTAGGCGAGATTAGTAGGAACATGGTAAGTTGGATGGCTGTTCTGTGTTGAGTAATTTTTTGTGTGTTTGACATTGTTATTTAGTGATCAATGATGTCGACTACATAGGTGACACCATGATCGGCTTAAGGCTACGGGAAACCATCGGACGGCATACCCATTAACTGGTAGATATTGTGACCATTGGGGAGACATATGTTCAGCAGTGGACGACTTTCGGCTGAAATGATGATCATGAATGATTTACTGCTGTAACCCTCCCTAGGTCACCGGGCTATAATTTTTTTTATGGTTTTGCTCTTGACTCTAGTCTAGGCCATTGGTGACAAAGACAAAGTCGACGATGGAGTGAGCTTGCTCAGAAGAAGCCAGTTCACAGTCAACTTTGAAGAGATTCGGGTTGAATGCGTTCGGAAACACAGAAGCAGGTAGTGAGTTCCACTATTTTGCTGTGCTCATTATGAAGGATGTTTGGAAGCACTTGGTGCGAATTGGTAAGGTAAGGTAACAGGTAAGGATGGTAACTCACAGTGCGTCTCGATGTCCGATGGTAGACGGGGGCCCGGCCGGTGCGACAATAGCTCCGAAAACAAATCAAAAACATCATAACAAGCATCTCTATTCTACCCGATAGTCACAGTGCAATTCATATTCATAGTCCCGATATGACATAGCGCTGTATATATTAAGCTATCCATAGTCCATCCAATATGCGCGGACGGGAAAAACTGACAAGTTTCCAGTTGTTTCCAGTCGTTTCCACTACACAGAATTGGGTGTAACGAGTGACTATCGTTTGTGACAGGACACAACAGATTCACAGATATTTTGTCGCAGAGAAGTCATGTTTTTGTGACCCGTTTGTTATCAGGAAAATATTATGTGTTTTATTTGCACATGAAAACGTTATTAACGAAAAGAGTTATTATGCTATCCGAGACACGTTCAATACAGATAAGAACCAAAAATGCATCCTCTCTCCATCCTGATGTATCCAGCCAAAAAAAGCAGAACATCCAATTCCCAAAAACAAAAAAAGAGTTCATCAAATCCAACAAGAGTTCTGTAACATACTTCAATTTGAGCCTTCAATTATGGAACGCCAAAAATTTAACGAACATCCCTAGGTAGAGATGCCTATGCACAGACTACCAAGACGCCTCGATGGCCATTGCTAGAGATCGTATTGTCAAAACTTTCTACACAAACCAAGAGTGAGTTGTCATGGAAATAGACGGCTAGTAACAATTTTGACAGAGGCCTTGAAAGACAACACTTGTGATTAGTACACATTGTGTGGGCATGAACATTATCGGTAATGAAGTCTCCAGTAACCTCCATTGAGTGTATAGGTTGATGCTCAGATCAAATAAAAAGTCAAAATGGAACGTTGCAAACAACAAGGTGACGCCGTTTGAATATTGTTGTCAGTAGAGCTTTTTATTTGATCCGAGAGCTCGACTGACAAGCTAAGGCGTAATTTCATTGTACGTTTGTGCGTGTAATTGTGTATATATATGGCAAGGCGTCGTTTTAACCAGCCAGCGTCAACTTGTTGTTTGCAACATTCCATCTTGACTTTTTATTTGATTTGAGGGTTGATGCTACCATGACTATTATTATTGATGAATAAATTGTATGGCTCAAAGCCCAGATAAAAAGACGATCGCATTTGAAAATTTGAAGTTCAAATGCGTACGATTTTTATAGTGATAGAATGTGTGCTTTACATTGTGGATATAAGGGTCAACAGTAGGCTTTATCTTTTATAAGAAATTCTGTCCGTGTGTCACAGTGTGCTTTAACTAGTGTCCGATCGAAAGTCGATTGGGGTCGAACCCGAAACTGACTATCGCAACAACCTTCGGCCCAAGCCGAAGCCGAAGCTGAAGCCGAAAGTTGAACAACCCTAAGAACCTTTTTTTGTGTTTATTGTGGCTATTTCCTGGCGATGGCGACTAGCCTGCACAACGGAGTATGATCCCTGCCACTCGCACGTTGCCTGTGCCATCGCATTCTTGCTCATTCGTAACAGCTTGTTAAATTTCGGCATTTGCTAAAAACCTTCGGCCCAACCTTCGGTTACCGAAGGTAGGGCCGAAGGCTAATTTTGCCCGAAGACGATCAAAGCCGATTCTGAAGTTTCGTTCGGACACTAGCTTTATCCTTATTGAAATCGGCCAGCTTGGCGTTCCGTATTCTATGACACTATGAAAAAAAAATCATTTCAGCAAATTTTCTAGTGTCACGCATGTACTCTTTGGCGTGACAAATTCAATCAACTCGGTGACAACGCGTCCCGTATTTCGGGGCGCGTCCCTCGGGTGCCTGTTTCATTATACAACAATTTCATGCACGCTGCGTGTAGACGGAATACGTTTTTAGAAAGAGTTTTGTATTGATGCAATTTTGGATGAGTGTTTCTGTTTTTGCGGATGTGCAATACGGTATGGTTTTTTTTGGAAATTCCCTAACGTATCTTACTAAGTGTTTGTGCTCACTGACAAGTAACAACCATAATTTAGTTTAGCTTCGAGTAATAAATTGTCATTCGGTCTCGGCTAATGTCTTTACGTACATGAATAAGTCTAAGGCCATTTAATTCAAATTATATTTGTTAAAAAAGTGCTTTTCTAATTGATAACTAACTTGCTTAAGATACTATGTTCCCTAGCTGAGAACAGAGTTTGCAATAATTATAGCCATCCATCGAGATCGGTCTTGAGCTTTACGCTTCACCTTATTCAATAATATCTTAACAAATTGTAAAAAATTACAAAAGATAACTACGCAGTGTGGTATTCTGCTGTACAGATCCACATCTTTTAGTCGATTTACGTTTTATAATACTATACAAACCACACTATTTTATATATTGAAATTGTATCATATGACTCACTTTTATGTATTCTTTGATACTGTTAGCACCTGAAAAGCATACTTTTAGTTTTTAACATCTACAACTTATTTTATACTGCTAATTTGTAAACTCTTAGAATAGGTAACCGAATATCAAGCGAAATCTAAATGCGTATTTGGCTTCAACTTATACAGTGTATATTATGTGCCTATAAAAAAACATTATATTGAACATCCTCAAAAAATTCATTCATTCCTTTGGCGTTTCAATCCTTTGTGGGTCTTGGCCTCCTCAACGATCTTCTTCCATCGATGTTTTCCTTCCTATCCTCTTCAGATCTTCCTCAACATAATCTATCCAGCGCTTCCTGGGTCTTCCTCTGGGGCTTTTTGAATCGGAGTCCACTTGGACATGAATCTAACGGCTCTAGTATCGCCCCCTTCTTTCCAGGTGAACTGCCCATCTGAGCCTTTGTGACTTGAAGAACCTGACAATCGTTTCCCCATTGATCAGGTTCCTCAAAAAATATCACTTCTTTATTATTTGTGTTTATAGAATGGTGTGGATTCGTAAATTATGTACAGTAAACCCACGACTAGGTTAATCTTTACTTTATATTCTATTCTCTTGGATAATCGTTTATAGATCAGTGAACCAGTGTATCTTTTATGAGGTAGATACATACCAGTTTTCTTTTACAACACAAATATAGGCACTTTAGTTTTGGGAGTGAGCGACTGCACTTTTATTATATTTTTACCTTTCTCACAGATCATATAATACTACAGCCTTTGTAAATCGTCAAATTAATCTAAAGTAAATCACTTTACATCAATTTGATGACTTACAAAGGTAAATACATACAGGTTGTGTCTGACACCGACACGAACAAAAACATCCATTTCCAGTACATGATTCAAACGCGGACGAAAAATTCCAATACTAGGGGTCCATCCCTAGTCTTTTGAATCAAAATCTGCATTTTTTACTGCAATCAGTTCCAAATCGTTATTCGTATCTAGCACAATTAGATTCGTAATTATTTCTCTTTGTTCCTTGTTTGACAAAGAGTAAAAGTGCGGGCGGCGCAGCGCGTGTAGGTTAGTACCAGTAGTGAAATTTAGAAAATCACCGGATAGGTAGCGCTTTTGAATTTATGTGTTTTTTCGTGATAAAAGGGAATTAATATATTTTCGTTCAATAATATTAAAAGCCTACGAAAAAGTCCACCAATAGGGGGGGGGTCTGGACCCTCTGGATACCATAGAATCATGTACTGAATCCATTTTTTTTTTCGCGTCGGTGTCTGACACATCCTGCATCTGCACATTGATTTTAATTTCTTATTAAGTTATCTATGCTATTCAAACAAAAAAATATCTGGTATCAAAATCATATACCCAACGCTGGGACTGGCACAAAACTCCTTTTAGATTTCTAGATGGCCTTTAACATTTTTAAACTTAATCCTTTTCTCCGTGTGGAAGAAATCAAAACACCGCCTACTACGGTCCATACCTGGCCTTAGTGCAAGTTTTGAAAAATATGTACACATGTAAAAGGATGCTAGCCAAAATAAAACTAGGTTCGTTCCATTAATCATCAAACGGGGTTGTATTCTCACTTCTTTACAAAACGTATAGATATAAGTAAGGAAACCAAAACACAAAGTGGGAAGTGCGAGAGCATGCGACGCCCGCCATTACTACGTCATTGCCTGTTGATCACTGCCCGCGACCCCCGCGCTCTGCAAGCGCGCAGCGAGCCACCCCGCCGCGAGCGCCCTGATTGGCTCTCGGACATCACGCGAGCGGCGTACGCGTGTGTGCATCGCATGGCCTTCGCATCCACACAGACATATTACGGCACATGGAGGAGTTTTGGCGCGCTGTTCGAATTTTGAATTATTAACAAGATACGCGCGTTACAACCTCTCCCTCTAGTCCAAACACACGACCTCGCGTTTGGAATAGGACCTAGGACAAGGCTATGAATGAAATGGCAACCGAAGCTGGTAAGAAAACAATTACAAAAATAGTAACAAAAAGTATAAGATCTAGGCATCTAATGTTTACGCGGGCGACCTCTTTTCCTTTTCTCCTGTAAAGGGGGTTGCACTTTCCCGATGAAAGGCGTGAGTTGCGAAACATGATACTTCCCCAAAATCTCTCCATTGACACGCTCGAGACTGTAAGTCGTACTACTCAAAACATCGCGTATTCGATAGGGACCGTCGCGCCTAGGTATAAATTTAGGGGTCTGCCCTCGACCAGCATCGTTCAAGCCTTGGGTTTTGAGCAAGACCAAATCGCCTGTCTCGTAATCTGGCGCCGGGCGCCGATGCTCGTCCGCGTATTTCTTTTGGATGTCCTGAGCCTTTTCGTGAACATCCCTAGCGTCCAGAAGGATAGTCGCCAATCGTTTTAAATAGGGCGTCACATTCGCCACAAACCTATCGCCTTCCACAATAACGCGCATGTCGTTAACGACATCTGCGGGCGCGCGTAATTCACGCCCAAAAGTCAACATTGCAGGTGAATAACCTGTGCTATGGGTCACGGCAGAATTCATTGCGAACCTCACAGCTGCCAAGTGTGAATCCCACGTTGAGTGATCTTTACCCACGTGTATGGCGAGCTGTGGTTTGAGGTCGCGATTTTTGCGCTCAACGGGGTTCGCCTCGGGGTGGTAGTAAGGTGTCAACGCTTGGTCGACGCCAAACACAAAGCACACCTGCTGCATGATTTCGCTGATGAATTGCACCCCGTTGTCGCTAATCATGCGACGTGGAACACCATACCGCAAGAAAACCTCGTTAACCATCACCTCAGCACAATCGAAGCTAGTTGCGCTTTTCAAGGGGAACAATTCTACCCAACGAGAGCAGACGTCTTCGATAATTAAAATCCATTTGTTGCCTGATTTAGTCTCTGGGAGTGGCCCGAAAAGATCGACGGCAATCACTTCAAATCGCTGCGCCACGGCTGGAGACTGGATAAGTCCTGCAGGCTTACGCGTGTCCACCTTATATCGTTGACACGGGACACATTCCTTGATATATTTGGCTACGAACGCTCTCATACCTGGCCAATAGTATCGCGAAGCGATACGCTGGAGGGTTCGTTCGGTGCCTAAGTGACCGGCAGTAGGCGCGTCGTGGTAGTCAGCAAGGACCTTGTGTCTCTCGCTCGACGGCACGACCACGCAAGCGTCGTCATTTTCGCTCTGCTCCGGTCCATATCTATAAAGTACACCGTCGGAGATAACGTAACCACGATCAGCCCATGGTCTCCCCCTAAACGGTTCGTCCGATGCCTCAAGATCTTCCAGTATTTTACGGACATCGGGATCTCGCAACTGGATCTCACGATAACCGCGAGCGTCCCTAGCTGGAACATCAATAACAGCTTGACATAAATCACAATCCGTCTCGTCTATACAGGCAGGGCGCGAGAGGGTATCAGCGATCACGTTGGATTTGCCCGGGGTGTACTCAATACGCAGGTTATACGACTGTAGAGTAAGTGCCCACCTGGTTAACCGTCCACTCGGTGATTTAACATTCATCAGCCATTTTAATGGTTGGTGATCCGATTTCACAACGATCTCGGCGCCCTCTATATATCCGCGGAATTTGGTAACTGCCCACACTACTGCTAAGGCTTCCCTTTCCGTGGTACTGTAGTTCCTTTCAGCCTGATTAAGGAGGCGGCCGGCGTACTCAATAGGGCGCTCTTCGGGCCCCTCCCCCTGCATTAAAACTGCCCCCAGACAGTAACCACTACTGTCTGTTCTAAGGGTAAACGGTAGGGTCTCGTCAGCTTGACGTAATATAGGAGCAGACACCAACAGTTGCTTTATACCGTCGAATGCAGCTTGCTGATCATCAGACCAATGCCAAGTACTATCCTTCTTCAGAAGTGAGGTCAACGGCCTCGCTATCTCTGCATAATTAGGTATAAAACGTCTAAACCAACTAGAAGTTTGCAGAAAGCACTTCAAATGGGTGAGATTCTTGGGGACGGCCATATCATTAATGGCGGCTGTCTTACCCGGATCAACCTGGATTCCGCCGGGTACAATAAGATGTCCCAAGAACTTTACGGAATCACGGGCGAAAACACTCTTCTCGCGATTAACCCTCAGATTGAATAGCTCAAGCCTGTCAAATACAGCTTCAAGGTCGCTAAGGTGCTTGTCGAAGCTGTCCGACAGCACAATCAGATCGTCTAAATAACACAATAGAGAGACGCCTTGAAGATTTGACTTAAATCTGTCCATCAATCTTTGAAAAGTAGCGCCTGAATTGCGCAAACCCATGGGCATTCGTTTAAAACGAAATGTTCCTAACGGTGTGACAAACGCCGTCTTGTCACGATCCTCGTTACTGACACACACTTGAAAATAGCCTGACCGAAGGTCCAAGGTCGACATGAAGTTGCTAGTCTTGGCTGCGTGGGGAACATCATCCATCCTTGGGAGTGGGTACCTATCTGGTTCTGTGACCGCATTCAACTTACGGTAGTCGATACAGAGCCGCGTACCTCCATCCCTTTTGGTAACCAATACTACGTTGGCCGCCCAAGGAGACTCGCACTCCTCGATCACATCGGTTGACAGCAACTTGTCTAACTCTTTCTCCAATATCAGTCGTTTGGCTGGTGACATCCGGTAGGGCGGAGAAGCTATTGGCTCTTGCTTCTCCCCTACCTTGATATGGTGCGTTGCGAAAGTAGTAGGTTCACCATCGGCTGCGAAGCGCGTAGCCTTCGACGCGATCAGATTATTTAGCTGGCCCCGCTGACTAACAGACAAATTCATGCCTTCGTCTTCTCTTAAGTGCAGCTGAGAAGCTTCTACACATAAGGCATCTGCGTCGGTCGATGAGACACAACTATAAGATCGAACAAAATCATAGTTGTTCTCGGGGTCGTCGGCAAAGCTCCATGACCACTGAGGCAAGTTCAACACGACGCCTGCATCGGTGATGAAGTCGCGTCCCAGAAGCGTCCTTGTGTCCGCACCAGGTATCACCAAGAACGTGGTTAGCACATCACGGCCCTGCAACGTTACGTTACACTTGCCTGTGAGAATAGTGCGCGCCGTACTTGTCCCATCAGCCAGACTGATAACGCGCTGATATTCTAAAAACACAGTACCAGCATCCAATAATACACGATATAGCGAAGGGCTAGCGAGGCAATGCGAAGCGCCCGTATCAATAAAAGCAGTGCCCTCGTGACCTCCGATACCTATACTTACTAACGGCCAGGTCCGGTCGGGGTCAATATTTGCACTCTGAATATTCGCATTATCCTCAGAGTACTGCTGACCCTCTAAAGTACTATAATTAACGCACGACATATCGTTTAAACATTCAAAATGTTCAAAATAAACACGATCAATCGAACGATCGAAACCAATGTTTGACTTAATTACCGAATAACAATTGTCTACACCTACAGAATACGGCTGTTTACCAGAATAAGGACTTTTTCCAGAATAATCCGGTTTATCGAAATGTAAACACTCTACGGACTTCGCGGAATATTGTTCCGTAAACGTTTGTTCGTCGTCATGATAATAATGATATCGCGACTCACAGTCTCGATCGCGGGTGGGCAGAGAACTACTATAATGTGACACATTAACAGATTTTAGTTCGATTGAGTTAAAAGACGAACTACTTTTAGTTGGAACCTTTTTATCTACTTGCGTACACTTATTACACTTCGACCTAATAACGCCTTGTTGCCCACAACCGTAACAGAATAGACCCTTATTGTTATTACTACCAGTTTTACGGTTTTTACCTAAACCTGTAGAGGTGTTTGAACTAGTGGGGGTTTGTTGTGTTGGATTACTACTCGTCGTAGTATCCGTAGCGTCGCTCTTAGTAAAATGTTTAGGTTTACTCACCGGGGGTTTAGGTACCTTTACCTCTGCCATCGACTCCTCGACATGCCGTAACTTACATATGGTATCGTCGAGCGAGTTTAACAATTCCCGCGGCAACCGTTTGCGGATCTTGCGATCCAAGAGACCGTACACAATGTCCACTTTAGCTTCTTCACACAACTCATACGGTAACGTACTCATGAGAGCACGTAATTTACACGCGAACACTTCACTACGTTGAGGGGCCGTATGCTCCTCCGCGAACATTTCACGAAAAACTTTGTACGCGGGTTTAATGCTGCCGTACATCGCACGTAGATGGTTGATCGCATCGTCCCAGTCACGTACACTCCTCTTGATACCCTGCCACCATACCGCTGCGTCGCCGACGAGTAGGATGGGTAGGCCGCGCAGCGCGTGCTCGTCGCTGACGCCGGCGCAGTCCTTATACACCTGCACCGCGTCTATAAACGCCTCCAACACTTCGACGTCCTTCTTCTCGCCGTCAAAGCGAGCCGTGCACTTGCTGAAGTTGCCACCTCCGTGAGAGTTGGCGCCTCCCAAACTCGTCGACGCGAACCCGTCGGCGGTTGCTGGAGTGGGCGACCGCGCATGCGCGATCGACGTAGATAGTAGCGTCTCGATGAGCTGCCTATTGGCTTCCGCTTGAGACTTGGCGAAAGCTGCCATGAGTGATGATAGATCAGCGATCTGCTGTGAAGATCCTGCCTCCGGCGATAGTTGCTGTCGCGTCGGCGCTGCTTCCGGCGCTTCGACGCTTACGACCTCGCGGGCTTCGTCGTCCGAGTTGCCCTGCCCCTGGTCGTCGGCGACACGGCGGCTTGCCGTACGCCGTGGAACGACTGGCATGGTGCAAGAGTAACAAAGTCACGTTCTTCACAACCTGAAGATCGGTCGACGATCGGTGATTGACGTAGTTTTCTTCGCGAGTCCAAGACGTCCAACGAAGTTATTTCCAACCAAAAATGGCGGCGGCCGCGTCGCATCGGTTTCTCGTGGCCACTAGTTGAGCGCCAGTGTAAATGAATGCTAGCCAAAATAAAACTAGGTTCGTTCCATTAATCATCAAACGGGGTTGTATTCTCACTTCTTTACAAAACGTATAGATATAAGTAAGGAAACCAAAACACAAAGTGGGAAGTGCGAGAGCATGCGACGCCCGCCATTACTACGTCATTGCCTGTTGATCACTGCCCGCGACCCCCGCGCTCTGCAAGCGCGCAGCGAGCCACCCCGCCGCGAGCGCCCTGATTGGCTCTCGGACATCACGCGAGCGGCGTACGCGTGTGTGCATCGCATGGCCTTCGCATCCACACAGACATATTACGGCACATGGAGGAGTTTTGGCGCGCTGTTCGAATTTTGAATTATTAACAAGATACGCGCGTTACACACATACATTTTTTACGAAAACTGAATAAGCGACATCTAGTGACAATGACGGAAAACCCCTTGTTTTCTTTACAAAATGTCTTAAGAGAACTTTCACAATAATAACCATGAGGGAACAAAACTCGCACTCGTTTCACACCCGCGCGACCCAAAATACAGTTTCATGTACTTTCCTTATTAAACTACGATTTAAAAAAGAAATGTAGATAATTAAATTGTCTTTGAGATGGTAAAAATTTCAATAAAATACCCCCGGCGGTTTCGGTGCGATTGTCGTTTTTTTGTCCGTATTAGACATAACTTTACAAATTAATTACACTAAGTTATATGAATAAATCTCAACATTTTCTTAGATCAAATTATTAAGAAAATGGTCTAATGTAACATATATTTTATTATAAGTAGCCGTTTAGACGTGACTCTCATTTTAAAATCAGCAGATAACATCGCACATACGAGAAGCAACTATAGACTTACACAAACTCTTAACTCTGAACTATCCGTATCCTAACGCAGAAAAAAAAACTGTTGACTACTCAAGTTTTCGCATCTTTTGTTTAAGTTGCGCTAAGTTGTGCCAACGATTGAACTTAGCTCGCTCATAGTGCTTCGATGTTTGTCGTCTGTCTTCTAAGTTAGGTAGGTACATCAATCACTTTTGTTGGTCGAATAAGTTGTGCGTCGAATTGTTATGATTGCTTAGAAGTGTTGTTTCTTAAATATATCAAAAAAGTTAATTCAAAAAATCTAAAAACCCGACTGTTAAAAAGCGAACTAAAAAGACGTAAACAAGAAGAAAATCATGCATCATGGATACATCTGGTTTTGGTCAGCCAGCTAGCGAATACTAAGTCTTGTGAGTCTAAGATTTTTTGAATTAACTTTTTAGTATATTTTTCCTTGCAATTAGACAAATGGTACAATACGAGTATGGGCTAGTCAGATGAGATAACATTAATAAAGCTCATATTTCCCTCTGGGTGATTGAATAGAATTGGTAATTGCATCCGCCGCAAATCGACAGCACATTTTACAAAACCCGCCAATAGCCCCAAACATCCGTAAACATTAATATTTCAAAACCCATAAATGATAATGATAAATGATTTTATTTCTGTAAGTTGGTTTGTACAAACACTTTTACATGTCGAATATATTTTTAAAACTAGATGAGGTCGGCGTATCCTATCTGACTACTCTGAGAAGAAAGGCCGAAACAAACTCAGAGGTCACAGTCTCTTTTAAAGTCCTGACAAAATCTTGATTAGATCATGTGAAGATCATGTAGACTGATGTCTGAAATGGTCTTTTGAGGAAAGAACCAGCCAGATTGAGTGGACCTGTCCAGTCAGTGC
The DNA here is from genome assembly GCA_964057195.1 of Orthosia cruda. NCBI lineage: Eukaryota > Metazoa > Arthropoda > Insecta > Lepidoptera > Noctuidae > Orthosia > Orthosia cruda. The sequence goes on along the minus strand of OZ059826.1, from coordinate 48,961,066 downwards.
ACGCATTTGTCAATAACCGAGCAGCTCAACTCAGAATTTAAGGAGCTCAACGATTCGACGAACAATACCAAAGAAAGGACATTCGGGTAGGTCGCACAAACTACTTAAACTGCCAGACCATGATTAAAAACTAAGGTAAATGTAAATAAAAACAAAAAAAAAAATATCCACATAGTCTTCACATTCACAATAATTAAAATAAAATAATATAATACTTTAAAAAGTAAATATTCTTGTCATTGCAAGAAAACCAAAAAGAAAAAAAAAATATAATAACAAAATGCATAGTGCAAAATATAATAAAAAAACAAAATTAATTGGAGCAGCTCAATCCCAAGCCTTTTTGTCCTCAATGTAATCTTTTGTTGTATAAAACGCTCTCTGGCACAACTTGCGTTTAATGAAAGACTTGAATTTATTAAGACTTAGATCTTGTACGTGGCTTGGAAGCTTATTATAAAAGCGTACACATTGACATCTAAATGAGCCACCTATTTTCTTGAGCCTTGTTGTAGGTACTACAAATTTGTGTTTGTTCCTGGTATTTATGTTATGGATATCACTGTATTTTTTAAACAATTTTATATTTTTATGGGCATATAAAAGATTTTCATAAATATACTGAGAAGGCACAGTCATTACATTAATCTCCTTAAATTTCTCTCTGAGAGAGTGTCTCGGGCTTAATTTATAAATTGATCGAACAGCTTTTTTCTGCAAAACAAAGATAGTCTGGATGTCGGCGGCATTTCCCCACAACAGAATACCGTACGACATTACACTATGAAACTATCTAAAGTATACTAAACGGGCTGTCTCTATGTCAGTTAAATTACGAATTTTTCTAACAGCATATGCTGCGGAGCTTAGCTTCTTTGACAATTTATCTATATGTGGGCCCCACTGAAGCTTAGCATCCAAAGTTAAGCCTAAGAATACTGTGCTATTTTCAGGATTCAATTCTTCGCCCTTTATCAACACATCGGTTTTCACCTGCCTAACGTGAGGTAGGGTAAACTTAATGCATTTGGTTCTTTTTTCATTAAGAAGTAAATTATTAACATTGAACCAGTGAACTACATTTGAGATCGCGCTATTTACATCGTCAGTAACCAGCTGCTGACGTTTAAGTTTAAACAAAAGTGAAGTATCATCCGCAAACAACACTATATCATGGTTATCCTTTATGAGGTAAGGCAAGTCATTAATATAAATAAGAAACAAGAAAGGACCAAGAATCGAGCCCTGCGGGACTCCCATTGTTACCATAGATCCAGAAGATCTTTTTCCATTAACATCAACGGTCTGAATCCTATTACTCAAATATGAAGTAAGAAGATCCAGAGCGCTGTTCCGGATCCCGTAGTGGCGGAGTTTCCTGATTAGCGTTTCATGAAAAACACAATCAAATGCCTTGGACAAATCACAAAAGATTCCCAAGGCATCGCACTTATCTTCCCATGCATTATAAATATGTCCTAAAAGCTCAACACCATCAATCAGTAGTTAAACGACCAGTAGTAAAACCGAACTGTTTGCTATGTTATAATTTATGTTTATTAAAAAATCTTTACAATTGCTCCAAAATCAATTTCTCAAATATTTTGCTAAACGTAGGTAGTACTGAAATAGGTCTAAAAATTGTAGGGTCTGGTGTACTACCTGATTTAAACAAAGGTATTATTTTACTATTTTTCATAAGGTCAGGAAACTCCCCACAGTCGATACAATTATTAAAGATAATAGCTAAACTAGCTGCGACAATGTCAATAATAGTCTTAGCAACTTCTACAGAATGACCCCACAGATCTGCAGTCTTTTTAACATTTAAAGTGTGAAAGGTTTTAATTATGTCTTTACAAGTAATATGTTCAAAACGAAATTCCGAATTGCAAACATTAACATTTTCTTTTAGCAAAGACTCAGCAACAGAAGGTGATGAGTTTAAGTATTTAGTAGTTGAAATGGGAATATCTGAAAAGAAATTTTTAAAGGCCACTGCGACTTGTGAGTCTGATTTTATGATGTTGCCATTAATAGACAGGCCGTAGTCAATATTTCGGTTACCAGATCTTCCTGTTTCACTATTAATAATATTCCAAGTCGTTTTAATAACATTACTACTGTCTTTAATCTTCGAGCTCAAATAACGCGACTTGGCCAAACAACAAACTTATTTAAATAATTTTGAATAATTTCTAACATATAAATTAAATTCAGCAGTGTTTACATAAGTCCTTTCACTGTACAGCTCATAAAGCCGTGTTCTACTTTTATGAATACCAATGGTAGCCCAATCACTGAATGATGCGTTACTATTAACGGAGATAGTCTTTGGAACAAAGGTCGAATTAAATTGTTTACAGTATATACTAAAAAAATCATCATATAGATAACTAGGATCAGCATCAATTGACAAAATTGGTAATTTATTAATGAGTTTAACTTTAAAAGCTGCCAAGCGACTTGCAGTTTTGGGGTTAACAGTGATATCCTTTTTAGCCTCTTTGTTGTTTTGGTTTGGTAGTAATCCTCTGCCCGCAATGATCAGAATCTAGTAAATTTATAATTTCTTTGTGGACTGGTATAACATTAGTATAAATATTATCTAAGCATGTAGCACTAGTTGGGGTTATTCTTGTGGGCTCCAAAAATAGGTTAACAAGATAGTAGGACTGAAACAGACTTATTATTTTACTACAAGAACCTGAGTTTTCTAATAAATTAACATTAAAATCACCACAAGTGATAATGGATTTATTCGAGTTACAAATCTTGTGTAACACTTCATCCATTACCTTTTCAAATCAGTCATACAATCCTGAAGGCGGTCTGTATACGCTTAATACAATAAACTGCTCCAATTCTATACAAGCTATTTCAACTGTCTGCTCAACAGATAGGCTCACAATATCCTTACGGTCTTTAAAGGGAAATGCCCATTTTTGGCCATAAACCGCCCAAGAATTTGCTTTTGTTAAAAAAAACATCTTGATTTATGTTTATTAATCGCGGTATTTATTTATCCAAACAAGATTGCAACATTTTTGCAAAAAATAAAAAGTACCGGAAAGATAAAATGAAATTAGGTAGATCCGGCATCCATTGGTTTGTGGATTAAATAAAAAGTGTTGCCAAATTATTAATTTCGTTCAAAATATATTCGATTCTCTTTACTGCAATCGATTTTTTATGATATAATAATTATTATAATGCCAATATTATTCGTTTATTTTCGAAAATAAAAGCGTGTTATTGTTAAACGTGTGTTGTGCTATATTATGATAATAAAACAAGCGAATTCCTAGTTGATTTACCATAAATTCTTATAATAACAAAAATGCTACTACACAATTCACAACTGTCATTCTTATTTGTTCTTCAAAATACATTTAAAATTGAATTCGAAAAAATAATCTTTGAGGCGCTTTAATTAATTTGTCCGTTAATTAATTCGTATTGAATTATAACTCGAAAAAAACCCGATATAGATCTTTATGTCTGATATGTGGCAACATCGAATTTGACATTATAACACCATGGCGGCTGTCTGTCATAAGTTGGTAATTCAAAATTCGCCATCGTTTGCATTTGTATTATTTTGTATTGTTTTCTTGTGGATTTGTTATCTCACCAACGAATAAGCTTTTAAATGGACTCCGACCACTTTGTTATTGTAGGTTTGTATTACAGTAAAATGATAGTTAAAAAACTGTATTTGTGAAAAAAAAACATTTAATATCTTAACAATCAGGACTTTTTTCTGAACCAATTCCTATACCATTTAATTCATTAGATTACATATTATCATTTCCGTATGCTTTTATTTGTGGGCACCCCGGGTCAAAGTGACTATGGCCGGTGGGCATTGCCCTTTAAGCTGGTCACTTACTAAAATCAATGAGCCAACATGTATAGCATTAACTCTGCTGAATGAACTGGTGATTATTAAAATTGAACAATAACTGGTGGCTTTTAAGCCAATGTTCTGTAATACAAAGAATATCAATACTGTTAAAGTTCATAAATAATTCTACTTCTAAATCTTTGTTCATAAATCCTTGAATATTTTGATGCACCAGGTTAATACTATTCACCGAATTTAAACTTTTATTTGATTTTATTTTGCAATTTTTATCCTGTATAATTTTGCAAGAGGTTGTCCCTATTGTCCTAATTTCTAATTTAAATTATTATCAATATCAATTTCTGATACCAAATCATTGGCTGAATTAACATTCCTTGGCATTGCTCAATAGAAGCAAGTTGTTTAGCCAAATTGTTGGCTGTAATAGAATATATATAATAGAGATACTGCCGACTTTGTCTGGGCTGTTGCACTGAAATATGTGGGAATTTAAAAATATGGTACAGTGAGTCCATGGGTGGTTAGTGATGTACCACAGACATAAATCTAACTAGACGACGCGATTGTATGTACTTCGCGTGCCAAAAAACGGAGTAAAGTTACGATCAATGATCATAATCTGAGGAAATCCACCGTAATTTAGAAAATTGCCTTGTTATGCCATATTGATTAAGAATGTACAAAAGCAGTTGGCCGAGGCATTGGAAATGTTTTCTTTCATTGGTAAGTAAATTTGTTTTTAAATAGTATGTGAAAAAGTGTCACGCTTGGTTTTCATACAGATGGAGGGACTTGCGTTATCTAGTGTGAACCAGTGGTCAGGATACGCTGGTCACAGAACAGAAACGGCACTCGTATAATTTACAAAGTGTTTATTCTCAGCTGTTTTCAAAATAACAATTTGACAAGCGTTCGCCTTACAATTCGTAGTATCAACAATGGCGGTCGCCGCCAACAATTCAAACTGCCTAACACATCCGCTTTATATATTATTCCAATAAACTTATATTAATGTAATAATCAAATTGAATTACTTAATAAAATAACTAATATTAAATAACAATTATTGCCAGTAATATTTATCATGGAATCATGCGTAATAATTAACTTTACTATTTATTTGTTACACCGAAAGATGACAAGCGGATGTTGTCCTAAGAGGTTTTAATCATTCAGAATACTTATTATGAATATATTAGAAGATTGACATTCAAAATAAAAGATGAACTATACGTATTGTAGAATTAAGTCAAGCTGGTATATCCAAAGTCGGAGGTCGGTAACACTCGGCCATCCTGCGCTTGCCGTGACCCACGGCGATCAGCACCTCCATTTGCGCCTGGTCTGTCGCTGGTATTTGGCGTCTGGAATAGAAAACAGTATGGGCAGTACATTTGTTCACGTAATTAACAAATATGGTCTAAGTCAAAATTGTTTATTTCTATTAGGTCACTAAGCGGCACAGGAGAACGTCAAAAAAAAAAGTTGTAGTAGAAACATTATATTATTTTATAAATCGTGTTGTTTAATAAATTGCTACTGTGATATAGTGGCTTTTTTCATATCACAGTCTCGTATTGTATGAATATAGTTTACTTTTCCGCGCATAATTCATTGGTCCTAAACACACAGCTTTAATGACTGTTAAGTCACACAGATTTAATTACTGGTAAGTCACACAGCTTTAATGACTGTTAAGTCAAGCAGCTTTAATGACTGTTAAGTCACACAGATTTAATGTCTGTTAAGTCACACAGCTTTAATTACTGTTAAGTCACACAGATTTTATTACTGGTAAGTCACACAGCTTTAATGACTGTTAAGTCAAGCAGCTTTAATGACTGTTAAGTCACACAGCTTTAATGTCTGTTAAGTCACACAGATTTAATTACTGGTAAGTCACACAGCTTTAACGACTGTTAAGTCAAGCAGCTTTAATGACTGTTAATTCACACAGCTTTAATGTCTGTTATGTCACACAGCTTTAATGACTGTTAACTCAAGCAGCTTTAATGACTGTTAAGTCACACAGCTTTAATGACTGTTAAGTCACACAGCTTTAATGTCTCGTTAAGTCACACAGCTTTAATGACTGTTAAGTCACACAGATTTAATTACTGGTAAGTCACACAGCTTTAATTACTGTTAAGTCACACTAATTTAATTACTGTCGAGTCACACAGCTTTCATTATTGTTTACTCACACAGCTTTAATTTATCCTAACTCACACAGCTTTAATTTCTCCTAAATCACACAGCTTTAATTTATCCTAACTCACACAGCTTTAATAGCTCCCAACTCACACAGCTTTAATTTATCCTGGCTCACACAGCTCTAATTATTGTTAAGTCACCCAGCTTTAATTTCTCCTAACTCACCCAGCTTTAATTAATGTTAAGTAAGCTTTAATTACTCCTAGCTCACAAAACTTTAATTATTGTTAAGTGGCACAGCTTTCATTTCTGATAACTCACACAGCTTTAATTACTGTTAACTCATGCAGCTTAAATTACTGATCAATTTTACACAGCTGTAATTTTAATTATTCTACTAATTTATGCGAGTACTTTAATACGATTCAAAACGCGGCACAATTTGTACAGTTTCTGGCATTCCTACGAGATGTATTCTGAACTGTTTCAGAGAGTCTACGACTGCCTATGTCTCTAGTTCATAGCTATTATAAAATTGTTCTTCTTTATCTACTAGTAACCCTACTAAAATACGCAATCGGTTTTAAGGCACCATCAGTTTGGTATTTCAGGAGTATCCCGCATGTCTTAGCTTTACTAGTATCAGTTTGCAACTCGGTACGTGCATTTCTGTCGTAAATTTGGCGGCCTTTCAATAAGACGTTCTTTGAGGGTATGGAAGCAGTTTCCTGTATAGAACCCCATGTCCATCCTTTTTTTTAACTATTTTAAGTGGTCCTAACCATTTCTGCAAATCTACGGATAAATTTCCTAAAACACGACGCCAAATCAATAAAAACTGAGTTATATTTTAATTCTGTTTTAAATTAGTTTCTGAGAAAAGTTGTAGGACGTTGCTCAAAAATCTGAGTCTACTGAAATGTTTGGAAGCATAATGTCATCAAGCTAGGTAGGAAGTCGATTATGTTTGCAGTAAACAGGTTGCTTGGTTGTTGTCGGAATATGTGTATGCATCTACATTCTCCAACACGTCCGTACATCCATCCTCATACTTTATTATTTTCTGCAAACAAGTGTCTGAATGTATTTAATAACTGTAGCAATCGATTGCATTCACTAAATTCTATATCGCCTACATCTAAATCTGATAATTGCAGTCTATTCCGCTGCCACTCAATAGAATCATCGCCGATCTTAATTACTTTTGAAAAGTAATCTGTCGATTTTATAAGTCCTTCTTTAATGACATAAGACGTACTTCCTAACTCGAATTACGCAAAATTCACAATAAAAATGTGGCTTAAATTATCATCAATATCAACATGTACAAAAGCAGAAGAACTCCGTAATGGTCACAGAATATAAATACACAATTACACGCGCACACGTAACAACGAAACTACCCCTTAGCTAGTCAGTTGAGCTTTATTATTTGATCTATAAGCTCGAATGACAAGATCTAGATGACCGTCCAGATCGCCAAATCGGCAAAAGACAATGGTAATTTCTATTGTGTCTGCTATGTACGGCTTTGTCCGTACACTTACGGAATTTGGAGAATTACGTACGGATAAAAATTACCGTTTCATGTTTCATGATTTCATTTAAGAGACTGACAAAGATAGCATGTTATAACGGTTGACGTTGATTGCAGTAGTGAATGAATTTAATTATTTGCTTAGTTGCGCAATTATACCTTGTTTTGATTTTTATGTTGACAATGAAATGATTAAAAAGAAAATACAGACATACCTATGTATATAATTTTTGCTTTTAATATCCGGTTTCTCTTTTAAGTATTTCTGATTTTTGCTCATACGGACCGGTATGGCAATATCTTATGCCCGGTTTGAGAAACTCATGTAACATCACGAAGGCGAAAGCGCTGTCAATTGCTCACAAAATACCAAGCCGGCAGTTGTCTACTGTTCTTTTTGGGTTTCTTGATAGAAGATCATTAAAAAAAAACAGGAAAAATAACTCACTTGCCACAGTAATTAATAAATGGCTTAAATTTATTACTTCTGTCTACCCTAGTAGAATGCATGCATTCCGTTCATTCTCAAAAACAGCGAAATTACTGTAATCTTAAGCGTTATACAGAGTTATACGGTTTTTGTTTCTGTTCCACGGACATTTACCACGCATAATGCTGTCCCTTTCGCTAGCTTATAAAAATAAAATAAAATGCTTGACATATTAAATTATCAGTCCGTAACTTGGCCCTGGAACGCGACAGCGATGTCAATGTCCAAACAATGTCATTTTCATATTTGTTGTCATGGATTCTCGCCACAGGTTTCTGGGAAAGCACGTGTAGTTCCAAGTACTTGTGGTTTTGTTTTAAAGTTTGCTACCTTTGGACTTGTTTTTGTGTAAAAGTGTGTTGTCCTTGTGTTTGTTAACAGGTAGGTACTGTGTTTGTCCCCTTTTATATTAGTTTAGCTCAAAATGGACAGGAATAAACCGCCCGACCCTGATCCGCCGGACATCCCAGCTTCCTTACCTCTTTTTACTCCCTCGCCGAATCCTCTATCGCAGTTTGCGGATGTGGTCTGCAGCGTTTCCGAAATGGAGACCTCGCAAACCTCACGTAAACGTCCTAATAACGCAGAAACATCTACGCTGACATCCCCTAACAAACAGCCTAAGAGCCAAATTGGCCGTGTAAGATACTCGGTTATGGATAAGGGACCATATATTGTGCATGTCTCTCGAGTTGAGACTCAGGTTAATGCTGGCACCACTCTGCATCCCGTGAACTTTGGGAAGTTTTTAATAATTAACAAGATAGGTAACATCGTTCGTGGCGGAGTCAATAAAGTCGGAAGAAATAAGGTATCGGTTGAGTTTTCATCTCCTCAAGACTCAAACGCATTTTTAGTTAACGGTTTGCTATCCAAACACGGTTATACAGCTACAATTCCTACATTTAATATTACGAGAATGGGCGTTGTGACAGGGGTTCCTTCGGATTTAAGCGAAGAAGAGGCTCTTACATATTTGGCTGTGCCCACCGGCTTCGGCCAAATTTTAAAAGTGCGCAGAATCAACCGGAAGGTTCAGACTGAAGGAATAGTAGAGTGGAAGCCTACAGAGACGTGTGTACTCACATTTGACGGACAAGCCTTACCTAAACGAGTGTTTTGCTGCTACACATCCCTCCCTGTTGAACAATACATCTACCCTACTATCCAATGCCGTAAATGCTGTCGATTTGGGCATGTTGCAAACGTGTGTAGGTCGAATCCACGCTGCAATAAATGTGGCCACGATCACCCAGGTGATGGTTGCAACATTTCTGAGGGCGAGGCATTCTGTGTGCTTTGTTCGGGTAACCACTTCGCTAATAGCAAGTCTTGCCCCGAGCATGGTAGGCAGAAAGCCATCAAGACAGTCATGGCTGAGAAATCAGTCTCATATGTTGAGGCAAGCAAAACTATTCCAGCAGTCTCCCGCAACTATGCCAATGTCACTAAATCACAGTCATACAGAAAAACCGTCACTCTCAAGCCTAGGACCCATGCCCCACTTTCCCAATCTTATAATAAAGCTGCTCATCAGCAAATAGTAAATATTCCTCAATCTTCACAGTCTAATGGCTGTGCTATCAATGATAATGTCCCCATCAATAATACTGTTTCAGTCATTGAACTTTTAGTTAAACTTTTACCTTCACTTGTTTCATCTTCTAGTAACTCTCAAATACCGTCCAACGTTGCCGATCAACTTATATCTCTCCTATTATCTTTTAAAAATGTCGTCCCACCAAATATTTCTCCAGTGGAATGTGAGGAGCGTGTGGCATAAAAAGCACGACCTCATATTCCTCCTGAATAAATACAAGCCCTTGGCTTGTTCCATAGCTGAGACTTGGCTCACCCCAAGTCTTAGCTTCCGTATGCCACATTTTAATATCCTTAGGTGTGATAGATCCGATGGGTACGGAGGGTCGGCTCTCTTCGTTAATAATCGGGTCCCACTTTCTCCCTTTTCTTTGCCTGTACTTGAGGGCAATTTGAGTATTGTAGCAGGAAGGGTTGAGGGCATCACAGTGTTTTCTATCTATATTGCACACCCTCACCCTGATTTCATAGCTGTTTTAAGAAACATTTTAACCAATGTGCAAGGCCCATTGATGGTCATGGGTGACTTTAATTGCCACCATTATAGATGGGGATCTGAACGCTGTGATGCCTTCGGTGTAGCTCTGGTTGAGTTGTTGGATGATCTAGACCTCTGCATTCTGAATAATGGCTGTCCAACTCGTCGTTCCCCTCCCGGTCAACAAAAGAGTTGTGTAGACCTTACATTTTGTTCGGTTGAATTGGCTGCATCAACTCACTGGGAATGTACAACTTTGTCGCATGGTAGTGACCATTATCCTATTGTTATATCTTTAATTAATAGAACTTATTTAGAAAAAACTTCTCCTCCACTTTTGAAATATAACCTGTCCAAACCAGATTGGACTAAATTTGTATCACTATTGGAGGAAAAAATTGATTCTCTTCCAAATTTAAATTCATGTTTATCAGACCCTTCTGGTCACTGCCATGCCAAAAGTTGCTATGAGGGTTTTGTCACAGCTGTTACCTCGAGTGCAGATTCCTCTTTTCCGCTAAGAAACAGTGCCAGAAACAAAATCCCTTCACCTCCGTGGTGGGATCCAGAATGCACCTCAGCAGTTAAAACCAGGAATGAGGCCGAGAGGCGCTACAATGCTGATATGAGTAACAGTAATCTCTTGGCTTATCTCCAGTGTAATGCCAGGGTCAGACGTCTTCTTCGCAAGAAGAAACGTGCTGGCTGGGTTCAATTTTGTACCTCCTTGTCCCCCTCTACTCCAATTTCAGCAGTCTGGAAAAGCGTCAATAGGTTTAGGCGAGGCTGTTCCCCTTCTACCACTTCGCCAGTGACTAGGGAAACAGCTGAACTTTTCTTTGACAAAATAGCACCACCATATGTTCCCCTCTATTCTGAATGTGTGAATGTTCCCTTATCTAATTCAGCAGCGGATCCCTTTGATGCGCCATTTACTTTGGAAGAACTGAGTGTGGTACTCCGTCATGTCCGGGACTCAGCTCCTGGTATTGACGGTGTGCCATATTCTTTTATTTCTCACTCTGGCGACAAGGCGAAAATGTATTTCTTAAACATAATTAACTTCTGCTATAGTCATGGCTGGGTACCAGATCAGTGGAAGCTACAGATCATCATTCCATTACTGAAACCTGGCAAACATGCAAATGATCCGAATGGCCTTAGGCCAATAGCCTTATCTTCAGTCCTAGCCAAGCTGCTGGAACACCTTATAAAAAATCGTCTGGAGTGGTTAGTCGAATCGAGAGATTTACTGCCGAATTTCCAATTTGGCTTCAGGAAAGGGCTCAGTACTATGGATAGTGTTGGCGTCCTAGTCACGGATATCCGTTTGGCCCTCTCCAGAAATCAATCTGTTGTTGCCGCTTTCCTTGACATCTCCTCCGCATACGACAACGTACTTCTTCCTGTACTCAGGCAAAAATTGCAACAGCTGAGTTTACCGGCAAAGATGATACAGTGTATATGTGAACTCCTTTTGTCCCGGTCATTGGTTCTTAGAGTTCAGGGAGAGGAGTTCGATAAGAGGCAGGCGTGGAGGGGACTCCCTCAAGGCTCTGTCCTCAGCCCCCTGCTGTACAATCTGTATACGGCCGATATTGGGTCTTGCCTAAACAATAATTGTCAGATCCTGCAATACGCCGATGACATTGTTCTATACGTGACAGATTCCTCCATCATTGACGCGGCTTCTTCTCTATGCCTCTCTTTGGACTCTCTGAGCCGGTGGCTTTTAAGCCATGGTCTTTCCCTCTCCGCACCAAAAAGCTCGGCAGTAATTTTCTCTCGCAAAAGACAGTTCCCTCAGATATCAGTGAGCATTTTAGGTCATAATATCCCTATAGTAGATAAAGTTAAGTTTTTAGGCGTTTTTTTAGATTCTAAATTAACAGGCAAGCCTCACATAAATTCCCTCATTAAAAAATGCGAAAGAGTTATCTCAATTTTAAAAGTTTTAGCGGGTGTTTGGTGGGGTGCTCACCCCTACACCATGAAGTTAGTGTACAACGCCTTAGTCCGTTCTGTTCTGGACTATGGAACGTATCACTTGATGCCCTGTAACAAAGGTGCTTTGGCGGGGTTAGATAGAGTTCAGTCCAAGTGCCTTCGGATAATTTCCGGTTGCATGAAGTCCTCCCCCGTTAACGCATTGCAGGTTGAATGTTCCGAACCCCCCCTTGCCTTAAGACGACAATATCTTGCCACCCGTTTTTTATCTAGGCTAATCTCTAGGTCGTCCCATCCCCTTATAGTTAGATTGCATGAGTTAGACGCCTTATGCAGAAGCTCAAACTATTGGAGAAATAAAGAAATCCCATTAATTATAAAAGCATTTCGGAGTGTTCAAAATTTAGATTGTCCGATTCTCCAGCATCCTAGATTACCCCTTTTTGACTTTGCTTACGAAGTATTATTTTTTACCCCCAAAATTATCTATAATATTGGTATATCCAAAAGATCCCCATCAGCTAATTCGGCCTTCAATGCGGTGGTGGGCGAGAGATGGAATGGTTTTCAACTGTTCTTCACTGATGCTTCGAAATTAAATAGTTTTAACAACACTGGAGCTGCGGTATATTTCCAAAGCTCTCGAATCGTATTACAGTTCAAGTGTCCTAAGGAGTCTTCTGTATTCACAGGCGAGTGTGTGGCTATATTGGAAGCTTGTCTCTTTATAGAGTCACACAATAACATTGAGAAAGCCGTTATATTTACAGATTCTCTTAGTTGTTTGCAGGCCCTGGAACAAAGTCCTTTCAAAAGTAAATTACATAGCCCTCTTAATATTATATTAAAAATCAAAAAATCTTTACTAACTTGTGCTAATAGTCAAAGAGATGTTCAGCTAGTTTGGATACCTAGTCATTGCGGCATCAAGGGTAATGAATATGTTGATGCATTGGCTAAAGACGCCTGTTCATCTGTAACGGCTGATATCTCACATAACACTCACCTGAGTTATGACTTGTTGTCCCTCCCCAAATTGAGTCTCCAGGATTCATGGCAGGCACATTGGAATATGTCTAGCAGGAAGAAAGGCAAATTCTTCCATGCTGTCCAACCGGTCATAAATCCAAAACCATGGTTCTTTGGTTTTAGAAAGGTCTCCAAAACCGCTATATCTGTCCTTTGCAGAATCCGTTTAGGTTTTTGCTGTACCCCTGTCTTTCTTCATAAAATCCGTATACGTGACTCCTCTCTCTGCGAGTGCGGATTAGGCGAGGGTACCTTGGATCACATATTTTTTGAATGTCCAAATAATGACTCCTCACTTGATCTATACCGCCGTCTCTCTAAACTGAAGATCCCTCTCCCAATAAATTTCCCATCTCTTCTGACTTATTCCTCCCCAGATCTCCTTGTGGCGTTGATGATTTTCATCCGCCACAATAATATAAAATTATGAGTCTCACAAAACTTCCAAATACCATTTATTTAAGTGTGGCAACGTATCTTTAATGTGTTAACAATTATATTATATATGTATTTTTTTTTTCTGTTTGTTTCAGTCCCGTACTAACCCAACAAGTGTCAACTGTATCAATCAAGCAGTTTAGTTTGTGTCTACAGTTCCTTCTTTTTAGATTGTTATTTATATATACCTGCTCTTCCATTTAACTTTAGACATTGGCAGAATAGTCGACATCGGCTTTGCTTGCCATATATAAATATAGAATAGAATAGAATATTTGTTGTCATAACCTATTATTTTTGTTGTTCTGTTTTGATAATCAATGAATCTATTAAAATTCACGAAAAGACAAAATTACTGTCCTACGTAAGTATCAACAAGCTACAACAAGCAAGCAAGCACAAGCTTACAAGCTTTATCGTTTTGAAAATGTTATTCAATCCAATATACAATGTGATAATGTTTTTAAAATGCCAATTTCTTTGTTTTAGGTCCAAGATAATGTACCTACTTATAAATAACTTAAAGGCTCATTCGTAAAGAAGGAAACCATGAATTACAATGCAACGCAATGTATCAGCTCATTGAAAACAACGAGAAAAGAAAACAATGGTGTATTCCATTGGGATTTGAATTTAAACTACTATACCTAATACAGTAACTGAATGCAAAAGCTCATAAACTTTTGAACCTCAAGGCGTACGGGCTTCTCAATCAGCCAAACATGTGGAAGATCTTTTTCATTTGTGTCAGTATTTAGTGCCAGAATAATGTAATTAATAGAGGAAAAGAAATCTGGTTTTAAGTTAGTGCAGTCCATATAAAGTCCTGAGGTATTCTGGGTGATCAGCGATGAGACTACAATTCCATCCAAGCTTAGATGTGAAATATCCCACCATTGTGTCTATCTCTTGGTCGATACTTAATAGTTAAGAACTTAATTAAATTCCTTATAAGCAAGCCTAGATTGTAATAAGATAATATGTGCATTTTTCCATGTTATGAGATAGTTCGGTCCATAATTAGGTTGTCTCATTGTCTGGAATTCGGTGATACAATTAAGTATTTATTGTATTGTAATAATTTAGGATTTAATTAATATCTTAAGGGCAAGCCTAGATTTCAATAAGTTTGAAAAATAATTGTGTATGTATCCGCCGTAATTAAAATTAATGATTAAACATTGGTTCCTCAATTGTTATTGTTTTTATTTTCCTTTCTTTTTTTGTATTGTTGCTACTTTCTTTGTCTGTACAAAAAGGCCCCATAAAATCCTACATACTAGTTAATAATGTCTTGTTTGGTGCAGTATGGTAGTTTCATGAACAAATCAATAGTACGTAACTAACCTTTTGTGGTTGCTACTGTGAAGCTGAAGCTGGCTGCAACCCAGCATCCTGCGGTATTGTGACCTGGACGATGACACACCTCGCAGCATGGAACCCTGCAGTTTGCTTTTGCCTCAGGTCTGGAGTTGTAGCATTTCTTCGGCAGCAGTTCGTTTTCCTTTGAATCAGAAGAAATATTTCCCCTTCTCTTCCATGTTGAAGATGGCCGCCTGGGGTTGCTTGCTTTTACTTGCTTCAGGTTGCTAGCTTCCACTTGCAATCTCGAACGGATCCACGAAGAAGAATTTGCATGATGAACTGGAGACCGTTGATGTTCCAATCATAGACGTCGCCTGATTTGTCGATGTGAGCCCAACCATTGACGTTGCCATTGAGGTAATAATGTAAATACTACGACGTTGCTTGATTTTTCATACAGCTAGATCGCCTGGAACTTCGAATTACTTCAGGCTCAGTTTGGGTAACACGGTGCCTTTTACGTTGATGGTATCTTCTATTTGTTTCATCGAGATCAAATGAAGAAAAAAAAAACAAATTTTCTTCTTTTGTTTGGCGCGAACGCAACCAATAAATGGGCCAGATTTTATCATCCCACTTCTGAATGTGAACCAGTGGTCAGGATAGGCTGGTCACAGAACAGAAACGGCACTCGTATAATTTACAAAGTGTTTATTCTCAGCTGTTTTCAAAATAACAATTTGACAAGCGTTCGCCTTACAATTCGTAGTATCAACAATGGCGGTCGCCGCCAACAATTCAAACTGCCTAACACATCCGCTTTATATATTACTAGCTGACCCCCGGGGCTTCGCTCCCGTCAACTGGCTATCTACCTACCTACCCTGCCTTCCCTGCCAACCCTGCCTACCCTGCTAACCCTGACTGCCATGCCTACCCTGCCTAGCCTGCCTTCCCTGCCTATCCTGCCTACCCTGCCTTCCCTGCCTATCCTGCTAACCCTGCCTATCCTGCCAGCCCTGCCTATCCTGCTAACCCTGCCTACCATGCCTACCCTGCCTGCCCTGCCTTCCCTGCCTATCCTGCCTACCCTGCCTACCCCGCCTACCCTGCCTACCTTGCCTACCCTGCCTACCCTGCCTACCCTGCCTACCCTGCCTACCCTGCCTAGCCTGCCTTCCCTGCCTAGCCTGCCTACCTTGCCTACTCTGCCTACCCTGCCTTTCCTGACTACCCTGCCAACCCTGTCCAACCTGCCTACCCTGCCTTCCCTGCCTATCCTGCCTTCCCTGCCAACCCTGCCTACCCTCCTAACCCTGACTGCCATGCCTACCCTGCCTAGCCTGCCTTCCCTGCTTATCCTGCCTACCCTGCCTTCCCTGCCTATTCTGCCAATCCTGCCAACCCTGCTAACCCTGCCTACCATGCCTACCCTGCCTGCCCTGCCTATCCTGCCTACCTTGCCTACTCTGCCTACAATGCCTTTCCTGACTACCCTGCCAACCCTGTCCAACCTGCCTACCCTGCCTTCCCTGCCTACCCTGCCTAACCTGCCTGCCCTGCCTTCCCTGCCTACCATGCCTACCCTGCCTACCCTGCCTTCCCTGCCTACCCTGCCTACTATGCCTACCTTGCCTACCCTGCCTACCCTGCCTTCCCTGCCTACCCTGCCTACCCTGCCTACCCTGCCAACCCTGTCTAACCTGCCAACCCTGCCTAACCTGCCTACCCTGCCTACCGTGCCTACCCTGCCTACCCTGCCTGCCCTGCCTACCCTGCCTACCCTGCCTGCCCTGCCTACCCTGCCTACCCTGCCTACCCTGCCTACCGTGCCTACCCTGCCTACCCTGCCTGCCCTGCCTACCCTGCCTAACCTGCCTGCCCTGCCTACCCTGCCTACCCTGCCTACCCTACTTACCTACAATTTTTTATCTATCATCAATGGTTTTCTCAGCGCACGCTAAAGAATGAATTTTATAGGCAACATTTTCCTACCTTGGGTTACATTATTGCAATTTTCATAAGGATGTCTAATTTTTTTGAAAATTTATTATAGCCTATGACACTCAGGAATAATGTAGCTTTCTACTGGTGAGAGAATTTTCAAAATCGGTTCAGTGGATCCAGAGATTACCCCTTACAACGTCACAAACTCACAAACTCACAAACTCACAAACCCACAAACTTTACCTCTTTATAATATTAGTATAGATTCCAATAAACTTATATTAATGTAATAATCAAATTGAATTACTTAATAAAATAACTAATATTAAATAACAATTATTGCCAGTAATATTTATCATGGAATCTTGCGTAATAATTAACTTTACTATTTATTTGTTACACCGAAAGATGACAAGCGGATGTTGTCCTAAGAAGTTTTAATCATTCAGAATACTTATTATGAATATATTAGAAGATTAACATTCAAAATAAAAGATGAACTATACGTATTGTAGAATTAAGTCAAGCTGGTATATCCAAAGTCGGAGGTCGGTAACACTAGTTAGAATTATGTCTGTGTGATGCTTGGGACATAACTACAGTGCTAGCCGATCAAATAAGTATGGCATTGCCTTGAATGGTGTTGGATTAACTTTGCTGTGATTTGTCAACATTATCTTAAACTACTGAGAGGTTCTTAGTAGTGTTGAAAATAACATGTAAATAAAATACGTTAATCTTTCAAAACCCCTGTATTTTTCAATAAAATTCAGTAACTTTCCTTGCGGATCTTTGGTTGAATCATGTTTAAGTTTTTTACATGTATTTTATGGTTTATTTTTCGCATTAATCACACTTCACACTAATATTATAAAGTCGGAAGTTTGTGAGTGTGTTTGTTACTTCTTCACGCTCAAACGGCTGGACGGATCTGAACTTGATGCCTATCGCCTGTATTGGCCCACAATTGCCCTAAACCGAGAGGATTCGAAGGAAGAAGGGGAGGCCTTTGCCCTGCAGTGGGACAGAATAGGCTAAAAATAATAATAATAATGATCTGTGGCCTGACGTGTCAAGGTGACACATAAAATTTTCTCTCTCAATTTTCCAATTTAAACTAATACAATATTAATATAGAATAATACAATAGAAAAATGACTAAACACACTACAACAAAGACAACAAAAAAAAGATAATGTAAAACTACAATAGTTACAATATAATCCGACAAAATCAACATGAAAAATTATATGACAAGCTGAGACAATGAAAATATGTTCACAAGAAGCCAGGCCCGTGACAAGAACACACGCCCAACATCTTCGGGTTCGTCGCTCAGCTCCGCCTCGCAGCCGCCGGGACCATCTACAATCGTAAGTCAAAGCGATCCCGGACGCTGCAGTTGCGTCGAGCTCGAGCGACGAATACTTCTCTCCGCCGACGACACCACCACCTGCCCGTCGACGGGGACGACGCCGGCCGCCGGACAGCCAGGGATCTCGAGGCCCATCGGCCTCTGACAGGGTCCCCGCTCCCGGTGGAAGTGTGCAGCGCATGCGATGGACGCAATCGATCAATGAAAACGTTATGCGCGCATACTTTGGGGCTACAGAGGGGGGAATTAACCTGACTGCGTACCGTGGTCGGATGCTCTCTCTGTTTCAGGTGCTTGAGCCAGCTTTCAACGTTTCGGCGCAACGTCTGTCGGATCAGGTGCGGGTCATCCAATGTAACCGTATGTTGGATGATGCCGGACTTGATAGACTGTGCAATGAATAGAATAGAATATGAATAGACACGGCTATTCCGTATAGCCGTGTCTCGCCTGCCTTGCCACTGGCCGCGGTGCAACTGCAACCCAGTGTTTCACGGCGACCAGATAATGATGGTGAGGATGAAGACGACAGGGCTATATCTGTGAGTACCCAATACAATGCACGTTTAAGGAGCGCTTTAGAATGTGCATTCAGCGAGTATCGCTCCACACCGCCTGAGCTTAGACCTCGACTACCTCGTCTGCCCATGCATAAGAAAAATAGGGCGCTGGTGTGTGCTCTAGATTCGCAGCTATCAAACGTTTTTGATAGCAGCGAAGACCTTGCCGATACCCACTCAATACTGTACTGTGCGGCTGCTGCGGCATGTCGTGTAGCTAACGTCAAATTCCCAAAAAGTAACAGAGCTACACGACTAGCTGTACCAGCTTGGCAGTCCAGGATTAAGCGTCGTATCGGTGAGGCTAGAGCACTCATCGGCAAACTTATCTGCTTCAGGGAGGGCAACACTCGCCCTAGAGTGATACGCTTTGTGAAGCGGGCGTTCTCGGGGACTGATATCAGTTCTCGAGATTATCTGTCCCGCGTCACAGAGCGTATTGACTTCCTGAAGCAGAAGATCTATGCATAGGCAAGCCGTATTCGTCGGTACAAGCGGCGAGTGGAGCGATACACTCAGAATCGCACATGTCAAAGCAACGAAAGGTGGGTTTATAGGGCTTGGGAGCGACCTGACCAAGATGTGACTGATATGCGCCTACCAGATAATGACGCCATGTGTTCTTTCTGGCGCGATATCTGTCAGTCACACTGAGGGTGACTGGACTCGGGAGGTCGAACAAGCGTGCGATCCGATACCACAAATGGGGGCAATTACTATCAGCCCCCAAGATGTAGCTCGTGCAGTCCGTCCGTTGCCCAACTGGAAATCTCCAGGGCCAGACGGACTGCACAACTTTTGGATTAAGTGGTTTCAAAGGTCGCACGCTCGTTTGGCATCTCAGTTTCAGTCTGCTTTAGAGTCAGGGTCACTGCCCCAGTTCCTAACGACAGGAATAACCCACCTGCTCTATAAATCGGGTAGTACTGCGGATACTAAAAATTATAGACCGATAACGTGTTTACCGACGGTCTATAAAGTTAAGAACTTTATAGACCGTCGGTAAACACGTTAGAGCTAAAATTAATCAACATATAGACAATAACGCCATCATGTCTGCGTCTCAGAATGGATGTAGGAACGGATCCCGCGGTACTAATGAGCTGCTCCTTATAGACATTGCCATTAGCCAACAGGTTCGCCGTACCCGTAAGGATCTGGCGACATGTTGGGTAGATTACAAGAAGGCCTATGACTCAGTGCCACATACATGGCTCATGAGGGTACTGGAGTTGTATAAAATTGATGCAACTCTGCGCGCCTTCCTGACGTCATATATGGGGCAGTGGAGGACGGTCCTTCACTATCCAGGATGTCGACAGATTCAGGAAAACAGCGAACCTATAAGGATCGAGCGCGGAATATTTCAGGGTGACAGTCTGAGTCCTCTGTGGTTTTGTTTAGCCCTGAACCCTCTCAGTACACTGCTGGAGGGTTCAGGTCTGGGCTATCGGTTGAGGAGTGGTGGTCAGGTCATATCACACCTCCATAACATGGATGATCTGAAGCTCTTTGCCCCCAACAACTTGCAACTTTTGAAGCTACTGAAGGTAACAGAAACCTTCAGTGACGCCATCAGGATGGAATTTAGTGTGGACAAATGTGCAGTCATGCATGTAAAGCGAGGGGAGATTATGGAATCCGTGGCAGAGGCGGCTCGTCCTAAAGAGCGCTGGTGCAGTGCACTCCCACAAAAATTGCATAATCTATATTTCCATAAAATTCTATACATACATTCTTTCTACTATGCCTATATCATACACTCTTAATAGCAGTTTACTAGCAACGTAGTAGAAACTATCTATTACCTACGCGCACATTTGGCGTCAAGTAGTGTGTGGATGTGCCTAACGTGTGGCATGGAGCGCTAGGGATTGCGCTCCTATGAAACAAAATTCAGTACGATTGCTAGCACTGTATTCAATGAGTGTGAAAGAGAAACATCAACACAGTCCGACGCGTGAAACAGAAGATTTTGTATGGGAAATTAGCCTAATCTGGAGCGCCGCTCACACGCGATGTTGCCAAATCGCGCAAGGCGGCGCGGGCGCGGCGGCCGCGCATGTGTGACGTTTGCCTGTGCGCTCATGCGCTGTTGTTGATGTTATGTAAACAAACACTCGGAGGCAGTTACTTTACGGTAAAATGTAGATTCTTCGCAATTTTTTTTAAATTATGTATTAATAAAAATTGTTTTGCGCGACATTTGTGTTAAAAACGGAACAATACAGTGTGTCTTTTATAAAAAATTGTGAAAAGACTCTTGAAATGCGTCTCGAACTTAAAGCTAAGGGACCACCACGTCTTGAAATTGCTCTTACTCAAAAATGTAGTACGAAAACTTAATCTTTAACAATATTTCAAAAAAATCATCTTTCAATAAAAGTGAAAAAACATTCGCAACCTCGATTTCATATGTTATCTGTAGTGCAATTGGCATCTATCGGCCGACAAGATATTCACTAAGCGCTCGATTCTGCGTATCGAAAATTTATTAGAGAGTTCAATGAACGCGTTGATAAACATCGATATATTTTACGGCGTTTAATAGATTGTGTGGTATTTTGTGGTGCATTTCAAGTTGCTTTACGGGGGCATGATGAATCTAAGGAATCCCTGAATCCTGGAATCTATAGAGGTTTGGTTGATTTCGTGTCAGAGATCGATTTGGCCATGAAACAGCATTTATCCAGCAGTTCCGTTTTTAAAGGTACGTCTAAAACCATTCAGAATGACATTTTAGATGCTATTTATGAAGTTTACAGAAATAAAATAAATGGTAAGCTGTGGTTTTACGTTGTTTTTTTTAGTAAACCCCTATAAATAAATGTCACGAGCCGCCTCTGATCCGTGGGAATACAACTCTCGGATTCCATACACCTTAGATCCCTTTCCTCAACCGAAACTTACAAGTATTTGGGTATGTCGGAAGCACTAGGCATCAATGTAACTGACGTGAAATAGTAGTTGAAGGAACGCTTCTTTGGCCGCCTGAGAAAAGTATTAAATAGTCTTTTATCAGGCGGGAACAAGGTGCGCGCCTTCAACGGCTGGGTCATGCCGGTGTTGATGTATTCTTTCGGCATACTCAAATGGACTCAGACAGAACTTGACGCCCTGGATAGGAGGGTCCGCACGCTGCTTACCGCAAATCGTATGCATCACCCACGTTCATCGGTTATGAGACTGTATATCCCTCGGAAGTGCGGGGGTCGTGGCTTTTTAAATGCTAAGACCCTACACAACCGCGAGGTATGCAGTCTTAGGGAATACTTTCAGGCCGCTGACGTGGGTATGCATCGAGATGTGGTAGCAGTGGACAAGGGCCTTACCCCGCTCTCCTTGGCTAACGAGAACTGGCGCAAACCTATAGTATTAGATACTAATGACCGCAGGGAGGTATGGCAGAGCAAGGAGCTTCACGGACGCTTCTACCGGGTCCTACATGGCCCCGATGTAGATCTTTTAGCGTCCGTGGCCTGGCTGCGATTTCGTGACCTTTTCGGGGAAACTGAATGTTTTGTCTTTGCGATAATGGACGAAGTTATGATGACAAACAACTAACGGAATTGAAACAAGAAACAGAAAAACATTGTGAAAGACGGTACGGTTGACATCTGTCGGACATGTCACCGACCGGGAGAATCCATCCGTCACATTATCTCCGGTTGTTCTAGTCTAGCTAACGGAGACTATTTGCATAGACACAACCTTGTAGCCTGGATTATCCATCAGCAACTTGCTCTTAAATACAATCTTGTGGAATCGGAAGTGCCTTACTATAAGTATGTGCCCGACCCAGTTCTCGAAAATGGCAATGTCACGTTGTATTGGGATCGGTCTATGATCACTGACAGGACTATTGTTGGCAATAAGCCTGACATAGTGGTGATAGACCGACTAGAGCGTCGCGCAATGATTGTTGATATAGCGGTCCCCCATGATGAGAACCTCGTGAAGGCTGAGAGAGATAAGAAAAACAAGTATCTTGATCTGGCTCGCGAGGTTGTCGACATGTGGGACGTGAATACAGCGATCATTGTGCCGATAGTCGTTACGGCCAATGGCATAATAGCCAAGAGCCTCGACGAACATCTGAGGAGGCTCTCGTTGGGCAGCTGGATCAAGGGCTTGATCCAGAAAGCGGTACTCCTGGACACGGCGCGTATCGTTAGGAGATTCCTCTCTCAGGAGCCCTGACCACCGGTAGCTTGGACCCTATTCCCGATACCGGTGGGCTACTATTTTTGTATTTTTAAATGTTTTTTTATTTTATTTTTTTATAGAATAATATTTAAAAATGTAAAAATATGTATATTAAATGAATAAATGGAATAATAATAATAAATAACGTCGAATTATATTTTTTTAAATGACAAATGTATTTTATATGAAAGATAAAAAGTTTCGAAAACAACAAAATGTATCTTTAGCAATTTTCAACGCTAGTTCTTAGCTAAGTTATAACAGGCACGTGGGGGTAAACTTTAGGTTAAGCAAGGGAGGTATGTCCGCGTATGGGTGACCTTCTATTACGTATCTACCTATCATTGGTCCTGGCTGTCATTACTAGATCTTTTAAGTACGATTTCCACCAACCGGGTTAGCAGGCCACGCACTACTAATCGAGTCGTGACTATTCTTTTTTATTGGATTAGGTATCTCTCAACTTAAGCAATAGTGCAAGTTTCATCAAAATCGGTCCACCAGTTTTCAAGATATTATGAAGCAAATAACCGAACTCCTTAGCGACACACGAATATGTAAATTGGGTACTTATGTATATTTTGTCAATCCTTTAGGTACTTTACTATAGAACTTGCTCATGTTTAGTGATGGTGTACTTAATCTAAAAAGAGAGAAATTAAACTTTTTACAAATAAATAAACAGACTTCAAAAGCAAAACACTAAAA
Source organism: Orthosia cruda (assembly GCA_964057195.1). Taxonomy (NCBI): domain Eukaryota; kingdom Metazoa; phylum Arthropoda; class Insecta; order Lepidoptera; family Noctuidae; genus Orthosia; species Orthosia cruda. The sequence goes on along the minus strand of OZ059826.1, from coordinate 48,937,425 downwards.
AGTAGAAAATAACTTTTGTTTCGGAAAGAACTACCAAAGTTTTTTCTCAGAATATAATAACCGTATCAAGATGAATCTTGTTTCAAGCTAGCTTCATTTCCGACAATAACCACTGACAGCTATCGCCGTAGGTGCTTCATTATCACCACTTTGAATTCTGCCTACCCTTCTACAAGCACCTATTAAAAGCGCAAATTACGCAGCATAAGCTCCAATTACGCGGCGTCACGTGTCGCGCAATTATTTATCGCCATTACGACGTGTAATCACCGGAGCGGGTGTCGTCGATAGCCAACAAACATAACCTTTTTTTTAACCGTCCTCTATGTAAACAGCCAGCGATTTAGACGCCTTCGCTTTTTAAAAAGTAATGCTGATGATCGTTGGCGACAGTTGGCGCGCTGTTTATGATTCGGAATTTGAATTTCGAAGTTCAATACGATAGTCTATCTTTAAATGATTGCTGACTCTGGGTTACTGCTGAAAAAATCTAAATAAAAAACAACAAAACTGTGATCCGAGCATCAAAATTAGGGCAAAATGCTCAGTATTCACCGAGCACAACGAGGCAGAAAACTTAGATTTACCTTACAGTAACCTTTCAATGGATCAAGGGGCACAGTGATTCTCGAGGTAATGATCCAGCGGATGAGCTGGCCCGAAGGGACTCTAGTATAGCGGCGGTGGGACCAGAACCCATAGTACCACTACCCTACGGTTACCTCCGCAATCTGGTAAGGAAGCGCACCAGAGAACAGCACCACAAATTGTGGAATGACCACAGCTAGTGCAGACAGGCCAAGGAGGCACTTCCCTCTTTAGATGGCCGGTTTACGCAGAAAGTCCTGAGACTGACTAAAACACAGTTACGTGCAGTCACAGCCGTAACAACTGGCAATGGGACTTTTAACAAGCATCTTTTTTTCTTAGGGATCACAGACAGCCCACTGTGCAGGCCGTGCATGGAGGAGAACGAGACAGCAGCACATCTGCTCCTAAGCTGCCCAGTGATCGCTGGCTATAGGGCTAAATTCCGCGGTGACCCAGGTACCGTGCAGGGGATAGTTGGCAACACCAAGGCGCTGCTGGCTTTCCTCGAGGAGCTGGGTTGAATTGAGTGAGAAAGACGAATCCCACCCGTACGCAAAATACGCGCTTAGACGTGGAGTTGCGGACACCAGCCCGTCTTAATCTAATCTAATCTGACCTAACAATTCAAATCTCAATACGAGTACATTTAAAAGATATCAACAGTGCATATCCGATCCGATCCCGATCACAAGATACGGTGCATGCCCCAACAACTAGAAGGCGAGCGCCCGCGCGTCTGTCCGCCGCGTGACTTACGCACGATCAATTTATTTTCAATTTTTTCACGCATCCTGTACGAGAATATCAGTAATGCAAGACTATTAAAAAGTGTTTTGAATTTTTGATGTACCATTTGATTCAGTTGCTTTTTTGTTTCAAAATTAATCTACTTGGAGTTCCGTGCATAAAGTTTTAAAACATTACAATTACCTATATTTATTTATTGAAACATTCCAAAAATAGGGAACAATAAAGTACAAAGGTAAATCCCTTTGTTAGCATAAGGACAGATTCGCTTTACGCCAGATTCGCGTTAGGTCAGATTCGCATTAGGTCAGATTCGCTTTAAGACATAATATGTACAGACCGCAACATAAAGTTCTTTCCTTGAAAACTACTTTTCGAAATGTCAAAGATGTGTAGTTGAAAATTTAGTTTTATTTGATGAAAGTGAAGAGGAAAAAATAACTTGAGATCCCCTTTAGCCAAAAAAAACGAAAACTCATACAAGATACTATGGCGACGCGACATATAAGCGTCGCCGAAACCATTTAACCAAATTTATTCGTTGCATGTTAATACAACAACATCAAATGAAGGAGTATTTGTTAATTTCGTGCCATCAATTTACTGTTTGCTACCAAATAAGTCTCAACAAACATACAAAAGAATGTTTAGAATATTAAAAAAAAAAAAACATTTGACTTTGTTGAATATAAGTGTGATTTTGAAATGGCAACATGCCGTTAAGATTATTTATATATACAAATATAAACATGAAGGGCTGTTTTTACCTTTACTTAAATGCAATATATAAAATGAGTAAGAAAATTGGCCTGGATAATACAAACGTGGGCAAAAATATAACAATGGGAGGTACTCAATTAGCACTGTTACCTGCAAATTTAATGCCTAAGGCTTACTTATCTTTATTAGAAGCTGGCCCTGCTAACAGGGGAATTTGTTAAGTTTCAAAACTCTTTTTCGACCCAGTGGCTAAAGAAAGTCTTTTGAAAAATTTTCATGTTACGGAGAAAATATCAGGTCAACAAATGGGGTGAAGGGTCTCATATTAATTTCTTCAGTTGCTAAAAAAAGAAAAATAAATACAAGAAAGAAAATTAATGTCTTTACAGTCAAGGGAAAAGACGAAGGCTAGAAGACTTAAAAATGGAGAATAAAAAAAATTGTTAACAACATACACTCTAAAGTTGTAATTTTTCCTGCAAGGACAAATTACAACTTTAAGAGTGTTTACAACATTTAGGAAATTTGGTTAATATAGAAAAAAATAGGATTAAACATTTGTACCGGGAATTTATTTTTGGTTAGTAATGATGCCTGCAAGGTCTTTTTAATTTTCTCTGATGTTTCGTATTAATGAATAAAATTACTTTTTATCTGACTATACTTCTGTCTTAAAGCGAATCTGTCTTATCGCGAATCTGACGTAACGCGAATCTGACGTAAAGCGAATCTGTCCTTACGCTAACAAATGGAGATAATGATGTACTGCAGTAAGTTCTCTTGGCTCCGTCCTTTGAATAACGACATTTTGCAGTGGATTTGTAATATCATCATCATCTTCATCATCTTCCTGCCCTTGTCCCAAGTTACTTGGGGTCGGCGCAACACGTTTTCCTCTTCCATACCGTCCTGTCCCCAGTCACACTATCACTGACTCCCTTTTCTTTCATATCACTCCTCACACAGTCCATCCATCTTTTCTTTGGCCGTCCCCTCCCTCTCCATCCATCCACATTTATATTCATATCTCTTTTAGTAACATGCGCTTCATCCCTCCTCATCAGATGGCCATACCAGGACAAACGGTTTCCTTTCAACTTTTCTGTCACTGGCGCCACTTTCAAACTTCCTCTAATATACTCATTTCTCACTTTATCCATTCTCGTCACTCCGCACATCCATCTCAACATTCTCATCTCTGCTACATGCAATCTCTTTTCATCCATCTTTTTCACAGCCCAACATTCTGATCCATACAGTACGACAGGTCTAATCACGGACTTGTAAATTTTCCCCTTTAACTTGAGGGGCATCCGTGTGTCACAAGTTGTTCCAGTGAGTTGTCGCCATTTCATCCATCCCGAGCCGATCCGGTGCGTTACGTCTCGGTCTACCTCGCCATCCCCTTGGACAAGCGACCCTAGGTACCCGAAGTCGGAGCACATCGGTATGGGTGTCCCAGCGAGAGTTAGAGGCACGGAACTGGAGAGACCGCCAAAATCGCAGAACAAGTATTCGGTTTTAGTTCTGCTCAATTTCAAGCCAACACTCTCCAGTCTGTGCCACCATACCTCCAATTTGTTCTGGACGTCTAGGCCACTCTCGGCAACCAGCACAATGTCGTCGGCAAACAGCATACACCAGGGTGCCTCCTCCTGTATGTCTGACGTCAGTGCGTCCATTATCATCAGGAAGAGGTAGGGACTGAGAGCCGATCCCTGGTGTAAGCCAACGGCCACACTGAAGCTACCAGTAGTGCCCACTGTGGACCGAACTTGGGTACTGCATCGACTGTACATCGCTCGGACCAACTGTACATACTTCCCAGGCACACCTTTCTTCTTAAGGGCCCACCACAAAACCTCACGGGGTACCCGGTCGTATGCCTTTTCGAGGTCAACGAACACCATGTGCAAGTTTTTATGTGCACCTCTGTATTTCTCGCACAACTGGCGGATTGCGAAAATGGCATCCGTTGTACCCCGACCAGGCATAAAACCGAATTGGTTCTGCGATATTTCACTCTCTTCTCTCAGCCGCCTTTCAATAACTTTCTCCCAAGCTTTCATACTATGTGACATTAGCTTTATTCCTCTATAGTTGTTGCACTATAGCACATCGCCTTTGTTTTTAAAGATGGGCACCAGCGAACTATTGCACCATTCATCAGGTATAGCTTCTTCCCTGATGAATATAAATATTATTTTTATGGATAACTAATTAGTCAAGTAAAGTATCGTCTCAAATAAATATTTTGTACCTCATGTTTTTATTGCAATTCTGTAATCTAGTTAACAATTTCCCGACTTAAAAGCCAGCGAAGCTGTATCCTGCTTAAAATGAGCAAATACTGTCGAATTTAGGAAGCGCCCTCCTGTTCGGCAAAACCAGATTAAATTGCCCCGCGGCTGATTCAAAATTACATCGCGCGTCAAAACCTTATCTAAAACGGGTGAACAAAATCAAATGTATTTCGGAACGTTCCATTTTTAATTTCAACGAAATCTGATACTAATCATTATTTCAAAAACGAATGAAAGCCGAACTTCATTTAATTTGTTTTTATTCCGCCCCAAATAAATTGAGCGAAAACAAATCGAAAACGTTAAAAGCTATCACTTTTTATATTTTTCTCTTTCCCTTCAAATTAATTAAGTAAAAAAAGGAAAAAAACAATTAGACATTATACCTTTTTACTCAACTTCCTGTTAGCATCACAAAAAGAAAATAAGACAAAGGAAAATAAATTAAATTGTAATTTGAACGTTTCGGAAAAAAATTGTTTCCAACAAACGCCTAACGAGTTTATTCAATAAAAAGTTGCCGTCTATCACACCGAAGTGTGATTTAACGTTGAGATTTTACGGCTTATTTCTTTTTTTAATGCGATTGTATGCGTACTTTATTAGTGCTTTGCAGAGTGTCAAGCACACCAGCGCTTCACTGCATGGTTAGTGTCAAGCTCATAGACGCAGAGTCGAAAACTCACTAGGGTCTGAAATGACAATGGGCTTTCCTCAAGGCTCTATATTGGGTCCATTCCTCTTTTTAGTTTACATTAATTATTTGCCCCAATTATTACAAAATCAACCGAAGATCGTGTTATTTGCTGATGGTGTCATCATTGATATTTAAAATTGATCGATGGTGACAAAGTCTTGATGATATAAATAAGTCTATTCATCAGGTCCAAACTTGGTTCACGGCAAACAATTTGGTACTAAATGAAAATAAAAACAAATGTTTTAGATTCATATTGCCGAATGTCAGAAGTAGCGATTGCGACATAATATTGAATGGAGAAAGCTGGACTATGTAAATCAAACAGTTTTCTTAGGAATCACTCTAGACGACATATTACAATGGGGACTCACATAACATCTCATGCGGGTCGGTTCAGCTCAGCCGCTTATGCTGTTAGAAAGATAAGACAGTTTACGGATGTAGAAACCGCGCGTTTGGTCTATTTTAGTTACATTCACAGCATTATGTCATACGGTATTTTACTATGGGGTCGAGCGACTAACATTGAATCAATATTAATATTGCAAAAGAGAGCTGTCAGAGCCATATATATATAAGTTAAGTCACCGAGAATCTCAGGGAGCTAATTAAAAAGATTAATATTATGACAGCTTAGCTAAAGTACACACATCTTTCATGGGGTACTGTGTTAAATTCTATAGCAAAATACCTTGTGAGATATTAAAACTTAATGAAAGAAAATTTAAAACAGTAAAAACACACTTTGTAAGCAAGTATATTTCAAATTAGATGATTATATTCACGATAAGAATGCTTGAAAACATGCTGGTCCTGCTCCATAAGCCAATCTTTAGTGTCGACAAAATCAAACTGATTAATTTGTATTATATTCAAAATTATAGTAACGCTTTATTTTTATGTATATTTTCTTCTCTTTTTGTTTAAAATAATTAACTCGCACACTGTTCCGTTATTGTTAAATTAGGTAATTTACCTATGTTTGCAATATTTGTGAGAACGTGAGAACCATGTTCTTATTTAACAAGTGAAAGAATTTACCTGTTAGTGCTTGTAATTCTTTATACTTATATGTATTATAGTAGTGCTGGGTGCATCCTTCTCATGTATATGAATTTATTAATGTATTTACTTATGTAAGTATTGTAAAAATCTTTATTTTTATAGAGTTTCTTATGCGTTCTTCTCCATACCAAGCTACGTTTACCAATGCACGGTAGAATCAATTTTTATTACTTGTAAATTTGAATTTAACATTCAAAAGTGCCGCTTGATGGCCTACTTGAAATAAACACATTTGACTTTAACTTTGAAACGTCAATTTAAAAATAGAAAAAAATCGGATTCGGTTGATTGCGCGTCTTTTTACCTCAAATATGTGCATTATTTTGGGAATATAAGGGTCAATATGACATGTAAAATTTTAGATTAACGCTTCGATCCTGGCTTAAACAATGATATTCAAGAAGCTCAGTATTTTCAATTATCAATATCCGATTTAACACTTAAAAAGTTGAGTCTTCATAATATTTGTTATGTTACATATATTATGAATACTATTATCAAGATTCTACGAAATGTTTTAATAGTATTTTCTCGTGACCAGAAGAGAATATGTTTCAATAATGAAAAATATTCTTGGAAAATTTCCAACATAACGTGGGACGTTTTAATCCGTTTGCGTTCAAAACAGTGTGACAGTTACCCTAAAACCTTGATTAAATAAAATTATTTATACAAAAATAATACTTCGAGGCATTTCTCTTAAAATAATATTGTCTGTGAGTGACACCGTTTTACCCCAGAGAATAACTTATTTAATCAATTTCAAATTGTATTACAATACGTTTTCTTTTAGTCTAGATTTTGTTTTCATTTAAGGGGAATTTACTCGCCATTTATTATTCTTGTCTTGTGACTTAGTTGTTTTTATGTGGGTGTACCAAGAAACAGGATTTAGTTAGCTTTTTTATTGTTTGACGTGTAAAAGTGTTTGTTCTAACCAATTTACAGGATTCAATATCTGTTTTAATACTATATTAAACCTAACCAATTAAAGAATCAATCACAAATTTATTTACAACTGGTTCAACCGCATATAACAAATTATTGTGGTAAGAGAACATCTAAGTGTTTGGTACCTAAAGTGTAACAAAATAGATTTATTAAGAGAAAATGTAAAAAATAGTAAAGGAAAAATTATTAAGACAAAATTAAAGAACGTTATACAGGATAGCAAACAGATCTAAATATGTACGTAAGATTAAACCATAATAGTATAATAATAATAATATATAAGTAGTAGGTATGTGCGTAAGGTTTTTAATGCCTTGAGTCTGGATTAGTTTACAATTACTGACGTTACGCTTGCCTTCTATTAAATATGGAACAAAAATTTTTTTTTAAACAAGCTTTTTACGTATTCTTCTCAGCAAATAAAAGGGTCATTTGATACCTATATTATGGCAGTGCACAGAAAATAACTAGTCCGCCATCTTGGGCCGTCAGCCATTTTGTATTTAGAATGACGTCACTTAGCTAACCATGCATTGTCATCCAAACTAAACATGTATGCAAAATTTTATCTTAATCGGTGGAGGATAACTGCTTAAAAATTAAATTGCAAGATTTGACCCGAACACACATACATACATTGCAGGTTAAATAAAATCTTGTAAAATAATATGTCTTTACTAAACACCCACTACCTCTTTGGAAAATACAGTCGTAAGTTGTATCCTCACCGTAGTACCAACAAAGAAAAACAAAGCCTTCCAAATTCAAAATCTACCCGTCATCTGTCATGCACCGCACCTCAATTGTCAGTGACATCTCGTCGACGACGCACGTCTAAAACCAACGCGGCACGTAGCAATGATTTTCTTTTTTCTCTGCTCCCCACAAAATTTGCTTGCGAACACGCTACGAGCCGTTTGTCTTACTCCAAGGAACCGTAAATCCATGACTGAAATAACTTCGCGACAGTTTTCTTCGAGAAAATACCTTATTGAGTTCCGAAATGCCGTTGAGAATATGAACTGTCATAGGCAGTGGATTCTATCTTCCACTGTTCCAAGGATTTCGCTTCAGTTTATCTTTATTGGGGGATTTGAGTTATTAGAATATTCAAATTATTAACGGCTTTAGTTCTTGTTGAGCTCCAGAGATTAATATTTGAAAGATATAAAAGGATAATGTGCTTACAGTTTAAATTTTCCCTTTATTGTACATAAGTTATGAAAGAGAGAGATTACTGTTGCACAAACCGAACCGCTCTTCCTAGGGGCCTAATATTGCGTGCTTGCTTTTATGATGTGGAAAACCACTAAAAAGGGATTTGCGTAAACCCGCGAGAACATAAAAAGGGCTGTTATTCAACTGGAGAGAATAAAATCTTGTGACGTGATCTTCTTCTAGTCTTAAATAAAATTGCTTTTTGTGCCGTTAAGAATTACTTAAAAAGAAATAAAGTTCAACTGCGACATAAATTTACTAACTAATATTCAATTCTAGGTAGATCTTATGCTAAAATGTATATTCACTCAAAGTGATTTTTGTTACAACTGGCTTAAAAATACTATGAGAAAAAACTTTTTTAATTATCTTTCTACATTTTCCAACTAAAAGCGAATAACTTACGCTCCACATAACAATAACGACAATGAATCTGCGTCCACACAATTCAAAAATAAAATAAAAAACTAAAAAAAGAATTCAATTGTGATACCCGACATGCGAGCTCGGGGCGCTGTTTCTTTGCACGTCGTAAAAATGTCCCTCCACACCCCTCCTTCACCCTCTGGACAGAGAAGAGATAGGTGCAAAAGGTCAACGAGCGAAAACCTACGCACACATAGACAGGTTTCACGAACAGTGAGTGCGAGTACACTCGCGACCGACTTACATTTGTCTGACATAGTTAAAGGTACCGAAAATATTCATACTATTTAAGGTATAGTTAGGTGTTAGCATTTGGCCTAAATCGTGTAAAGCCTGAAACTCTGACAAATGATGAAAAATATTGTCAATTGAATCGTTGCTGACTCGTAGTCACACCAGGTTATCACACCAGTGTGACAAACAGGATTTTTTTTCTCGTTTGTCACACCACTGATTTTTTCACACCATGTATACAATAATTACTAGTGCAGTACCTGTATATTCTAATAAAGTTGATCTGCTGGTGATGATGATTTTAGTTGTTGAATTATATTAGAATGTTTCAAGGAAATGGTCGACCCTTCTTTTATTTTTTCGATGTCAATTTTCTTTTGATTGAATTATACTGTTAAAAATTTATTATTCAGTTACTTATGCCGAATCACCATGGCAAGTTACACGATTGAACAGCACGTTCAAATGATAAAAAATCTGAATGAGCGATTCGAGCGTTTGGGTTTCTCTCGCAGGGGTGATGTGAATTGGCCACAAAGGTCATGCGATTTGACACCTATTCTTGTAGGGTTTTTTGAAGTCGCAGGTCTATGCAAACAAACCACAATCGACCGATGCCCTAAAGGTGAACATACACAGGCCATTGCCCAAATTCAGCCGGATCTATGCAGAAGAGTCATTGATAATTGGACCACTCGGATCCGTGCCATTGTCAACAGCCGAGGCGGGCATTTGAACGATGTCATATCATACTCGTATTGCACACTTAATAGCACAAGTGTGCTTTCCAAATAAAAAAGAATTTTGTTAATACCACAGCTTCTTTTATTTCATTTCAACATCTAACCGCCCTTATTGAAAAAAAACGAAAGAAAAAGATCCTGTTTGTCATACTGTGTGATAATCTGGTGTGACTACGAGTCAGCACTCAAAACCCTTTAGTTATAACCAGGACAGCACTAGTTAGGAATAAATGGTGTGGAAAAATCAGTGGTGTGACAAACGAGAAAAAAAATCCTGTTTGTCACACTGGTGTGATAACCTGGTGTGACTACGAGTCAGCACTCAATTGAATTGCGTAAAATTGCCGCTCTGCGTCAGTGGACAGGGCTTTACGAACAAGTTTAAAAATTCAAACAAAACCGGGCAGCGGAGTGGAGAAGTGAGAAAAACCACGTATAACTGAACTGATCTCCCAAATAAATCGACGCGCGAACTCGGCCTAGCTCCGCACGGTCCGCATCAAGGAACAGACACAGTCTGCAACTCCACTCCGCTTTATTCCCTCGCTTTACCCCGTCACTTCGCTCCGCATCAATGGACAGGCAGCCTTACCGATGGGTATTGCGTACCAGGTACCATCAGGAACCGGGTAATTGCGGTCAGATAGGCTGTCGCTCCATGTAAAATTCTGGTTTTCTGTTGTATTCGAAGAGTCGGTTGAAATAAGTTAGACTAGAAGTCGACCCTAACCTAGTAATGAAAATACTAGGAAAGTGATGCAAAGATCAGCTCCATGCAACTAACGAATACACACGCACATATACATAGACACATTTCATGTACAGCGAGTGCAACCGAGCACACTCACGTCTACTCGCGAGCGACTGTTTTCGCTTGGAGTTCTGAGTCGGACTTCTGTACATTTCTCTTCTGTGTTCAGGGTACCATCGTCCTCCCCCTTTTGAGAGGAGACAAAAGAAATAGCGCGTGACGTGAATGGGCCCCGACACGGATTGATGTCCAAGGTCTAAGCAGGTTTTTAATAAAAAAAAATTGGCGCAAAACGATAAATGACGTTCTTAGATTTTATGAAGGCTTTCTTAATAGGATATACCCCATAGAGAACCTGTACTTTCTTTTAACAGTTGGGTATAAGCTTATGTTATGGAATGTTTTTTTTTTATGATGTAATTTTATATTTATTTAGAATCCTGTAATTTTTACGAGGATACGAAAATAAATTCAAAATCAAAATCAAAATCAATTTTTAAGCTATTGCATAGCTTCTATCGCGGGCCTGAGCGTGGAGACCGAATCCAGAAATTCCGTAACGAAACGTGACAATGGTGATCAATGTGGACCTTATGCTAATGAGAATAAGGGTCACTTTTGCTTCTCAAAGAAATGCGACCTTATTTCAATGTAAATAAGGGTTACTTTATATTTTTTTTTGCGGGGGAGGTAAACGGTTAAGGGGGGGAGGGGCTAAAAATCAAAATCAAAATATTTTTTTTTATATTTCACATAGGCCTACATGGGCACTTATAAAACGTCGACAAAAGGTGCACGGTTCGGGTTGGTCGTTTCCTATGGAGAAGAACCGGCAAGAAACTCCATGGTTACTCTTTTAAAAATGGTTTGGTTTTACAATATTTCCATGTTACAGCATTAGTACTTAGACATGGGGGGACAACGTAGGCCCGACTTATGACAATAAGTCGTAAGAACCTAAAAAAATAAAATAAATGGATTATATATTTTATAAAAAAGTTAACAAATGTTAACTAGCATCTAGAAGGCCTACAATGTTCACACATTCACAAAACAATCGGTAAAAGAATCTATACAAAGGTAAATAAAAATAAGTATAACAAGACTAAATTTAACATGTGGCACAAATTTTGTTATCAGTGCTGTAACTATTCTTAGCAAAGGGCTATAAATCCTATCTTGTTCTCCTGGATGAAGTAGCGGTGGGCAGAGGGGCAATTTTTTTGTCAGAAATGTGCTAACTCCAACCGTTTCTGAGATATGAGGGTTTTAAAATTTTTGTTGGTCGTAAAAAACATTCCTTTTATCGGTCTCTGAGCTGTTTCTGTGACAACAGTGATCAATGTGGACCTTATGCTAATGAGAATAAGGGTCACTTTTGCTTGTCAAAGAAAAGCGACCTTATTTCAATGTAAATAAGGGTCACTTTATATTTTTGTTTTGTTTTTTAGAGTTTTATTAATCGGAAATAAATGGGGGTTTGGGTCGCTACGTTTTTGAGTTTCTAACGTGTTTATTAATTTAAAGGCTCAAATTCGCTTGGCAATGACAAGTTAAATTAAGAATTTTTATTATGACGGATGTAGGAAATATTTTTATGTTCCATTGAAGTTGAGGTTCTTTATTTGTATCCTATTTTAAATTCCACCGCGTTCAATGTAGACTTTATGTATGTGGGAATAAGGGTCACTTTGAAAAAGGGACCTTATTATGTATAAATAGGGGTCACTATTTAAATTTATTATTAGGGGAAAAGGTAAAAAATATGATAATAAGGGGGTTGTTAGAGGGTGGCGTTAAGGGTTTATTATTGTAGGTGGACCGTGATCTGCATTTACTATTTGGGAAAAGAAAGTAGATTTTAAAAACAATAGGTGAAAGAAAATGACTTAAATTCTCTAAAATTAAATGCTATGCAATAGCTTTACCGCGGCAGTCCCCGGGTGCCACACGTCTTTTTTTTTCACATAGGCCTACATGGGCACTTATAAAACGTCGACAAAAGGTGCACGGTTCGGGTTGGTCGTTTCCTATGGAGAAGAACCGGCAAGAAACTCCATGATTACTCTTTTAAAAATGGTTTGTTTTTAAAAAATTATCATGTTACAGCATTAGTACTTAGATATGGGGGAACAACGTAGGCCCGACAATAAGTCGTAAGAAACTAAAAAAAAAAAGATTTTATAAAAAGTTAACAAATGTTAACTAGCATCTACAAGGCCTCCAATGTTCACACATTCACAAAACAATCGGTAAAAGAATCTATACAAAGATAAAAAAAAAGAAGTATAACATGTGGCACAAATGTTGTTATCAGTGCTGTAACTATTCTTAGCAAAGGGCTATAAAGATGATTGAAAACCATTGTAAAAAGTCTTATTAAAAGAAGGAATGAAAAAATGAGATTGAGAATAGTTAGAGACATCCACATATTTGTGCCGTTTACGAGTTACCAGGGAAGCTGCATGCGCAGAAGGAGCTAAAGCAATTTTTTTTATCTTCAACGTAGTCCTTGATTTTAGTTGTAGTTTTTGAACTTTCCATCGGTCAGTTCTATAACTGACTTTGGCAACTTGTTATAAAAGCGTATACTGTTTATAAGAAAAGACTTGCTAGTTTTCGTTAATCTGAATTTGGGTATTACAATTTCGTGCTTACCACGTGTATTTAAATTATGGATATCGCTTCTAGTTTTGAAAAGCCCTCAATTTTCGCGGATATACAAAATACATTCCAAAATATAAAGTGAAGGTAGAGTCAGTATATCGATCTCTTAAATTTTTCTCTGAGGGACTCGCGAGGACCCATTTTATAGATTGCGCGGATTGCCGTCTTTTGTAAGATGAAAATTGGGTCAACGTCTGCTGCTGATCCCCACAGCAGAATGCCATAAGACATAATACTGTGGAAATAAGCATAGTATACTAACCTAGCTGTAGCTACATCGGTTAGCTGCCTTATTTTCCTTACTGCATATGCAGCCGAACTTAACCTACCCGAAAGAGTTCTAATGTGCGCGCCCCACTGCAATTTTGAATCGATATTAATCCCTAAGAATAAAGTTTCAGTTATAACTTCAAGATTTTTGTCGTCAAGATTTAAGTTTAGGTCACATTGTGGTACATTTGGTAAAGAGAACTTTAGACATTTTGTTTTTTTCGGATTCAGTAAAAGATTGTTTGCTGCGAACCATTTTGAGAGAATAATTAGACTTTCGTTGACATTTAAGACATCCGTATCTTGCCTATCTATTTAAAAAATTAGCGAAGTATTATCAGCAAATAGAATTAAATCCGATAATTTGGCCATCATAAAAGGGAGATCATTAATGTAAACAAGAAAAAGGAAAGGGCCGAGAATTGAACCAAGGGGCACGCCCATCTTGACTAGAGACCCGGAGGACGTCGCCCCATTAACATTTACTTTTTGCTGTCTGTTTGATAAATAGGAAACCACGAGATCAGCAGATTTTCCACGAATTCCGTAGTGGTGTAATTTACAGATCAGTGTGTTGTGGTCGACGCAGTCGAGAGACGCTTTTGAGAGATCACAGAAAATGCCAATGGCATCCTGGGACCTCTCCCATGATTCAAAGTTGTGGCTGATGAGTTTTACTCCCGCGTCCGTTGTCAACCTACCTTTCGTGAAATCAAACTGTTGACTATGCAGGATCCCATTTGAATTGAAGTGAGACAACATCTGTTCCAGCATGATTTTTTCATAGATTTTACTCAATACTGGAAGCACGGATATAGGTCTATAATTAGAAGGATCACTCTTACAGCCTGATTAGAAAATTGGTACTACTTTACTGTGTTTCATTAAGTCAGGAAAAGTGTCGCTGTCCAAACATTGATTGAATATGCCTGTTTGGACAGAAGCAATTGAGTCAATAATATTTCTAAGAACCCTAACGGATATCCCCCACAAGTCTTCAGTATTTTTTATATTGAGACTTTTGAATGCGTTTTTAATTGTATCAATACATATTGGTTTAAATTTAAAGGTTGGTACGTCTTTAGTAAAGTTTTCTTCAAGAAGAGCTTCAGCTAATTTCGATGAGGAAGGAAGAGACTTCGTAACCTCTAACGGAATGTTGGTAAAGAAATTTTCTAATGTCTCAGCGATTTCTTGCTTATCAGAAATGGTTTCATTAATTATTTTCAAAGACAACTCATTCTGATAGCGTTGTTGTGTCTTTCCAGTTTCTCTATTAATTAATTGCCACACAGTTTTATTTTATTATTAGAAACACCAATTTTGTTAATTAATATTTGAGATTTTGCTTGAGCGCTGACCATTTTGAATATTTTGGAATAGTTTATAATACAAGTGTGAAAAACTTGATCGGAAGTCAAAGATTTTTCGTAATATAAATTATATAAGATATCTCGGCTTTTTCTTATGCCCACAGTGGCCCATTCACTAAATTTCGATTTGGAATGGTTGACTTTAACTGTTTTTACAGGACACGTTTTATTGAATTCTTGGCAAACTGTAGAAAACAACGTGCCGTAATTAATATTGGGGTCGTTTGAATCAAAACTGGCGTTACAAAGGTTGCTGAAAACATTATTATTAAAATAATTTAATTTATTTTTAGTTAGTGGTCTTAATCGAATTGATTTAGCTAGGTTATTTTTTTTATTTGACTCAAAAGATACTAGTTGACCAGTATGGTCGGACCTAACGTCACTAATTATAAACGTATAACTAATCAAACGTATTAACTACTGTATGCCTGGCTGTTCTTTATTTGACATAATGAAAAAAGTTATAAAATGCAATTTTAACCAGGATACCACATTATAAATATTTATTGGTAATAGGGGTAATGTGAACAAAGGAGAATTACTCCAACATTATAGAACTTTGTGCAACCTTAGTTTAAACAAAGTTGTGATGTTCACTTTCCCTTACAGCCAAAGTTTGCCACAGGAAGAAAACAATCTTAGATATGAATTGAATAGGACATTACATAATTTAACATATAGTAGTAATTTATTCCATTTAATTGACACTAACAATTATGTTGGTAATCACTTTTATTTGACAAAAGATAAATTTTTCATGGATAGGTACTTTCTTTCAAAGTATTATAAAAGACAGATAGCTGTGTCGCTATCATATTATTTTTCTATTACAGCCAAGAATTTGGCTAAACAACTTGCTTCTATTGAGCAATGCCAAGGAATGTTATTTAATTCAGCCAGTGATTTGGTATCAGAAATTGATATTGATAATAATTTAAATTAGAAATTAGGACAATAGGGACAACCTCTTGCAAAATTATACAGGATAAAAATAGCAAAATAAAATCAAATAAAAGTTTAAATTCGGTAAATAGTATTAACCTGGTGCATCAAAATATTCAAGGATTTATGAACAAAGATTTAGAAGTAGAATTATTTATGAACTTTAACAGTATTGATATTCTTTGTATAACAGAACATTGGCTTAAAAGCCACCAGTTATTGTTCAATTTTAATAATCACCAGGTTGGTAGTTCATTCAGCAGAGTTAATGCTATACATGGTGGCTCATTGATTTTAGTAAGTAACCAGCTTAAATTTAAAGACCGTAAGGATATTGTGAGCCTATCTGTTGAGCGGACAGTTGAAATAGCTTGTATAGAATTGGAGCAGTTTATTGTATTAAGCGTATACAGACCGCCTTCAGGATTGTATGACTGCTTTGAAAAGGTAATGGATGAAGTGTTACACAAGATTTGTAACTCGAATAAATCCATTATCACTTGTGGTGATTTTAATGTTAATTTATTAGAAAACTCAGGTTCTTGTAGTAAAATAATAAGTCTGTTTCAGTCCTACTATCTTGTAAACCTATTTTTGGAGCCCACAAGAATAACCCCAACTAGTGCTACATGCTTAGATAATATTTATACTAATGTTATACCAGTCCACAAAGAAATTATAAATTTACTAGATTCTGATCATTGCGGGCAGAGGATTACTATACCAAACCAAAACAACAAAGTGGCTAAAAAGGATATCACTGTTAACCCCAAAACTGCAAGTCGCTTGGCAGCTTTTAAAGTTAAACTCATTAATAAATTACCAATTTTGTCAATTGATGCTGATCCTAATCATCTATATGATGATTTTTTTAGTATATACTGTAAACAATTTAATTCGACCTTTGTTCCAAAGACTATCTCCGTTAATAGTAACGCATTATTCAGTGATTGGGCTACCATTGGTATTCATAAAAGTAGAACACGGCTTTATGAGCTGTACAGTGAAAGGACTTATGTAAACACTGCTGAATTTAATTTATATGTTAGAAATTATTCAAAATTATTTAAAAAAGTTTGTTGTTTGGCCAAGTCGCGTTATTTGAGTTCGAAGATTAAAAACAGTAGTAATGTTATTAAAACGACTTGGAATATTATTAATAGTGAAACGGGAAGATCTGGTAACCGAAATATTGACTACGGCCTGTCTATTAATGGCAACATCATAAAATCAGACTCACAAGTCGCAGTGGCCTTTGAAAATTTCTTTTCAGATATTCCCACTTCAACTACTAAATACTTAAACTCATCACCTTCTGTTGCTGAGTCTTTGCTAAAAGAAAATGTTAATGTTTGCAATTCGGAATTTCGTTTTGAACATATTACTTGTAAAGACATAATTAAAACCTTTCACACTTTAAATGTTAAAAAGACTGCAGATCTGTGGGGTCATTCTGTAGAAGTTGCTAAGACTATTATTGACATTGTTGCACCTAGTTTAGCTATTATCTTTAATAATTGTATCGACTGTGGGGAGTTTCCTGACCTTATGAAAAATAGTAAAATAATACCTTTGTTTAAATCAGGTAGTACATCAGACCCTACAAATTATAGACCTATTTCAGTACTACCTACGTTTAGCAAAATATTTGAAAAATTAATTTTAGAGCAATTGCAAAGTTTTTTTAATAAACATAAATTATTACATAGCAAACAGTTCGGTTTTACAAGGGGTCGTTCAACTACTGAATGTGTTGAGCTTTTAGGACATATTTATAATGCATGGGAAGATAAGTGCGATGCCTTGGGAATCTTTTGTGATTTGTCCAAGGCATTTGATTGTGTTTATCATGAAACGCTAATCAGGAAACTCCGCCACTACGGGATCCGGAACAGCGCTCTGGATCTTCTTGCTTCATATTTGAGTAATAGGATTCAGACCGTTGACGTTAATGGAAAAAGATCTCCTGGATCTATGGTAATAATGGGAGTCCCGCAGGGCTCGATTCTTGGTCCTTTCTTGTTTCTTATTTATATTAATGACTTGCCTTACCTCATAAAGGATAACCATGATATAGTGTTGTTTGCGGATGATACTTCACTTTTGTTTAAACTTAAACGTCAGCAGCTGGTTACTGACGATGTAAATAGCGCGATCTCAAAAGTAGTTCACTGGTTCAATGTTAATAATTTACTTCTTAATGAAAAAAAAACCAAATGCATTAAGTTTACCCTACCTCACGTTAGGCAGGTGAAAACCGATGTGTTGATAAAGGGCGAAGAATTGAATCCTGAAAATAGCACAGTATTCTTAGGCTTAACTTTGGATGCTAAGCTTCAGTGGGGCCCACATATAGATAAATTGTCAAAGAAGCTAAGCTCCGCAGCATATGCTGTTAGAAAAATTCGTAATTTAACTGACATAGAGACAACCCGTTTAGTTTACTTTAGCTATTTTCATAGTGTAATGTCGTACGGTATTCTGTTGTGGGGAAATGCCGCCGACATCCAGACTATCTTTGTTTTGCAGAAAAGAGCTGTTCGATCAATTTATAAATTAAGCCCGAGACACACTCTCAGAGAGAAATTTAAGGAGATTAATGTAATGACTGTGCCTTCTCAGTATATTTATGAAAATCTTTTATATGCCCATAAAAATATAAAATTGTTTAAAAAATACAGTGATATCCATAACATAAATACTAGGAACAAACATAAATTTGTAGTACCTACAACAAGGCTCAAGAAAATAGGTGGCTCGTTTAGATGTCAATGTGTACGCTTTTATAATAAGCTTCCAAGCCACGTACAAGATCTAAGTCTTAATAAATTCAAGTCTTTCATTAAACGTAAGTTGTGCCAGAAAGCGTTTTATACAACAAAAGATTACATTGAAGACAAAAAGGCTTGGGATTGAGCTGCTCCAATTAATTTTGTTTTTTTATTATATTTTGCACTATGCATTTTGTTATTATAAATATTTTTATTTTTTTTGGTTTTCTTGCAATGACAAGAATATTTACTTTTTAAAGTATTATATTATTTTATTTTAATTATTGTGAATGTGAAGACTATGTGGATATATATATATTTTTTTTGTTTTTATTTAAATTTATCTTAGTTTTTAATCATGGTCTGGCAGTTTGAGTAGTTTATGCGGCCTACCCGAATGTCCTTTCTTTGGTATTGTTCGTCGAATCGTTGAGCTCCTTAAATTCTGAGTTGAGCTGCTCGGTTATTGACAAATGCGTGCACTGACTGGACAGGTCCACTCAATCTGGCTGGTTCTTTCCTCAAAAGACCATTTCAGACATCAGTCTACATGGTCTTCACATGATCTAATCAAGATTTTGTCAGGACTTTAAAAGAGACTGTGACCTCTGAGTTTGTTTCGGCCTTTCTTCTCAGAGTAGTCAGATAGGAAACGCCGACCTCATCTAGTTTTAAAAATATGTTCGACATGTAAAAGTGTTTGTACAAACCAACTTACAGAAATAAAATCATTTATCATTTATCTTTTACTTTACAATTACAGGTCTAGCGCCTAACTGTGTCAGTTCCTGAGATATGGGAGCGGTACGGGAGGGGTGACAAGTGACGTGGCATGACGTGTCCTAACTGTCTCGCTATACACGTGATACATTTTAATGCAGATATATCTTACGATATGCTTATGATATTTACGAGCGTGTACCTAAGTCAAATTGATTAATATATCGGCATTTGAAAATAAAAACAAAAAAACCGAACAAGTGCGAGTCGGACTCGCCTACCAAGGGTACAAATTTGTAGGTAAATATTATAAATACTACCTATTCTGGAATCGAGTCTCGCAGTTTTCTCCAAGCTTATTGATAAGTAATAAAAAAAATATAGTAAATAAATAAATAACGTGTGGCTATATAATATTATTATTTCCAACAGAAATTCTAAATTAGATTAATCTGAATCCATATCGCCGTCTTTACCCGAATCACTATATGTATGGCTCGAATCACTTTCATTATCCGATTCCCCATCTCATAAATTTATAATAAATTGAAACATGATCTCGTCACTAAGATTGCCCTGTAGCCTTGGCAACTGTTTTTGTTTTATGTATGTTAATGTTATCTTTAAACTCTTTTTTTTTTTTGTTTTAAAATATCCGTACACTTTATAAACAACTTGTTTAGTTTGAGACCTTATTGGAGGACTCATCTTTGGTTGCGAATACCGTGTGCGTTTTTCTTGAAGCGACCTGTCCAATTAACACGTGTTGACGACAGCAAGCCTGACGCCCAACTGAAGTTACGCGTCGTTTGACGTTTCGTAAACACTTCCCTCCCGTACCGCTCCCATACCTCAGGAACTGACACAGTTAGGCGCTAGACCTGTAGTGAATACATTATCTATGCACGAATTAGTTTTCACATCATGATACAGCTCTTTTAGCGGTACACTTACAATATTTTTTTATAACCTTTAAAACGAAATCATAAACGCTATTAATGATTTACAAAGAAAACTGGGTAGTGTTTACCCGATAATTTTAGAACACAATTCGCTCACGATAAGTCTTAAACTTTTTCCCGGAAAATTCAAAGAATACGGATTTGTATCTACCAAGCTACTCATATTTTAAATATGACAATCTATATTGAATTTATAAAAAAAGCTGAAACGCAAAAAGCTGAACGGGTTTGGATGAAATTTTATCCCGGTCGTAGATACGTTCCCGTGAAATGATTTTCTTCTTTCACATGGGCGAAGCCGTGTTAAAACTTAGTTCCAATTAATAATAACAAAACTAATTTATGCACCTGAATATCCCGCATCCCAATATCTGCCTAATTATTTAAGCTGTTCGCAGCGGCAACGATAAACAATATATTCAGAGCTGTACAATATATAGCCACCGCTACATATGAGCTGTATATTATGTAGCCACCACTCGCACATTATACAGTCACTTTATATACTTGCCACAGACTATTAATTAAATTAAGACCCGAGGCCATTGGGACGTTGCATCGCTAAATTTATCTTTTTCCACACCATATATTGGTTAAACGGATACTTGGCATCAAGGCGTTATTTATGTTGAAGTAATTAATTATTTGTATTGGAAAATAAAGACTGAATTTCTTTATTTATTCGGATTTATAGTTTTGCACAATGTTCTTCTTATTTTTGAGTCGATGAGAAATTCTTTTAATATTTTGGACCCAGTGGGTGGCCACGTTAATTGTAGCGTCAGTGGCGTTCATTAGGTTCAATAAAGTAACCCTTGTACTTGTTTGTAGCTCTTAGAGTAAGGTTATTTTGAGTGTGTGTAAGGGACAGATGTATATGACTTGTATACATTTGTTACTCTGATGTGTCATAGTAGATTGTGTCACAAGGGACCAAAATTATGTATTGAGGGCGAGAGCGATTCTTTGAATCCAGATTGAAGCAAAGGATTCTGGCGTAAAATCTCGAGCCTGGCGAGGGATTCTGGAGTATAATCCTAAACGTGGCGAGGGATTCAAAGTACGTCGCCCAAGGTTAAATAATTTTGGCACCGTGTGGCACACTCTGCTTTCATCATGAGAGCCTTCTATGAGAAAAATAAATTTGTTAGGCAGTAAATTGTTTATGACAGTTTATGCGTATAATTTTACACTCTCTAGGGTTAATATTTCATTTTCACTGCTAAAACTCATCTTTTATTCAATTTGTGTGAATCAAATTAAAATTGTCGGCAGTATTTTGATAAAAGTAATAAAATCGTATAAGAAGTTCCCGCGTATTTTTTATTTTATTTGGTTAACCAATGCCGCGTCGGCAGTAGCTTTTTTATTACCAGCCAGGACTTAATCAAAGCAAATTGCGGTCAAACTTTTTATTTTTCTATTGCATCTAGCGGAATCCGGTGATCTTTGGACCACCTGTCTACCTTTAGCATTTCTATAACTTTTAAATTAATAATTTGACAAACCACGTTGTTGAATTACTACTTGGCCGGTTTAAACCCACTATGCTAGAGAAACTTTACCTGCGGTCCACAACGCTCTGACAATTTATTCATAATTCTACCGGTTTATCATCGCCTTTCCCGTTACCTACCACATCAAAAGGCTACTAAGTCTTTCGATAGGTAAAACTATCGATAATTCTGACATCAATTTCCCGCTACACCGAACTGATCAGCGATCCAGGCAGCCTTATTAAAAGTTAATCAAAATTTCTAATTCTGACCGAGCTCAGCTGTAAACTTGCCTGGTTGTAACCGGTGCAACCCGGATTCCTGTGTGTGTGTAAGGATCAAAGCATACTCGGACAGAGTTGAAGCGAAGCGATGCATAAGCATAGCATACTCAGGCAATAATATTCGCACTTCTTCGACACAGGGCTCCGGTCTACGAGTATGAGAGGGAATAGGTTATGAATTTACCACGCTGGCTCAGTGCATGCTGGTACTATGTCACATGTCTTAATTTTTTTTTCTAGGACATGGAGCTCGTGGCTAAATAATAACAGCCGCACCGGTCGGTCCGTCGATGGGTGACAATTTCAACATACCGAGTTTCCTCCGTGCCTCGGAAAGCACGTTAAGCCGTTGGTCCCGGCTGTCATTTGAAGATCTTTGACAGTCGTTACGGGTAGTCAGAAGCCTGAGATATGACACCAGTCTTGCCAAGGGGTATCATGTTATCCAGTTACTGGGTTGTGGAGATCAGATAGGCAGTCACTCCATGTAAAACATTGGCTCTCAGCTGAATCCGGTTAGACTGAAGCCGACCCCAATATAGTTGGGAAAAGGCTAGGCAGATTGACTGTAGGTTTCCTAACGATTTAAAAAAAATATTTTATGAACTAAAAACATTTTTATAAATATTTGTTGGACGTATTTACATACCAACACAAACCATCGCGGGTTTAACAGCGGTATGTCAATTGTTTTCCTTCATTGTTATAAGAGCAGTTGTGATGAAATAAATTAAACAAAGTAATGCGATCCGATGTTCGAAGGTATAGCCAACTCCAGAGATGACCATATGGTGAAGCTTAACCTGAACTTGTCTATGACGAAACGCGGACGCGGAAGACCACCTAACACCTTTGTTGACGACAGTTGAACAATACTTGAAAGAAGCACAATAAGAAGTCAGCTTAGCTCGAGACCATGCAAAGTGGAGAATTAGGATAAGGAGAAGGAGAAGAACAATGCGCCTTCCTGGGTTCAAACACACGACCTACGACTAGGGTTAATTTTCGTCCGGCTTTATCTTGACATGTCCAGACATTTGGCCTTCCGTACGGACTTTGTCCGGCCTTCTAATTTGTCCGGATTTTTCACTTGTACTAAATTTTGTTGTTTTTCATACCACCACGGCTACTTGTTTAATACTTTTCAGATCGCAATTTTTTTGTAGTCGGGTTTTAGTTTTTAAACAAATTGTTTGTTCGTTACTAACATGCCCAGACTTTTCAATTTATAATTTTATATCTTTTGTCGCGCGAATATTCGCACGTACTATGAAACTATACACGTCGCTGTTGCTTCGATTCGACTTTACATTGTAAGAATGAGGATCAATATGATATGTAAATTGTTTGTCACGACTTTATAATTTTCGTAATGGTAACCCTACCTACGACTCGTTAGTCGGGACCGTAAAAACTGGGCCACCACTGCTGCCAAAGCATATTGAAACTTACCTCCACCATGTAATGCACATAATTTCGTCATGATCAATATGACATACATTTTAAAACCAACGCGTCGACTATGCCTCAATGTGCTTTGACCCTATTGATATTGTTTCCTTGTTTGTTATACACACATAGCGTGTTTATATTTGAATTATGATATCCCTTGTTAATTATAGTATACGAATGAAACTAAAAACTTACAAAATAATATATGAAACTAAACTTTATTGAGACTGACTGATAGTAATTGAATATCTATCTGATATTTCAAATAGATTCCAGTGATCGTTCTATTGGAAAATTAAGTGTATGTACAGAACGAAATATGAGAAAAACTTACTTATCGGGGCTTTGTGAAAAATGTAATGTTGTTAGGGATCGGTGAAAAGGTAAGAATGCAATTGTCCAGTTCTAACGTTGAAATGGCGCTGTTAAAATTACAGAAAAGATCTGGAGTGGCGACCGCTAACTGGAAGACGTTGCGTTTGAAGGCCTACCAGCAGTTGGAACGATGACCTGGTGAATGTTGCGGGGATCTGGATGCGGGACGCACGGGACCAGTCAATGACGCGACGCTTGGAGGAGACCTATGTCCAGTAGGATTTCTTTCGGCTTATATGATGATGATGTTGATAAGCAAGGTAGCAAGCAAACAAAATACTATTTTGCTAGATGTCACATACGTACTTAAGCAAGCCTTTTTCCGATGGGACTAGACAAAACTTACAGATTGCCACCTGATAGGTGTTATGGTACAGAAAATACGAATATAACTTGGTAAAATCTCATTCCTATGTAGTTTTCAGACTTAATGCCATATTATACGAGATTGCAGTGCCACTAATACAGTTTAGTATCCTTTACTATCCCCGGCCAACGTTTTGGAATACGCCCAATAAAAAATAAGGATTCCCAATAAAAATTCACTTAAACACAAAATTTTAAATTTTCACGTTACGATGTTGTTCGTCACTGTGCAACAATGTTACATCTACCTCTAACAGCTTGTTTACTTAGGACTTTATTGTAGATGAGCTAAGGTTTATTTTTGATCGTATATGCAAGGGAATATAGATCTAATGGTGTTGTGTTGTTAGAAATTGGAAGTCACTGTCGGCAAGTAATGGCCGATCGTGACACGAATAGCATTTGAATTTCCTCGATAGATACACTTTATATACTGGTGTACGCAGAAAAATTTAACACGGTCCCCCCTTAATTTTCTTTTGTGGGAAAGAAAAACGTGATCGTAATACTTATAGTGTTTGCCTTGGGATCTGGATTCGCTATTTTTGTACTTCTTTTTATTTAATTCTGTAAGTTGGTAACGCCTTTTTTGTTAGTCCGCTTTGGTTAAGCCTCTTGGGGTTTGTGGAAAATCGTTCCTTTTTTGAATATTTGATGTTCCTTTTTTATTCTGTAAATGAACAAAAGAAAGTCGAACAGATTAGAATTCTTATCGATATTTTTTTCTAGAAAATAAAAACAGAAATTAAGTATTCAAAGTCTTGACCTTGTAACCAAATTCAATTTAACCTTTAAAATTGTCTACCCAAAATAATCAGTTACAATACCCTAACGTATTCCAATATAATTGGAAACGTCATTCAAATGTAAAAATGTCTTAAAATCTCAGTGTAGTTTAGTATCGCAAAATGCTGGGGCCTGATTAAATCGAGTTACCGTAGCGAACGAAAGGTCAACCGTAAACCTTTAAATCCAATCAAGATTCATCCTCGGAGACTGCAATTTCAATATTCCCTTCGTCATGACTGGAAAATTGGCAAATAATTAAATAAAAAACTATGTTTTTCGAATAAAGGACAATAGGAAGGCCGGTCTATGCCATAATCATATTTTTCTCGCACAAAGGAGTTCTTACGTTAATGTCCTGACTTTCATTTATTACCAGTCGGTAATAAATGAAAGTCAGGACCACATAAAGCATGGTTTTTCTTTTTTTCCTTCATGTTGCCAGCTGAGATTTTTGCGCGGGAATTTTCGTGGCATGGCCGATTTTTGGACAGCGTGATAAAGGAAACAAATTACATGATAGATTATTCTGTTTGAGACGTGTTGACTCATACAGTTTAATAGCTATGAATTTAAAATTTGTTTTCTCTTTGTTGATAGAGTTTGTGTTGTTTACATCGATGAAATAGTGTTTGTACACTTGATTGTAAACGATTTTTCTTTTTTTTATAAGAATAAAGCAAAATAAACTGAGCTGTGCCCGATGCATAGTTATCCAAGTATTTCCAAGTCATGTCATTCGAATCATCAAATTGATAGTTATAAATTTTTATTTGTTGACATTAATCGACGGTTTTGTTTCATTATCTTGGTGACGGAGTTGATTGGAGGCCCTTCTAAATGGCTGGCTATAATGAATTAAATACGGGCCTTAAACTTGATGTATTAAATGCCTTAGTTACGAAATAATAGGGGTTAAAGTATGAAATTGCCGTTTTATTGTAATAGGTACTTCGAATTGACATAGGTTCTATGTCAATTCATGGTTTGAGATTTTTGAGTAAAACTTTTTTCACATGGTACCTATGAAGTTTTCTTTTTAAAAATGTGCAATATTCGATTATCGACTTTCAGTTGTTTTTTTTATTCAGCTTAGACAAGAAAGATGGATACTTCGAAAATTCGAGTGATTTTAAATACGAGTTCCGACGCGGAACTAACGTGGCAGAAACAGCTCGCAATATCAATGTTGCGTTTGGAGAGGGGACTGCTAATGAACGCACCATGCGGCATTTTGGTTTAAACGCTTTGATTTGTTGTCACGTGGAAGACAGGTGAATAACAATGAATTGAAACAGATGGTGGAAGCCGATCCGAGCCAAACTACCCAGGAATTAGCGGCATGGTTTAACGTTACCTTACCAACAATATTGACTCATTTGCGTTTAATAAATAAAATAAAAATATGAAAAATGGGTGCCTCATGATTTGACTGATCTGCAGAAAGAAACGCGTGTTGAAACTTGTGTTGCCTTGTTGAATCGATACAGAAATGAAGGAATATTGGATCGAATTGTGACAAGTGATGAAAAGTGGATTCTTTACAATAACCGTAAGCGAAAAATGCAATGGCTCTCCCCAGGTCAAACGCCGCAACAGTGTCCTTAAGCAAACCTAACCAATAAAAAGGTAGTGGTAAATGTTTGGTGGTCTCAGCATGATGTTATTTACTATAGCTTTCTCCGATCTGGTTAAGCAATAACGGCAGATGTCTACAGCTCACACAATTCCTACTCATAGTCGCACGTGCTAAGATCATATGATGATAAAGACAAGATTATCAGCTAAGTGCTATGTTTCTCAAACTTCAGTTACAAACCATAACAGCATTTTACTATTTCTAGACTGTACCATTAACAAAATCCAAGTCCAAATCTCACCACTTTTAAAAGACTAGACGACGAAAGACTTGAAAAGGATGTTAATAATATAGATTTCCAATATATTTACAACATTTCAGATGTTAACGAGGCAACAAATTTTTTCATACTCTCACAAAGTCAAGCCATAAATTATAACATAAATTAATCACTAAATCCAAACGTAAATTAATATTGAAGCCTTGGATAACACCGGGCCTTCTTAGATGTATGCGAAACCGTGATCAATTACAAATTAAAGTCCTAAAAATCCAGA
This sequence comes from Orthosia cruda, assembly GCA_964057195.1. Lineage (NCBI taxonomy): Eukaryota > Metazoa > Arthropoda > Insecta > Lepidoptera > Noctuidae > Orthosia > Orthosia cruda. The sequence goes on along the minus strand of OZ059826.1, from coordinate 48,910,373 downwards.
TAATGAAATAGTGCGTGCCACTTACAAAAGATATAGGAACTTTTGCAACACTTTATTAAAGAAAGTTAAGCAAAATTACGAACAAGAGCTGACTAAGCAAGCAGGGAAAAACAACAAGAAACTTTGGGAAGCAATTAACAATACAACATATACAAATAAAACAAAACAGCAAACCACACAATCAATCTCAACAGACAATCCTATAGAGTCTATAAATTCAGTTAACTCATTTTCTTTTTGCAAATGTAGGAAAGAAACTGTCAGAAAAGCTACTCTCACAACATATAATCATCGCAACATATAACCGCTGTGCCTAGAACCATTCATAGGCGACAGGTTCGCGCAGGTACTCTCTTTGCAGTGAATTCATGCCGAACTAATTCTGGCCAGCGCGCACCTGTCCGCCGAATAGTTGACTCATTTAACAGTACCTTTGAAAACATCGACATCTTCAGTTGTCCAATGTGTAAATTCAAAAGCCTCACTCGATGTTCTTTATTAAATAAAACCCATATTAAATAAAATTCATATGTTTGATGATTTGCAGAAAGAGCTTTCTGAAAATCATCAAAATTTCTAAGGTCATACTTCATATTGTGTAATCTTTACACCTACATTTTAGCTTTTTTTTTGTTTGCTTCATAAAAGAACAAATGTTTGCTCGTACAGCTACTAAAGCTCCTAGCGATACACTTCTTTTTTTTTTCATTTAAACTTTTATGTCTACCTGTGGACAGCGTTGTGGGTTATATTATTACTAACATTGTCATTGTTAAATTAGTTATAAGTTCTTATAATGTAACTGTTTGCTGCTCCTTTCAATAAAAAATAAAATAAATAAATAAATTTTCCAAATGATAATGCCAACAGCCTTCTGATAAATTCTCCTCAAAGTTCCTTTGTTCTTCTGCCTACTGACGAAGAGGAAATACAGTCCTTAATAAGTAATTTAAAAAGCTATTGTACGGTCGGCGTAGATAATATATCTGGATCCTTTTTAAAATGTTTTTTTTTCCAAAATTATTAGTCCCCCATTAACAATACACATATGCAATCTCTCCTTTTCTACTGGAATATTGTTGCAGGCCTTCAAAATTTCTGGAATTGTACCCGTATTCAAAGCAGGAGACAGATACTGTGTTAATAATTATAGACCAATCTCCATACTGCCAACATTGTCAAAAATATTAGAACGATTAATGAACACCAGGCTTACTAAATATCTTGAACAAAACTATCTTCTATCTCCACCTCAGTTCGGATTTCGATCTGGCAGGTCAACAGCTGAAGCCGTCCACGAACTAAGAGATCACATAATTAATAAGTTAGATAATAAAAAGAAGACCTTAGCCATTTACCTAGATTTAGCCAAAGCATTCGACACAGTGTTCCCATTTTGATTAAAAAGCTGGAAAATATGGAAGTTAGAAGTCTGCCGCTGCAACTATTCACATACTATCTATTTGACAGAACACAAAAAACAAAAATAGGAAATTGGGTTAGCGATGAACTTCCTAACCAATACGGTGTTCCACAGGGCAATATCCTCGGCCCAACATTATTCTTAGTTTACATAAACGATTTACGTAAAATCAGTTTAGAAAACGGGAAAATTATCACGTTTGCCGATGATACTGCCTTGATATTTCATGCTAACACTTGGGATGAGGTTAAACAATATGATCAACAAGGATTTGATACCGTCTACAAATGGCTGCATAACAACTTGCTAACCCTAAATGTGGATAAGACGAAATTTAAGATTTACTCACTTAGGCCGCAAGATCAATCTGATTTCGAATTAAAAGCTCACTCTTGTGATAACATCAACCAGTGTTCCTGTCCTGGCTTGGTTAAAACTAGTTCTATTAAATATCTTGGTGTAATTATAGATTCCAGACTCAGTTTCCAACAACATATAGAATCCCTTGTTAAACGAATACGTAAATAAATTTATATATTTAAAAACCTATTTCCAAATCATCAGTTCTTAAGAATGTTTACTTCTCATTATGCCAATCATTTATTTCATATTGTATTACCACATGGGGCGGTTGCTCTAAATCATATATGATCAATCCAGAAAGAGCCCAAAGAGCGGTATTAAAAGTTAGTTGTTTTTTCCCAATCCTATAACCAATCTCTGAACTTTATCAACACTGCCAAGTACTTACAGTCCGGCAATTATTCATTATCATGGCGGTGTTAAAAAACCACTCTGAACTACCCCTAGATTCCGATCTCCTAACAAAATACAATAGATCAACCAATATTTGTCCAATCATCCGTTACAACACAAGTTTCTCTCAAAGGTTTGTCTGCTTTCTTTATACTTTTCTGAACAGCTCTATTAATAATAAACTATCTATATACACGTACACAAAATAGCTTTGTAAAAGGAGATTAAGAAATTGGCTGTTAAACCTTGACTACATTTCCACGGAAAACATATTAAAACAAGTGGCATTAAGTCACATTTACACTCAAACTCTTACACTCACACCCTTACACCCACACATTACACTTATACAAGTATTCAAACCATTTTTTGTCGTCCTTCTCATTTCTCCATTCTCATTTTTGTTTCAAACTTTTTTTTTATAGTTGCATAAAAACTACTGATACTGAACTACTGGTACTTTTTGTTTGTTCATACTTTTCAGTGATAAAGTTACTTCTTTTGTATAATTTTCACTGAATTTGTATATTTCATTTCTCTTTGATTTTGATTTTAATTTTCTTTAAATTTAATTTTCATTGAATTTTAATTTAATTTAATTGTATTCTACTTTAAACTTAAATTTCGATTTTGTAAAGACTACACACAAATTATTTCATGGTTAATTATTCCTTTATGTAAAAAATGGGTGATCTGTAACACAGGGCCTTACCTATCTCAGACACCCTTCTCCATACAAGGTTACATATTAAGATAGTCACCGTATTTTGATTTCGAGATAAATAAAGAATTTGTATTATTATTATGTCCTTTATTTAACTTATTTCTTATTTATTACATTTTTAAATATTTTTATAAAACATACAAAAAAAACATTAAAAAATATAGAAAATAGAGGCCCACCGGTATCTGGAACAGGGAACACATTATTATTATTACTGTGCCGAACTCCGAACAATGATAGCAAAACTAGCAGTGAAACAGCCCTGACTCATGAATCGATCTTCACCGTTATTGCTCCATGATAACGCGAGACCTCATACAGCATGAGAAACCGTGTTAACTCTACAGGAACTGCAATTAGAAACCATTCGTCACCCTCCGTATTCGCCAGACCTTGCTGCATCGGACTTTGGACAATTGTCTTCGTAATAAAAAGTTTTCTTCTCAGGAGGCAGTACAAAATGCTTTCACACAGTTTGTCGAATTTAGATAACCAGAGTTCTATCACAAAGGCATAAATCCCCCCCTCCCCCCCGAGCGGTTGTGCAAGTCAGACGTATTCGTGCCGTCTCTGTGTTTAAAATTCGGAAAGTGGTGTAATACTGCGTCAATAGCTGTAAATTATATACCGTTATAAGGACATAAGATCAAGTTTAAAGCTGTGAAAATCAATTGGAATTATATGATCTATAACTTTTAAATTTGTCGAAATAAAAATCAAGAAACAGAAGTAACAATTTAAATGTGAGGGTGCAGGTGTCTGTTACTGCTATCGTGCCTTTGACTGTTTTGGAATGTCACCCAACCAATTTAACTTGTAGTAAGTCGCGGCCTGTATAGAAACAAAATTTCATCTGATATGTTATCGACAAGTTAGTCGAGTGCAGATTGAAGACGGCTGCCGAGCAAAGTGTCGCAAGTTCGATCCTAGCACCGGACAAGTACTTTTTGACGAATCCAGCTTTTGTTATTTTTTATGTTTTGAATTTTGGTATATTAGTTGTGTTTTATTTCCTTTTGAAATAAATTAGAGGACTTTTTACTACTTTGAACCTAGAGTAAGTACCCGTATAGAATATTTAATCTGCTGATTCCCGACATAGTCGCCGTTAAGATAAATAACAATGAGTAACCGGCAGACTCCTCCTCCAAAAGTTGCAAATCCGCCACCTCGGGCCGAGAAACCTGTATCTGATCTATCAAAAACCCCAGGAACCACGAGTGCGACGAATCAAAATGTAACTCATAGATTCAAGCGCCCGCGCCCCGAGGACTCCCCAAACGCTGAAATCTCTCCAAACTCTGAAGATTCCCTGGACACTGAAACGGACCAATATTCCTGCAAATTAATCGAATTTGAAAATGAAATTATGCAGATGCTTGCATACTGGAAAGCTGACAATGATGACGGACTCACTTCCTGGAAGACAGAGCACGATGCGACATTATAAGGGTTGGTAAGAGACATGAGTGAACTGAAAATTCAGTGTGCAGAGATCCGTAAATGTCACTCGGAAATGGAGGAAAGTATACAATTTACAGATAAGTGCTACGTAGAGGTGAAAACAGGATTAGCGGAGCTGGAGAGGCAAAGGAAGGAAAACGTCGATCGAGTCGAACAGCTCGAGAAACAAGTTCAAGACCTGCAGTTTCTGACACGTCCCTCAACTGTCGAGTTCAGAAACGTTCCACTGAAAGTTAAGGAAAACTCAGAGGATCTCCTATTGGTTGTTACAGCGGTGGGAAAGGCTAAAACGTAGAAGTCCGTAAGGTTAGACTGCGTGACCTGTACCGCCTACCAGAAAAGTCGGGAACTTCCAGACCTATTGTAGCTGAGTTTAACTCGGTAATGAAAAGGAACGAGTTCCTCTCCTACGTTCGTAGCTATAATAAAGAGCGCCCAGTAATCGACAAGCTGAACACTCACACCATTGGTTTGGCAGGAGAGAAAAAGCCCATCTACGCTGATGAACACCTTACGACTTCTAAGAAAAAGCTCTTTTATGACACGCGGGCACTGGCAAAAGCCAATAAGTTTTCCTGCTGGAATTTATACGGAAAAGTATTCATCCGAAAAGACCCTAACGACCCAAATGAGAAACCAACGCAAATAAGGTCAGAAAAATGTCTACTCTGTCTAGCTGAAAAACAATGACTTTACTGCACATCAATTTCATTTTGTTTCTCATTTTTTTATCTCTTTTTATATTTTAATTTTAGAATAAAAATATATGTCTATGTCACTATACATTTCGATACGTTATACTTTGCACCAAATTTTGTTTCTGCTAGTAATGAGATTAACTGCTGCAACCCAGTCTTCTCGTCTTCTCAGTCGTCCTCAGGGAATTACACATTGACTATTAAAAAGATGACAAAAGTTATTGGTGGACAAAATCGGCTAGGTTCTGTTGCCAAGTGGAGATTTTTGTTTTTGTTGTTTTTTAATTTGGTCTTTTTCCATGTGCAATCGTTTTTAATCGTCCCTTAACTTGCAATGGCTAACATAATTTCAATTTTCTAACGAACTTGACGATGTCTTCGTGGCTTACTCGTTTGAATGTCCCCCTGATAGATGCTCGGAGTTCATACCGCACCCCAGCAAAAACTTAAAAATTATCCACATAAATATTAGAAGTATTAAAAAAAACTTGGAACAATTTATCACAATGCTTTCGATTACTAAAGTTGATTTTGATGTGATCGTGCTTACCGAAAGCTGGCTTAGACTATCAGGTCCAATCCCTATTATGCAGGGCTATAACAGTCATGCCACTGTAAATAATAACTCCCAAAACGACGGTGTCGTAGTATACACTAGAACCTCTCTAAGATGTACAGTACGTGAACCGTCCTTGTTTGCGCCATAGAAAATACGATTATCATCTGTTTGTAGCGCACCCCTTCGTATTCTAACCTGGACATATTTTATGATAGCCTGAACAGCCTGGTAGGTGCTTCGAATAATTTTCACAATGTCGTTGTCGTTGGAGACCTAAATGTTGACATTAAACCTGGTAACCATGACCGGAACTCAGATCAATTTCTCACACTAACTGCCTCTCTTGGTTTACTTCCAGCGCATTTTCGCCCAACCAGATCTGGTAACTGCTTAGATCATTTTCTACTGAAAACTAAGAATTTAGCATGTGTTATAGTGGTTCAAACATACATCACTGACCACCTGCCTGTCATCCTGTCCCTACCGATCAAGAGGTTGGCCAACAAAAATTGCTATTCTACATCTTTGCGCTACAATTTATTAGCAATTAAAAAAGACATAGACTGCACCGATTTCAGTCCAATTTTGGATGAGATGAACCCAAACTTAGCGGCTGAATTATTTGTAACAACACTTCAAGGAATTATCGCTTCACATACCCTGAGTATACGAATCCGAAATAAGACACGTGTTATTAAACCTTGGATGACTCAAGGCCTGGTGAGATGTAAACGAAACCGTGATAGGATGCATTACAGCTTCAAAAAAAATCCTGAAAATGTAGTTCTTCGGATAACCTACAAGAGATATCGTAATTTCCTTAACTCGTCATTAAAAAAACTAAAGAGAGCGCACGATAAAAGTGAATTGCAAAAGGCAAAGAACACCCCTAAAGCCACTTGGAAGGCCATAAAAGCTATAACAAACTCTACATTTCAACCACAATCCACCAAAGAACTTCTTCAAATATCTGACGATCCTAAAACTTCAGTCAACCGAGTCAATTGCTTCTTCACCAATATAGGTCGTAAACTGGTCTCACACGTTTCTCCTCTTCCTCGACCTAACCACGGTGCAAGATCCCCTCTCCAGGTTCCGCCTTGCCATTCCCTCGTCATACTGCCAGTTGATGAAACTTATGTGGAAACACTGATCGGTTCCTTGCGTTCTGATTGTGCCACTGGCTATGACAACATACCAGCAAAAGTGCTGATATAATCTAGATCTATTTTGAAATCTCCCATTACGCACATCTTCAATCGTGCTATTGATTCTGGCATCTTTCCCAACTGCCTTAAAAAAACAGTCGTCCACCCCGTTTTTAAGAGTGGCGACAGAATGGATGTAACCAACTACCGGCCGATCTCCGTACTAAGCTCACTCTCCAAGATCCTTGAAAGGATTCTTAATAACAGCCTCGTTGCGTTTCTCACCAAACACAAAATCATCGCAGGCAATCAATATGGATTTTATACCAGGGATCTCAACGGAGGATGCGGTAGCTGATTTTACCGAGTCTTTGGTTAACAACTTGGACAAAGGTATGAAATGCTATGGTATCTTTCTCGATGTGTCCAAGGCATTTGACACGGTCTCTGTTCCAAAACTGATCGCAAAAATGGAAAGCGTTGGCATTCGCGGCGTTGCTTTGGGCATTTTTAAAGACTACCTCTCGAACCGCACTCCGCACCGCGCAATGTTAGAATCGACGGTGTAACGAGCGATGACCAGTTTATTCGTTTCGGTGTTCCACAGGGTAGCATCCTTGGGCCTCCGCTCTTCCTGCTCTACATCAATGATCTTTGTCATGCACAAATTCCTAGTTGCAACATATTCACTTACGCTGATGACACTGCGTTGGTAGTTCATGACACCGACTGGGGTGGAGCAAGGAGGAGAGCTGAACAATCGCTTCGCTTTGTAATGGAATGGCTCTCAGAAAACCTTCTAACCCTCAACGTAGTAAAAACAAAAGTCATTAGATTTTCCCTACCTAACACATCATGTCCACCACAGGAGTCAGAACTAATTAAAGCGCATATTTCAACTGAATCAAAATTGCAACTGTCCATCTCTGTCCTTGGTTCCTGACATTAAATATTTAGGAGTTCACATTGACTGTAAACTAAGCTAGCAATCGCATATCGAAGTCCTCTGCACACGGATCAGAAAATTAATTTATATATTAAAAGAACTTAGGCACTCTGCTGATCCTGACACTGCCAAGCTAGTTTATCAGTGTCTTTGCCAGTCGATTGTACTTTATTGTGTCCCAATTTGGGGTGGAACGCACAAAACCTCCTTGCTTAAAGTGGAAAGAGCGCAGAGGGCGATCTTGAAGGTCATGTCCTTTAAGCGTAAAGATTTTTCGACTAAGTTACTCTACTCGGAAGCTAATTCGGAAGTATTGACTGTAAGACAGCTCTTTGTGCTCCGCGCTGTGCTAAGGAAACACTCTTTGTTGCACCTCGATCCCGAAAGGCTGAAAAGACGCAAAAGCTTTCCCGTCTGCGATACAGTCCAATGCCGATCCAGCTTCGCCAGCCGTCAGTTTGTGGCAACTAGCTCTCGACTCTACAACAAAGTTAATAAAGCCATCTTAATATATCCCCTGACTAGGCATAAAGCCAAAGTCCTACTTACCTTGTGGTTGCAGAAGTTAACGTATGATGAGACTGAGAATCTTATTGCTATCATAACTTAGAATCGAAATGATTATCCGTAGAAATAAATTAAAATTAAATTTTAATGTATTTTTCTTTGATTATCAATGTATTATTCAATTTAATGTTCAATGTAGTATTCTATTTATTGTTCAATGTATTATTCAATTTAATATTCTATATCTTATTCAATTTAATGTCCAATATGGTATTAAATTTATTGTTCTAATTCAATGTATTACTTAATTGTATCGTTAATCGTTTATAATGTTTTGTGTAGGTACTTGCATGATTGTCTATGTTGTATGATTATTTCTTGAGGAACATTGGCTCTTAAAAGACAGGTCCAGGGACCTGGGTCCCTGTCTAGACCAGGGTCTAGTTTAGGAGGCAGCAGTTCGTCCTTGTTTTTGTCTCTCTGTACAACATTAATTATAAAAAAAAACAAAAAAATTGACCTTCCTATTAGATGGCAGCAATGTTTAGATAATAATGGTAATTATTTTGATTAAATAAATATGTTAAATAAAAATAAAAAAACTTATTTAATTTTTTCAGTACAAATCGGCAAGTGGTGTTCTGTAGTTTCTGCCTCATGCCTGATCTCTCACGGGTAAAAGGCGTAAGAATGTACAAAAAATTGGTACTCATAATAGGGTAGTTCACTGAAAATTAGTTTTTTTGTCCGTCAGGTAGGTTAATAAAAAATATTGGACTCCTATTTTTTGTGACGACGATGTAATGCGTTGAAATATCGTGAAACGTCACGCCACTATTACACTTTAAACTGCCTTAGTGACATCACAAGCACCCACTCCTGAACTTTGATGCGCTTTATCTTTGTAAATATTTATTGATTTGACAAAGCAAAAAATACGCATCCAATAGGTATTATTTGATAATCTCACTGACGGACTAAATAGAATTATGATTTTCTACCCAGAAAACATCCCTATTTTAAGCCCATCTAAATCTTCCTCAACTTTTGACAAGAGATTATATTCCACCATAATTTTAGTGTACACTTGACAAGTACCTGTACCTCCCCGTACTGTCATAAAGATTAGGTCGTAAATCACGACGATCCCTTGGAACTCCTCTCTCTCAGTTAACTTTTACTACGTAAGTAGGTCATCAGGTAGCTACTCACCTCATCTTGGATAAGCATATCAGTATAATACTTCCTCCTAAAATATCATTATTTAGTGACAGGAATATTGATTTGAAGTTTAGTTTACTCTCCTAAACTCATTTTTTAAGGGAAATGCCATGAAAATTTAGAAAAAAATATTGTTAGTTTGACTGTTAACTTAAGTTGTAATCTGAAAATTAAAATCACAAATACATTATATTGCTGCGCCGTTGGGTTTGCGCAACCTTGCGAGATGAAAGACGCGATGTGGATATCGGTTTTTTTTCTCAGTTAGTTTTTAATCATGGTCTGGCAGTTTGAGTTATTTATGCGGCCTAACCGAATGTTCTGTCTTTGGTTTTGTTCGTCGAATCGTTGAGCTCCTTAAATTCGACAAATGCGTGCACTGACTGGACAGGTCCACTCAATCTGGCTGGTTCTTTCCTCAAAAGGCCATTTCAGACATCAATCTACATGGTCTTCACATGATCCAATCAAGATTTTGTCTGAACTTTAAAAGAGACTGTGACCTCTGAGTTTGTTTCAGAGTAGTCAGATAAGAATACTGTTCCCATCTCTGGGACGAATCTGCCAAATACCAGCTTGATGCACTAGAGACGATCAAAAGGCGCCAAGAGGCTCATCGGCGATGAGCCATTGGTTAAGTCAAAGCTCCAGAGCCTTGAACATCGTCGCCGGGTTGCCAGCTTGTCGGTTCTTTATCGGTTACATATCGGGGAGTGTGCGATGGAATTGCATGATATAATTCGGCCCAGCCCGTTTCATCATCGGACTACCAGACGTACGGCGATGCACCATCGGTACATCGTGGACATCCCACCCTTACCACTAAACGTTTTGAGAATACTTTTATTATGCGTACAGCAAAGGAGTGAAATTCCCTGCCGGAGTCTGTGTTTCCCGTTAGCTACAATCTAGGGGTCTTTTAGTCAAGAGTGAGTAGGTTATTTCTAGGCAAGCGTGCTTCACGGTCGACCACATTATCACTTACCATAAGGAGAGATAGTAGTCATGCGCGACACTATAATAAAAAAAAGATTAAAAAAAGAAACGCCGACCTCATCTAGTTTTAAAAAAATATGATCGACATGTAAAAGTGTTTGTACAAAACAACTTACAGAAATAAAATCATTTATCATTAACATTTAACATACTATACGCGACGAATTGATGAAATGTGTAATTTTGTCAAACAATTAATTTCCCTGACTTCACATTTAATTAGAAACTAACTGACTTTATAACCAGTTCCGCTGTTAGTTTAGAATAAGTTTTTCATTGTTGTAAATGTTGTAAAACACATTAATAACATAACAAGCTATTTTGCCGAATGGAAGTTAGAATCAATTATTTTTTTTTTTTTTTTATTTAAATTTCTGACGTTCAAAAGTGCTTCTTAATAGCCTAATTGAAATAAAGAATTTTGACTTTTTAGACTTTCATTATAATATGTTTTTCTTTAAAAAATAAAAGAGCCTACATTTTTTTTCATACTTCCGTTACTTCTTCAAGCAGAAAGGACCGTTTTCATACAAACAAAGTAATTCAATTAATCATCAATTTCGCCAGATTCCGGATTCAATCAATGCTGGAGTTTTACGTATTTTTTTTCACGGCACCCTAACAAATCTTTATTACTCCCATCTGATTTTACTTTCCAGCATTGATTGAATCCAATCACAGAGTATATGTATAACGTAAACGCAGAAGGCAAACTCCATTCGTTAAGGCTAAGACAAGCGAAAATAACTCAAAATATTTGCATCCATTACAAGGTTTGTACCACCCACCGCGCATTTTTATCTTCCGCCAGTTGTAAGGTAGCATTTCCCTACTCACCAGCCAGCTCAGGGGTAGATGATCAGGATGAGACAATTGTAGGGATGATTTCGCATGAGGGTCGACAGAAGTAAAAGTCTTTCTATTTGGTCAACTAGTTTAATATTCATATCAGCAGCACTACAGCTTCATAATGTATACATATGACACTTACTTGTATATGGGCTATATATAATATACCCTTAAAACATAGTACCAGATGTATAATATCTCAATCAGCACCGTTCCTCTGTGCAGATTGGCATCCAGTTTCTCACCGGTCAAAATATCATGGGTATTCGGAGCCTGTTGTTGAACACTGTAGCTGTCGCTCTTATTGGTAGTTGACCGTATTTAGTATATATTTATTGTTTAAATTAAATAATCCTAATGAGCCCTGTCAATGGGAAAAATGCAGTATGAGCATCACATAAGCACATGTTCCACAACCATGAAAATATAATTTAATTCAACTAATACTCACAGCGCTTGCTGGCACATTATATTTTTATATTTAGGGCTATTTCCCTGTCGCCTCCGAGTCATTCTGATTGTCTAGACCAACTTTTTCTTATCTGAATTTTTCGTGACCTCTTCAATAAGAATTAGCCATGGAAAGCCAATGTCACTCTTGTCAGCCATAGACATTGAGCGTTTATCGACCCATAGTTATAATCAACGTTACTAGACTTGTCGTTTTTTATTTATAAATTGAATTGTGTGTTTTATTATAATATATATTTATTACACACAATTCATATTTACTTATTTTTAATTAATTTAGTTTATTTTAACCGACACTAGTGCCATCTGACAGAATTGCACTAGAAGCAATTACAATTAAGAAAGAAAGCTAGTAAGAGATTCACGCCTTTGACACTAGATGTCGTTATTCTATATAACAATATAAATAATTGTTACACAGTGACTGCGCTGTTAGAGACCTACTGACGCTTGCGAATGTGCAACTAGATTATTTTTTATCTTCGCTGGTGACTGCGCTGTTAGAGACCTACTGACGCTTGCGAATGTGCAACTAGATTATTTTTTATCTTCGCTGGTGACTGCGCTGTTAGAGACCTACTGACGCTTGCGAATGTGCAACTAGATTATTTTTTATCTTCGCTGGTGACTGCGCTGTTAGAGACCTACTGACGCTTGCGAATGTGCAACTAGATTATTTTTTATCTTCGCTGGTGACTGCGCTGTTAGAGACCTACTGACGCTTGCGAATGTGCAACTAGATTATTTTTTATCTTCGCTGGTGACTGCGCTGTTAGAGACCTACTGACGCTTGCGAATGTGCAACTAGATTATTTTTTATCTTCGCTGGTGACTGCGCTGTTAGAGACCTACTGACGCTTGCGAATGTGCAACTAGATTATTTTTTATCTTCGCTGGTGACTGCGCTGTTAGAGACCTACTGACGCTTGCGAATGTGCAACTAGATTATTTTTTATCTTCGCTGGTGACTGCGCTGTTAGAGACCTACTGACGCTTGCGAATGTGCAACTAGATTATTTTTTATCTTCGCTGGTGACTGCGCTGTTAGAGACCTACTGACGCTTGCGAATGTGCAACTAGATTATTTTTTTACCTTCCGCTAGTGACTGCGCTGTTAGAGACTTATTGCCGCTTGCGAATGTGCAACTAGATTATTTTTTATCTTCGCTGGTGACTGCGCTGTTAGAGACCTACTGACGCTTGCGAATGTGCAACTAGATTATTTTTTATCTTCGCTGGTGACTGCGCTGTTAGAGACCTACTGACGCTTGCGAATGTGCAACTAGATTATTTTTTATCTTCGCTGGTGACTGCGCTGTTAGAGACCTACTGACGCTTGCGAATGTGCAACTAGATTATTTTTTATCTTCGCTGGTGACTGCGCTGTTAGAGACCTACTGACGCTTGCGAATGTGCAACTAGATTATTTTTTATCTTCGCTGGTGACTGCGCTGTTAGAGACCTACTGACGCTTGCGAATGTGCAACTAGATTATTTTTTATCTTCGCTGGTGACTGCGCTGTTAGAGACCTACTGACGCTTGCGAATGTGCAACTAGATTATTTTTTATCTTCGCTGGTGACTGCGCTGTTAGAGACCTACTGACGCTTGCGAATGTGCAACTAGATTATTTTTTATCTTCGCTGGTGACTGCGCTGTTAGAGACCTACTGACGCTTGCGAATGTGCAACTAGATTATTTTTTATCTTCGCTGGTGACTGCGCTGTTAGAGACCTACTGACGCTTGCGAATGTGCAACTAGATTATTTTTTTACCTTCCGCTAGTGACTGCGCTGTTAGAGACTTATTGCCGCTTGCGAATGTGCAACTAGATTCATATTTATTTGACAATTCAAAAGTACCTATGGTCTAGTTGAAATAAAAATATTTTTTTATATATTTCGAGAAATCAACCGGAGCAGATCGGAGAAACCAGATATGAACACATACTTACACAATTATTACCAATCAATCGTTTCGATGATCGGCCGCGTTCGATCTTGGGACATGATCTTACTGACTCGAAGTACAGAAATTAGCCAGTGAGCTCTTACTGTCTTTATCATGAGCTCTACTCTTAGGCACATAAGCATAACAGAATTTAATTAAATAAATTTTGTTTCTCCCTTCATAAGTGATCACGTGATTTTTTCGAGATGCTTGAACTGCAACCCACTGTTGATTAAAGTCAGTGGGTTGCTCAGTATTAGATGTATACAAATCTTCTTGCCTTAAGTAGACCCTAGTTCGTAATTAAGACTGGTACTTCTTTAACTCATTCTACAACATTAGGTACCTAGGTGTAACATTTGTAACCTCGCGCATTGCGGCACCCCGGCAGCACTCGCAAAATTGGACCGACATCCGATCTAAATTTGAATAAAATTACTTTTATTTAATTTTTTCGTTACACCCGCGCCATGTGTGCCATTGCGCGACTTTTGGTAAAATCTGACAACCGTCGCCTAATGTCGTTTCAACGGAATTATTTATATGATATTTTTGGGTGTACTACATTTTGTTAAGCGCTTAGAGATATTTAAACTTATATTTGCTCACGTGTGTAGGTATTTTTCATAAGATTTCAGGAGAAATCAAAAGACACACATAATATCTGGTGTGGCATTTGTTTTTGTTACTGAATTTTGAAAAAGAAAGGGATTTAGAATCAGCAGCACCAGTGAGCTCACAATTAATGACACAGAAAAGTCATAAACAGTTTTTAATAAACTCACAGCTTCTAGCAAAGCCGTAAAATCTAGCTATCAAAAGATTAGAATTCAATTTTATGAATTCTAATCTTTTGATAGCGATTGTTGTTTAGAGTCTGTGCGGAAAAAGAGCCGTCATAAGATTTGAGGTCGCAGCTGTGTTTAATTACCGTGTTTGTAATTTTGACTGTTACGTCTAATGACGTAACAGTGTTGTCAACATTACAAACAGTCGTAGTGCGACTGTAAAATCTTGATATTTTGAAACAATGTTAGAAATATTATTATAATGTTTTCAGTCATCATTCATTCATAATTTTGAGCCGATAGACGTCCATCGCTGGACATATGGCCTCCCTCAGGCGTCGCCACATTGACCGATCCCGTGCGTCTCGCATCCAGCGCATTCCCGCAACCTTAACCAGGTCATCGGTCCACCTAGTGGGAGGCCTTCTAACGCATCGTCTTTCGGTTCGCGGTCGAAGATTCAGTACTTTTCGGCCTCATTGGACATCCGTTTTGCGAGCAATGTGCCCTGCCCACTGCCACTTAAGTTTTGCAATTCTTCGGGCTATGTCGGTAACTTTGGTTTTTCTTGCTGATATCCTTATTTCTGATGCGACCACGCAAGGAAACTCCGAGCATAGCCCTCTCCATTGCCTTTTGGGTGACTTTAAGCTTTCTGATAAGGCCCATTCACTGTTTTCTTTGTAATATTATTATTATAGTGTTTTAAAAATCATCATTTTACTTCACGACGGTTCTATTTCCGCACAGACTCTAGCTCCATGGTTCTATCTATTAACATCAGTTCAGCCGAAAGACGTCCACTGCAGGACGTAGGTATGCCTTCCTCAAGCGGCACCACATCGCGATCAACCAATCCTATGCTTCCCACATGCTGCGACTTCCATCAGGTATTAATACATTATAGTAAAGCAAATTGTCAGAAACCCAAAACAGTTTATAAATAAAATAAAATAGCTTTTATTGCTGTTTCTATCTTACAATTAATTATTACATGCCTACTTACTAAAACTAAATTGATTTAATCTATTCTAACTTGCATTTGCGTGATCGGCAACTGGGTGTTTATGTGAAACAGCTTGTCTATCGACAAAGGCCTCCTCTAAAGATTTCCACGTATTCCTGTCTCTTGGTAAACGGGTCCACATTGGACCAGCTATCTTCTTCAGGTCATCTACCCATATTTTGGTTTGTCTTCCTCTTTTTCTCTTGCCATCTCTTGGATACCATTCTGTTACTAACTTAGTCCATTTCTCTATACTTTCTCTCAACATATGTCCCGTCCAACGCCATTTGAGCTGTCTGTTGGCTGTGTGTGCACTTTTAAATTTTGTTTTCTTTTTAGTATTTTGTAATTTCACTCTATCCCTTGTTCTTATACCTAAAATACTCCTTTCTATTGCATTCTGGCAGACTTTCAATTTACTCTCTTGTAGTTCTGTTAACGCCCATGTCTGGCACCCGTATATTAAGCATGGCATAATGCATATTTCGTATACTTTTTTTTGCCTTTCATTGGCATATCTTTATCCTTGATTATTTCTCTAAGAGACCAGAACCGATTCCAAGTATTAGTTATTCTTCGTTCCATTTCTTTGTTCATGCAATCATCTGTAGCTATAAGTTGGCCCAAATATATATATTCATTTACATATTCAATTTGTTCGTTATTTACTGTTATATCTATTTGTTGGGCATTCGTCATTATTTTGGTTTTAGTGAGGTTCATTGTCAGGCCGGCCTTAACACTTTCATCGGATAGTTGCTGCAACATTAGTCCCAGAGTTCGTGCGTCTTCTGAGAACAAAATCAAATCATCCGCGAAGTGGTCCAGTTTAGAGTCCTGAAGATCATCTCCAGCACTGCTGAGAATAATTTAGGTGATATAGGATCTCCTTGACGTACACCTCTTTTAATGGAAAATTCGTTGCCTGCAGATCTTGAGCTGTACTCGCTGTGTATAACGTTTTTAATTATTCGTATATATTTTGCTTGCACTCCTTGTCTTTTTAGAGCGTCCCATATAAAGTCATGTTCTAATGTATCGAACGCTTTGTTAAAGTCAACGAGCCCTATGTAATAAGTTTTATTATATTCTCTATATTTCTGTAGAATTTGTCTAAGAGTATGAATTTGATCTATAGTTGAGAATTTGCTTCAGAAACCAGCTTGTTCCTTAGGTTGATTTTCATCTAGTGTATTGGTAATTCTGTTTAATATGATTTTAGAAAATATTTTATATATATTGGACACTAAGCTAATCGGTCTGTAGATCCCTATATCGCCCTTGTCTCCTTTTTTATGCAGCAGTATGATTGTCGATTTAGTCCAGTCTTCCGGGATAATTTCTGTTTCGTGGATTTCATTAAACAAATCTGTAAGTCTTGGTGCTATCACTGGTAACGTAGTTTTTAGTAGCTCGTTTGCGACTAAATCTGGTCCAGGTGCTTTGTCTAGTTTTTGTGTTTCAATAGATTTTATTGTTTCTTCCTTTAGAATAGGTTTAATTTCCTCTTCATATACTGAATAATATTCCTTTATTACTTGTTCCCTTTTACGACTTTGGTTTATGTTTTGGTAGTATTTCGTAGCAATTCCTAGTATTTCTGGTCTTTTGCTGGTCTTTCCACTATCTTTATTTTTCATATTTGGAATCCAGTCCTCTTTGCAATTCATTTCATTCAGCGCCTTCTTTACTCCTCCTGTTTTTTCTATATGTTTTCTTAATGTTGATAGCCTTTTTAGTTTTCGTTCTTTTCTAAGTTGTTCGCTAATCTTTTTGCTTATTTTTGCTATCTTTTGGCCATATAATCTAATTGTATCAAAACAGTTAAAAATTCTCTCACCAAAAAACGGAGAATCTGTTAACTGTTCTAAAATAATGTACTGTAATATCCCCTGCCTAAAAAACCGATCTACACTTTATACTCGCTCTCACACATTTTAAAATTCATATACACGACACTTCACAACATAAATAATTACACAATTCGCATTAACCGTTTAAATGGTGTATTAAAGATTATTTGATTGTAATGTTAATTTTAAGGCAACCATTGTAAAGAGAAAATAAATGAAATATTGATTGATTGATTGATATATATTTAAAAATGAATCCCTATTTCCTTTGGTCACGGCATCACGCGTGAACGGCTGGACCGATTTCGCTAATGTTTTTATGTTGTGTTTGTTATTGTTGGGAGAAGGTTCTTATGAAAGAAAAAAAAATTGGTAGGATAGGTAGGTATAGTTCTCGCCAAACTTCTTGGCCGCCCTGGAGTTGGCTACAGCACCTTTTCGTGCCTTGCGCATCGGAAAACCAACCAGGATGGCCCTGAAATTTGACGAGCACTATAGGTAGGTAGGGTGGGTAGGTAGGGTCGGGTAGGCCGTAGTGCTCTCGGGGCATGGTTCCTTCGGGAAGTACTTGTGTCGCATAAACAGGGAGCCGGACGCCCGGTGTCACCACTGCGTCAACTGCCGGGAGGACACGGCGCGGCATACGCTGGCAGTGTGTGCCGCTTGGGAGGAGCCACGCCGTGCCCTCGTCTCTGAAGTAGGCAGTGACCTGTCGCTGCCGGCTGTAGTCGAGTCTATGGTCGGCAGCGAGGAGTCCTGGGACGCGATGGTATCCTTCTGCGAAACAATCGTCTCGCAGAAGGAAGCTGCGGAGAGGGAGAGGGAGATTTCATCCACTAACCCGATCCGCAGCAGACGCGCCGGGCGTCGGCGGAGGGCGGACAACGCCCTCTTCCAGCCCCCCTAAATGGGTCCAGGGGCGATGGACTCGGGGACGTCCGTCGCCCTCCAGGAATCTGGACCAGAGGTGGTGGCGCGTAGTGTTCCACGCGCGCCCCTCTTAGACGTTGCGGGGGGAGTCCAACACCTCACTCCCCCCAACCCGAGGTAGTGGCCCGCAGAGGCGGGCCGGCACTATCCGGGGGTTGCGGAAGTATCGTTGTTCCCGCGATCCCCGGTGTAGGTGTGAGACGGAACACCGGGGTGGTTTTTAGTCAGTAAGAGTCTGACAGACCCCTCCGCCTCCCCAGGGCGGAGGACATCCAATGAGGATTTTCCACATCGGAAAAAAAAAATAAAAAAATAAAGTAGGCCGCGTTGACGGTAGCGAAGCCGCGGGCACAGCTAGTGGGATATAAAAATAGTACAGAATAACCATCCTTGATTGGTCTGATCAAAATGTAGATTTATAACTGATCAAAGTGAGTGAAGGTGGGACCTGACATTGAGGTTGGACTCGCGGTGGTCTATGTGGTGGTTGCAGAGGAGTGGCATGTTGTCTGCTCGGCTATGTGTGGGTCGAGCGTCATTCCTCGCGCGCAACAAGTGTCTGAAGTTACCGGCCCAAGGCAAAGGGCCACCTGGTGGTCAGACGCGGGGTTCGTGAGTAACCCTCAAGCAAGTGAGCTCCTGTGAGCGAGCTGCATCTCCGGCACTTTCCTGGATAGAAAGTAGAGGACTACCCGTTGGATTAGTTTTCCGGCAACCCAGCTGTAGGCATTGGGTAGATGCGATGATTTGTATTCGAGAGGTGAGCGTGCTTACAGCTCCGGGACCATTCTGGAGAAATGGGAGCCAGCTTCTCTGGCGTCCTTAACGGGGATTGAATCCGCTAGCACCAACTGCGCTGGTGCCGGTGCTTGCACTAGTGCTGGCGTGCTGGAGTGCGTGTGGTGAGCGGCTTTATTGCTCCGGTACCATTCTGGACAAATGGTAGTGAGTAATCACGATGCGACTCACATTTTCTCTTGAGTACCAGGGGCGAGTGCTCTCGGAGGCGTGACCTACCGAAGATGGTCCCAGACAGCTCGTAAGGGGTTGCCTGGTATAGTGTGCCGCCTTATATAACGTAATGTTGGTGAAGGAGGCCACTATAGGAAATCTCAGTAGACTAATGGGGGTATGATCAAAGTGAGCAAAGTCAAAGAGTTCCCTCTACTTTCAAACTTACCCATTGTTCTGTTACCAATTAAAATCCCAATTATTTTCGACCGACATTTCAGAAATATTTTTTTGAGATAAATCATTTTCTTTTGTTCCGTTCAATTAAGAAAAATGTTCGAGGAATTTCGTTGCTATGTCTCAATTTCTACCTATTAACTTCGGAAAATGTTCCAAAATGAAAATAATTAAGAAATCAAATTATGAATGTTACTGGTAAATCGTATTGCCGTGCTTTTGATACAGTAAAATTAATTAATCGAATTTCACCTATAAATATTATTGTTATTATTTCCAAATTCAATCAATGAATCGACTCTGACAGGGGTGTTTTTTTACCTTAAGGCTTTTCACTGCTAAACCCATTCTTATCACAACATTTGAACCATACGTTTTATGGCAGACTAGCTTCTGCCCGCGGCATCGCCCGAGTGTAAAGTGTTTTCCAGCAGCCTAATTGCGTAATAAATTCGGCAAGGCAAGACAAAGATACTGAAATATCGACCAATCACACGGAAATCCACATCGCGTCTTTCATATCGCATGTGATTAGTCGATTTTTCATACTCTTTGCCCTTTGGCTTGCCGAATTCATTACGCAATAAGGCTGCACGTGTTTTAATCCTAGTAAATCTGTTTTTCCAAATTTCATCCAAATCCGTTGAGCTGTTTTTGCGTGCTTGAAACAAAAACATACAAAATTTCACAATTTATAATTTTAGTAAGATAATTAACTTATTATTCGGTAATCCATCCCTCTTTTAAGTTACTACATAAGACACAATCTCTACCTTCCGTACGTATTCCAAATCTGACCCATCGCAGTGTTTAAATTTTGCAGAACAAATATAAAATGAAATAACTCAACAGGCAGCAAATTGAACCGATACATAACAAAAGAATATCGCAAATATAAAATAATCCATATTTTGCATACAGATACCAATATAATATGTAGATCCTTTATAGAAGATCGTGCGACTGCATCTTCTAAACGAATGTGGAAGGACATTACAAATACATTTGAGTTTGAATTCAGGATACGATCGCTTTGGTTATTTATTGTTTACTGCAGTTATTGGAACTTTTAAGTATTCGATAAATAAACACATTTTAGGGTGAGGACAATACGAGCGTAATTTTTTGAGCTGTGAGTTGCGTAAAATAAGTGCGGCATTTACGCTGCATTCGGTTTCCTAATGAAGTCCTGTTTGTACCACATGGCGACGCAAAATGAGTTTTCAGCTTTTTTTAGACGTCTCGCAGTTTAATCAAAGTGATTGGCTACTGCTTAGCCGGGCGAGCCTGTGGAGACTAACTAGAGCCTCCAGCCCGGCTCAGTTGTCTGCTGACTCACATGCATTAATTCAACCGAGTTGCGCTCAGGGGAGGGGAGCGAGGCAAGTGTCAGTAGTCCCGTACAAACGTTGGATAGCAACTGAAGTTACGTCTGTCCGTCTGGCAGCCTAACCGGATTTCAGTTTAACGTAAATTGCGATACTCAAAATACGCCACTCACGTTTCACTAAATAACGCTCGTATGGCTTCGCCTACTTCTTCGTTGTTCTAGTGGACACTAACGTGACTGCTGACCATGCAGTAGTTTCTATCAACCAGGTCGTACAAAGAGAATTATCCGCTTCCGTGGGACTTTCATTGTTAATTCTCCAGCAGCAACTTGCAGCATATTTTTTGTCTTGGAGAATTGCTCATGCATACTAAGCTACCACGGGGAGATATCGCAGCTATGTGAGCCCGCCACGGCTGCCCCCCCTATCACCGGTGCACCAGAACATATTGCACGCCAGGACCACCCCAGGGACCAAACCAGCACATGGGTGCCAGACGACCCCGTGTATGGCACCTTTGGTCCAGCAACTTGCAGCCTAGATCCTGGATTGTGCCCAGTTGATAGTAATAGGCACATTCTCATTACATTCAACTACTTTTGATACTGCCCTACTACTCCATTAAAGCTATCAAAGACTTTCTGGCTACTTATTTTTCTTCTTTTCGAGTCGATGGAAAACTCTTAAAATACTTTGGGACCAGCAGGCGGCCATATCAATCGCAGCGTCAGTGGCGTTCATTAGGTCCTCTTTAGACGGGGGAGGTGCAGGTGTATGCTGCGCACTTGGGACACTCCTGCAGTATGAGAACAATTTACTTCTGTCTTCGCCACTCTCTTACCATTTCTTACAGGTGTTTTAGTTATTGCGAATAGAGTGGGCCTGTCCCAGGACAAATATTTCTGTTTACTTTTTCGGTGTATATACTGGACGTTACGTTATAAAATATAACGATCAGGATAATTTGCACGGTCAATCTCCAATTCATATTTAAAGCTCATCCATAATTAAACTACCATAGGAAATTAAGATAGTAGCGAGCGTTTCAAATGAACAGTTAGTACAGAGCCAGACTAGTTCACATTAACTATGTAGCTCCGTCTAGTTCCTAAACTGTTTGAACGCGTTGCGAAACAAACTGACATGTGATAGCGTTTTGTGGAACGTTCGTTTAGAATGTGTATTCTAGTATATTAGTAGTGGTATTCTTGACAGTCTATTTGTGTTAACTTTAGTTTATTTTCTTTAGTTTAACAGAAATTGTATGTCTGTCTGGGCATTTGAAAATGGAAGACTGGTTTTTTTTTTGTTTTTAACTAACCTAAGTAAATTTAAGTTAAGATCTAATTTTTCTTTGATTTTTGCAATCAGTTACGTTATTCCTAGTTTACCTCCTTATAATTTCTTAAATTTATATTTACTCTCTCTCTCTGCGCTCTGGCTCTGTGAGGAATAGACCTCGCGTGTCTCTTTTTGTTTTTTTTTGGATACAGTTTTTTTTTCATAATAGCGGATTCGTATTATAGATCCTGCTCACAAAAATTCACGAGAATTGGTTAAGAAATGCGACTTGTACAGGATAACAGCCGGACATCCGCCGGAAATACGAAATAATTTTTGCCCAAGTTGAAACGGAGACGCTTCGCTCGGTCAATTAAAACTTCATGCAAAAATAAAACACACTACAGATGCGGCCTTTCTTGATTGATACATTTAATTTTTTATTGATTTGCATGCTCACGTAACATGTAATTATTTGATTTAAAAAATATCTACTTATGAGCCAATTAACTATGTTTGCAAAGAAGAAACAAATTAAAATTATTTGATTTGCAAAGCTAGATACAAGAAACAAAACAAGAGCTTCTCCGAAGTTTAAATTGCATTAATATTTCTTGTGCAGTTTTCAAAAAAAAATCGTTCCTTTTATTCTGTAAGAAACTTCATTAAAAATCTAATCAGTCTATTTTCTTTGCTAGCAAGTTATTTAAATTGTTGTTTCCAATCTCTAGTTCAAATATTGTATCAAAATAAGATAAACATGTTTCTCATAAATATTGATTACATAATTGTAGATAAATAATCTTGTTATGATTTATCAATCTACGTGACTATTGATTTGCAAACATGACCTTTAATGACGTAAGAGACGCGTCATCTTAATTTGTTGATAGTAGACCATTTTAATAGCCTAAGATACCACCACTAAAATCGGCAGGTTATTGCCAGGCAACCCTGCAGTAATATATCATACTACTATTATAAATGTGAATTTAAGTTTGTTTGTTACGCTTTAACACGATAACTACTTAACCGATCATCATGAAACTTTGTACACATATTCTTGGAGCTTGGAGGTATTAGAAATAACATAGGATATTTTTTATAAAAAAAGAAAAAATACGAAAGATATCACTTTTTTCCGCGATAACCGACATTCACGCGGAGGAAGACGCGGGCAAAAGCTAGTTCTACTTTAAAGTATCTTCTATACTAATATGATAAATAGGTAAAGTTTGAGTGTAGGGAGTATCTCTGGATCTACTGAACCGATTTTGAAATTCTTTCACCAGTAGAAAGCTACATTATTCCTGAGTGACATAGGCTATTTTTTTAAATCTCGAAAGTGAGTCCTGTGGGGTGTGCCACGAGAGCATGAAGCCATGGGGAATAGCCAGTCATTAATAAAAAAATAGTTTTATCAAAAACAACCTGCAGATTTTGGCAGTGGGATTTCGTACTATAATGCTTCCATTTTCATATTTGTATTTTTTTTATTTCTTCAAAATGATAGATTCGTATTATCAAAGCTGCTCACAAAATTTCACGAGAATCAGTTGAGAATTGCGACCTGTAGAGGAGAACAGCCGGACATCCGGATATATGAAAGAATTTTTACCCAAGCTGAAACGGAGACGCTTTACTCGTTGTGTTGTGCTTGTGTTCGTTTCAAACTGAACTCAAGAACCGGATGCTCCTAACATAACGACATTATATCGGCGTTAGCGGTTGTCGACCATATTTGTCTTTTCCACAATCTTTTTCATTAATTGAACGTCACTCACTTTGTCTGGCCCTCGCTCCACGTCCACCTTTTTCTATAACAGATATGTTTTCTCTTTATCACTCAAACTAACTTTGTACATGAACTATCAACTGACATGTGTACTATGTTATATTTGATGTACAGTAAACAATTAAGAAGAGGATGAGGAAAGTCCTAGAGCCTCATACCTCAATACACTAACAAAAGCTACTACATGTTGATCTACCCTGTTACTTAAACGGAACTTAAATAAAACAACAAAAACTTCACTTATAATACTTTAGTTTGATCATTTTTTTTGTTTGTTGGAATCATCCTTGAGTAGCTGGAAGACGTAGGAGAAGTCCTTCTGGCCGTATCCTCGGGACTGAACGATGCGGTACAGCTGCGTTGCGACGGCGCCGAGTGGGATGGGAGAACGGACGCCCAGGGCTAGGGTACTGGCTAGCTCCAAATCCTGGGGAAGAAAAATAAAATGGGAGAAATACAAAATATAATGATATTTGTTGAGATTACTATGAGATGCTGTCAAATCTTGTGTTAGCCGACTGTGATTTATAAACACAATGATCAGTGATAGACTAACTCCCAGTTTCCCAGCTCAAAATTATCGGCGAATTAATGTGAAAAATTGTCAAGCACGCGTTTTCTGCTGTGATTGGCTGTTGCAAATTCATTCAACCAATCACAGCATAATTTTGAGCTGGCAAACTGGGGGTTAGCGCTTAAGACGCCGACAGTCGCCAATGACCTTGAGGGAACAAAACGCGCACTCGTTTCACACCTGTGCAACGTAAAATTCTATAGTTTTTTGTACTTTTATTATTATTGTATGACTTTAAAAAAAAACCTTAAATCAAAATGTAGATAATTAAATGTCTTTGAGACGGTGACAATTTCATTAAAATACGCCTGGCAGTTTTGGTGTGATTGTCTTTTTTTTGTCGGTGTTAGACATAACTTTACAAATTAATTATACTATGTTCATTATCATCATCATCATTTCAGCCGAAAGACGTCCACCGCTGGACATAGGCCTCCCCCAGGCGTCACCACATTGACCCATCCCGTGCGTCTCGCATCCAGCGCCTTCCCGTAACCTTAACCAGGTCATCAGTCCACCTAGTGGGAGGCCTTCCAAAGTATCGTCTTCCGGTTCGCGGTCGCCATTCCAGAACTTTTCGGCCTCATCGGCCATTCTGCGAGCAATGTGCCCTGCCCACTGCCACTTAAGTTTGGCAATTCTTCGGGCTATGTCGGTAACTTTGGTTCTTCTGCGGAAATCATCATTTCTGACTTGATACTATGTTGCACGAATAAAATTCAAAATTTTCTTACATCAAATTATCAAGAAAATAGTCTAATATAACATATATTTTTTCCGAAAAATTACGACTAGCCGTTTAGACGTGATTCTCATTGTAAAATCAGCTACTGAAGAGTATCTGCGCCTTAATGTTCTTATGTACCGTTGCCGCGTTTTTGTGTTTGTATGTTTGGTACTCTTTCATGCAAAAACTACTGAACGGATCTGGATGAAATTTGGTCGATGAGATTTTAGTCTGGAATAGCACATATATTACTTTTTATCCCAGGAAAATGTTGTTGTTGTTTTGGCATGTATCCTTGGAATAGTTTTCGACATTTACGCGGGCGAAGCCGCTGTCAGAATCTAATAAACGATACGTTTAAGTAAAATATATCACGTAGATTTAATTATGACGTTATGGTTCCGTATTTACTGACATGTAGGATAGAAAAACAACTTCTTATCTTATCAACATGCGTAGAGGATTAGAATTTAATATTCATAGTTGTTATTCAATTAACATCTGTGCTTGAACTAAAGTAAAACAACACGTTTCAGATTCAAGAAACTTTACCGATACAGAATATATAATTAATAAGGATGCTTTCTTTTTAGAAAAATGTTAATTCTATTTGAACCGTCAGTGAGAATATCAAATAATATTGGACCAGTATTTTTTGCTTTATCAAATAAATAAAATTGACAAAGACAAAGCGCATCAAAGTTCTGGTGTGGAGGATTGTGACGTCACTTTGTCAGTATAAAGTATACCCAGCACACCGTGACGTCACACGATATATCAACGCAATGTATCGACGTTATTTTGGTTCAATATTTTTAGGTAACTGACGATAGATATGTTTTGTCATCATCTCTATGGAAAAACACACCAATTGCAAATGTTATTTTTCTCTTCTGTCAGCACAAACATTAAAATTAGGCCATGGTTAAAATATACCCTAATCTGTAGCGGAACTGTCTGCCTCGTGATACCTATTTGGCTTCTAGGGCTAGTTTAATGAACCTCATCATCATTACGATATACGTTCACTGCCAGTCATATACTTCCCCCAAGCATCAGGATTACTTATAAATCTGGAATTCATTACTGGATACTGTTGCAGAATGCTATGATGCATTGCACTCTCGCTATTTGCTAAGTATATGTACCAGGTAGTAGGTAGGCTATTGGCTAAAAATCGTGCATGGTATACCAGCACTGCCATTGATGGGGCACTTCATACTTTATTTCGTGTCCGCGCAGTCTGGAAAACTTCCAGTTGTTAGCTATTTATATGAATATGAAGAAATTGTGCCTTGTATGCCCATCTGCCCCCTTTGCTTTGGGATCATGTTTGTTACTGTTAGAATGGCCCACCACCTTTCATAGAGAGACCTCTATCGAGCACTGGAAATGCTATATGCCACAGATTCCCTCCCCGGGGAGTAATCTGTGCAGTAGCCTACAGCATTATGTTTTCTTACCTTAATTTTTTGTCGTCCAAGCATCGTCACATCAACCAGTGCAGTGCTTCTCGCAGATACCCGAGATCCACGCACCCATTAGAAGTAAGTGTGTACCCTTACCTTAACCATGAGTTCGTTCTTGAATCCACCATCATAATTTCTGCTGGAAGGTGCAGTGGCGACTAGGCCGGGGACTGGGCAGTACACTTCGGTGGACCATGAGCGAGCTGAGGAGTTGTTTAGCACATCCAGGAGTACTTGAGGGTCTAGACCGGCTCTGGAAAAGAAGATATAAAGTGTTGTGTAGCTGCTGCCGTCATGGACTTATACATTTTGGGGCAAAAGCATCCTACTAGACTAGTATTACGAATTTCAGCGAAGGACTAGCGTGTCGGAGGCACGAATGTGGGTCCAGTTACTCAATAAAAATACAGGAAATGAATTATGTGGTCAAGTGGAGTCGCGGGTCCAGTAGCGAGCGGGTCCAGCTGACCAAAGACTCCGAGGCAGGAAAATGAAATGGGACCTTTCACCAAGACTCGGAATACTTTAGTACCCCGCCCCGGAAAGGTAAGGTTAACCGACCGTTATCATACAGGTTAATATGGTAACAGTCGGTTAACCAATATATTTTTTTTAATTTCAGGACACGATAAAAGGAGGGGAAATTGCCCCACGCTACTGCTGTTCATATCGCCATCTTTTGCTTGGCGATTTAATTGACGCCCAATAGCATTTTACACTGAAAGACTACATTCTCACTGAAACCTGTAAGTATTAGACTCTATTCGCTGGAGCAAAAAAAATAAGGTAAACAAACTATGTAAAGATTTTTACAATGTGTTCTTTGCTGTCACTAAAATCTAAAATAAAAAATAACATGAGAAGATGTTTATATGAATATAACAACCAAATACACACACGCGTATACGTATCAAACATTCAAATTATTATTGTCTTAACTGTATTTTACAACAAAATCAATATTTTTAAAATAAAAACATAAAAAAATGTATTATTCAAACCAAAACCAAAAGACGATATTAAAAATCATCTTCGCCAGCAGGCTTTCGCCTGGAGATCGGAACTATGATGATAATAAATTGAAGAGTGTTACAAAGTAATCATTTAGCGTTGTAAGGTTGTATATTTAAAGTTAGTCGGATTATAACCGTTTGACGCTTGTTTGATATCTTCTATTTCTTGCTCCACCGAATAGAGTTAGGGGCTAACCATCTATCAAGGAATATCAGAGAAATATCTACTTACTTGATACCCATATGCATGCACTCAGCAGTTGCCATGCCAGTGATGCCCATAAGCATATTGTTGGTCAACTTAGCGACCTGGCCAGCGCCTACATCTCCACAGTGGAACTGTTTGGCGCCCATGGCCTTGAGGAAGGGCAGGGACCTCTCGAAGTCTTCTTTGCGACCACCAGCCATAAAAGCTAGGGTGGCGTTTTGAGCGCCCATTACACCTGAAATGATGGAAAGTGTGGTTAGATATTTTGAGGAACATAACGTGAAGCCTGTTTTCCTCGAATGGATAGGGCAGAGGTATCACGTATGTTTCGTGCGTTTTCTTTTCAGGATAAGGCGGGAGGAAACGCCCGGGTGTCACCATTGTGTAGATCGCCTAGGAGGACTCGGTGGAGATCCGTCCCGCTTGGTTCACCGTGTTCTCGTGGAGGTGATCAGCGGTGGTGACCTCTCGCGTCCGGCCCTGGTTCAGGCCATGGTATGGAGGGAGAGGGCATGGAAAGCTGTCACCCCCTTCTGCAAAGCATTAATGTTCGTGAAGGAGGTGGCGAAACGCATGAGGGTGACGCAACGCAGACGCTTTCATGCCCCTAGCCACCGCAGGAGACGCTCTGGGCGTCGGGAATAGCAAACCGATTCCCGGAAACCGTAAGCGCGGGCTTGCGGATGGTGAGTCCGATAAGGCGCATAGTGATCGACGCGCGCATCAAATAGATGCCAGCAAAACTGACGGGGTCCCTTAGGGCCGTTGCCTGTCTGGGGCGCGGATAAATTTGAAAGAGAGTTACCGCGGCCCTGACACAAGCAACTGAAGGAACACGGGTGGGTTTAAGTCAGTAAAAGTCTGACACCCTCCCGCTTCACCCAGAGCGTCATTGGATAATTTCCAACAAAAAAAAAGAGATGTCATATAAAAATATATCTACATTTTGCCAGTTATGTTATTCTCATGTAAAATGTGGGCTGTTGTCATCAACCGATATATTTGTTTTAATTCTCACTCTTATATAAATTATCTTATATGTCTAGGAAGGTATGTCTGGGAAGTTCGTTATTCATTGAAACTTTTTCCAGTCGCTAATGATTCTGGCTTACAGGATACTTAGAGGTTAGATATTATAATGTGTAGAACTATCCCCTTTAAAGCATGTAACCCTCATATGCCTGATTCAAATAAAAATCAGCTGAAATTCTTATGCATTCCGAAAATATCCAGTTATCCACGAAATCATAATAAGAAGGCATTACGTAAAGCTTTATAATAATAAAATTATATAATTACAGAGATTAAAACAACTATTTGCGCTGGCGTGATATGGCTATGATTTCGTTATCTAGTGATAAACTTATTTTGGCCACCTTTCGTGATATAATATCATACTTTAGGTGTTGCTAAGTAGTGATAAATACTGTTACACCCATTAGTTGATAAATCTTATTATTTTGATTACACTGGCAGGTCCAGAAGTTTGCAGAATATCACACTAACGTTATAAAGGCGAAAAATAATTAAATTTTGTGAGTGTGTGTGTTTTTTACTTCTTTACGCTCAAACGGCTTGAAGGATCTTGATGAAATTTGAGATAGATTATAGTCAGGAATAGAACATAGGATAGGATAGGGAGGATAGGGTTTTAGGAATATTTTCCCTCGGGATCATTTACGACATTCACGTGGGCGAAGCCGCTGGCAGAATAAGCTAGCTTGCCTTAAAAAGAAGATGTATTTTTAGGAAAATTATTCCGTGAACTTTTGAACCTCCACGTGTGTTGAAATCCAAGCGCGTTTTACAAATACGCGTCCACCCATACAAAGATGCCACTACCTGTGATCATTAATAGCTCAATGATTTGTGTGCTTTCTCATTGAGGAGTTCCATTGGTTCCTTCAAGGTGTTACCATTGTTGTTGCCTTTGTTATTTTATTTTATTTGCTACCTGTAATCTAGTGCCTGTGCAAAACCTCTTGCGTGTTAGTCTTGCTTTAGTAGGCTTGCGCTTGACCACTATCTCACCTGATGGTAAGCGATGATAAGGTTGACAGTAAAGCACGCTTGTCTAGAAAAAATCTATTCACTCTTGACTTAAAGACCCCTTCCCAAGAGATTGTAGCTATAGGAAAACAGATGGCAGACTCCGGCAGGGTGTTTTGACGGAGTACCTAACTTCCTATTGATATTGAGTTCCGAAACGATTTAATTTGACCATTAATATATTTGAAAATACTAGAAAACAGTTTGGGTGTCCTTCATCATCATGATAACTATCCCAATTTCTTTTTCAATACCCTTTTCTTCAATACTTCTCTATTGTCGTCATCTCAGAAGTAACTCATATTCTAGCCATACACTTTCATGCATCATTATAAATACAATTTAAAACTCAAAGTGTTTATTTCAATAAATCCATTTACAGACACTTTTGAATTTTGAAGGAGTCGGTCAGTAGAAAGATGAAACCATTTGCATGTTCCAATACGTGTATATCTATGGAGAAGAACGAGTAAACCATCCACAATTGTACATCTTCTATTTTTTTGTTTTTGATACCATCCAATGACTACTCGGGAAGCGGGAGGGCGTGTCAGACTTTTACTGACTAAAATCCACCCGTGTTCCTTCAGTTGCTTGAGCCAGGGCCGCGGTAACTCTCTTTCAAACTCATCCGCGACCCACAATTTTACATCTACAGTCATATTCATCTTTCATCTGTTAAATTGCGGCAGTTTAATAAGCAAATATAATTAACTAGATCATTAAATACACGTCTCAAATCAAGGTTAACTGACAAGGTTTCTGTGATAACCTTATCACAGAAATGATGCAACCAAAAGATTCTATAAACAAATCACGTTTGACAATCTTGTTATTAAAGTTAATGTAATGATAATCGTTATCAAATTTAATATGATAAATGTGGAGGTATGTTTGTACCACGTAGGTTTTTATCTGAAGTAAAAAAACAGCAGGTGGCAAATATGTTTTGGTACAAATATCATTTGAAGGTGGATTTGTATTATGATAAAATTATGATACGGAGTAATAAATTAGTTATGTGCCAGCCATATTAGCCGTATAGCTGATGATCGTTGAGTGATGACCACAAATCGGCTAACATAATGTAGGCCCCTTCAGGCTACGTCCGTCACCCCCGACACATCAGGACCCGAGGTGCCAGCGCGTAGTGTTCCACGCGCTGCCCGAAGTCGAGGCCCTAGATATAGGGCCGACAACAACCGAGGGTTGCAGAAGGATCATACGTTCTCGCGGTTTTTAGTCAGTAGGAGAAGACAATACTCCTACTGACCTCCCAGAGCGGAGGACATCCAATGAGGATTATACAAACCGGAACAAAAAAAAAGGTAGGACCCCATCAGGCTACGTGGAGTGACGATACGAGCAGGGTGGCTAGTAGCAGTTGGATGAGTTTAGTATAACCGAGAATCGAGATGCATCGCTCGCGATTGAAGATGCATATACACAGTAGAGGACTGCTGATGATGATTATGATAAATATATTTGAATTTCTGTTTTCGTTAAAACATTTAATTATATTTACAATTTTCGTAAATGTAGCGTTCCTCGTAAATAACTTGTTATTTGTTACTTTCAATTCGACAGCTTTCCATTACTTCGAAACGCGTGGGTGAGGCCGAGGGTTGAATATTCAATCTATTGTTTGTTCATTCGTGAATAGTAGGTACAACGAGTGAAAGGTATAAATAATGAAGTTCCAGTACATTCTTAAATCAAAACGAACTAAAATGAGTCTCTACAATTTTTCTTTTCCTCTCTATTTTGTTGGAAGAGTGCGCGCTTCTTCATTGAGCATTTCTGTCTGATATATTACAGTTAATACAAATGTTGTTTTACAACCTACACTCATCATCACCTGCTCAGTCTTTACCCGAGTATAAGCCGACCCCAACGGTCGGCTTATAGTTGGCCAGACTAACCTTGTTTTTTTAATGCAACTGAATAAATTGACCAGTATTTTACATTAAGCTACTTTCCAGGGAGCTCCACAATCTGACTGAATAGGAATGGTTGTCAGATTAACAGGTTTCCAACTACGTTCAACCACTTAAATAATTTATGTATTATTGGTCTTCTTACCTCCAGAAACAGGTGCGTCTGTGAAGCCCTTGCCGCTTTCTAGAGCCACGGGGTAGATCTCCTTGGGTACGTTGGGATCAACCGTGCTGGAGTCAATAAGGAGAGCTCCTTTACGGGCCTAGAAACAACAAAAAAAATCTTCAACATATTTTTCAAAAAATCATCGTCATCGGCAGTTTAGTTCCCACTGCTGGGACTCAGACCTCTTCTCTGTTAGAGGTAAAAGAAAATGTAATAATGGATCAAGAAGTTTTAGCAACTACGGCAATTAAAGCGTGAAATATTCTCACAAAATTATATTGTATTCTAAAGATCAATAGAATATATGGCAATTAAGAGGCGTCAATTTCACGAAATACAATAGCAATTATTTTCGGTAGAATAACGAAATTTCTAAGAAATTAATGCTTGGAATTCGATAGAAAGATATTTCCTCAATACGGACATTTGAGCAATAAGATAAGACTTAATATCGATGATCATCATTATTAGTTCAGAAACGATCAATTGGCTCACACAGCTTACGTGCTTCACTATCGGTCACAGCACCGCTTACCATGATAGATAGTCAAAGGCGAGCCTATCAATAATAACAAGTAATAAAAATATATAAGATAATAATTCGAAAATCTAAAAAACACGCTTTATATGCAACCAAACTAAAAATTAGAAAATAATTTTGAATAAATTTAAATTAAGAATAGTGTGATTAACAAAAAAATTTATTTTATTGTAAAGAAGCGTGGGGTACTTTTTAAGAAATTTCCAAAATTACTCTACATTTACCAATATCTATCAATAAAATATTATAACAATTGACCTCACCAGCACCCTATCCATTTTTACAATAAAATATATGTTTTGTTAATCAAACTATTCTTAATTTAAATTTATTGAAAATTATTTTCTTCTTTATAGTTTTTTTTTTTTATTAGAGCGTGTTTTTTAGTTTTTTAAACTATTATTTATGTTTTAGTTAACTCGCTAATCCTGAAGATCTGTGACAAACTATTTAAATTTTTGCATTGTCATCGGTCATTGATAAGTGTGCAAAATTAAGCCGACGTTTCCAGGTAGTGAAAATCACGTTCAAAGAATCCGTTACATAAATACTTACATACCAAACTAAAAAAAAACGTGTTAAAAAAATAAAGGAAGATTTGCTCAAACAAATCCACGCCCGCTTTTCTGTATATTCTAAGTGCTCAATGTGTGAACGCATCCTAAAGCAATGAACATATAATCTTAGAGACTGCCTTTCAAAACACTACCAAAACAAAATTATGTGGTTGCTTGAAGAACCCAAAAGTTTACCCATAAAGACCGAATAGTTCTCAAACATGAGTTCTTACAACCGAATGACAAAGTTGTTTTCTCTTCTAAAGCTCATCTTTTTGACTTGTTTGATGTTCCAAGTTAAGTAAGTACTGTTTGACAAAAGTTTAATAACTTAGGAAAGTTGTATTGTGGTCATAACTTGGCAACTTACTGCCACAAGGAGTTGTGTTACCGTAAATATCGTGTAACTTGACCACAGGTAAGTTAGGCGTGACCTGATCTCGATTTTCACTGAGGGAAAATATTATATTTCCTCAATGCTCCATCTTTGAATGAAGTTTTCAACTTTCCGCACGGATTTCCAAGAAATTTTGTGAAATTCTAGAGAGTAATTCAATATAATTTCAGCTAATAATTTACGTAATTTCTTTAAACTTTCCTGCAATATTTTCAGTCACAAAATTTAAGGTATTAAGATCACTATTCATCCCAAAACATGTCCAACAAAGGCTTCCTTCAATCATTGGTACATCAACCGATCCTATTCTTTAACATCCAGCGCATTCTCAATATCTTCACCAGAAATTGGTCCATCTTGCGGGAGACCTACCTATCAACGCTGTATCTTCCTTTACGCGATCGCCACTCCAAATCCTTTCGAGTCCCTCGGCATCCGTTCTACGAACAATTTACCCTGCCCACCGCCACTTCAGTATTGGCCACTTCAGCAATTATGGTAATTTAGAACAAACACAGCAAAATACTCACATGCTTAACCACACCATCTTTGCCAAGATACGCATCCAGGACCACCTTGTTGCTAGGCAGGATGGAGACCACGACATCAGCGCCTTCTACCGCCGCGGCGATGGAGGATGCTTCTTTGATGCCGTTCTTAGCGGCTGCTGTCAGAGCCTCCTTAGAGGGGTCGTAGCCACGGACTGCGAAGCCCTGTAAAGAAAGATGCAGGTTTAAATGAAGAATGTTACTTATGAAATGAGATGTCCGTAAGGATTGAGGAGCCACTTTTTGTATTTTTAATGAAATTAATATACTTATTTAGTAGTAAGTTTAAAAAATTTGTAGTTTTGATCCTCGATTTTGTAGTATGATACTTCAAAAGCTCTATGAACATAAAGGTGGCTCCTCAATCTAAATGTTCGGATTGAGGAGCCACGTCAGAACTAGGAACATCATGGATAAATATTTATCATAATTTGGTATGATTTTGTAGCATTTGAGAGTAGTTAGTAGACAAAATCTGAGCTCGGCTGCATTAAAATTAAAAAGGTTACCATACATTGTGTGGCTCCTCAGATCATAGTACATACGAGCTGTCATTTTTCAAAGAAGTTGTAGTTCAATTAATGCGCAATTTCTTCGTCATTTATTAGTAAGTATATTAGATTTGTAAGACAAGAATCAGTAATTAAAAATGAGAGAATTGGCAGATAGTGGACTGAAATTGATTAATATCACATGTCTACGTAACTTTAACAATGATGACCAATGTTA
This sequence comes from Orthosia cruda, assembly GCA_964057195.1. Taxonomy (NCBI): domain Eukaryota; kingdom Metazoa; phylum Arthropoda; class Insecta; order Lepidoptera; family Noctuidae; genus Orthosia; species Orthosia cruda. The sequence continues at coordinate 48,875,574 of OZ059826.1, read as the reverse complement.
AAGGTAAAGTGTGTTAAAAGAACGTCAGTGTGGTAGTGGTTATCTCTATGTCGCCCTAAATGTTAAGGAATCTATGCTTAGAAGCTTTCCTTGCCTTTTCCTCATCAATATTCTGCGAAGACTTTAATCTTTTGAGACATATCTTCTAAAAATTCCTTGAACCTCGAGTCGATTTTAATTTTAAACTAGTACTAAAAAAAGGATCATTAATTTTCGAAGAAACATGAATTAATTCCTGGCTTTTCCTATCAACGTTGCCATTTTATAATAACGATGTAATAAAATAGTTTTCGGCAAATAATAAGTTAGCTGTCATGTTCTAGAACCAACAACTGGAAAATAATAATATTGACATCTACCAATTCGCACTGGGACTGCTGAATTAAGGTCCAGTCCCTCTCCAATAGAGAAATCCTAAATTCTAGGATCTAGGATTAAAAAAATTAAGACAGAGGGAACATTAAAGGCTAATTGTTAAGCTTGTGCTTATATCATTTCTAAGTTTATCTTGTACATCATGTTTATCTTGTATTGTATCTTGTATCAAGCGTGATCAATGCTCTGCATTCTCTGTATAAGAAGGGGCCTTTGCCCTGCAGTGGGACAGTTACAAGCTGGTATTATTATAATATTTTATTATATAAATCCTGGCCATATCACCGAGCGTTAATTAACACCACTGATGAGCACACAATCCTTCCTATGATCATCGATACGGCACAAAAACACAAGGAATAAAAGAAAAAACTAAAGTCTACAAATACAGAAAAGGTAACTACTGGTACGCCGAGAAAATAAAACTATTTAGTATTTCGCTTTGCCGTTCACCATTTTCTGCGAGCTAGATTTCGCTTCATTTGTCAAAGAGATTTTCGTTGAAATCATAAACACTCACTAGGAACACACCAATATTTGGCTTGGCGAGGATTTGCAGATTTTTGGTTTATTAAGGCTGTTTTTGTACTGCATCTCATAAATGTACATACGTGTATTTATTAATCATCAGAAAACCTTCGGTGAAAATTATTAGCCAGTTGTTTGTAAGTTGTTTTCTTTTTTGACTCTACCTAGGTTCTGATAACTGTCAGAATGTGTCATCCGATCCCATCATCTGCGTGACGCCTTCTGGCTTTATCAGGACTCCACGCCACATGGTAGTTATTTTAGCCCACAACTGATTGGGTATTGGGTAGACGTGGCTAAAGCCAGCCCACTTAAATTTGGGTGTGTAATATTTGAAATAATAACAAAAGTTCTAATGATCTTATGACCTTATTTCATTTAATATATTTTTATATAGATTTTATGATGAATCAATGAATCATTGATATAATTTCATTTTACCTAATTTTATATGGTATAATGAACATTTCTATAATGCACATTTGAATTAGTATTCAATTAGTATAATATTCAGTTACTATATAATATTCAAAATCTGTAAGTAACGTTTAATATAATTTAGAAATATCTTGAATCTCTTCCAAAACTGAATCGTAGTCTTTTGACTGCTAACCCTAGAGTTTATAGAAAAACCGGAGGCGTGAAGGGAGAGCAACCCCTGCCCACTGTAACAAAGCATAGGCACCCGTGCGAGCCTTAGCGCCTGAGGCTGGTCGCCGGGGGCAAGCCGAAGCTGCGGAGGTGACCATAGTTGCCTATCCATTGTTACGTAAGGGCAAAGGCATTGCATTTCCCGCAGCGCTGGTGACGATGCAACTTTAAGTGTTTTGAGGTTAGGTTACAATAAATTGTTTTTCTCAGGAACGGTGAGTTACCGAAGATAAACGTTATATAAAAAGAGCATTATACAAAATGAAACTTATATGAAATGAACGTTATACTAAATGTTATTAGAGCAAGTGAAAGTTATATGAAATATAAAATTAGATCACATGAAATTAAGTTATTTGTTTTTCAACACACTTGCTCATAAAGTGGCTCTAATTTCACCGCAATTAAACAAATAATGACACCTGTTATCAAACTGTGACTTTTTCATTACTATTATTCACAAGTGAGATAAAGTGTTTTTTTTTTATTTATTGGTTGAGTTGCTTTGTTCTTAAAAAAGTTTCGATACAGAAAAGATCGTGCTCAATAGTACAAATGCAACACATTTCATGCAACATCGTATTTAAATAGATAATTTCAACTTTTACGTGTTTAATAAATAAAACTTTCACTCAAATATAATTTTTGTTTGTGTTTGTAATAAAGAAAACTTGAAATTCCCCATTTTGTACGTGGCTAAAACGCTATCCGCGAAAAGCCAAAAAGAAAAATTCATTCTATTTAGTCTATGGCCGATCGCCATTGTTAGATGCGCGCGCATAGGAAACTAATTAATTTTGCCCGCCATTGCGAAAAAAAATTCACAACTCATTTTCACTGTTGGAAATGATTTTATTGTTTTATTTTCTTCACAAGTGTGTTGAAAAACGTCGTATGATACACGTGTGTATTGATGATTACCGTCCTCGGCTCTCTTAAGACCCTCACCTAACGGCTCGGGTCTCAATGGCGCCTCAGCGGTAATCACCAACATTACACACTTGTACCATAATGTACTATTATAGCATTTGCAAATTATATCATGTGAACGTTATTTCAATTGATATTATACTATCTGTAATTATGCCATATATTAAACACACCATAAATTGTGCGGATTTTTTAGCAACACAGTGTGCTCTAAAACGCAGTGTGTGTTGTGATCTGTCAATTAGGCGCCTAGAACACTGCATGTCATAAAAATATAAAGTATAACCTAAATAATCGCTGTTTCCTTCCAACATACGTGTTATTTATTTCGACGTTCGGAAGCACGTATCTAATAGTATTTAGTACCAGAAAATACTGTCTAGCAATCTAACAAGCTATGACAGGCCTCGCCGTTTTGAAGCGAAAAAGTAAATCCGAAATAGGTTCGACTACAATTTATAAGCCTTTTCTGTAAGCCTTTCAGTCTTAAGCAGAATTTACTTCAGCATAAAAACTGGTTTGTCAAGTTTCCGTTTTATTGTAAGCCAAAACAAAACTGTACGATCTTGGGTTGGTTTAATAATACACAAAAATCTTATCAAATATATCACAAATTATACCAATGTTACATTATTCATCCTTTCTCCACCACGAATCGAGTGGAGGGGTACAAAAAACGGAACGAGCTCATTCGGTGCTTGGCTGTCGGACGGAACGGAACCTATCTTAGTGGCCTTATTGTTTTTAGTGTTGTCTTTATTTATGCGTAAGTAGTTAAGCTGATCATGAGTGTACCAGTTGGTGTGAACCATTTATAAGGACCACATACTTGGTTGATAATCCAATTATTAAGTTTTAAATAACCGCTGATGGTTCTTAAGACTAACATAACATAACGCATACATTAACTGAAAGGATAGGTTGGGGTGAACCAATAATAAAGTCGTTCCATCCATCATTATTTAAGTTTTATACTATAGGAGGAGAGCCTTTTGCCATCAATCGGGCCAAGGGCACCCAACGCGAAGAAAGAAAATTTGGTTCAAATAAATTGCACTAGATGGCGTGATAAGCTTAGATTAGTTTTGTGAAATATTAAGATTTTCTAGAGACTATCATAAAAAATGTATGTTCTTGTTTAATTAAATCTCCTAAGCACAAAATTAAGAAATATTGGCCTCTTAATTCACATTAAAAAAAAATATTTGAATGGTTCATTTAAAATTAATTCCAATAGATGGCGCGGTTTTAAATTTATATGGTATCCACTCGGTTTTTTTAATTTGTTTTATTACACATTTTGGTACAATGAAACTGTAAAAACTTACAAAAAATACTATAAAATTAATCGTCGCTGTATTTAAAAAAAAGTATTTACGAAACGAGTAAACACTGTTACTTCCAAGTCGCTGCTAACACAATCTATATCCGTGAAATGGAATAGAACGCGATCGACGATTTCTGACGAGAAAAAATATCAGTTTAATCAGACGAAAAACGCTAGTTACGTCGGCACGGTTTCTTTGTATGGGATGAGCATCTGTATGCTAGTATTATATTATCTGTGACCGGGCACAAGTCTAGACTCCAGGCTGCTACTGAACAATTCTGAGTGAATTGCGAGTTAGGGTCTATTAAATCAACTCTTTGGACCTTTTACACTCTGTATCACAAAGCTAGTGACCGATAAAATACTTAGAATTCAATGTCACCGATTTAGGCTCTTCGGAAATAGGTACATTATTATTACAAGGCTTCTCGGCTTCAACCCAAATCACTAAACGGACGGGCACGTTGAAAGTTATTGATAAAAATACTTTTTCAACATGGCTTACCGAAAATATGGTCTTCACTTAGAATTTCATTTATCCAATTTTGAAAGGTAAAAATAACTTTTTGTACTACTTTACACAAATTTTGCTAAAAAAAAGACCCTATGCATATTCGCAGAAGAAAACTGAAGATAAACTAAACTATCAGTATATATATCATGGACAAAGTAATTAATATGTGCACTATGTATAATGCCCGGGCATTATGAATAAAGTCAAGTAAAATCGGGCAATGTAATGAAAACTGATTTAAACTTCTATATTTATCACATTGTCTGGTCATTATGAATATTGCTACGTAACGGTTGGGCATTTCGATAATTATGGTCAGTGAATTAGTCAAAGAGCGAGCGAAGCGAGCTTAGGATCTTAGGGCACCCCGACACGGACTTACTCGGACGGAGGTTACTTTAAACCCTGCAGACAGAAATAGGAGCCCCCCGCAGAGGGACTCCATCGATTTCGTTTCTTAAATAGTAATCTTACTTACCTATTCTATATTAAAATCAATGTCAACAACAACAAAAAAATACTTTTTTCTTTTAACTACGTAGTAAAGTTATCATCAATCACTACAAAACCGATCACAAAGGACGTCTTTTTTGCTAAGAACCAAAACAGTGCAGAAATGTTATATGAAATCTCATTGTTGCACAGTTTTTCATTATTGCACTGTTTTGTTATTTTTATTTGGATCTAAATTTACCATAGAGGTTTAATGTCTCCCATTAAGTTGAATATAAAATGTATGCATTAGATCAAAAAGATACTGGCTGAAAATAAAAATCGGCTAAATAAAATCGATTTGTTGAAAAAAAAAACCAAATGGCGCGCATTTTGTACCATTGTAAAACTTTGATACTTCATAAATATAGCAAGAAAAGTTTCATAAAAATGGAAATAGACTGCGATAGCGATATGAATTCAACTCCAGGAAGCTGCTGCTACAGCTGCAAATTAAATTGTTCATAACCATTTGCCTCAAAAGTCGCGGAATAAATATTTTTCATTAACTTGAGTATTTGTTTTGAGTAGTTATATTTTATCACGGTAGGTAGATTAGTAGTTGAAAGAAAAGTAGATTACGTACCTCGCTAAAGTAACTAATTATTGCACTCGTGCAATAATAACTCACTTTGCGCTCGTTGCAACAATCTACTATTATTACCCGGCCCAATAAGTGATTGGCATTATTCAGAAAGCCCGGTCAATTTAATTATTTTAATAGTTTTTAACATATTGCCTACTCATATTGAACATTCTTCAAATTGCCCGGGCATTATGAATAATGCCGTATTAATCACTTATTCCATAACAGTTATAAAAGATCAAAATAATAATGAACAGTATCATAACCTTGTCAGAAATAAAAATTCTTTAAACCAAAGTAAAATTAAAAGCCCATCTATCTACATGTAATAAACGCAATGATCTCAATATGCTCATAAAGCTATAAATATTCATCAATACATTACTCAAACCTTATCTCGACTGCCACAAAGTGGATTTCCAATAAGTGCTGAAAAAAGCCAGAAGATAAAATCCTCTTCGACTGGTTAATGGAACATTAACTGTAATTTAAAATTAAAATCCTTTCAGTTGATTCAAAGATTATGCAAAGTTATGTAGATGGCGCTTTCTGCGTAAACCATTTTAAGGTTCGACGGGATTTGCAGAACAAGTTCGATTTGAGTGTACGCCCTGTTAATTCTGAAAGGGATTTTTTAAGACCTTTCAGGCTTGTATTTTTTAAGGAATTGTGTTAATGTGTTTAAGAGGCACTTGGGTTTGGTTAAAGGTGCAAATTCTTCGGTAGTTGGCTTTTTAACGTCGTTAATTTTAGTCTGGACTAGAGGCAGCGGTGACGGTTCTAACTTACGATTTGTAGTTCGTAGGATTAAATGTTCAGAGTTTCAGACACATGGCACTTGGTGTAACTCATTTCATCACCACTGCTTGCAAAACTGTAAAGGAAAATATCGTGAGGCATGTTATGAAACCAAAAATTACGGTGTGACACTCATCCATCCGCACTGGGCCGTCCTGGTGCATCAGGGGCTTTTTTTTTATTATTAAATGCCCTTCCCATCATGTATCAGCCCTTTAATGTTCAAACTGGTGGGACAAAGGCCTTCTCTCAGTGAGAGGGAATGGGCCGTAATCCACCACGCGGGCCCTGTGTGGTTTGGTGGATGTCACATGTCTTCGAATATTTAGTTCTATTACATGCCGGTTTCCTCACGATGTTTTCCTTCACCGTTTTGAGAACACTGGTGATGAAATAATTTATACAAAGTAAAGCGCCTGCCTGGGTTCGAACTCACGACCTACAATTTTGTAAGTCTCAGCCGGTACAACTGCTCTCATCACTTACGGTAAGATTTAAATTTTGACAAAAATAAATCGTCCTCTAATGACGGAGTATGCAAATTGGTTTTAATTTTACTTTTCGTTTTACATGTAGCCTATCTTATAAGAACAACAATATGCTTAGCCGTGTTCCTGCTGTGACTCACGATGCAGCACGTGTATTTTACATGGACTACCTATCTGACTTCCACAAACCAGTAACTGGAAAAACAACACCCAGTGGCAAGACTGGTCTATTCTTTAAGGTTTGCCCTATTCGATCATTCTTCCATACAAACGTAGTCAGGCGATTACTCCTCTGTTTGACGGTGTACGTTCAGAATAAAAAATTATATCAATTTGTCTTATCATATTCTAGCCCTGTATGGAAACAAACAAGTAAAAAAGAAATAGGTATTTGAAAGTTATGAGCGTCGAAAGTTCCATATTGCTACACTTATTGTAATGCATCTTTTGGCGCAAATAAATACCATAAGAAGAAGGAAAATTGCAAAACAGTCGCAATACAGGGGTAGATTAGTGGTTCAACAATGCAAATAATTTTATTTCTAACAGATAAATTTAGTCGTTTTTAGGGTTCCGTACCCAAAAGGTAAAAACGGGACCCTATTACTAAGACTCCGCGGTCCGTCTGTCTGTCTGTCTGTCGGTCTGTCTGTCACCAGGCTGTATCTCATGAACCGTGATAGCTAGACAGTTGAAATTTTCACAGATGATGTATTTCTGTTGCCGCTATAACAACAAATACTAAAAAAAAGAATAAAATCAATATTACAACAAACGTGATTTTTTTGCCGTTTTTTGCGATAGTGGTACGGAACCCTTAGTGCGCGAGTGCGACTCGCCTGACCCGGACTCGGCCGGTTTTTTCATGTTATCCGTACTCCCAAAGGTCTGTTTATAGAATTTCACGCACTCGTTTTTGTCCTAAATCATCATCCTTTTCGCTACAAATTTGCAAATGTGTGTATTCGTACACGAAGTAGCTTCTTACTGCTCTTCACATCATCTATCTCTGTCGCACGTATTTTCGGATGAGATAGCATGCATTTTAACCCCGCACACAAAATAGTTCGTGCCGTCGACTAGGGGTTGCCCAAGTCGACGGCACAATTTTTTATTTATTTATAAGGGCCTTCCACCGCTTTAGAGCCGTAAAACGGTTACTTTCCAAAGCTTATTATAGTCCTTAGTAACGGCTTGGTTTGAAAGAAATTTATATTTTTTACCGATTCATGTACATTATTTGTGAAACATGTTTTTTTTCGTGTAACTAATAGGTTTGCTTCAAAAAATAAATTAACAACACGATATTTTTCCGCAAATTTTGGATACTCCGCCAAAACAACTTGGATGTTTAAAAATATTTTTACATAGAAAAATGTATAGCTAGAATTTCTTCACAACTGAAATAGCCTACGTAAATCAAAGAATATTTTGCAAGACCCTCCATCGATTGGATCTAATAAAAGCAGTCATCCCATCACTGGTCAGAGTTCTGATTGCATGTATTAGCTCTAGAATTACCACAGTTATCCAAGTAACCTTTGATTATATACTTGTCTAGATAGAACAATGCGAACAAATGACGCGCTAAAACTGTCTCCAAATGAGTGATATGTGTGAGTACCGCTCGTGTACTTATTGTCGTCAAACTGTCAATGTATGCGTGTTTAGGGATGCCTGCTCCAAACTATTAACCTACCTTTTCTGAATTATTTAATATGATGAAAGTTAAATAAAACAGGATAAATTAAACAATAATTTTTAAAATACAATGAAAAAATATACAGTAATTTATAGATTAAAACCCATCTCTTTGTGTTTGTTCTCGGAATATTTTTCTCTTTGATTTTATTGCCTGGGCTACGTTAAGGTAAGTTGTCATTTACTGATCACATATACAATGTAATTTTAAAAATAATAATGTTCTTCTGATCTAAAGATTATGTAATGCTATTTGTATTTTGTTTCCCATAGTTTCGTTAAATCTCCCTAGTAATAAACTGACAACACTGGCTAAATCAGACTAACCTACAAAGTAACGAATTAAAAATCGTGTGTTCTTATAATAATAGTGGTTAAATAACAAAACGTACCTTTGAAAAGTGCTCTTGGTATTATTATACGGTTTTCCCACATAATTGCTATACAGTCTGACGGCACAAACCGGCATAATTAATTATTTTTCGTGAACACGTTACCCTTAGGTGTTTCAAATGACACTGACATAAATAAGAAGCGAGTCTACCAATTTTAGTAGACTTTATTTGGGCCGTTCAGGTAGAGTCAATGTGGCATCTAGACAAGTATATAATCAAAGCAAGTAACTGAGTAAGATCTAAGGAACTAAAACTGATATATTGAGCCATTCGCGGTATCGCCTTAATACGGCTTGCACTGAGACATGCATGGCTTAATCTTTGAGACAAGCATATAACTACTGGCAGGATCAACCAGGGAGCTTCGTTATAAGAGAGAGACATCGATACACACGCGCGCAATGAAGCGCGTAAATCAAAGAATATTTTGCAAACAAAGCTGTCCAAAAGGAGGTTCAAAATTGATATTCTGGCTCCGAGTACTGCGTTAAAATTGGGCAATATATACGCCTTAAGGCCAACTTGCACAGAATTTGTTTTTAACTCGAGTCTAAAAATAAAAAATATGTCCATAATTAGCCAGATTAGTTACTAACTCGGATTTAGTAAGATAATTCAGGGTGACGCAAGAAGGCCTAAGAAACATAGCAGTCAATTGATTGCCAAAAAAACTAAAGTAACCTTCACAAAATCCTGCTGTTCCAGTATTCTGTGGGCATGATAATTCAAGAGCTTAACATAAGCTCTCCTTCAAAATATCTTCGCTCTCCCTTTCACCCATGGCGTTTTAGCAAGGTATAAAGGAGCCAGATAGTTGTTATTCTGGGTCTCGGTCAGTACAGTCGACAACAGTTGAATGTTTCGGGTCAATGTCAAAGTATTAATACGATTCATTTATCGTGTGACGTCTCGTTGATAGTAGATGTTCGAAGAGAGAAATTCTTGAGTGTTTTAATAGTTGGGGGTGTGTTTCTGTTTGCTCAAAAACTCTCAATGATATGCAAGCAACTATACTGACATATAGAACATACTTTATAACACGTTTGCTCGTAAAGGGTCTCTTATTTCACCAATTTCAATATCGTAATGTATCTCATAATATGTACTTGTGCGTTATTGTAATGTAAAACGCACGGTTTATCAAGATGCTCCGTCTAAAACGAACGGCACTTTTTTAAATCTTAGTACAGAGTTTTTATGTCAGAAAAGTGTTCAACATTTTATGAATAAAATTACCTTTGGGAGATAAAATATAATAAATAAACATTTAATTCTTTAATTTAATTATTTTTGACCATAAATTACAACCATTTATCTGTAACAAAACACAAAACTATTAATTTACTTTGTTAGTAATAATAAAACAGCCAGGTTTTTGTGCCTTTGCCTTAAAAAAATCAGTGTTTTTTTTAAGGCAAAGGCATCGCTAATTTGTGAACAAGTAAAAATTCTTGAAGTACGTAAGTAAGTAAGATTTATTCGTTTAAGAATGTCCGAGTTTTATTTATTTCCTCGCAAATATGTTATAAAACGTCGTATGACATACGTGCGCTTTGATAATTACAGCCACTGCTTTCTAGTAGCCCTCGCCTACGGCTCGGGCTAGCAATATCGCCTCGGCTGTAATTTTCAACTTACCGCACTTATATCATAATGAAAAACAAATAACAAGTAAAATTACACAAAAGTAGCAATAATTAGTTACGCGAGAATTTAAATAACATATTTGCATATTGTTGTTTTTGATCCGAAAACGTGCTTGCTTTTTATTTCAATGTGATAATTTGTGAGTTATGTCGAGTCTTATCAGAGGTTATCAGCTGAGTTTAGGTTAATAACAATGGCACCATATAAAAGTGATAAATCAAACGAACATGGTCATCCATGTATATGAAATTAATGTTACTTAATTTTGCTGTTATTTCAAACTCATCATAATCATCATAGCAGCCAAAAGACGTCCACTGCTGGACATAGGCCTTCGGCGTTTCGCATCCACAGGGCTCCAGCAACCTTGACTAGGTCGTCACTCCACCTAGAGGGAGGCCTTCCAACGCTGCGTCTTCCTCTACCCAGTCGCCACTCCAGAACTTTTCGGCCCCAACGGCCATCCGTTCTGCGTGCAATGTACCTTGCCCACTGCCACTTATGTTTGGCAATTCTTCAGGCTATGTCGGTAACCTTGGTTCTCTTGTGGATGTCTTCATTCCTGCTTGATCACGCAAGGAAACTCCGAGCATAGTTCTCTCCATGGGTGACGTTAAGTCTTCTGATGAGGCCCATTGTGAGCGACCACGTCTATTTTAAAATATAGTTATATTTTTAACTAAATTCTTCTATTTACCTTCTTTGTGTTTGATGATGTAGTGTTGTGTCTATGTCGAATAAATATTTTCTATTATTTTATTCCAAGTTCAAGAATAAAAAAACCACCAACCCGGCTGGGCTGAACCCACGTCGTGGTTTTTGGTATAGCCCACTCCTTTCTACAAAGAGAAGGCCTGTGTCCCATGTGATCATCGGGGAAGTTTTATGCAGGTTATGCTTTGACAAGCTGTAGAAGAGTAGATGGATTCCTGTAGTCTAGCACCCCTAATTACATGAAAATCCCTTTCATTTTTACAAAGCATTAAAGCCCAACAAACATTATGACATTTTTGGAAAACAAAATTATTCATAGTAAGTTCGTCAAGGATTACTGAAGAACAATAATATAATAATATATTGATTAAAAGAAATTAATCAATTTTTAACACAAAACTTGAAACTACATAATATCTGTCTCATTGAAAGGCAGAAGAATTTAGAAATTAGATTAAATGTCATCCCGACAGTGATTGTCAAAAACCAAGTGTGAGTCAGACTCGCGCACAAAGGTTCCGTACCATTATCGCAAAAAAACGGCATAAAATTCACGTTTGTTGTATGGGAGCCCCACCTTAATATTTATTTATTGTAAGACGGACGGACCGACAGACGGACCGCGGAGTCTTAATTATAGGGTCCTGTTTTTACCCTTTGGTTACGGATCCCTAAAAAGTTCAAATGAGATCGGCATGGTCCTATCACATGACGGCCTTAGATTTTTGAATTCACTTGTCGTAATTTTTTTTTTTTCATTTTTTGACTTGCGCATGATTGACACTTCACTCACTTGACTTGACATTCAATCTTCAGGTGATAAGCAATTAATTTCCCCGAGTGTACATAATGAACTCTGATTACAGAGCTGTAATGTCATTTATAATTACTATTATGTAATTCCTGTTAACTGTACATTGATAGGTACGGTCAACACATTAATAGATAAGTAGATAGATACCTAACAAGTATAATATACAGTCAGCTAACTTCAACTACTTATTAAAGCCATGCAATGCGTGTGTTGTCGGAGTATGCCTTTTACTTCCGTGATGCAACGATAATTTGAAACTGTATACGATACTTTTTTATTAACTGTACATATGGTTGCCATCAACCGCATCGATCTTTAGGGCGCAGATATCCCTGAGTAGCTGATTTTAAAATGAGAATCACGTCTAAACGGCTAGTCGTAATTTTTTGGTAAAAATATATGTTATATTAGACAACTTTCTTAATAATATGATCTAAGAAAATTTTGAAAGGTATTCATATAACATGATGTAATTCTTTTGTAAAGTTTTATCTAAAACGGACAAAAACACGACAATCGCAACAAAACCGCAAAATTTTGGGTCGCGCGGAACTGAAACGATTGCGCGTTTTGTTCCCTCAAGGTCGTTGAAGTTAGTCGTCATCTTAAATGGTAGTTAATTTTTTGTCACATAATACAGACACGTAAGAAGAAAGCGAATTAATCTTGTTATGTTAGTTATTGCTTAAAATGTAAAGTTTAAGAAGACGACAGAAGCCAATGACCTTGAGGGAACAAACCACGTACTAGTTTCACACCCGCAACCCAAAATTCAGTAGTTTTTGGTACTTTCCTTATTATTCTATGACTTTAATAAAAGAAGCCTCAGATCAAAACGTAGATAATTAAATTGTCTTTGAAATGATGACGATTTCATTAAAATACGCGCGGCGTACAAATAAATTACACTATGTTATACGAAACATTTTCAAAATGTTCTTAGATCAAATTATTAAGAAAATGGTTTAATGTAACATATATTTTTCCAAAAAAAAATACGACTAGCCGTTTAGACGTGATTCTCATTTTAACATCACCTTCTGAGGGTTATCGGCGCCTTATTCAAATCCAGTTTGTCGCGACAATCGCTGTCGATTAAAATTTATGTAATCAAAAAATCAACAGGAAACCTTGGAATTAAATTCATTCAAATTCAAATATTATATACGCAACACAATAATGATAAGTAATTCAATGAATGAACCATTATTTAAACAATCACTCCTTCATAGGTATTCAACCAAATAGCCAATCATAAAAAAGTATTTAATTCCGCTCCATTTCAACCGACAATCAACAAAATTATTTATAAATTCCAAATTCAAATACAACTAAACTGATTTGAATACAGAATAACATTGGACGTTAACATTCCAGCCAGTTCTTTTTAACCGACTTCTTTGTTATTACCTTTTTGGCTAAGTTGGCAGCCATGAAACCTCCCATGTTGCCAAGTCCGAGGAAAGCCACATTTTTGTCAGCAGCTGAGCTGTATTTCCTAGTCACTGTGAGAAAACACTGTGTGCCTCGCGACGCCATCTTTGATTTCTTTATTTAGCCGTACGACTGTTTACCGGCGCACGCGCAACGCTACTAACCGGCTCTGGCCACGTTGCTGCTTGGGTGATATGCTATTATCAGATATGTTATCGACACATGATGATAGTGCGGTCGTTAGTGGAATGACCAGCGTAATAGATGAAGGCGTGGTGAAAATCTTATTGTACAAGTAATTAAAAATCGTGTCCATTATTTTTATAAAGATTATTTAGAGCATAAAAGGTATAATACTCACAGCCAATATTTGTGTCTCTGAAGTTGGCTGCAAGATCCTGCGCAGTAGCTACTTCTGTGTCAATGTTGTAGGTGAAGATAGCAAACTATAATTGCCTCTTTCACTCGCTTACGTTTGTCGCATCGTCCTATCTAGCTTATTCTATGCTGTATACTCAATGACAAACTGTTTCTTGCGCAATGGTTTGCAGACCCAACTTCAGAGACACAAAGTTCCGCTGTGACCACTATAATATGTCTTTTATGCTGTGAAATTATTTAGTAAAAACGGTATAATAAATTGATTGACAGTGCATTGAAGTGTCTACAATTAATACTGATCCTCAACATTTGGATAAAACAGGGAACTTCTTTACTGTCAAGTGTCAATTAGCAGACACAATAGATATTATCATTGTTTTAATCCGATTCGGCAATACAGTTTTGTACCTAATTTGGCAACACAATGCAATTAATAATAATATAATATATATATCACTACTTTATTCAACCAAAAGAGGTAGGTAGTTGTAAACGTAGGTCTAGATACTGAACGTAGACCAACAGCTATTTTCAAACTAGCTTCTACCAGCGGCTTCTCCCGGATTAAAGCCACAAATTATTACACGTAAACGTATTCCCGGGTTAAATTATCTACCATATGTCTTTCTTCTAGGCCCAATCTAATTATATTCCAAAATTCATCAAAATTGTTTCAGCGGTTAAGGCGTGAAAACAATAAAGATCCAACTATACCGTCGCAGATCTGCTGGAAGAAATTTCTATTAAAGCAGTACCTAAGTGGTCTTCTATCTGTATTCTTTCTTTTCTCTGTCAATAGTTTTGTGTGTGCATAAATTAATAAATAAAAGATGATGCACTCGAAAACCTTCTGTAGCAACTATCCTCGTTTATAGCCGTGCTTATCTCATTATCATAATAAATACCACACACTGGTGTCGATATGTCAAACTTCATGTTTTGATCAACACATTACCACGAACGAGTTTTCTATTCATAGATAAGTTTTGCTGTCTAAAGAGGCCATTTTTAAATGTTATTTAGTTTGCCAAATGGTCATGATTATCTTCCTGCCCTTGTCCCATGTTACTTGGGGTCAATGCAACATGTTTTCTTCTTCCACAACGTCCTGTCCCCGTCACGCTATCACTGAATCCCTTTTCTTTCATATCACTCTACACAAAGTCCATCCATCTTTTCCTTGGCCTTCCTCTCCCTCTTCATCCATCCAAATTGATATACCAAATGGTAAAAAAATAATATAATCTAGTCGTACCTACCTACCTTAAAAACTACCAATACATTTTTATTAGTCTTTACATGAAGTCCTACAAAAAGGTGACCTCCCATATATTTGCATGCGCAAATAAAAAGTTTTACAACATCAAACATTGTTTGCCTTACAATTATATAAGGCACCTAATTTTATAAAGACTATTAATTTAAACAAGAATAATGATTTTAGTCTCGGTAATAATACTTAGTAAACATTAAAGTATACATAAATAAATAATCATTACAGGGCACCTAATTAACGTTATTTAATAATCTCGAATATAATCACGTATAGTCTAATTCACCGCAGTGTTATCGTTACTAAAGATAATAATATACAAAGATTTGCCAAGCCAAGGTCATTACCAGTCGCTAATAATTTTCAGAAACCAGTTATTTAGGCAAAATTAAATTGATGCTTATCTTTCGAAGACTTGCTTTCTTTATAATTACTAACTAAATCGGGGTGTATCTTGTGTAAATTCTGTATCAATTCTGAGTACCTATTTGTATACAGGATCATATTAAATCAATTAGCAAAATGCCGTAGGGATGTATCGTCATTATATAGGTATACAAAATCCATTCAATCAACACTGTTGCCTAGGTTAATTTAACACTGAACATGAATAAAAATATGAAAATGGTTGGTTATAAGTTCTCAAGCGAGCAAAATTACATAGTCAAGACTGTTATATGATTTGTTACCGACCTCCGACTTTGGATATACCAGCTTGACTTAATTCTACAATACGTATAGTTCATCTTTTATTTTGAATGTTAATCTTCTAATATATTCATAATAAGTATTCTGAATGATTAAAACCTCTTAGGACAACATCCGCTTGTCATCTTTCGGTGTAACAAATAAATAGTAAAGTTAATTATTACGCAAGATTCCATGATAAATATTACAGGCAATAATTGTTATTTAATATTAGTTATTTTATTAAGTAATTCAATTTGATTATTACATTAATATAAGTTTATTGGAATAATATATAAAGCGGATGTGTTAGGCAGTTGCAATTGTTGGCGGCGACCGCCATTGTTGATACTACGAATTGTAAGGCGAACGCTTGTCAGATTGTTATTTTGAAAATAGCTGAGAATAAACACTTTGTAAATTATACGAGTGCCGTTTCTGTTCTGTGACCAGCCTATCCTGACCACTGGTTCACATTCAGAAGTGGGATGATAAAATCTGGCCCATTTATTGGTGGCGTTCGCGCCAAACAAAAGAAGAAAATTTGATTTTTTTTTCTTCTTCATCTGATCTCGATGAAACAAATAGAAGATACCATCAACGTAAAAGGCACCGTGTTACCCAAACTGATGCTGAAGTCATTCGAAGTTCCAGGCGATCTAGCTGTATGAAAAATCAAGCAACGTCGTAGTATCTACATTATTACCTCAATGTCAACGTCAATGGTTGGGCTCACATCGACAAATCAGGCGACGTCTATGATTGGAACATCAACGGTCTCCAGTTCATCATGCAAATTCGTCTTCGTGGATCCGTTCGAGATTGCAAGTGGAAGCTAGCAACCTGAAGCAAGTAAAAGCAAGCAACCCCAGGCGGCCATCTTCAACAAAGAAGAGAAGGGGAAATATTTCTCCTGATTCAAAGGAAAACGAACTGCTGCCGAAGAAATGCTACAACTCCAGACCTCAAGGGCACGAGGCAAAAGCAAACTGCAGACTTCCATGCTGCGAGGTTCGTCATCGTCCAGGTCACAATACTGCAGGATGCTGGCAGCCAGCTCTTCACAGTAGCAACCACAAAAGGTTAGTTACGTACTATTGATTTGTTCATGAAACTACCATACTGCACCAAACAAGACATTATTAACTGGTATGTAGGATTTTATGGGGCCTTTTTGTACAGACAAATAAAGTAGCAACAATACAAAAAAAAAAGAAAGGAAAATAACAACAATAACAATTGAGGAACCAATGTTTAATCATAAATTTTAATTACGGCGGATACATACACAATTATTTTTCAAACTTATTGAAATCTAGGCTTGCCCTTAAGATATTAATTAAATCCTAAATTATTACAATACAATAAATACTTAATTGTATCATCAAATTCCAGACAATGAGACAACCTAATTATGGACCGAACTATCTCATAACTTGGAAAAATGCACATATTATCTTATTACAATCTAGGCTTGCTTATAAGGAATTTAATTAAGTTCTTAACTATTAAATATCGGCCAAGAGATAGACACAATGGTGGGATATTTCACATCTAAGCTTGGATGGAATTGTAGTCTTATCGCTGATCACCCAGAATACCTCAGGACTTTATATGGACTGCACTAACTTAAAACCAGATTTATTTTCCTCTATTAATTACATTCTTCTGGCACTAAACACTGACACAAATGAAAAAGATCTTCCACATGTTTGGCTGATTGAGAAGCCCGTACGCCTTGAGGTTCAAAAGTTTATGAGCTTTTGCATTCAGTTACTGTATTAGGTATAGTAGTTTAAATTCAAATCCCAATGGAATACACCATTGTTTTCTTTTCTCGTTGTTTTCAATGAGCTGATACTTTGCGTTGCATTGTAATTCATGGTTTCCTTCTTTACGAATGAGCCTTCAAGTTATTTATAAGTAGGTACATTATCTTGGACCTAAAACAAAGAAATTGGCATTTTAAAAACATTATCACATTGTATATTGGATTGAATAACATTTTCAAAAAGATAAAGCTTGTAAGCTTGTGCTTGCTTGCTTGCTGTAGCTTGTTGATACTTACGTAGGACAGTAATTTTGTCTTTTCGTGAATTTTAATAGATTCATTGATTATCAAAACAGAACAACAAAAATAATAGGTTATGACAACAAATATGAAAATGACATTGTTTGGACATTGACATCGCTGTCGCGTTCCAGGGCCAAGTTACGAACTGATAATTTAATATGTCAAGCATTTTATTTTATTTTTATAAGCTAGTGAAAGGGACAGCATTATGCGTGGTAAATGTCCGTGGAACAGAAACAAAAACCGTATAACTCTGTATAACGCTTAAGATTACAGTAATTTAGCTGTTTTTGAGAATGAACGGAATGCATGCTACTAGGGTAGACAGAAGTAATAAATTTAAGCCATTTATTAATTACTGTGGCAAGTGAGTAATTTTTCCTGTTTTTTTTAATGATCTTCTATCAAGAAACCCAAAAAGAACAGTTGACAACTGCCGGCTTGGTATTTTGTGAGCAATTGACAGCGCTTTCGCCTTCGTGATGTTACATGAGTTTCTGAAACCGGGCATAAGATATTGCCATACCGGTCCGTATGAGCAAAAATCAGAAATCCGTAAAAGAGAAACCGGATATTAAAAGCAAAAATTACATACATAGGTATGTCTGTATTTTCTTTTTAATCATTTCATTGTCAACATAAAAATCAAAACAAGGTATAATTGCGCAACTAAGAAAATAATTACATTCATTCACTACTGCAATCAACGTCAACCGTTATAACATGCTATCTTTGTCAGTCTCTTAAATGAAATCATGAAACATGAAACGGTAATTTTTATCCGTACGTAATTCTCCAAATTCCGTAAGTGTACGGACAAATCCGTACATAGCAGACACAATAGAAATTACCATTGTCTTTTGCCGATTCGGCGATCTGGACGGTCAACTAGATCTTGTCATTCGAGCTTACAGATCAAATAATAAAGCTCAACTGACAAGCTAAGGGGTAGTTTCGTTGTTACGTGTGCGCGTGTAATTGTGTATTTATACGGTAAGGCATAGTTTGAACCGGCTACACCTTGTTGTTTGCAACGTTCCATCTTGACTTTTTATTTGATCTGAGCTTGGGACGGAACCGACCGCGTTCGATGTACGTTTAGTAAAATAGACCGACGAAAAACTAGTTACGGCGGAACCGATTCTGTCTATGAGATGAGGCATCTTTAAGCTAGTATTATATTCTGTGACCATTACAGAGTTCTTCTGCTTTTGTACATGTTGATATTGATGATAATTTAAACCACATTTTTATTGTGAATTTTGCGTAATTCGAGTTAGGAAGTACGTCTTATGTCATTAAAGAAGGACTTGTAAAATTGACAGATTACTTTTCAAAAGTAATTAAGATCGGCGATGATTCTATTGAGTGGCAGCGGAATAGACTGCAGTTATCAGATTTAGATGTAGGCGATATAGAATTTATGAATGCAATCGATTGCTACAGTTATTAAATAAATTCAGACACTTGTTTGCAGAAAATAATAAAATACGAGGATGGATGTACGGACGTGTTGGAGAATGTAGATGCATACACATATTCCGACAACAACCAAGCAACCTGTTTACTGCAAACTTAATCGACTTCCTACCTAGCTTGATGACATTATGCTTCCAAACATTACAGTAGACTCAGATTTTTGAGCAACGTCCTACAACTTTTCTCAGAAGCTAATTTAAAACAGAATTAAAATATAACTCAGTTTTTATTGATTTGTCGTCGTGTTTTAGGAAATTTATCCGTAGATTTGCAGAAATGGTTAGGACCCCTTAAAACAGTAAAAAAAAAAAGGATGGACATGGGGTTCTAAACAGGAAACTGCTTCCATACTCTCAAAGAACGTCTTATTAAAAGGCCGCCAAATTTACGACAGAAATGCACGTACCGAGTTGCAAACTGATACTAGTAAAGCTAAGACATGCGGGATACTCCTGAAATACCAAACTGATGGTGACTTAAAACCGATTGCGTATTTTAGTAGGGTTACTAGTAAATAAAGAAGAACAATTTTATAATAGCTATAAACTGGAGACATAGGGTCGTAGACTCTCTGAAACAGTTCAGAATACATCTCGTAGGAATGCCAGATACTGTACAAATTGTGCCGCGTTTTGAATCGTATTAAAGTACTCGCATAAATTAGTAGAATAATTAAAATTACAGCTGTGTAAAATTGATCAGTAATTTAAGCTGCATGAGTTAACAGTAATTAAAGCTGTGTGAGTTATCAGAAATGAAAGCTGTGCCACTTAATAATAATTAAAGTTTTGTGAGCTAGGAGTAATTAAAGCTGTGACTTAACATTAATTAAATCTGGGTGAGTTAGGAGAAATTAAAGCTGGGTGACTTAACAATAATTAGAGCTGTGTGAGCCAGGATAAATTAAATCTGTGTGAGTTGGGAGCTATTAAAGCTGTGTGAGTTAGGATAAATTAAAGCTGTGTGAGTTAGGAGAAATTAAAGCTGTGTGAGTTTTGAGAAATTAAAGCTGTGTGAGTTAGGATAAATTAAAGCTGTGTGAGTAAACAATAATTAAAGCTGTGTGAGTAAACAATAATTAAAGCTGTGTGAGTTAGGAGAAAATAAAAGCTGTGTGAGTTAGGGTAAATGAAAGCTGTGTGAGTAAACAATAATTAAAGCTGTGTGAGTTAGGAGAAAATAAAAGCTGTGTGAGTTAGGTAAAATCAAAGCTGTGTGACTCGACAGTAATTAAATCTGTGTGACTTAACAGTAATTAAAGCTGTGTGACTTACCAGTAATTAAATCTGTGTGACTTAACAGTCATTAAAGCTGTGTGACTTAACAGACATTAAAGCTGTGTGACTTAACAGTCATTAAAGCTGCTTGAGTTAACAGTCATTAAAGCTGTGTGACATAACAGACATTAAAGCTGTGTGAATTAACAGTCATTAAAGCTGCTTGACTTAACAGTCGTTAAAGCTGTGTGACTTACCAGTAATTAAATCTGTGTGACTTAACAGTCATTAAAGCTGTGTGACTTAACAGTCATTAAAGCTGCTTGACTTAACATTCATTAAAGCTGTGTGACTTAACAGACATTAAAGCTGTGTGACTTAACAGTCATTAAAGCTGCTTGACTTAACAGTCATTAAAGCTGTGTGACTTAACAGACATTAAAGCTGTGTGACTTACCAGTAATTAAATCTGTGTGACTTAACAGTAATTAAAGCTGTGTGACTTAACAGACATTAAAGCTGTGTGACTTAACAGTCATTAAAGCTGCTTGACTTAACAGTCATTAAAGCTGTGTGACTTACCAGTAATTAAATCTGTGTGACTTAACAGTCATTAAAGCTGTGTGTTTAGGACTAATGAATTATGCGCGGAAAAGTAAACTATATTCATACAATACGAGACTGTGATATGAAAAAAGCCACTATATCACAGTAGCAATTTATTAAACAACACGATTTATAAAATAATATAATGTTTCACTTCTACTACAACTTTTTTTTTTTTGACGTTCTCCTGTGCCGCTTAGTGACCTAATAGAAATAAACAATTTTGACTTAGACCATATTTGTTAATTACGTGAACAAATGTACTGCCCATACTGTTTTCTATTCCAGACGCCAAATACCAGCGACAGACCAGGCGCAAATGGAGGTGCTGATCGCCGTGGGTCACGGCAAGCGCAGGATGGCCGAGTGTTACCGACCTCCGACTTTGGATATACCAGCTTGACTTAATTCTACAATTCGTATAGTTCATCTTTTATTTTGAATGTTAATCTTCTAATATATTCATAATAAGTATTCTGAATGATTAAAACCTCTTAGGACAACATCCGCTTGTCATCTTTCGGTGTAACAAATAAATAGTAAAGTTAATTATTACGCAAGATTCCATGATAAATATTACAGGCAATAATTGTTATTTAATATTAGTTATTTTATTAAGTAATTCAATTTGATTATTAAATTAATATAAGTTTATTGGAATAATATATAAAGCGGATGTGTTAGGCAGTTGCAATTGTTGGCGGCGACCGCCATTGTTGATACTACGAATTGTAAGGCGAACGCTTGTCAGATTGTTATTTTGAAAATAGCTGAGAATAAACACTTTGTAAATTATACGAATGCCGTTTCTGTTCTGTGACCAGCCTATCCTGACCACTGGTTCACAGATTCTATAATTTCTCAATCCTAAATATCAATCTAAAATCTAATGAATTCGGCCATATTAACCGGCAACGCCATCTGTGCTTACCCATATTCAACATTATATGAAGCGCCTAATCGTTTCTATTAGCAACCAATCTGCCTGCATAACCTTTTCCCAACTAAACACATGGAGGTCGGCCGACTTCAGCTGGAGACCAGTATATTTAATCACCGTAGGAAAAAGAGGGGTTTTATAAGTTTGACGTGTGTACCTGTGTATTTGTGTATCTGTCCGTGGCATCATAGCTCCTAAACGGATGAAACGATTTTGATTTAGTTTTTTTTTTTAAAGGTGACTTAATCGAGAGTTTTTTCAGTTATGTTTAATGACAATCAGTTTAGCCGTTCAAAAGTTATGGTCGTTTTACTGTTTGAATAGGACTGTTTTCGCAAAAATCGTGTCATAATTACGTGTTTAATAGATTGATCGAAGGGTGTCTACTACTAGATAAATTATGTACTTAGTATAAAGTAAAAATGAGTCGGAGGTTTTTTGATTTTAAAAGTATAATGGCGAAATCTTAGCTCTCTTAAATTTGAGCGTCTGAATGTGAGTTATATTCGAAAAAAATTCTATTAATTGACTAAGTTTTTTCAAAGTATAACATTAACTGGTTTACCAAGGATATAGTTTTAAATGAAAGTTAATTGATTTTTTCGAAAACTCGCATTAGCTTAGTTTTGTCATTTTACCCTTATACTGCCAAGTGGCAATTAGTGACTGTAGTAAGTATATCATTATTTTATTTGTTATTATAATAAAATGGAGTAGGTAAATAAAAGACAATACAGTTTATGTCTAGGTGAAGGTGTCCTTGCAGTAGAAATAAATGAATTACTTACTTTCAACTAATAATAGGCAAAACGACTAGTATCCAAGTCTAAAAAAAGATATAGCTTAAAATAAATGTACTATTGCCAAAGAATATATTTTACATGTCATACTGAAATAACTAGGAAAGGGAAATACTAATGCAATATTGTTTTTTTCCACGAAATTGAATAATATTACCTATTAAACACATTATTAAAAGTTACCCAGACATAACTTACAAAAGTTCATGACTGAATATGTATTATTTATTTATTAAAACTTTATGCATAAGTACAAAGTCGGACTTAATGCCTTAGGCATTTTCTACCAGTCGACCTTAGGGTGGTGCAGAGATAAAACAAGGCAGGTGCAACTAAATGATAGGATGAATAGGGAAAAGAGTATAAAATTATAAACGAAAAAAAAAGGAAGAATAAATAATAATTATTCTCGGCGTTTTGAACAAAAATTCTTGCACATACTATTCAGAACATGACCCTGAATTAAACTAGTTTTTTTTTCATTTAGTGTCGTAGGAATTTAATCTCAGCTAAAACAATGTAAGGGCTTCTGCCATTATCCTTTTAATTGACTATGAAGCGACTGCCTATCTGACCTCCACAGCCCAGTAACTAGATACCGCTTGGCAAGACTGGGGTCAATAGTCAGATTTCAGTCCTCTGACTGCCCGTAACGACTGCCAGTTAAAGTGGTTTCTATTAGCATTCTATTTTATTTATTTCTATAACCAGCGTCTTGCAATGCTTCGCCTGCAGGCGCAAATATTGTAAAAAACTAGAAATGGATTACATTACACTTTATTTTTAATAACATCAACTGAAAAATTACTGCGTTACTGCAAATAATGTTTTATTTATCCGCATGTAAAATTCGTTTGTATTTCTGAACACAATGTTACAGTAACATTTTATAAAGCTTATAAATAAAACAAAAAACAGGCCACTTTTATAAAGTAAAACCCGAAAAACGAATAAAATGTCAAACACACGACACTCCATAAAATATAAAGCAGCTCACACAGAACTATCAAAAACTTTTTTCATTTAAATACAGAATATGAAAATTTTATGACACGAACATGACGTAATACCGATATACGTCACCGCAGAACAATTTCATTTGCATCCAGACATTTTTATTTACAATTCATTTGTTTTATAACTACTGTTTCGCCAAATTGCTAGGTTGAACTATGCTGTGCCAAGTTATTCATATTTCAACCACTGATTTAAGCACTAGTTTGTTCTAGTTTAATTTAAATTTGGCTTCGGCAGTTTGTATTTTTACGCCTTTCTTGGGAACTTCTCTTTGTGCAAGAGAATGCGGTATTTGAGGGCAATAAAATCTTTCCGGCTAGGTATAGTTATCTATAAAAAAAATATCATCTGGTGACTTATTAGAGTAGGAAAACAAAAAGGTTTATTAACCATTGTATATGTTGCATGAAGATGAGTTCTTAACATATGGTAAAACCAGTATTGTTGCCCCAGGGGTATAGTTCCCCCAATTGTAATTAGTCTAGTTTTACGAATGAATCGCATACTATCTAGCTAATCTAATTAATACCTTTAAACGAGCAATTCTTGTATATATGTATATAATCTGAATCTCGGAAACGGCTCCAACGATTTTCATGATATTTAGTATGCAGCGGGTTTCGGGGGAGATAAATTGTTCTAGCTAGGTTTCAATTTTAAAAACGGTTTTTTCTCTTTTTTCACTCGATCAGAACTCGGTCGTCCAGGTACTTTTATTATTTAATCGAAAGATTCTCGAACTGCCACTAAGTTGACCATATCTCAGGTCTCTGTGCGATTGCGTGGGAAGGGAAAATGCGATCATTTTTTTTGCGGGATTGATGTCCTGTTTCTCTTTGGGGCATCTATCCTAAACGTAATTATACGGATTAGGCAACTATCCCCTATGTGAGACACATGTCACAAAATATAGAGGTCCGCAAAAATCTCTAATACTGCCACTTACGCCAGCAACATCTTACTTTATCCCTATTCACGTTGGACTAGTTTTGGTACAGACGTTCTTTTCATCTCTATCAAGCCACGTTTAAAGCACCTTTTACAAACACCAATAGCAAAGTTTCGCTTATGCTGCCTTCCCTATTAACCATTATACCATAATGCATAAACCGCCAATATCGGCATCACCGAATAGCCAAGGAAATCAATTTCAGTTAGTAACAGTGGAAGCGGCGTCGGAGGCGTGAACACTACAATTAAGTTTCGGCTTTGTGATCGGCGTAGTTCGCAACTCGTCAATAGTTCCCTAATATTAAACACAGCACTTTAGTACACGCTGTGCTTATCGTAGAGCTGTTTGTGAAGGAGCTAGTAAAGTTAAGGAGATTGTTTGACGAAGTTAAACACTATGTTTACCTGCCTATTTATGCTGACAAAAAGCGAGTTTTGCTTCGGTTTGCAAGGTATGAGCACCGGACAGCTGCCGCGGGTTCGCGGTGAGTGCTAACGCGTGCCCGTGTTCCCGCCATAAGCGGCACAGGAGGACACCGAGGAGTTTTAGATGGGTAGAGTCCCACATAACTGCGATATCTCGTCGTGGTAGTGCAAAATAAAAAAAATTATTGGTTATGAGCACCGGAATGGCAACGCATCTAAGTTGACTAGTATTGCAGATCCATGACAGTCGTTCTTGTTTCCTACTCTAAAGCCGGGTGCTGACCAATAGCTTATATTTTTATGCAAAATATAACTTACATTAGCTCTAAAACATATTAAACTTCAAGGGGGTAGGTAGAAACTACAGAACGCCGCGCCAGCTAAAGTAACTTTTCATAATTGTTTATATGAAACAAACTATGATAAATTACTTCAGCTATGCAAGGCAAATAAATTACTGTAGTTTGACTTTCGATTAGTAATCATCTAATCGACGGTCAATCTGCACTTCAAATCCAAACATAATATGTCTGTGAACATCATTAATTTAAAAATGACAGACAAAATTATGGTTTATATATTTTTTATAGCGCTGAACGCTTTAAGTGATTTGTAGCATAAACCAGCCGACATAAAGCTCTGTATAAGGAGCGAATAGAATAGGAAAAACATAAATTTAGAAATTACATGATCTCGGCAAATTCGAGCGTCATAGCAAGATATGATTGGCTTGTTATTCTACAATCACTACTATTTTTAACCCCCGACGGAAAAAGAGGGATGTCATAAGTTTGACGTGTGTACCTGTTAGTTTTTATTATTGTGTATATGTATATTTGTGCATCTGTCTATGGCATCGAAATTCAGAATGACACTGCGAAAATACCCCGATTCCAACAGTAAATCACCTATAACTTTTGAAAAGCTGAACCGATTTTCATTAAACATAGCTGTAAACATTCTATGAGGAGCTCGTGGCTAAATAAATAACAGCCGCACGGGTCGATCTTCAAGGTTAAGCAACGCTTGAGGAGGTCGGTCCGTGGATGGCCGTTGGTCCCGGCTGTCATTTGAAGATCTTTGACAGTCGTTACGGGTAGTCAGAAGCTTGAGATCTGACACCACTCTTGCCAAGGGGTACCGTGTTACTCATTTACTGGGTTGTGGAGGACAGATAGGCAATCGCTCCATGTAAAACGCTGGTACTCAGCTGAATCCGGTAAGACTGGAAGCCGACCCCAACATAATTGGGAAAAGGCTAGGCAGATAGATAGCTATAAACATTCTCGTTAAAGTCACCTACCTATCAATAAAAAAAACTAAAACATTTCATCCGTTTAGGAGCTATGATGCCACAGACAGATACACAAATATATATATACTGACAGAGTAGTATTAGGCGAAAGTATGCTCCGTCGAACAAGTGCATATCGAAGAAGGGTTCTGTCGAAGTAGTGTTTTTCGAAGGTGTGTCTTGTCGAAGTATGATCTGTCGGACTAATGCTAGTCGAATATATGTTCTGTCGGAGCAATGAGTAGTCGAACTATTGTTGTTCGAAATTGGGACCGTGTCGAAATAATTAACTGTCGAAATTTAGAATGACACTCATTTTCGCAAGATATTGTGTCATAATTACGTGTTCCATAGATTGTTGATCGAAGCGTGTCTACAACTAGATAAATTATGTAGTTTAAAAAGTTATGTAGTTTTAAATTGTTGTTGTGTTTTGGGGGTTTAGGAAATTTTTACTTGTTTACACTACTATGTTTTTTGCAAATGTGGTATCGACGTCCCACTTTTTACATTTCGTTTGTAACTTGTATTGTATCCTCTACTAATTTTGAGCTCTATGAGAATTGCTTCCATTTGAAATGTCTATTTTGACCGGACTATATCTTTTATTGTTGGACTTTCACCATTCACAACAAAATTCACACCTGCAAAATCATGAAAGATTATAATTCCCCATAATAATGCGCTAAACACAGGCTCAAAGTACTTCCGCCTAATTTATCGAGGCAGACAATAGACTGATATTGCGTAAACGGGTGGCGCACTTTGTAGGGCGGGCGGGATCTATATATATATTATTTGGCGGGATAATAAAACTGTGCCGCGGTAATCATTCATATTAATCTAGATATACATGGTGGTATATGATAAATTTGTGTTTTTGCTTTATTGTAGGTGCGTAAGTTATGATTTTGACCTGGTTTTTGAGTTAATTTTACCGACTTTAATTTAGTTTCATTTTCTGTAGGAACAGAAGGGTTATCGTGTTACCCAGTGTGGTTCGGTATTCTGGTGTACAGATCCACATCTTTTAGTCTATTTACGTTTTATCACACTATACAAACTACACCTTTTTTATCTTTTGATATTGTATCAACTCATGTGTCTCACTTTTATGTATTCTTTGATATTGTTAGCACCTGAAAAGCATACTTTTAGTTATCTCCGATTGTTTTAATACCCACAGCTTAATTTATATTACAAATTTGTTAAATCTTTAAATATTTTATACTCTAACATTTTTATCTGATTTGACATATGTCTATCAAATTTTATTTTCTTATGCCATAAACATAACACACAACTAGTCCATAGAACTTATTTAAGCTGGTTGTACATTATAATAAGGGCAGCGGCAGACTGCCCTCTCTGTACACCGTTTTTATTCGTTCTGGTCTTGATTTCTTAATTGAGATTTGAACTTGAAATTCAGAAAATATGACACAGAACGAGGAAAAACGGGCGTCAGCTTTTTAGTTTGGTTCTGGCAGTGAACGCCGAAAGACGATTTTATTTACCTAGAATGACTAATTGTTTGGTCTTATCTGTCAAACAAGTCTGTATTTATAACCAGTTTGTGTATGAGTATTTAATCACTGAAGTATTTTAATTTAAATAAATTGTATGTGTTTCCCTAAAGAGAGCATTATTTACTGAAACTTTACCCTCAATGGACATCTCATTGCATCAAAGGGCTCACTGTTTGGCGTATTGAGCTATAGCCCGGCCTCCACACCCCTTGCTGCCTACTTACTTACCCGATTGCCTGTTCTATCCGTCCTGCTGCCTACTCCACTCCCTACCTGCCCGATTACCTACTTATCTAGCTACCACCCGTCTGCTTGCCCGCCGTGGTGCTTGCTCACCTGTCTCTCATGAGTATACCACAACGAAGAGTTACGAATAGTTCCTGCCCGTCCAGCTGCCTGCCTAGGTGACGAACTTAAAACAACGCACGTCATGTGAAGCCAGCCCCTTAGTTTTTATGCTGAAATATCCTTTTTCTTAGTTTTAATTTATAATCACACTTATTTTATTAACATAACGTTACACTAGTTACTTGGTGATCATGATCTAATTTTGCCTACCCCGTTTCATCATCGGACTACCAGACGTATGGCAATCCCCCCCGGTGGGTTCCCGCATTGTCGAGGCGGGGTGGCTCAGTAACCGTGGCTTGGTCACTCACAGAGAAGCGAAGAGGAACCCGAGGAAGGGCCGCTCGTCAGGGCTTTTGCCGATTAAGCCGACGACGTAGCGGCCAACTTGCAGTAGGTTGCGGTGCCGCTTCGGGTGCATGTTGAAGGCCTCCACGCGGCGCACCCTGGGCAACGTCGGCTCCAACTGCCCACCCGCGTTGGGTGGACAGTTGGGGCCGGCGGCTAATTTAAACATACGAGGTAAGGTCACGGTTCCAAACACAGATCATCGTCCATGATGGTCTGTGAAGGGAGCCGGGCTAGAGGCGGGACGGCTAATCCGTCGCTGCGGTGGCCATCTAACGCCTATTCCCCCCTCTGCTGACAGAGGGTAGGTCGAGTGGGCGGGGAGTAGAGATGGAACCCAATCCCAAGATCTCGCGTGCCGAGTGGATGAATGGCCGGAGGGTTCGTATCCGGTCCCTAGCGCTGGGAAAGGGACCGCAGTCCTTAAAAAGGAAAAATAACATGGAAGAAAGACTAAAGGCAAAAAATCCTCAGGCGGGTACCCTTGTGCAACGCGAGGGTCACGAACCCCTATTTGTCTACTGAGTTTTCCTATAGTGGCCTCCTTCACCAACCTTACGTTATGGAAAGCGGCACACTATACCAGGCAACCCCTTACGAGGTGTCTGGGACCATCTTCGGTAGGTCACGCCTCCGAGAGCACTCGCCCCTGGTACTCAAGAGAAAATGTGAGTTGCACCGTGATTACTCACTACCATTTGTCCAGAATGGTACCGGAGCAATAAAGCCGCTCACCACACGCACCCCAGCACGCCAGCACTAGTGCAAGCACCAGCACCAGCGCAGTTGGTGCTAGCGGATTCAATCCCCGTTAAGGACGCCAGAGAAGCTGGCTCCCATTTCTCCAGAATGGTCCCGGAGCTGTAAGCACGCTCACCTCTCGAATACAAATCATCGCATCTACCCAATGCCTACAGCTGGGTTGCCGGAAAACTAATCCAACGGGTAGTCCTCTTCTTTCTATCCAGGAAAGTGCCGGAGATGCAGCTCGCTCACAGGAGCTCACTTGCTTGAGGGTTACTCACGAACCCCGCGTCTGACCACCAGGTGGCCCTTTGCCTTGGGCCGGTAACTTCAGACACTTGTTGCGCGCGAGGAATGACGCTCGGCCCACACATAGCCGAGCAGACAACATGCCACTCCTCTGCAACGCGAGGGTCAGTCCCGCCCCTCTAGGGATCTCCTAGAGGGCAGCCCCATCGTATCTGAGGGGGGCACCAATAGTCTCACGGGCCGGCAGACCACCGCCGACCTAAGCCAAATGAGCCACGAGCGAGAAAAGGAGCTCCAGGTGAACCCGGAGCGACTGCGTGAAGTGGACGCGCCGCTTGCCGTCGTCGACGGCAACAAGAGCCGAGGAGGCTCAGGTCCTACACACAATTTGTCTGACCAGGACTCGCACGGGTGCACCTCCAAAGTTTGGAGGAAGCGTCCGCGCAGCGGGGACTCGGGGTCGATGGGTCTCTCCTCGAGTGAGGAGAACCAGTCGGCCCCAAAAGTGTCAACGGGACGGAGAGGGCGGGGTCGCGCGGCGGCGGGTTTTGCCACCGCTCGGGTGACGGAACGCGACGTGCGGGGTCGCTTCTTGCCCCGGCTCGACACGCCTGCCTCTACAGAGTGCGTGCAGAGCGACCCTGGGCACATGAGTGCGGACCAGAGCGGTGGCTCCACCACGTCCCTGCTAGGGCAAAACAAGGCGGAAGCAAACGCCGCAAAGCGGGCGCAGCGACGGGCTGTCGCGGCTGACGAGGTCAGCGAGTTGAACCGACAGGCCCGAGAGCGGCGCTCGGCTCAGACGGCTGCTGGTGGCGACATGTCGGCGGTAGCGCTCAGCCGCCAAGTGACGGACGGGCTGGAGGTCGTCCTGAAGGTTGCCACCAAATCTGGCAACCTGAAGGGTACATTTACTCATGCCCTGAAGCAGGCGGTGAGCGATATACAGAAGGCGGTTGAGGTCCTCATAAGCCGCACTACCACGGACGAGACGGCGAAGCTGTGGGAGGAAAACGGCCGTCTCCGATCCGAGTTAGAGGACCTCAAGCGGCAGTTCACCGCCCGGAAGTCAGCTTCTACCGTCACGAGCCCACCGCTGGCGCCGTCGTCGGCTCCATCTCCGTCCCCATCATCGGCCCCTGCACTTGCGGATGCGGAGATCGAAAGGATCGCGCGCATCTACATGATGCAGTGCGGGCGGATGGTGGGTGCCCGTATGGAGGCGATGGAGTCAGATTGCTTCCGGCTGAAAACCTCCGGTGAAAAAAAAGCGGTAGGCGCTCGCTGCGGACGATCGGAGACAGGAGCTGCCCGCTAAAACTGGGCAAACGGCCCAGCCGGCAGCGGCTGGGCCGAGAAGTGCCGGGAAGGGAACTAGTAAGCCCACGGAGGGCATTGCCGCGTCCACCACCCGGTCGGCGGTTGCGACCCTGGCGACCCCGCCTGGCACCCTCACGGAGGCATGGACGACGGTGGTTAAGAGGGGCCGCCGTCGAAAGAAGAAGGCGGCGGCACCGGCACACGCTGGAGCACCCGCACCGGAAACAAGGAAGGCCACGGGACCGCCTAAGGTCCGAGCCCCACGCTCCGCGGCTGTAGCGATCACGCTGTCGAAAGGGGCGTCAAGTACAAGGCGGTCTTATCAGAGGCGAAGGCCAAAGTCGCGTTCCCCGACCTTGGCACACCGTCCGGCTTCCGATTGAGGTCGGCGATTACGGGGGCGCGGCTGCTCGAGGTGTCAGGTGCCTCAAGCGCCGAAAAGGCGGATCTGTTGGCCGCCAAACTGCGGGAAGTCCTCAACCCGGAGGACGTCCGGGTGTCCAGGCCGATGAAGACCGCTGAGCTGCGTGTCGACGGCTTGGACGACTCGACGACCACAGTTGAGGTCGCGGCGGCCATCGCCCGAGCCGGCGGATGTCCGTCCGAGGACATTCGGACGGGGGAGATCCGCGCCGACGCTTCCGGGCTCGGAGGGCGGACAACGCCGTCTTCCAGCCCCCCTAAATGGGTCCAGGGGCGACGGACTACCCCAGATATCAGGACCGCGCCCCTCTTAGACGTCGCGGGGGGAGTCCAACACCTCACTCCCCCCCCAACCAGAGATCGTGGCCCGCAGAGGCGGGCCGGCAATAGCCGGGGGTTGCGGAAGTATCGTTGTTCCCGCGACCCCCGGTGCAGGTGTGAGACGGAACACCGGGGTGGTTTTTAGTCAGTACAAGTCTGACAGACCCCTTCGTCCCCCAGGGCGGAGGACATCCAATGAGGATTTGCCACCCCGAAACAAAAAAAAAAAAAAAGGTTGCGGTGCCGGCGCCCGATGACGTGTCACCCGACCGCAGATCAGTAGTGAATGAATGTAGTCAGACATCTTGTCTCACGGGTCACTCAGAACCAATAGTAATACGGCGCTGCCGTCTGCTGTTGCCATCTGTAGACGGGTTCGGCATCATGACTGCAGCGACATGACGCCATGACGTGTCGCTGCGACATAACACAGCGACACGCCGCCAGCTGCTGTTATCTGCAGTCGGCTACGAAATTGTACCATAAGATCGATTTAAAATAATGGAGGGCAGAAGGAAGTCGTTTCATATAAGATACTGGTAATCAATTGCATACAGTTAGACTGAATCTCAACCACAACATTTTTAGGAAAAGGCTAGGCATAATTTTTTGGTTTTTATTTTTTATTTCTCTAAATTTTTTGGTTTTAGAAGTTCCATTTGACAACTTTTTGTTTATGGGGTACCAAACAAAAACCTTAACGGCGGTGACCAATAAATTGCCTATTTAGGTCATTAATTCCAAACAGGCTTACACTTGGCAATATTTTATATTCCAAAAAGCAACTGTAAAAATCAGCTCAGTAATTTAGGCTCTAAGCTCTTTTTAATGAATTTCTTTGAACTAAGGAGCAAATTTCTATAGTTGGAATCCCATTCTCCTTTTATTGTTTTTACTCGACTGCAACTAAGCCAAAAGGAAAACGCCTAAATTACTGAGCAGATTTTACAGTTGCTTTTTGGAATATAAAATATCCTAATACCCTAACAGAACCGAACCATTACATAAAAGCTTTAATATAAATAAAAAGATTGTAGTAAACAATCTTTTTGGCAAACCAAAAGTGAAAAACATTTCAGCTCAAGATACCTGTTTTAAAATCCAGTTGCAAGGTTTAATCCACACGTACTAAAAATCTAACAAGGCAAGTTAAATAAATGATATATAAACTGCTGTATATAGTCAACTTCAAGAAGAAAATGCGAAGGTTGAAGAAGAAAAAAATAATGTAGTTAATAAATATTTTTTCAATTTATTTATAAAAAATATATCTACAGTATTTAATTATAAAAAGTCTACAATAACTTCTAAGTCACAGCCTATAATAACAATAATTTACAAAACCGTGAAAATATTTTCACTGATCTTCGAAAAATATGGTTGCGATACTAAGGTACAATTTCACCAATGAAAATGAAAGCTATAAGTAGGCAACCAACTTCAAAATTGAACGTTATTATTAAAAGTTTCCTGACTATTAAAAATCAGCTATTAACTAATTATAAAGTTTCCCTTTTTATTTTAAGTATCTTGATATTATAGCCTGGTTATATCATGTAAAGGGAAGGAGGGATATCTTAGCTGGACTCCTCACAATCGTTCAGTCAGGAACTCTTCTGCCTGAAGTTCCATTTTCTCGTCAAAATGTGCTCGCCAACCTCCAGCTTCGCCTGCAAATAAAAACAACAATTGTTATATATATAATTATCAATACACAAGTTATCATTTTTAATTTTAGGTACCGGGCAATATAAAATATATATTTTAATGATCACATCTTCAAATAAAATATGACATTGTAATTTTTTACGTTGATCAGTTGACACTACCATTTTTACAAGCTTTTTATTAACTTGCAATGTATGTATGTGTGTTGTATACACGTTTGGTTTGGATGACAATGCATAGCAAACTAAAAAGATTGTTTAAAAAATATTTTTTAATTCGAAGAAAATATTATCATTAAAATAATAAAAAATATAATATAAGCTTTCTAACCAATTGAGTTATTTTTTTAAGAATGTCCTAGCCAGTTGAAGCATTGATTAGAAGATTCGTAAATTCAAAATAAGAGACGAAATGTGGGCGTACTATAGATGTACCTCTACCTAAACCTTCGAATAATACAGGTTTGATGGTATGTTTAATTAAAAACCTATGGAAAATTGGTGCTCCCACCACCATCGCCACATCGACCGATTTTTGCAAATATGTGCCGCGGCACTTAAAGGTCTACTCTTCCACCTTATTGGATTCTGCGCCCATTACAGACACTCATCCTTTCAATTGAAAGGTTTGCACTGCTGAACAGGCTCAAGTGTCGCCACATGGACCGGTCTTGTACGTCACGCATCCAGCAGATTCCTGTGGCCTAAACCCGGCCATTGGTATCTTCCTTTACAGATCATCATCATTTCAGCCGTAAGACATCCACTGCTGGACATAGGGCTCCCCCAGGCGTCGCCACGTTGACCGGACCCGTGCGTCTCGCATCCAGCGCATTCCCGCAACCTTAACCAAATCATTGGTCCACCTAGTGGGAGGCCTTCCAATGCATCGTTTTCCGGTTCGCGGTCGCCATTGCAGAACTTTTCAGCCCCATCGGCCATCCGTTCTGCGAGCAATGTGCCCTGCCCACTGTCACTTAAGTTTCGCAATTGTTCGGGCTATGTCGGTAAATTTGGTTCTCCTGCGGATATCCTCCATATAAAAAACTTCTTTTGATGCGATCACGCAAGGAAACTCCGAGCATAGCCCTTTCCATTGCCCTTTGGGTGACTTTAAGCTTTCTGATAAGGCTTATTGTGAGCGACCACGTCTCGGTCAACCTTTACAAATGCTGTCAGTAAACCATTCTCATCTTTTCTGACGAATTGAATGTGGCTATCCGTGCTGTTATTGACATTCTTGTTCTTCCGAAGGTTGTCGAAGGTGAGATGCTCTGCCAACTTCTTGATCTGAACATCCGAGAAGTCTTTGTTCAGGAACTGGCAAACACTCTTTACTTCTTTAGTCAGATCCTGTAATTAAAGATTTTAGTTAATTAATCAATTATAATAAATAGCGGACGCCTCGTGGTTTCACCCGCGTATTTCCCGTTTCCGTGGGAATACAGGGATAAAAAGTTTATATAATATCACAACGGCCCCGGCGATAGTCATACATGGAGCAGGGTATTGTAGAAAAACAAGTTGAAGAATGGTTGAAAGACGGCATAATAAGGGTAAGTTTTTCTGAATACTCTAGCCCACTGGTATTGGTAAAGAAGAAGGATGGGACAACCCGTGAATGTGTTGCAGCTTAACGCAAAGATTGTGAAAGACGAGTATCCTCTTCCTATTATTGATGACTTAATTGACAGGTTATCTCAAGCGAAGGTGTTCAGTGTTCTTGATTTGAGGAATGGATTTTTCCATTTGAAAATCAGTGAAGAGTCCATACCGTATACTTCATTCGTTACCCGTCATGGTCAGTTCGAGTTCCTGTGAGCACCGTTTGGACTTTCGATCTGTCCAAAATATTTTATGCGGTTTGTTGACATAATTTTTCGTAAGATGCTAGCTCAGAAGATAATGATGATTTTCATTGATGATATTATAATGCCAGCTGTTGATGAAGAGCAAGCATTGCTACGACTGAAGCAAGTTCTGGAAATATTGAGAATTCATTGGAAGAAGGCAAAGTTGATACAGCGTGAAATAGAGTACTTGGGCCATATGATTAAAGACGGTGAAATACGCCCAACTACTAAGAAGACGGATGCTGTAGTGAGATTTCCAGAACCCAGGACAAGTAAGCAACTTAAAAGTTTTCTAGGATTGACTTCCTACTTTCGGAAGTACATAGAGCAGTATGCTGTTATTGCCAAGCCTCTAAACGATTTGTTAAAGAAAGATGCTGACTTTGTGTTTGATAAGAAGCAACAAGAAGCTTTTCATATTTTAAAAGAAAGGTTGTCTACCGGCCCAGTATTAAAAATATTTGATCCTAACTTAAAAACTGAGTTACATACAGATGCTTCCAGCATAGCTATAGCGGCTATTCTTATGCAGTATCACCCTGATACTGGCTTGCACCCAGTTCAATATATGAGTGTTAGGACTAACGAAGCACAAAGTAGGTACTCAAGTTATGAACTAAAGGCATTAGCCATAATAGAAGGCGTCAAAAAGTTCCGCCATTATTTATATGAAAAGCGCTTCAAAATAATTACTGATTGTCAAGGTTTTCAGCAAACCCTGATGAAAAAGGACCTCACAGCAAAAGTAGCAAGATGGGTGATAATGCTGAATGAGTATGACTTCGAAGTGGAACATAGAGCTGGAGAAAAGATGCGGCATGCAGATGCACTCAGCCGTAATCCCTATGTGGCCACAGTAATCGGTCCTTAATTGATCAGATTAAGCAGGCACAGGATCAAGACAATGGTGTAAAAGCTATCAAAGAGGTGCTGAAAGAAAAGTCTTACAAAGATTATTTTATGGATGGAGACATACTCTACAAGGGCCCTGGCAAACTGTTGGTAACACCAAAAAATTTAGAAAAGGAGATTATAGTGCGTATCCATGGTAATGGACATTTTTCAAAGAGAAAAATGAAAGATTTAATATGTTGAGACTACTATATAAAAGATTTGGACAAAAAGTAAGAAGAATTTGTCATTGCCTGCATACCATGTCTGTTGGCTACAAGAAAAGAAGGCAAGCAGGAAGGATTTCTTAACCCCATTGGAAAGGAAAGCATCCCGTTAGACACCATGCACCTGGACCATGTAGGACCATTGACGGAGACCAGGAAGCAGTACAATTATATTCTGACAGTGATTGACGCTTTCACAAAATTTGTATGGTTGTTCCCTACAAAGAGCACATCTAGTGCGGAAACACTGAATAAATTAAGAATACACCAACAAATATTTGGCAATCCTAGAATAATTATAACAGATCGTGGAACAGTATTCACCAGTCATGATTTCCAGGGCTATTGCAATGAAGAAAACATTCAGCATGTAACAATTATCACAGGGATACCAATAGGAAATGGTCAAGTCGAAAGAGTTCATCGAATAATAATCCCTATGTTGACCAAACTTTGTATTGAAAACACAGACGTGTGGTGTATGGTCCCTTGTTAGACCATACATAACTTATAGATGATTGGATGATGAGGAATAAAAGAGTTTAAGTATTTAAACACTGATGTATTGTCTGAAATGTTTTAAGGATAAAATGAGCTTAATGAACTGATGTGTGAAGGATGAAGTGAGTGACGCGGCCCTTGTTGGCTGTTACGAGGACGCCTGGCTGTCTTGATAGCCCAACGCGAACTAACTAATTATTATGATTTGAAATGAATGTGTGGCGTAAACTGCTGAATTGCAGAATGTGCGGTTGCACCGTACATGCTCCCGAGCGGGAAGATGAATGTGAGATGAACATGAAATGATGAGTAACAAGGTGATGCCAATTGGTCCTTATACTAGATGATTGACAAGGTGATTCCAATTGGTCATTATTATATGTTTAGTGTCTCTACTTGAACTCCGTTTTACGAGTCATAGGCGACGTACACTTGTCTAACTTATGCACTTTTGGAATTTCACTGTAATCTGATACACACGGAATCTCACACTGATTACGCGCACTAACACTATATTTAATCGTGGACGATGAGATAGAGGCCCCAGCCTCTGCCCGTGCAGGTGTCGCGTGTTGCGCGGGCTGCAGACTCGCCAATGCGACCCTTGCCACCGCGAGAGATGCGGTTCGCCTTTTACGCAGTCGTCGCACCATGAAGACTGCTCCAACTATCAACACAACTCCGATAGCCACATAAAATGCTGTGTAGTGATGGACATCGTGATAAGAAACTTGATGTGGCAACCTTTCACTTGCTTTGAGAATGCGGAGTTGCTTCTTGATTTCGTCAAGCTCCTTGTTACTCGAGAGGAGTGTATAGTTTTGTATCAGTGGAGTTGGGATGCCTAAGTCTATGATATGATTGATTGGTTCTATCTCAGGCAGCTTGAATGATGGTTTTATGTCTATAGTGCTAATTCCTTCATTGTGGGAGTAAACCGTAAAACTTTCGGTTTTAATTAGACAGCCGTGCTTGAGTCCCAATATGCCTGCGTTTACTAAATGCCCCGACGACATGACACTATCGTCGCATAGAACTTTTATTTGACACTGACTACAGCAGAAAAATGCATAATTGTTTGTTTTGCTAAGTGCTATCCATTGATTCGAACAAGTCATAATGCTGATCTTGCATTTGCTCGAATCAGGTTCGACTTCACAAAATTTTTCATCATTCTTGAGATGATAAATCGGCTTCTCTATATGACATAGATAAGTATCGACATTGTCACGTAGACATGTCTGGACGTCGTGTATAGACATCGGTAAATACGAGTCCTTCTTCAAATTGATTGCAACATGTTCAGCAATCGGAGTTAAAGTAGCCATGCTTGTGTTACCAACAATTTGAGGTATTGGTATAATTTTCATGATTGAAAATGAATCTCTAGACACTAGAGGCAATTTCAATTCGAAGATTAAATATTCTTCAGTCATTCTAGCTTTGACTGTCAATAAATGATAAATGTTTATAAAGTTAATTTGCAAATTATTAATCGGCAACGTAAGGTCTTTTGAAAGATGACTCGTTATTGTATTCAGTGTGTCCTTCAGTTGTTCTGGTGACAATAAGTGTAAATTGAGTCTCCCGTGATAAACATCTGTTATGGTATCTAATAAACTTGTTTGGATTGTTTTTAGTTGTCTTAAAACATTGCTCGTAGCAATTGCTCCCATACTGAAATCGTTCATGACTCGATTACTCGCCGATTCGTTCAATAAAACGTTTTCCATTTTATCTAATTTGATTGATAGTGAATTAAGCATCTTGTGTTGCTTATTAATTGCTTGCCCGTTCCTTTTCAGAACATTGTATTCTGCTTCAATGACCGTTGTTTGTTGTTTTAAGAGCAAAAGCAAATGATTTTCATTGTCATGTATTGACTGAATATCTTGTTTATATTGCTCGGCGAATCTCTCATCAAGTACACCGAATAAGCCGTTTGCAAGATACCCTATACCGTTGATAAGGCCTCGCTTGTGGCGGCGCAGGTCTCGTGCGCGACGCGTGCTGGAATGCTGAGTCAGCAACAGGTGGTTATAGTACTCGAGTTCTGAGAATTCTTGCTGCAATTGAACTTGTATGACGTCACAATGTGACGTTTCTTTAAACTTGTTGCATAATTGATTCAAGTAGCTAAATTACCTAATATTTACTGCATGCTTCTGTACCTTGCCAAAATGAGTTCATGTCATAGTATGTGACTATCTTCCATTCATCTTTGATTAATTGCATGTTTGCAATTTTGTCAACATAAAGACCTTGATTGTCCTTTAATTGTGTAACATTGTATGAACAGTGAGCTGTGGTCAAAATGCTCATGAAAGACAAAAGTAACAGTACCAGCGATGAGAAGCTGTAGTTTACTCTTTTGTTTTGATATAGCTTGCCATCTTTCAATTCCTTGGAACACGACTCTTGTTTGTCGATCCTATCATTTACAGGGAGAATAGACAGCTTGAGAATAGGCCTCTTGATAAGCCCATTCTTTGTTTTCAATGTGACCACCCTGATGTGGCCATCGGTACCGGGATGCAGCTTGACGACGCGGCCAACTGCCCACTTCCCAGGAGGTAAGTTTGCATCGTTAATTGTAACAATGTCATTTAGTTGAATGTCTGGTTGAGAATGTCTCCACTTGCTTCTTGCTGTCAACTGAGTGAGATATTCTGTATGCCAGCGTTTCCAAATATCTTGTACTATTTTTTGAGTTAGATGCCATCTCGTGCGCATATCTGTTTCTGTTTCTAATATAGTCATGTCTTGATTTTGATTGATAAAGCTTGACGGAGAGAGGAAATTTAAGTCGTTGGGATCTTTAGTCAGAGGACACAGTGGCCTCGAGTTAAGTACTGCTTCTAACTGGGCCAGAACTGTGCTGAACTCTTCAAACGTGAGCTTTTGATCTCCAACTACTCTTTTTAAATGATGTTTCAAACTTTTAACCGCAGCCTCCCACAGCCCTCCTGCAGTAGGCCATGAGGGTGCATTAAAATGCCATTCGATCTCCATGCTAGTAATTTCCTTGATGAAATCTAGATCGAATGTTTCTTGTATCTGCTCAAATTCTTCTTGTAAAATTTTGTTGGCGCCGACGAAGTTTGTACCGTTGTCGCTGTACAAATGTTTCGGCGAGCCCTTTCTTGCAGCCATTCTTCGCAACGCAGCTATGAATGCTGATGATGTGAGGTCTGAGACCAGCTCTATATGAACAAGTTTGGTCACCATACAGACAAATACCGCCACGTAACCCTTTGTGGTCTTAATACCACGGCCCTTGTTGGCCTTGCTTAGTCTTCCTCTGACTCTGATAAGTCCCTCGTTGTCAAGGAATGGATTTAATTGCAATAACTTACTTTTTGCTGATGGCGACTTATTTTCCTTTAAGTTATGTACTTCCCGGGCAAATTCTTTCTGCTGTACATATAAAATTATTTTATGCTTAGCATTTATTAATTCTTGCAATGTTAAATAATTTTGCACGCGGTGTTTCGTGTATCTTGCTTGCTTGATAAATCTTAATATCCATGCTAAAACTCTTGTTAGTTTAGCGAGTGAACTATATCTTGCTAATAATTCACCCAAAATGTTTTCGCTTTCTTGCTGCGAAATATGATTAATAAACTTGGCTTTTCTTGCTTCTTCGTCTGTGGTAAACCCTGCTTGCCCATTTTCTTGGTCAGGTTCGTAGTTCCGCAGCCACGACGGTCCTTCCCACCACAACGAATGGGTTTTCAATTGATCGACGCCCAATCCGCGGCTTGCGCAGTCAGCTGGATTTTCAGCTGACTTGACGTAACGCCAGCTGTTTGTAGGTATGATGCTTGATATTTGTCGCACCCTGTTGGCGACAAAAGGCTTCCATCTTCCTGGCTCTCCTTGTAACCAGGCTAGGACTACCATTGAATCTGTCCAATTATATGTCTTGATATTATGACTGTTAAGGCATTGTTGAATTTTAGACAGCAATTTCGCTAGTAGTAGAGCACCGCTGAGCTCTAATCTTGGTAATGAAATTGATTTGTTTACTGGTGCTAATCTCGCTTTTCCTGCTACTAACGAGATCTTTGTTTCTCCGTTGCTTTCAGTCTTGCAATAAACAACGCATGCGTAGGCTTTATTAGAAGAATCGCAGAATCCATGTAATTCTAGCGTGTTGTTGTCTCCTGTTCCCAACCAACGCTGCAACTTGAATTGATTGATTTTGTGCATATCTCCTCTAATGTTTTGCCATTCCTTGCTAGTTTGATGGGGTAACTGGTCATCCCACTGAATACTTGACATCCAAACTTGCTGAAATAGCAGTTTTAACTTGGTTGATATTGGTGAAAGCCAACCAAGTGGATCAAACAACTTTGATATATCTGATAACATGGATCTTTTAGTTGGTGTTTTGGTTGATGGTTCTATTTTTGATTGAAATGTAAATAAGTCTGCTGTAGAATTCCAACGTAATCCCAAGGTTTTTGACGTATCCATTTCCTTAAAATCGAAACCTTCTTGGTTGCTACTTGCCCCGATTGTATCGTCTTGTAAGGCTGCTGAGTTGGAAGACCACTTTCTTAAATTGAACCCCCCTGATTTTAACAACTTGATTAAATCTTGCTTTAGTTTTATTGCTAACTCGACAGAATGTGACCCGTGTAGAACATCATCCATGTAAAATGAGTGCTCCAATGCCTTGATTGCAACACTGTCGAAATTGTGTCTTTCATCTTCAGCCAATTGTCTAAGAGTCATCATTGCTAAAAATGGTGCTGTCTTGGTGCCGTATGTAACTGTGCATAATTGGTATACTTGATGACGCATGTCAATGGTATCCCTCCAAATGATTTTTTGGAATCTTTGATCCTGTTCATTTAACCAAATAAAACGAAACATTTTTTCAATATCTGCTGTAAAAGCTACGCGATATTGTCTCCACCTTATTAGTAAAGATTGGAGGTCTTGCTGTAGATTTGGGCCTTTTAACATGAGGTCATTCAAGCTGATTCCCGTTGTTGTTTTTGTAGAAGCGTTGAAAACTACGCGAAGTGCTGTCGTAGTGGAATCATTTCGCAATACACAATGGTGCGGTAAGTAATAATCCGGTTGTATTTTACCGGACGCTGGTATCATATGTCCTAAAGTTTTATATTCTTGAATAAACAATTTGTATTGTTTTGATATTTCTACATTATTGGAAAATTTCCTTTCCAACTGTTGAAATTGTGCCATAGCTTTATTTTTAGACATGCCCAACTGTGTCTCAAAGTTTTCTTGAAAGGGCAATCTTACTTTATACATGCCATTTTCCTGTCTTGTTGTGGTGCTCTTGTAAAACTCCATGCATTGTAGATCTTCTGCGGATAGATTGGATGATTCTGTGACGTCTTCAATCTCCCAAAATCTTTGTACTTCGTCCACTTGATTCAGGACTACGTTACAATGAAAAGTCTTGAAATTGCCGCATAAGATCCACCCCAGTCGTGTCTGTTGCGCGACCGGTAATGATAAATCAGCCCTGATAATGCCTTCTAAAATGATTTGGGAATACACATCGGCTCCCAATAGGATGTCGATAGGACGGCTGATATTGTATTCGGGGTCGGCTAGTGGCATGCCGGCTAGGTGTGCCCATGTTGGCTTGGCAAATGTACATCTTGGTAATTGAGTAATCAGCGTGTCCATGATTACCACTTCTGTTTTAAATGTGAAATCATCAAAATTTGAACAACATGTTATGTTCGTAACGCCCTTGCTACTGCTCTCCTTCTCTCCTATCCCGCAGATGACGGCTCTGCAATACTTTCTTGATAAAGCAAGCTGTTGTGCCGCTCTTGCTGAGATAAGGGAGGCTTGAGAACCTTGATCTATTAGCGCACGCATTTTGTGGTATGATCCGTCACTTGCTTGAACTTTGATCATTGCAGTGGCTAATAATGTTTCGATCACGTTGTTGCCTTGTTGCGAAACGTGATTTTCTTGTAACTCTTGATTTTGCGTTCTAGTTGCAAGAACTGCTGGTGTGTCATTTTCTGTAATTGGGTTACATGAAGGCTTCTTGTTAAACGCTTCATGTAACAGTGTGTTATGTTTGCCGCGACATTCACGGCAGCGTCTTTCTGACGTACATTCTTTATCCCCATGCGAATAGAGACAATTTTTGCACAAATGTAATCGTGTTATAGCTTGTCGCTTTGCACTTGGTGTCATGTTTAAAAACTTACTGCAATAGTATATTCCATGTGACTCTTTACACAACGGACAAGTAAATTCGATATTATTTACCGAAGTCTTACTTGCTGAATATTTATTCTTGAAATTTGACGATGATGATTTATTTTGCTTGCTTATTGTTGGTTTGGAATTTTCGTTTTTCTTGCGCGAAGATTCCAATGCGGTGAATCTGCTCTCTAAGAAGCTTAGAAACTCCGACAATTTTGGCAGTTCTCTGGGTTTCTTCAGACATTCCAAATAATGATCATGCGTGTCCGCATCTAATTTTAGCAATAAAATACGCACGA
Organism: Orthosia cruda; assembly: GCA_964057195.1. Taxonomy (NCBI): domain Eukaryota; kingdom Metazoa; phylum Arthropoda; class Insecta; order Lepidoptera; family Noctuidae; genus Orthosia; species Orthosia cruda. The sequence goes on along the minus strand of OZ059826.1, from coordinate 48,832,105 downwards.
TGAATGGATCCCAGCTGTCTATATTAACGCCTAGATTCCTTATTGAGTTTAAACACTCTAGTGTAGTATCGTGTATTTGCTTTATCTGAGGGACGTTCGCTTGTTGAACTACTGGAAGATTTAATAGGAGATCTATGTGAGATGTAAAAATCAACCATGTGTTGTTGTACCTGTTGTTCAATATCTCCCAACAAACAGTGTAGTTGGTTGAACTGATTTGTAAATGCTGTATCAAACGTTCAGCTTCTCCCCGCACCTTGCTTTTAAGAAACTGCATCTTGTGAGCGTTTGATAAGGAGACGTTACTGTGGATAGCTTCTACAAATAAGTCCTTGAAAGACACCCAGTTTTGATAATTGCCATTGAAGAACGGGATGTCAATTTTTGGTGTCCAATTCTCCTTGTGAACTACGGAACCTAGTTTTCTGTTAATTGCATTTTTTAATTCATTGTAAATAGTTTCTTGCTTAGTATAAGACACCTCATATCCTTGATTGGTGCCCTCCAAATCGCTGTCTAATTCCCAATGTAAGGAATCTATAATAGACCATCGAGCCTGTAGAGTACGTAAGGCATCCTTTAACTCCCACTTTTCGGACATAAAATCCAAATTTATCCCTGCTACAGTGCGCTGCAGCGCCCTGAAATTGCTTGCTTGTTTTTTCAACAGTTCATCAAGCTTGCTAGATGAACCCCTGGAGCATATCTCGACAGGCGGCGATTGACGTCCCACTGGATCTTCTTGCTTCGACCATGCAGGACCTTGTACCCCCTGAGTGGAACCTCCCTGTTGAGCTTCCTTCATCTTCATCAACAAAATTTGATATTGTTGATTGATGAGAGCCTTGGTCGAGTTGTATAGTTCTTCTGTTCGTTCGAATTCACGGCCACTAAAATAAGGATGAGCCTTGCTTTCTTCCGTAAGAAGACGGTCGTGATTGTATTGGTACTCGGTCCAATACTGAGTAAGGTTATCTAAACGTCTCTTGAAATAGTCAGCAGTCTTACGATCCGCTGAGTCCTTTTTGATATTTGTGGCTAACTTTAGGATAGCTGTGTAAAGTTCGTCTTGATTAGCATGTATGGCCTCCATGATGAGGACTTACTAAAGTGAGAAATAAATGGAAAGATCTTACTTGAATGTTCTTGATAACTGCTTACGGATCCTTGGTGATCCTCTGAGACACTTGGTAGCCTCAGCTCTTGATTATAAAACGCTCCCAGAGACACGTGTTAGTCCCAGTCTAAAATTCCTGCACTGAACTCCTGATAGTTTGCGGATCCTTGTTGATCCCTGAGACACTTGTTAGTCCCAAAGTCTAAAATTCCTGCACTGAACACTTGATAGTTCCCGGATCCTTGTTGATCCCTGAGACACTTGTTAGTCCCAAAGTCTAAAATTCCTGCACTAAACACTTGATAGTTTACGGATCCTTGTTGATCCCTGAGACACTTGTTAGTCCCAATGTATTATTGTCACTCAACACTGCACACACTTTGAGCCACTGGATAGTTGCCCGCTACACTGTCCACGCGCGCGAAATGGACTATGTAGCGTACTATGATTTCCGTCGAAGGACCAAAAAAGAATGTATGGTCCCTTGTTAGACCATACATAACTTATAGATGATTGGATGATGAGGAATAAAAGAGTTTAAGTATTTAAACACTGATGTATTGTCTGAAATGTTTTAAGGATAAAATGAGCTTAATGAACTGATGTGTGAAGGATGAAGTGAGTGACGCGGCCCTTGTTGGCTGTTACGAGGACGCCTGGCTGTCTTGATAGCCCAACGCGAACTAACTAATTATTATGATTTGAAATGAATGTGTGGCGTAAACTGCTGAATTGCAGAATGTGCGGTTGCACCGTACATGTGGTATAAACATGTGAGCCGAGTTCAAAGAGCATTGAATAGCACATTTCAGAGGAGTATCAATACGTCACCCTATAATTTATTAATTGGCACCAAGATGAGATATAAAGAAGACATCGAAGTTTACAAATTACTTGAAGAAGAAACTGCAAGACAATATGAGAGTAATAGAGAAGAGTTACGCCAAAAAGCGAAAGAGCAAATATTGGCAGTGCAAGAAGAGAACAAAAGATATTATAACAAGAGAAGGAAACCGAGTCATAAGTACCAAGTAGGTGACCTAGTGGCTATAAATAGAACCCAATTTGGTGCAGGGCTCAAGCTGAAGGCCAAGTACCTAGAACCGTACCAAATTACCAAGGTTCATACAAATCACCGCTATGATATGGAGAAAGCTGATAGTACGACTGAAGGTCTCAATCGCACTTCCAGCTCAGCTGATCAAATGAAGAGGTGGCCAGATGGAACTACCACAGAATAATGTAGTAGTTGAGAAGCTCAAAGGGGTTTGTAATGGTGATGAATGGTATGAAAGTGTTTAGTGTGAGGTCATGTTAAGTTAAAGTTAAGTTTGTGTGTATTTAAGATTGCTAAAATAAACATGCATAATTGTAATGTGTTAGGGTTATGGTATCATGTGCCTACCTAGTAAGTAAGTATTATAAGTGTAGCATTGAGTCATTATAGTGTAATGTGATCTGTGTACTTGTACTACTAGTACACTGCTATGTAGTGAATTTGATAAGTTAAATAATACTTAATTTGTGAATTAATTCAAATGGAGTATAGTAGTATTTTTCTATGTAATTTGTTTGTTTGCGGTGTAAATAAATCAAAATTGAACTTATAGAAAAAATATTTGTCATAAGATTTATTCTGTAGTTGTAAAGAGTGTAAGATAGTATATTGTAGAATGAATGCGGTAAGGAAAGTCTGGGGACAGACAAGAGAGCAGGACGGCCGAATGTAGGATACGGAATGTAAGAGTAGCGAAAGGGATGAATATATCGGGAGTGAAAGAGAGAGAGGAGGTACGAGAGATGGCAAGATGGCGACAGACGCTAAGACGCTAAGACGTGCTATAAGATATTTTATTAAAATAAAGTGAGTTCATCGAATTAAGAAGTTGTTTCACTCTGAGCCCACACTCACACAAAGATGTATTATATTATTTTATATTTAGAGGCTAAATACCATATTTTATTCATTTCAAATTTAAAATGACAGAGTTTCAAACAAACTTTCATTCCCTATTTCACCCCTTTAGAGGATGAATTTCCAAAAATCCTTTCTTAAATGACGTCTACAGTATAAAATCAACATTCTCTAAAAATTTCAAACTTCTATCATTAGTGGTTTAGGCTGGGCGTTGATATGTCAGTCGGGACTGACTTTTTGTGACTTTTTTCATATAGCCAAAAGCAACCATTTTACACTTGACTCTAACACAAATTTGCAATTTAAAGCTTAATTTTACGCAAATTGATCTCTGAATCGAAAAATGGTTTAAACAGACCCCTAATATTTTTGAATGGCCTATCGAACGATACCCCACACCATGGGACAGACGGGAAAAAAAAACACCCCCACTTTACGTCTACAGGAAGGCAAACGATAAAAAAAACATGATTTTATTTACCACTTTGTCGGAATTATGAATATGTATAATATCCATGCCAAATTATAGCTTTCTAGTACTAAGACTCTCTTAGCTAAGTGGACAGACGGAAAAAGCGAAACCGTAAGGGTTCCTTGTTGACTTCGGAACCCTAAACATGACGAAAGGAACCTAAAGATGATTTTAAATACTTATTCAACGATACCCTTGTTGATTTTGATTACTGTCATGTGTTTAGTGACACTGGCAAGGTTAAGAAGAATCAAACGACGTAAGAAGCATTAAAATCGGCCAACGCGTTTGGTCTGTAGTACGCCACATGGGAACAAACATACATACATAGACTGATAAAAAAATTACACTCCTTCGGCAGTCGGCTAAAAACATGCATTTCCTCAGCTGCCCTTCCGTGTAGTAATGTAATACTCAATGCGGTCAACATATTGTACTTATTATAATAAAACGCGGTACACACGACTGCCATACAATAGGTACTAATAATTGTAAATTATGTACGGAGATATTAATGCAAATACAACATACTATTTCGACAGTAAATGCCCCCCGATAGATCTTTCTCGAAGGTTGATAGAGAGAGAGAGAGCAAGTTTCTTTTGATCCTGCGACTGTTGGGGGAAGAGAGGTTTCTGCCCGAACCTGTTGATATCCTGACGCGAGAATGGAGATTTAATAAGTATGCCATTTGAGAGGCACCAATTCCGTGAGGATCAGACTGTGTCTGAATCTTCCGTCCCGTGGTCTGGCGCAATCGAAGTTAATCTCGAGTCCCAAGTTCTGGAAGATTGGAGGTCAGACCTAACAATCGTGCAGACATTCCCGGGTTTTGGCGGATTGACCCGACGAGTGTTGGCAGTGTGGCCATCTATTCTATCTAAAGGCTCCATTCCGAATCCTCGTGCGAGGACAGGTCGTCGGTTCCAGGTAACGATAGCGTCACCGTTTTCATTTACGGAGTGTGCCCGTAGGCCGCATGTTCGTGTAAACTACAGGGGTCCTGTCTGTAGTTTGATGCTAAGGGTCCCTTGTTCCGCTGATTGAAAGAACATTTGAGAGATATGTAATCTGACTGTTAACCACGTTAAGTGTACCCAAAACATAGATAGAGCGATACCATGTGACCGTAGTTCTGCTGAACATTTTGATAAGGTCATTTCAGTGTAATAAGACCAGGCGGGTGACCATAAGCTCTTAGAATAAGATTATTTTGAGTGTGTGTAGTATATGACTAGTATACATCGGTCCCTTCCGCACACTCAAAATAACCTTATTCTAAGAGCTTATGGTCACCCCCAGTTGGTATGGATTTTAAGTTTTGGTTGTGTCTCTGGGTGCTTTGCCCAAGCGTTATGTTTCTTTTATGAGCACAACCATAATTAAATAGGTCTGTTATTATTCGATTGAGCTAGAAATGGTTAATCATTCATTTGTAAACGAGCCATGAATTGTGCCTGTACATGTCCTATGATGAATAAAGTAACACAAACAAAATATTTAGGTGTCATAATTGATCAACATTTAAGTTGGTACTCCCACCTCGAACACGTTTCTGATAGAATTCGAAAATTGGGATGGATATTTAAATCATTGAGATACGTGGTCCCTGCAAGTATAGCCACAAAAGTGGGCTCTAAGAGAAATCTCCTAAATGAAATTTATTTAGCCCTAGCACAATCTGTGATAGTCTACTGTATACCTGTATGGGGTGGGGCAGCGAAATCTAAATTTATAGACGTAGAACGAGCGCAAAGAGGGCTGATAAAAATTATGTATTTTAAGAAACGGAGATTCTCAACTGAAAGTCTTTACGAGATCAGTGGCCTGCTATCTGTTAGGAAGTTGTATATCTGTGCCACGATTTTAAAAAAGCATAAGACACTTGCGTATGATAAAAACATAATTTTAAAAAGAAGAAAGGATATTATTGCGCAAGTATCACAATCTAAAACCAATTTTGCTGCTATACAATATAATAAGCAATCGGCACGGTTATATAATAAAATAAACAAACACATATACATATACACTCAACATCTTTATAAGGGTAAGAAAATGCTAATTGAATGGTTAAAATCACGCACGTATGCAGATATTGAATTGTTCTTACAATAAGTGGAAATTAGTTATACAACCGCCACACTCACACGTACATCATTCCTCATACACACATCCAAACCACCCAATCACACCCCACATATCTCACACACTCCACACACCTCACACAACCCACACCACGCACACTCGTCACAACTTACACACCCCACTCACATCACACACTCCGCACACCTAAAACACCATCATTAATGTATTTATTTTGTTTAACTCAGGAGCGAGCAAGCGTGTTTGAATTTATATTAATTGTACTATATTTAAATGGCATTATAGCACACAACACGCGCTCGATAATAATAATTATATTATCTAGTAATAACGAAAAATGTAAATAACTCAATAATTTTATAAGTTGTACAAACATCCAAAGCTGTGGAAGAGCGGAAGTCTCCTAACACAGGCGTTATCATGCTTAAAAGGAGGCTCCAATCATAAACTAATGTAAACTAGTCGGTACAGAAATAAACATTTTGTATTTTGTATTTTGTATTTTTGTATTCATCTCACGAACCCACACAAGTGACTTTGAGCTTGTTGTATTTGTTTGGGAGACGGGGTGTGTTAGAGTAAATGCCTAGTTGAAAAAGATTTAAAAAAAACTAGATTCTTAGTGGCTCGGCACATTTTAGGTATGTGTACCTGTGTGCTTGTTTATGACAATAAACCTTATAAAATTACTTTAGGCAAGGTTAATCAGTAAAACGAGGAATCAGATGTTCGTCATACGTGTCGTACCTAACATACCCAGGGTTTACCCTAGAGAACAATTTTAAGCCACGCACGGGTGTCTGCATGTACGCCCGAGACGACATCTGTTATCGCCGTCTCCGAAATCTTGAGAACTCTAGGTTTTCCGTGCTGTGGGCTATGGTGGACACAGGCCTGGATAAAATTGTCTATGCCTGTGTCTACTGTTCGCACAGCGGAGATCAGAGGAGACTCTGTGAGGCTCAACCAGGAAGTACCTTAGTGAGGCGGCTGATACGGCAGAGCAGCAGTACCCTTTCACCCAATTAGTGTTATTGGGGGACTTCAACGCCCACCACCTGGAGTGGCTCTGCCCGTATCAGTGCACTGAACATGCTGGTCGAAAAACGAAAAAGGTGAGACTTGCGTTAAATCTCGCCCAACTGGTACCGGGTGTAACGAGGGTGCCGGATGTTGATTCATCATCATCATCATCATTTCAGCCGAAAGACGTCCACTGCTGGACATAGGCCTCCCCCAGGCGTCGCCACATTGACCGATCCCGTGCGTCTCGCATCCAGCGCCTTCCCGCAACCTTAACCAGGTCATCAGTCCACCTAGTGGGAGGCCTTCCAACGTATCGTCTTCCGGTTCGCGGTCGCCATTCCAGAACTTTTCGACCCCATCGGCCATCCGTTCTGCGAGCAATGTGCCCTGCCCACTGCCACTTAAGTTTGGCAATTCTTCGGGCTATGTCGGCAACTTTGGTTCTGCTGCGGATATCATCATTTCTGACGTGATCACGCAAGGAAATTCCGAGCATAGCCCTCTCCATTGCCCTTTGGGTGACTTTGAGCTTTCTGATAAGGCCCATTGTGAGCGACCACGTCTCGGTCCCATAGGTGATCATTGGCAACACACACTGGTCATAGACTTTTGTCTTGAGACACTGCGGTAAATTGGACGAGAAGATACCACGCAACTTCCCGAACGCCGCCCAGCCGAGTCGGATTCGACGGTTGACCTCTTTCTCGAAATTGGATCTACCCAACTGGACCGTTTGTCCCAGGTAGACATAATCGTCTACAACTTCGAGAGTCGAGTCTCCGACCTTGATAGGAGTGGGTGATACATGGGCATTCACCATGATCTTGGTTTTGTCCATGTTCATTTTAAGACCCACTCTTTCGGAAGCTCTACTGTCATCGAGCATTTTACTAAGGCTCTCCATGGTCTCAGCCATGACCACTATGTCGTCGGCAAACCGAAGGTGAGTAATGTACCCGCCATTGACGTTGATGCCAAGCCCCCTCCAGTCCAGAACCTTGAAGACATCCTCCAGCGCAGCAGTGAACAGTTTCGGAGAAATGACGTCTCCCTGTCTCACGCCGCGCTGGAGAAGGATTGGTTTCGAGGTCTGATCCTGAAGACGGACTGACATGGTGGCGTTTTTGTACAAACACTTCAAAACCTCAATGTACCGGTAGTCGATCTGGCACCGTTGAAGAGACTGCAGTACAGCCCAAGTCTCTATCGAATCGAAGGCTTTCTCGTAGTCCACAAACGCTAAACAGAGAGGCAGGTTATACTCTTTGGTCTTCTGTATAACTTGCCGCAGCGTATGTATGTGGTCCACGGTACTAAAGCCTTTTCGGAATCAGGCTTGTTCGGTGGGCTGGAAATCGTCAAACCTGCGCGCGAGACGATTCGTGATGACTCTTGATAACAACTTGTAGACATGTCTAAGAAGTGAGATGGGACTATAGTTCTTCAACCGGGCATTGTCGCCCTTCTTGAAGAAGAATACCACCACACCCCTGCACCATGCCTGTGGCGTTTTGCCCTCGAGTACGACGGAATCAAACACCTTCTGAAGGGCCCTAAGGACCGGTTTTCCACCCGCCATCAGGAGTTCGGCCGTAATTCCGTCATCACCCGGCGCCTTGTTGTTTTTGAGCTGTTTCAGAGTCATCCTAATCTCGTACAGGCTGACGTCCGGGATATCTTCGGTATAGTGTCGGGTCAATCTAGCTCTTGGGTCGTTTGCTAGACTCGCAACGGGCTTGCTGATCGATGTGTACAACTGCCCATAGAATGTCTCGATCTACCTGAGAAGATCCGGTTTGGCGGATACGATCCTGCCATCGTCGGTCTTCAGTTTTGTGAGTTGGCTCTGCCCAATAGCCAGATCCCTTGAAAACACCTTGGAGCCTTTATTTCGCTCGATTGCGTCTTTAATACGTTCGGTATTGAAGCGGCGAAGGTCTCTTTTCAAGGATTTAGAGATCTGTCTATTGAGCTGGCGGTATTTGCACGCCTCATCTGAAGACTGCAGGATCATCTCACGCCTCTCCTTCATAAGCTTGAGGGTATGATCAGAGAGCTTTTTGTTTCTATCTGTACGACGGATCTTGAAAAACTTAGACCCGACCGTATGGACAGCTTCCACGAACCCGTTGCTTTATTCATCCACGAAGCTCCCTAGGCACTCGAAACGATTCTGGAGTTCGAGCTGAAAGCTCTCGGGGTTTTGGACCTGGATCTGTGCTGACCGGAGCGTAGACTTCATCAGTCGAGACCTTTCAAGCTTAATATTAATGTTCAATGTGCCTCTTACCATGCGGTGATCGCTCCCGGTTTTTACCGAGTTGATCACAGAGATATCATTGAACATTTGCTTTTTGGTTGACATGATGAAGTCGATCTCATTTTTTGTTGCACCATCGGGGCTCTGCCAGGTCCACTTCCTGTGTTCACGCTTTTTGAAGAAGGAGTTCATCATATAGAGGCCCTCCTTCTCCATAAAACTGGCCAGTAGGTGACCCCGGTGGTTCCGTTGTCCAAATCCAAATTGCCCCACTTGCAGCTCATCCTCGTCTCGTTTTCCCAGTTTCGCGTTGAAGTCCCCCATGACAACGGTGAAGTGAGTTTTGAAACCATGCATGGCTCTGGAGATATCCTCATACATGGTCTCTACCTCATCGTCGGGGTGTGCCGAGGTCGGGGCGTAGACCTGTATGACCTTCAGTGAATATCTTGAGGATATTCTGAGTATAAGGTACGCCACCCTGGTCGACACACTCTCGATCTTCACCACGTTGTTCACAAGGGACTTGTGGACGATAAACCCGACACCACCCTGGGACTGCTGGTCACCCTCTCGGAAATAGAGCAGGTTACCGGATTTGAGGATTATCGAGTCCTCCCCCTCTCTTCGGACTGCAGATAACCCTATAATACTCCATCGCAACCTGCTCAATTCTTCTTCGAGTTCAGTGACCTTCTCGTCGGTCCGAAGTGTGCGCGTGTTGTACGTTGCCAGGTCCAGTCGTCGGTGATTGTTGGGGTAGCCGGATCTCTTCCGGAGATTCTTAGCACCCCTTGCCATGCCGTAGCCTCGACCGCTACCGTAGTCGAGGGTAGGCAAGCTGCCGGGTACTAGGGGCCATTTTTTATTTGTGCTATTCATTGGGGGGGTTTTGCCATAATCTCATTCATTTTGTTAATAATGGGTTTGGCGGTACAAGTCAGCAGATTGGGACGGGATGCGTTATTTTCGCATCTTATCCTTAGTAACCTACTTGCTGGCTGCCGACTGATCCTTCATCTTGCACTGACGCCGTGATGAAGGTGTTGCGTCAGGGAATGGAGTACTTCATTCCATTCTCTGACGTAGCAATCTCTAGCGTTAACCGGCCGACCGGCGATTATGGCCCCGAGGGCATTCGCGCCGATGCGCTTAAACTAGAGGCGTACCTGGCTTAGCTCGATGCTCGGACGCGCAAAGCAAGCGACCTGAGTCAGCGGAACAGAGCCCTCAATAGGGCTGCCAATTCCTACAAGAAGTTGATGCGAAGGGCTCGGTTTGACCACATAATACGTATTAGGAGCAAACTTGCTTCTTACCCAGCTGGTAGTAAAGCTTTTTGGTCCCTGTCTAAGTCGGTTGAATTGAACTTCAGCTGTCTAAAAAACCCGACGGGTGGTCACTGGTCCACTCCGTGGAAGAGAAAGCATACTTGTTTGCTTCTCTTTTTTCGGAATCTTCACGTCTGGATCCTGATGGATGCGAGATGAATATGCGGATATTAGCATCCAAAAGGAAGTAAGGAGGTTCGTAAGGTGCTGCGCAAAATCGACTGAAACAAAGCTAGTAGCCCGACGGGATACCGATAATTGTTCTGTACACCTGAGCTGTCTCGGATCTTGACACGCCTGTTTCCGTTCCGTGAATTTATATGTAAAGCAATTAGGCCGCATTGCTCTCTGGGCAATGCAAATGCCGGATTTTCCGGCAGTGAGTTTGTTCGCTAAAATTAAAAGCCCTGTTTTCAAAACGTATCGGGCATGCCCGAGTTACTAAGGCATGCAACATGACTGATAATAATTTATGATGTACAAGGGCCTAGTACAACACAAATTATTATCGCAGTTGGGCACTTATCTATACTAATATTATAAAGAGGTAAAGTTTGTGAGGTTATAGGGGGTAATCTCTGGATCTACTGAACCGATTTAGATAAAATTTGGCATGGAGATAGTTTGATACACTGGGAAGGACATAGGATAGGACATTCATATTCCTTAGGGATGATAAAACACTTTTTACGCTGGCGAAGCCGCGAGCAGAAGCTAGTTCGTTGATAAAATGAATGTGAACAAGTTCTTTGTAGTATTGCTATTCGCGGTATAAGGCATAAGCTGAGGCTCATTCTTTCTAAAGTTTAAGACAATTTTGGCAAATTTTACAGATATAATTTATCACAGGAGAGAAAGCAGTAAAAAACCAATACAATATGGATGATGACAGGAAATCAAAAATAATCCATTATCTTTATTCAAGTATCAAGAATCAAAAATGGTTAATAGAACTTAAAAATATGTATGTTATACAACACAAATCAAAACCAACAAAATAATTACTACAGCAACAACAATTTAGTCCGTCATTAGATACAAAAAAAATAATAGTTACGTATATTATACTCTATCAATACATTTATTAAATCTGTAGAAAAGTCGTTTTTGTACATCGAAAATATTACCAAAAAAAATTGCCAGGGTGTTAAAGGAAAATCAACAGTATCCAGCATTTTTGGATTTTTTGCCTGTTTGTCTGTTTATCTGTGTGTCTGTTTATTAGTGCACGCATCACGTAAAATCTACGAAACCAATGTAGATAAGTTGTATACATGAAAATTGTGCGTAACTTGAAATATTACTTAGTTTTTGTTTCATCGCAATCGGTTCAGTCTATCAAAAGTTAGATGAATTTAAAGTTTTGTATTCAAGAAGTAAAATATCGCAACTTTCGCCATTCTGACTGTCAGGACTGCGGCTCACTTTATGATAAATAAATAGCCGCGTACCCACCTAGCGCACAGGCTCGCGCGGCAGCCTCGGTGTCCGGATCGCGAGCGATGGCTCCCGCGGCAGCCTCAGTAGATTTGTTCACACGAGGCCGCCTCGCGAGGCAGGCTGAGCCATCATAAGTCCGCGAGTATTCGTAATGGACAGTCGTGTATTTTCAGCTGCTGCTATTTTCCTAGCTGGTTATTGTTTAAAGAAACGAAAACAGTCACGTATCAAGAAAAAACCTAGACGCTTCTGGATTAGAAAAATTTATGAGCGTCGCCACCAATATGGAAATAGATTATTTGAAACTTGTAGTAGCTTCGCGCGCGAGCCAAAACATAACCGTCCCCACCTAATGCACAGCGCACACTGAGGCACCTTTGAGCGCGTCAAGTTTACCGACAACAGATGGCTCGGGGCCGAGCCGTGCTCGGTCGAGCAAACGCGCGCCCGAGGCAGGCCGAGGCACGTCCACACCAGCCGAGCGTTTGGCTCGCGAGGATGCCGCGCGAGCCTGTGCGCTAGGTGGGTACGCGGCTAATCAAGTACATTGCTGGTACATTCCTTTCATATTATTATATAATATCTTCATTACTGCAGAACGCTAAAATGTGTGCGTCTTAGCTTAAAATTTTCAAGAAGAGCAAATTCAACTATACTCGTATTGCTATGAAAAAAGTGGCGGGCGTCAACATTTGTTGTCTTGTGTTTTCAGATTATATTATATGAGTTGCGTTGAAGGTACATTCCTCTGGTTAATATTAGGTAACCATAAGATATCGGTTCCGTATGGTGCCGGACGTAAAGAATTTCACCATCCCATGTCTTCCCGTGGGTGTCGTAAGAGGCGACTAAGGGACAAACCAGAGAATGGGCAGCAGCGTTCTCTGTGCTTCTATAACAACCATACTGCGATCGCAAACCCGCCTGCCAAGCGTGGCGATTATGGCAAAACCCCCCCAATGAATAGCACAAATAAAAAATGGCCCCTGGTACCCGGCAGCTTGCCTACCCTCGACTACGGTAGCGGTCGAGGCTACGGCATGGCAAGGGGTGCTAAGAATCTCCGGACGAGATCCGGCTACCCCAACAATCACCGACGACTGGACCTGGCAACGTACAACACGCGCACACTTCGGACCGACGAGAAGGTCACCGAACTCGAGGAGGAACTGAGCAGGTTGCGATGGAGTATTATAGGGTTATCTGAAGTCCGAAGAGAGGGGGAGGACTCGATAATCCTCAAATCCGGTAACCTGCTCTATTTCCGAGAAGGTGACCGGCAGTCCCAGGGTGGTGTCGGGTTTATCGTCCACAAGTCCCTTGTGAAAAACGTGGTGAAGATCGAGAGTGTGTCGACCAGGGTGGCGTACCTTATACTCAGAATATCCTCAAGATATTCGCTGAAGGTCATACAGGTCTACGCCCCAACCTCAGCACACCCCGACGATGAGGTAGAGACCATGTATGAGGATATCTCCAGAGCCATGCATGGTTTCAAAACTCACTTCACCGTTGTCATGGGGGACTTCAACGCGAAACTGGGCAAACGAGACGAGTATGAGCTGCAAGTGGGGCAATTTGGAGTTGGACAACAGAACCACCGGGGTCACCTACTGGCCAGTTTTATGGAGAAGGAGGGCCTCTATATCATGAACTCCTTCTTCAAAAAGCGTGAACACAGGAAGTGGACCTGGCAGAGCCCCGATGGTGCAACAAAAAATGAGATCGACTTCATCATGTCAACCAAGAAGCAAATGTTCAATGATGTCTCTGTGATCAATTCGGTAAAAACCGGGAGCGATCACCGCATGGTAAGAGGCACATTGAACATTAATATTAAGCTTGAAAGGTCTCGATTGATGAAGTCCACGCTCCGGCCAGCACAGATCCAAGTCCAAAACCCCGAGAGCTTTCAGCTCGAACTCCAGAATCGTTTCGAGTGCCTAGGGAGCTCCGTGGATGAATATAGCAACGGGTTCGTGGAAGCTGTCCATACGGTCGGGTCTAAGTTTTTCAAGACCCGTCGTACAGATAGAAACAAAAAGCTCTCTGATCACACCCTCAAGCTTATGAAGGAGAGGCGTGAGATGATCCTGCAGTCTTCAGATGAGGCGTGCAAATACCGGCAGCTCAATAGACAGATCTCTAAATCCTTGAAAAGAGACCTCCGCCGCTTCAATACCGAGCGTATTAAAGACGCTATCGAGCAAAATAAAGGCTCCAAGGTGTTCTCAAGGGATCTAGCTATTGGGCAGAGCCAACTCACGAAACTGAAGACCGACGATGGCAGGATCGTATCCGCCAAACCGGAGCTTCTCAGGGAGATCGAGACATTCTATGGGCAGTTGTACACTTCGATCAGCAAGCCCGTTGCGAGTCTAGCAAACGACCCAAGAGCTAGATTGACCCGACACTATACCGAAGATATCCCGGACGTCAGCCTGTACGAGATTAGGATGGCTCTGAAACAGCTCAAAAACAACAAGGCGCCGGGTGATGACGGAATTACGGCCGAACTCCTGAAGGCGGGTGGAAAACCGGTCCTTAGGGCCCTTCAGAAGCTGTTTGATTCCGTCATACTCGAGGGCAAAACGCCACAGGCATGGTGCAGGGGTGTGGTGGTACTCTTCTTCAAGAAGGGCGACAATGCCCGGTTGAAGAACTATAGGCCCATCTCACTTCTTAGCCATGTCTACAAGTTGTTTTCAAGAGTCATCACGAATCGTCTCGCGCGCAGGTTTGACGATTTCCAGCCTCCCGAACAAGCCGGATTCCGAAAAGGCTTTAGCACCGTAGACCACATACATACGCTGCGGCAGGTTATACAGAAGACCGAAGAGTATAACCTGCCTCTCTGTTTAGCGTTTGTGGACTACGAGAAAGCCGTCGATTCGATAGAGACTTGGGCTGTACTGCAGTCTCTCCAACGGTGCCAGATCGACTACCGGTACATTGAGGTGTTGAAGTGTTTGTACAAAAACGCCACCATGTCAGTCCGTCTTCAGGATCAGACCTCGAAACCAATCCTTCTCCATCGCGGCGTGAGACAGGGAGACGTCATTTCTCCGAAACTGTTCACTGCTGCGCTGGAGGATGTCTTCAAGGTTCTGGACTGGAGGGGGCTGGGCATCAACGTTAATGGCGAGTACATTACTCACCTTCGGTTTGCCGACGACATAGTGGTCATGGCTGAGACCATGGAGAGCCTCAGTAAAATGCTCGATGACCTCAGTAGAGCTTCCGAAAGAGTGGGTCTTAAAATGAACATGGACAAAACCAAGATCATGGTGAATGCCCATGTAACACCCACTCCTATCAAGGTCGGAGACTCTACTCTCGAAGTTGTAGACGATTATGTCTGGGACAAACGGTCCAGTTGGGTAGGTCCAATTTCGAGAAAGAGGTCAACCGTCGAATCCGACTCGGCTGGGCGGCGTTCGGGAAGTTGCGTGGTATCTTCTCGTCCAATTTACCGCAGTGTCTCAAGACAAAAGTCTATGACCAGTGTGTGTTGCCAGTGATCACCTATGGGACCGAGACGTGGTCGCTCACAATGGGCCTTATCAGAAAGCTCAAAGTCACCCAAAGGGCAATGGAGAGGGCTATGCTCGGAATTTCCTTGCGTGATCACGTCAGGAATGATGATATCCGCAGGAGAACCAAAGTTACCGACATAGCCCGAAGAATTGCCAAACTTAAGTGGCAGTGGGCAGGGCACATTGCTCGCAGAACGGATGGCCGATGGGGCCGAAAGGTTCTGGAATGGCGACCGCGAACCGGAAGACGATACGTTGGAAGGCCTCCCACTAGGTGGACTGATGACCTGGTTAAGGTTGCGGGAAGGCGCTGGATGTGAGACGCACGGGATCGGTCAATGTGGCGACGCCTGGGGGAGGCCTATGTCCAGCAGTGGACGTCTTTCGGCTGAAATGATGATGATGAATGATGAAGATATCTGTTACATTAATATCAGTATTCACCCGCCATTCTGACTGTCAGGACTGCTGCTCACTTTGTAATTGTTCTTGTTTCATAGAAGTACATTGAATTTAAATAAAAATGTTTGATCCGATTTTGAAAATATTTGAAAGAGTATATTCCCAAATTTTAATTTGGTGGAAATCTGATGTAGAACTTCGGAGATATACAATAGAACTCTTCAATAAATGCCGGCAAATCTCTCGGGATTGCTGCAATCGTATGTCTGTTTATTTTTTTACCTTTTTATAACATAACATCATTCCAGTACGCTAGAACGGGGTATGCAGCTGTGTATAGTTCACCTTGGTACAACCTCATTTCGTATTTTCTTGATAAAGTACGTAAAAATAGAAGAACTACGTGTATAATTTTTTTTTGTCATCATCCCTATCGAGCACACGCACCATCTAGAAATGCTGTCAGCACCATTGCTAAAGGGTGCAAGCACAGTTAATACGTCCGAGTCAATTAATACTGTGTTCTGGTCTACTAAGGTCTGGGTACCACACCCCAAACCTATCGCTATAACGGTTATATAATAGGTCTCCGGGCAGTACTCTCTAACTATCATCCCATAAAGAGACTCAGGTGCCACGATGTTGAATTTAGTAAATCTCTGCCATGTAAAGTAGGTAAATATCAAGTTCTTTTTCCAATGTTCCCTGTCAATTATTCGGAAATATTCTTGTCTGTCGTGAAACGATATTGGATAGAAGAGCTCCGGGCCGTGCACCACGAGATCTAAAAGAGGAAAGTATATTTATTAAAAGGGTAAACAGAGGCAGTCAGCCCCCACATATCAGTTCGGCACCATATCAGCACCATCACAACTTTAATGAAATGAAATTATTCCAAGGGAACGTAATCCCGTTATAAAAAGTATCCTATTTGCTTCTCCAGAATTGTTTTAACGGTGAATTCACATATTGCTGAAAGTAGAAAGTGGAGGCACACAATCATGGAGAAAGTTTGAAAACCAGCAATGGGGAATCGATGCAAGGAGAAGGATATATAGTATATATTAGATTGTAGTAGATTCTGTTCAGCCTCTTTCATTTATGAAAACATAAAAACTATACCTACACAAAATTTTAAATTGTAAAAAAACTATTTATAAATCTTGTGTTGTGAAATTAGTGCATTTCGAGCTTTACATTCAGACTAGGTTGCCCTAGTCGGCCGCACGAACTATTTTGTACAACACGTACAAAAAGGATAGACGCTGTGATGAGCAGTAAGAAGCTAGTGCGTGTATGAATACACACTCATGGTATAAAAATAATAAATGGATGATAATTTAGAACGAAAAGGAGTGCGCAAAATTTTATAAACAGACCTTTGAGAGTATGAGTAACATGAAAAATTACTGAATGTATTTGTTTAAAATAAAAATATTTTTTACTGCTAATCTATCCCTGTATGGTGACTGTTTTGCAATTTTCCTTTGTTTTATATTATTTATTGCCGCCCAAAGATGCTTTGAAATTAGTGTTAAAATATGGAACATTCGACGCTCATAACTTTAAAATACACGTTTTTGTTACTATTTTGTTTCTATACAGGGCTCGATAAAGATGAGACAAATTGATATCATTTTTTATTTTGAGCGTACACCGTCAAACAGTGGAGTAATTGCCATACTACGTTTGTACAGAAGAATGACTGACTAGGGCAACCTTAATGAATATGCGGACCATATATTCATATACAAACGGTAGAGGAACTTTTACGTAGGTATTTACCTTTACACTTTAAAAGTGTCATGAGATGCACATTCTGGGTGGTGCACCAATATGCCAGCAAGTAAGATATCGCTGATGGTCCGCTGTAACTTCAGAGATCTGGTTTGTGCTCCTCTAATTCAGGCAACAGAATGCTTTTGAAAAAGTTAATCATCAATCATTAAATATTTGAGGAAATACAAAAAAAAAAAATCGGATGATAATCACTACAGGCTGATAGTAGAATAGAATAGAATAGAATAGAATATACTTTATTGTACACCATAAAAGTTATACATCCATTTTATAAGAAAATCTTAATTATACGGGTACAAAGGCGGTCTTATCGCTGACAGCGATATCTACCAGACAACTTTTGGGTGGACTGAAAGAACTTATAATGAGAAAGGGGGTAGTCTGTGGTGTACTGTACATTAAAACATAAATATATACAAAACTATATTGTTACAATAAATACTATCCATAAACTTAAATACACAAATACTTACATACATATATACTTAAATACATACATACACAATATTACATGTTAACAAATTCAGAGAAAGGAGGGACGAAAAATATAAAAGCGTTAGGGAGAAAGGAAATGGTTTTTAACTAGGTTCTTAAAAGAAGTCAGTGACTGGGCTTGTCTAATAGGCAACGGCAACTCATTCCACAATCGCACAGCCTGGACCGTAAATAGTAGTACCTTACGAGTATCTATAAAAACTAGAACGAGAGATACATTCAAAAGTTATAATTTAACACCTTATCCAAAAAGTTAGTTATGTTAAAAGGGTACCTACGACAAAGCTTCATGTGCCAGTTTCCTTCCAGCTTTGTTTCTAGAAAACGCAAACATATCCGAAGACAATGATTTAGGCGCTTCTTTTACAGCCCAGTTCTTCCACAAATCAAGCCTCCGAGCTACGATCACGTCCAAACTCAAATATAGCCCACCATATTTGTACAAATATAAGAATTTCATTAAATTCGATATATGTGTGTTAAGCTGCGCACTGGAAAGACTTGAAACCTTTGATGCAATAGGCTTTCCATTTGCAAAATCATTAACTCTTGCAATTTTCACATTCTTATAATTATTAAAGGTACTGATACAGCCATTTCTTAACGTGACTTCTGACACGGCTGATGTGAAAAATACGTTGATTTGGTGGTCTGGGTGTGCTCTAGCAGCTGATTACACAACACACGCCTGGCGAGATGTCAAATCACCCCAACAAGAAGTTTCATGGAAGAAAATCGACTTTTCGGGCAGAGTGATATTATTGCGCAGTAGTTCAAGACCGTCGCCCTCTCTGGTCAGGTGACATGGCACATTTGCTGAGATTCGCTGCCATGCCGCAACTCTTTTAGCATCAGACTCTTCACCTTCTTCAAAGGAGTTACGTAAATATCTTATACGAAAACTCAACACTAAAAATACCAAAGAAATTGCGTAACAAACAACTATGCCATATCTTAATCTGTACCTCCTTTTAAATAAAATAAAAGATGTCATTTTACAAAAAAACTAACTGACTAGTGTAGTTTTCAGCTGAAGATATTAAAAACTGCAAAATTAAGTGGGCTATGAATCTTATCGGGATATTAAAATAATTTATATCGATGATAAAATTCCCATTAGTTTTTGTGCTAAAATCTCAAATAAACTGCTCGTTAATTTTGATAATAAAATAGGAACGTGCTGCACCTTAATAATATATGTATAACTTTAAAGAATGCTACACACGTGCTTTGCTTGCATTCACTGCTTCATATGTTCAAAAATCCGTCTTCTCGATAGTGTAAAACACGCAATAAATACTGTCGAGTTGTCAAATTAAAAGGAGCGTGAGCCGTCAAAACAGTTACTCTATTTGGCTTTTTGCTGCTCACTTTATCGATTTAAAAAAGCAACCTAACCTAAACTTACCTTAAATTTTACAAACATGCAATGTAATGTTTTAAAATATGTTTTCAAAAATCGCTTAGAAATGAAACAAATGAAAAAGTCTGTTCAAAATCTTTCAATATGACAGGTTCGATAACTGGTTAGAATTATTTTTTGTAGTACCCATAGCTGCCATCACGGCTAGAACCTGGATAAGGGTGGCACAGGAGAGCGTGGGGATTGGCACAAAAAAGAGAGGACTATTAACAGCAGTGGACGAAGTCAGGCTGCGGGTGATCATGGTGGGCCAGAATTTGATACAAGAATGTAACAATGTTTTATAGAATAGTCTATAAAACATCGTTATATAATTAATTTGTGTATGTATAGACATACACAAATTAATTATCTACAAACTTTTTCGATTACCTATTACCCTTCTATCTAGTTATCACGATTAAGAAGGTAGCTACCTCCTTTAGGTAATAAAAATACCAACACCTATAGTCATTAAATTATTTCATGTACTCGATACAGAACGTACGCGGTTTTCTTATTAATTTCGTACATAATACACAATGCACATTCGATAAATAACCAATAAAAATAATGCTTTGTGTTTATTTTCGATATAAAAATATTATCCTAAGAGGATGTTTAATTATATTTCTGTTTAGTGTGGCATTTAATATTTTACTGACCATCAAGCAATTAATGCCAGATCTTGAAGGCGATTTTCGATTCAGGCGTCATCGGCGACATCGCTCCAATAGCATATTCTATCCAAATATATCATGTCATTACGACGACACCAATGACGCCTTGTCACCAATAGAAGAGTACTCAAGAATCCCATTGAAATCTATTTTTTTTCATGAGACGTCGCACATACTGGTATTTGCACGATCTACGCGGCCAAAAGTCCCAATATCCAAATAACAAAAACATTAACAAAAGCAAGTTCCACGAACAGAGGACGAACCAGAGAACAATACCCACCCTCAATCTACCTGCTACCGCACACCCCTCACGCGTAGCATCAGTCGGAATTTGACCGTTTCACCTAGTGTACGTATCTGTTCTCGGCGCTTTTTAAAACCTTAACTTCGAAAGTGAATTTTTATATGTTCAAGTTGATCTTACGAATTGAAAGTGATGGATTCTTATAGAGCAGGTAAGAGACTTACAAACTACGTTAATAAAGTTATGATCAACTAAGAAACTTTTTTTTTTTTTAATAATACGTAAACTCATTTCCATACCGTAATTTCTTTCAATATTTTTTCTTTGCTAGTGTTTTTGTTTGTGTATCGGGATAGATCGGGCTATGGTTATAATTTTAGGTAATTATTTGAACATCTGCCTAATAACTACTATCAAAATCATCTCCGGAAACGTCCGGATAGATCAAGTTTTGGGGGGTTAAAGATTTTTAGCAATAAAATGTAAATAATGTGATTTTTGTTATCGACTTTTTTACATAGTGTACGTTTGTTTTAGGTTCACAGGGTACGTCAGGAGTAAGGATTGTGACCCGACAATACTTGTTTGACCGTATGAAGAAAGAAAAATTGCCTAATTTAGATGCAAAATTAAACCATCTAAAAGATGAACTTTTGTCATGTGACGGTTACAATGAAGATCAAATTGCTAATTTGAAACGTGGTTTTGCCCATTTCAAATCAGAACTTAAACAACGGTGGACTAAAGCTCATAACAAAGAAGACAATTTTCTTAAATACAACCGGTCATGGCTGGAAGGTACGTTTGAAATCCCTGTTGTTGAGACCTCACAAACAAGGCCAGGTCGACCACCCAAAATGTTTGAAGAGGCAAGTGAGAGGAGCAAAAGACGAAAGACTGAGGAACTTCGTTCTGGTTTCGAAAAGGAGATCATTATTCACGCTGCGCAAGTGGAGCTGGGAAAATCTGGTAAAAGAGATGCATCAATTGTCCTTAAAGATATCACCAGTACTCCGACACGAGCAACTAAATATAAGAAAGCATTTCATCTTACGAAATCAAGTAAAGAGCAACCCTCCTTGACACCAATGCAAGCGTTGCAAATGTTTGTAGATGCAGATTTGACGCAAGGACAATACGAAATTATAAGAAAGACCAATAAGAAGTTTTTTCCGTGCTACAGTGCGTTACAAAAGGCCAAGAAGAAATGTTACCCACCTGAAGAATCGTGTACGGTAACGAGTACCAGTGCCGAAGCTCAGTTACAGCCTCTAATGGATGTTACCGTTAGGCGTTTATCGGAGTACCTAGAAGAGGTATTGATAACTTTAAAGGAGCAAGAGCGTGAATCATTAACTATAATTAGTAAATGGGGCTGCGATGGATCCCAACAATCACGGTTTAAGCAAAAACTTGAAAGTGATACCGATTCCGATGCAAATCTTTTTCAAAGCTGTTTCGTGCCTCTTCAATTAGTTTGTGGAGATAATAATGAAAAAGTTTTATGGAAAAATCCAACGCCCTCTTCGCCGCGATTTTGTCGACCAATAAGATTCCGTTTTATCAAAGAAAATAATGATGTCACTGAAGAGGAAATAAGACATGTTAAAAGCGCTATTAGCTCTTTAGTCCCAACAGTGGTCGACATAGCAGGGAAAAAGTTATTTATAAAGCACACCTTTATCATGACAATGGTAGATGGAAAGGTCTGCAATGCAGCCACAGGTACAAAGTCTACAAGTAGGTGCTACATTTGTGGAGCAACATCCAAGGATTTTAATAAATTGGAATATACAAGAGAAGTGAATTTTGCGGCTCTTGAATTTGGCATATCGGTATTACACGCCAGAATTCGTATATTTGAAAGCATCTTACATTTAGCCTACAAACTACAAGTAAAGAAATACAGGGGCAAAAAAACGCAAGAGGAAAAAGACATAGAAGAACGAAAAAAAAGGCACATACAAGAAAGGTTTCGCACTGAAACAGGTCTAATAGTAGATATGCCAAAATCCAATTTCGGAAATACAAATGATGGAAATACCAGCAGAAGGTTTTTTGAGAAGCCGAGATTAGCTTCAGAAATAACAGGTATCAGTTATGATCTAATTTACAGACTAAAAGTCATATTGGAAGCAATTTCAAGCGGGTACCAAATTGATCCTGTAAAATATGAAAGATATGCTTCAGAAACTGCTCGTGTTTATGTTAACTTATATGAATGGCATCCTATGACGCCAACAATGCACAAGGTTCTAGTCCATGGCGCGGTTATCATCGAAAAGGCATTATTACCAATCGGGCAGCTTTCCGAGGAAGCAGCTGAAGCTCGCAACAAACATTTTAGATGTTACCGCCAAGATTTTGCGAGGAAATTTTCCCGAGAAAGTTGCAACCAAGATATTTTTAATCGCCTTCTTCTTAGTTCAGATCCTTTGCTAAGTAGTAAGCGAGCAGTAAAAAAAAGGAAAGCAAACACATTTTTGCCTGAAACCTTGGCTATGTTCGTATCTGCGGAACCAAATATAATCGAAAATTCATCAGAGAGCGATGAAGAAAAAATCACAGAAACTTAGCATTTTAATTTTTTTTCCTGTAATCGACGTACCTACCTCAATTTTTGAAAATATATATTTTTTGTTGTGTAAATATGTATTTTTTTCTTATTTGCGTTGTTTAGAAACCAATTAAACATCAAAATAATTTTGGCCGCGTAGATCGTGCAAATACCAGTATGTGCGTCGTGTCGAGGCCGGCTGAACTCCCGGCAGGCGTGCTCCGTGGAGTCAGCGGCGAGGGCACATCCAGATTGGCAGATCAATGTGCTATTCTCCGGGCCAGTGACAAAAAAGAATCTCAACAATTACGGAATTTTGTACGCCCTGAATCAGTTTGCTAATATAAAATTCTTTAGGTTGCACTTACTGCAGTATGTCAAAGGGACTCCTGTGGACGATTTCGTCAGTGGAGGTGCGTTAAACAAGTCATTTTGGCCGATTGCCCACACTGCAGATTTATTGAGCTTACTGACGTTGTCCAAGTGGGGTGGGGTGAGCTTGGACTTTGATCAATTGGTGGTGAAGTCGTTTGACGATCTGGGATACAACTGGGTGGTTCGCAAGGACAGCAAGACGCTGGCAGCCAGCCCACTCTCCATTTCTAAAAACCCACTTGGCAAACTGGTTGGTGATGCAGCTCTCAGGTACTAATTTTAAGAACTTAATTATATATTCTTCTTCTTCTTCTTTTCTTCTTTTTTAAAAAAACGTTGCCCCACACTAGAAATTTCTTCCTGTATCGTGGGTGCGTTTACAAACATATAAACCCATATATATATTTATTCGACCGATCGCTAATAAAAGAATAAAGTGCCATTGATTCCAGTATTAGTCATCATCAGTCTATTAATGTTCCCACTGCTGAAACACCTGCCTTCTCTCTGTAAGAGGGATTGAGCCGTAATCACCACGCGGGCCCAGTGATGGATGTCACATGTCTTAATTTTTTTGGTTCTAAGACATGCCGGTTTCCTCACGTTGTTTTCCTTCAAGGTTTTGAGAGCAGTGGTGATGAAATAATTTACACAAAGTAAAGCACCTACCTGGGTTTAAACCCACGACGCACAACTTGTAACTGGCGGCCGATACCACTGCTCTAATCATACCAGTATTAGTATTACCCAGTAATTAGTTAGTGGAGAATATCTGCCGATGATAGGCAACACCTCTTCATCTCTCGTATCAACACGACACATAATACCCACAAACGAAGGAAAATTAAATTGATTCTAAATTTTCAGCAGCCAGTTAAATTTATCAATGGTTATTTACATTTTCCAGTTACTTCAAGACTTATTATAGAAAAGACAGTACATGGAGTTATGGCTCTAGAGTTTTGACCACGGCTTTACAACAGATATGCAACACATTAACTGTCCATAAAATGTCAGCAGTCAGATGCCAGGGTAGGTTACACGTGTAATATTTCGTTGTACTTGTTTGATGCGGCCTTTACAGCAGAAGTCTCATATGAGTTACATAGAGATAAAGATTTAATTTGTAAAGATTGTAATGGGTAACTGTGAATTTAATCATCATACCCCATACAATTCCAGGTTTTGAAGTGCTCAGCACAGAACTGTTCTTCCCTGTACGCGAGGTCAGACGATACTTCGTTCACAAAAAACTCACAGGGGAGTTTCCCAATCCGTATGCACATCACATCAACCTGGAAACGGCCAAATATAATGTGACCCCGGATTCAGTTTACGCGAAAATGGCTCGCGAGTATTGTCCCGCAATACAAGACCTATACGGTAACAAGTTTGGCATGTGAATAGAAACCTACACCTACCTATATTTATATCTAATAAGTTTATTTCAAAGTAGAAATATAGTGGGTTTATATGAAGTTGCACTTTTATTTTGTATAATCGAAATCCGAAAGTGCCCTATGTCAGCGCGACGACGCTTCCCATTTTGCAATATAAATGAAACCAACGATCGCGTATGATGATCGCTTACTTTTAAGACGACGACGTCGAATTATTATATTGTAACTATTAGAACTAGCATACAGGAAAGGTAGCAATTTGATGGGGCTAGCCCTGTTTCTGGTAATACCAAAATTCAATGTGATAGTCCTATATCCTATGTTTTTCACCTGTTAGTAAACAAATCGCTATCACCTTTAACTTGGGTAGTATAAGGAAAATATATATAATAGTTAGTTTTGTGTGACAAAACAGATGTGCAACATAATCCTTCAATACTTCAATAGTGTACGTTTTGAAGTGATTGTTACTATCTGTATGGCAATCTCATGTTACAACTAAAAAGCGTCCGATAGAGATCTGTGTCTGTCTTTGATAATGTTTCGTTAAATGTTTCCGTTTTCGCCTTTTTCTTGTCATTGATATCTTAGGAAAAGTTCAAATATGTACCCGTTAAAAATACCAAAGATATTAAGAAAACAAGTGTTCATATTTATAACGTTTTTAGTATTTACTGGTCTTATTATTTTGTTTATAAACGCGCAAAATGTGTCAATACCAGAGCCTACAATCATGCATTTTGGCACCGCGGATAATAATATTTCGTGTCATTACGTAGACGAGTACGATGCACTGCCGTCAGCTGAAGACAGGAACTTTTTGCCGAGACCTAACTCAATATTCTTTCATGAGACATCGTGCCGCGGAGGACTAAACTCCCGTCAAGCATGCGCAATCGAGTCAGCGTCGAGAGCTCACCCAAGAAGACATGTTTATGTCATGTTCAGTGCTCCCGTCAGTGAAGTCGTGTATCAAGGAAGTTGTATAGCGAAATTACGACGCTTCGCAAACGTCAAGTTCGCTAGGGTACACATAACTGATTACGCTAGAAACACTCCTTTGGAAGATATGCTGGCAAGTGAACCTTTTAATAAAAGCAAGTGGCGGGTGGAACATACTTCCGATGTCCTGCGATATTTGACTTTGTACAAGTGGGGAGGGGTGTACCTGGACACAGATATGCTGATCATCAAGTCATTGACTCCTCTGGGACACAACTGGGTAGCGAAAGAAGACAATGGGTTGGTGAATGCCGCAGCCATCGCTATTTCTATGGATCACCTAGGCAGAAAACTTGCCGAGGCTGTCATCAAGTATGTATTGATTAGTGATTTCACCACACGTACTTTTATTTTTATGATATCTGTATTTTCATAGAGAGTTTTGTTTTCCGTATACTCATAAGGTTCTCACTCAACTTTAATCGCGCAAGTGCATTTTCGAGGAAATAAATGAATATCGCACAAGTGTCTTCTGTGAAAATGGCATAAGCAAAAGTGTCCTGTTACCATTCTCGTGTAGTGTTGCCAACTTGCCAATTCTAAAACTGTATGTCCATGAGTTCATCAGTCTAACAAGCACCTCAAGGTGTTTGTCTAGATACTTGGCTATCAGATGATTGGCAAAACACAAAAGTAGAACTTTCGATCGAAACAATGGCCGTTGATACACAGCCCTTTCCACTCTCATAAGCTGCACCTACATTTGTGGCTTCAACGGACAAGTAGGCACCCTGACCGCAACAAGTAGTTAAACATGGAAAAATCACTGTCACATAGCCTCGGGAGTCCCCGGTCATCCTCATTTTAATTATATAATTGTACAGCTTGATATCAGCAAGTCTTCCATTATTTGATCCAACTACCTTCATAAAACATTCATCATCATCATCAGCCTATTAATTTTCCCACTGCTGGCATACACGCCTCACAGAGTGTGAGAGGGAATGGGCCGTAATCCAAAACGCGGGCCCGGCGCGGGTTGGTGGATTTCACATGTCTTCGAATTTTTGGTTCTAAGCGGCATGTCTTAGAACCAAAAATTTGAATACATTTTTTCTCACGATGCTTTCTTTCACCGTTTTGAGAGCAGTGGTGATGAAATAATTTACACAAAGTAAAGCGCCTGCCTGTGCTCGAACCCACGACCCAACCTGTAAGTCGCGGCAGATACCATTGGGCCACCACTGCTCTCATAAAACATTAATGTATCTATATAATATGTTTGAAAGTTTGTTTTCATCAATCATGCCTCAACGGCTGAAATGATCTGGACGAAATTGGGCACACAGGTAGACCATGATCCAAATTAGTATTATTTCTGAATGGGATATTTTTAATTCCGATAGTAGATATGTCCGTCTGCAAAACTAGTAAATAAATGTCACGAGGAACGATTCTTGTCCACAAATGAAGCGTGACTAAGTAGTCGTCGCATTGAACGGAGTATTGTCACACACAACCTTAGCCTCAAACACAGCGAGACACGAGAGTTTCGTGTCGTGCAAACAGAGGCCTGAGACGAAGATGCGCGACGTGCAATTGTTTCTTGGGTGGTATCTTTGCTCTTCTAATTTAAACCTTAGCGGCCAAATAAATACAGCATATTTTGTAGTAACATCGGTCCGGTCAGTTATTCGAGATCGACAGCGCGGCTGGAATTTCTCTAGTATAAGCGCGCCCTCGTACCAATAAAAACTGTTAAAACAATACAATAGATTAAATACTGAAAACTACACAAATATAGCTATCTATTTGTATTGATGCACAATTATATAGCCATTTATGTTTGCTTTTTCAACAAATAAAGATAAGTAAGTACCTAATTGACTTGAACGATAAACTTTATCTTTTTCATCTATAGGATATGTTTTCTAACATAACATTACCTTTAGATTCCCAGAATGTACTTATCTATAGTACATCCTGTACATCTGCATTTCACCAATTATGTTTAATGCCCATTTAATGTAACGTAATAAAATATAAATCTATACTAATATATAATATTATAAAGCTGAAGAATTTGTTTGTTTGAACGCGCTAATCTCAGGAACTATTGGTTGGCATTGACAAATTATTTTTGTGTAGGGTATTCCATTTATCGAGGAAGGTTTTAGGCTACATAACATCACACTACGACCAATAGGAGCGGAGCATAAATGAAAAATGTTACAAAAACGGAAAAAAGATGTCCTTTTTGAGAGCTTACGTTGCGTGCGCTGTGTAAACGGTTTAAGTTACGCAACAATCATGTATGTAGGGTAGATGGGTAGGTAGGTAGCCAGTTGACGGGAGCGAAGCCGCGTGGGACAGCTAGTATAATATATAAATTTATAAGGTTCAAGCCCGAACCTTTTAAAATTAACCGGGCACAAATGCAGCAAATCTCAGATTATTATATGTTTATTGTATTTATTTCCAGTGAAGTTAAAACAACGTATCGACCAGATATTTGGATACATAACGGACCTGGCGCCATAACGAGGGTACTTCACAAAATATGCCAGACATCTAACATGGCGGAATGGTCGTCTGACACCTGTCAAGGTTGGTACTATGACAATATCATCAACATAATTTACATCAAATTTATCTATTATATTTCAAAACAGAGGGGCTACCATAAGCTCATAATGAGACGGTTTTCATTGTATGGCTCCAGAAATCTAACTTTGCTCTAAATGCTGCAAAATTATACAAGGATTGACCTGTCCACGTCTGACGTAACTCATTGGCTGTGAATTATCACTATGTTGACACTGTATCCCTGAAAAAGCCGAAAAGTAAAACATAGTGGCACCAGTTTGACAAAAATATTAACCCTAGCCCTAGAACAAAGAAGTAGAAGTCATGGGGGATGCCCAGCAGTGGAATGCTACTGGCTGACTGTAACCCTAGTCACAAATAATATAATCCTTGGCCAAGTTACCCGTATTTTCAACTGTCTGGCGGGTGAAGACGCTGGCAAAAGTTAGTTTTCTAATAAAAATAGAAATCATCCATACGAGTTTATGAGTACCCACACTAAAATAACGTCTAGGAACGTCATTCAGAAAATCAGAATCGGAAGTTACAGTATTTCGTTTAACTATAAGTATCTAATATTGATCGATTGAAATAACCTTTGTAAAATGCTTAAACTTATACATTTTCAGGACTCGAAGTCTACAGTCGAGATTATTTCTACCCACTACATTATTCCAGGAACGACGAATACTTTAAACCTGGAGAATTGAAGGATGTTGAAAACGCCTACGCTCACCATTTTTGGAACAAATTAACTTATGATAAGAAAATAGAAAAAGATTCTCCATATGAAAAGATGGCACAAAAATATTGTCCAACTATATACGAGATGTATGGTGAAGAATTTGGGACCTAACAAGGACACACCCTCGATTATGCTAAACCTTTTTATGCTCCAACCATTAAATCCCGAAGCTTTGTCTTGTTTAATATTTTCCTCCTCTTCCTTTTTTTGGACGCGTTTGAACATATTTAATCCATTAATTAATATCTACATACTAATAATTATAAGCATTTTCTATACATGATATCATTTATAAGTACTGTTACAAACTGTTGTTGAAAAAATCAGCAGCTATTTTTTCAATAAGTTTAATTTTCATGTGGATCGGGGATGTTATGGACATGAAATTTCGGATCTGGATCCGGATACGGATATAGCAAAAATATTATACCGGTTTCGGATACGGTTACGCATATGAAATTATTTCGGATAATTTCGGTTACGGATATTAGATTTTTAGGAAATGGTAAAAGTTAAATAAACTAGCAATTATGACTTAGCAATAGAATTAATGCTAGCTCATGGCTAGTGTGTCGGTTCGGCTGGGCAGGAAAACCTGTCATAACGTGACTTATTTAGACTCCACTCCTATATTTTGTATCTGTTTTGGTTACGGTTACGGATTGATATTTATTTCGGATAGCCGAAGGTTTCGGTTACAGTTACGGAGCTCCTTAACATCTCTGATGTAGATATCTTTGTGAGTAGGTAGGTATATGTCTATGTAACACAAGTGGCAATTTAATTATTATAGTTTTCTATTAATAAAATGCAACAGCTTTGGAAATTTGTAATTAAAATCTGCTTCAGTCGCTTCAGCCGCTAGCTGTTTTAGTGATATGAGCCCGCGTAGCATAATTATCAATATTTTTTAAACATTTAACATTATTTTCTTGTCTATGTTATACTCTATTATGAACCAGCCACTCCACCAAATACTTAAAAAAATGATTTTAAGTGTGTGTACATAAACAATAAAATTAGGAATCCTACAAACGTTGTTACATTTATTTCTGTATCGATACTTATACCTTCTACTTATATATTTAAGTTTAAATAGTAATATACCGGTTTTGGATACGGTTACGCATATGGAATTATTTCGGATTATCCGTTAGTTTACCCTAAATTACCAATTTGAGTTCTAAATAAAATCGTCTTCAGTCTTAAAATAGAAAATTAATGAGGAATTATCTTTAAAGACAATTGTCTACGAAAGGCCCAGGTCCAATTACACTGAAAGGATAGCAGGTTTTTGAATTAACACATAATTTAAAAAACCCAATTACAGTTTTTGTCCCAGAAGCTTTATTGAATCCACACCCTTGTTAGTGAAGGGCACCTAATGAGACAGTTCTACTTTCGTACTTAACTGTCTGATTTTCTAGAACAATGAAATAGGTATAAGATTGAATTGCGACCTTATTGGTGTTCTAGAATATTAAAATAGGTTTAAGATTAAATTGCGACTTTATTGTTGTTCTAGAATATTAAAATAGGTGTAAGATTAAATTGCGACCTTATTGGTGTACTAGAACATTGGAATAGGTGTAAGATTGATTATTCTTCTTCGTAATCGTGTCGATAATTCCATTTTCAGTTTTTAATTTAGATGTTGTGCTTCAACCAGATCTCAGCCATGTCGACAGCCCTAGCCCAGGCCTTGCACAGGTCCCTCATGGTGAAGGTGTTCGTGCACTGAGAGCAGTACAACAGATGTGACATCGTTTGCGGTGTAGTTCCACAGTCGCACTGTGGCTGTGATTTATTTGCGACCTTATTGGTGTAGGTTTTTGGATGGCCGCCAATGCAGAAATGAGCAGGAAAGGAAGGAGTAGCTTAGAAGCTCCTTGTGTAGGAGCACGTCGGAAAAGTGGGTACTAGAATGATATATAGCAATTTCTGTTGCTAAGCAGCGAAGCTGGGTTCCAGTTTAAAGGATAAGTACTGGTGTGAAAGCACTTGTTATATTTTAGCTTCAACTCTGTAATAACGACACATTCTAGCAATACACCGGTGATGCCTTCGATATTCCAAATTATAGGTGTTGGTGAGTATTTATCACCGGGAGGGTCATCAGCTTGCTTTTCATTTAAGATAACAAACTTTTGAACAAAACGATTGGTGACTAAAATAGTAGATATTTAATACTCTAGGCCATTGACTTCACCATAAATAATCTTTTACAATTCCCTAGCTAGGCGAACAAATTCAAACCGACGAGTAAGAATATAATTCATCCAATTTTTCCCACCAACTCCCAGACACTCCCAGATCGCAGCCATTTATCCCGATTTACCCCAAACTCGAGGAACGACAAAGTAAAATGAATTCCGCTGTAACCTTAGATAGAAGTGAGAATGATAAAATTGGAAAATATGTATAGCGGTGGTTCGCAAACCCGCAACAATTCCATTTTGCTTTACAATACAACTTTGCATCGGGCTAGCTGTGACGTGGCTGGGTTTACACCGAACTGTAACCTCCTATTTTAATTTTATCCCGTAGCTGCCCGGAGAAGTAACATTTTCCGAAATAAAGCTAATAAACCAATAACGCACAGTTCGTTCGATAGTTACTACTATAGATATTTACATACATATATTATACATATTATATCAAATTTTGAATACTGCTACAAATTTCTAATCTTAAGCCTCGTCTTGTTTAAATACGAATTCCAGGTCCCGTAACACGTTTTTCTGATATGATATACATTTTTTTACTGTGGTAGATTACGTGAATTATTTTTCTACATCGAAGAAGAAGCCACAATATTATCCATTAATCTACCGTACAACATCCAAACATTTATACAGCCGACTCAAATCCCCATACACCTTGAAAAAACCTTGCATCCTTGTATCCTATACGGACTTATTACTTAAGTAACTACCGTATAGGTGGTTGATACTGTGTGCCTTTTGAGACGCATTGTTTTCACGTTTGAATTCATATTAAGAAATTTATAACAACAACTTTCTTAAAGTTCCTGGAGCAGAAGCAAACGTATAACTATTTATATTTTAAAACTTAAAAACATAAAAATAAAGCTAAAAATAACTTCTTTTCCGTATCTATCTATATCATTGAAATCTATTCTTTTAATGTTTTTTGACACTGACTTCGGCAATGAAAGTTATTTTTCGCTTTGTAGTTTTTTTGCTTTGGAAGTCGGTCTAATTTTTATGTTATAAAGTTTTTTATTTTTATCTTTTTAGAATCTGCTATAGTCAGAGTACATCCCATGAAAATTCCAATAATCCCAAACACGACTAGGTTACATTGTTTTACAACGCAGTTCCAGTGGCAACCTTCCGGCTTCATCATCAGATCTGCTTGATGGTACTATTTTCATCAGCACTATTTATTTATATGTATTTGCTTCATCGTAGTCGCTTAAATATTCGAGATATCTTAAACCCAGGAGTGTCCGTGACGTACTTAAGGAGTTCAAGTGGCCATCTGTGGTCTTCTTCATCAATTTCACTTTCCTAAATCTTATACCCGTGGCATACTTATCACGAAGGAGTTCCAGTGGCTATTTGTGGTCTTTTTCATCAATTCCACTTTAGCAAACGATACTTTTTGAGTGCAAATGCTTACCATGATGATGAAAATACAAAAATCGATAGCGATTTTGCTATTTTCTTCAAATATTATGGGCAAACATATAGAGATTTGCCTATAATATTTGAGGAGTTCCCTTTATTTCCATGGGATTCCATCATCAGATTCTGACTTGGTGACAAAATCCGCCAACAATTGATGAAGTAATCGTTGAAAATACACAAAAAAAATACATACAGTCGAACATAGATCCTCCTTCTTTTTTAGAAGTCGGTTACAAAGGAATAACATGCTTGCAACATTAAGTTTATTTGAACCTATAATTTGAAGTTAAACCGAATCTATCACAGTTCAAAGTGACCCGTTTCATAACATGACAATTTCATAGGTAGTTTACCCAACCTATTACCCAGCTGAGTAAGTAATTTTGTACAGGATTGATTGATTTCAAGACCTGTTTTTCCTAAAAGTTTATAGAAAAATGACACATTAATCGTACGTTCATTGAACAGTCACTATAAAGAATGGAATGGATCACTCATTGTAAAGTAGAGACGGAAAAAAAGTTAAACATTATTACACTTCGGTGTAAGAAGCAGCCAACAAAGAATACTCAAGGCATCTTTGAATGTTCGCTACTAAAGCATGGCTGGCTGGCGCGAAAAGAGAAAAAGAAAATTTGCTATTCCCGCTATTGTAATGTTTTTGGAGCAGATGCAAGATGGTATGGGGTGTGTTGGTATTGGACGATGGCCGAAGAATTATATTTTATAAGTCGGATTCGTGGCTTGGTGAAACATTAAGGCCCGCTTGCACGAAAAACTTAACTCCAAATCCCACTTGAATACAAAACTTGCTAACACGAGGTTAAATTGGCAGTTTGTCATACAATGTTATTAAATTAAACTCGTGTTAGCAACTAACTCTGAGTTAAGTTGACAATCTGCAGGCATTTTTTCTTAAAACTCGAATCGAATATTAACTGAACACATAAATACATAAACAAGAAATTTTGATTGTTCACAAAAATCTGAACATCTCCGAAACTACCGACTTCCGACAACTTTTCGAATAATCAAAGACTCGAGAAATTGAAATTTCAATCACATTTAATAGAACTTACTTAGCATACTGACTTCTTAAACGATTACTTATTAAGCTAATAAATTCAAGAAAATTAATAACAAATTTCTTTGACATTATTTTCATTTTGAATAGTAAACAATTATCATTTACCATTTTTGTCAGCAACTCCCAGTAAATTTGAAACTTCAGTGAGGTTGAAACTATCTATACTCGAAAGGTTTAGGTAGTTAAAAAAGTGTAAACAAATCGTAAAAAGGGTTTTTTATAGTTGACACTTTCTTGTTTAAAAATACGTTCTAACAAAATAAATTTATTTTCGATCACACGATAGTTTTCTCTTTTATTATAGTATGTTCAACTTTATCATTTATTCTTAAACTACTCTTACCATTTTTTTGTTAGATTTATTATAATAATATAATATTTTGTAATCTGTCTTTTGTAAAGAGCCTAAAAAGACAGGTTTCCCAAACCTTTTATAAAATACAACGAATTAGATAACGTTGCTAAATTGAAGAGTACAACTGTGACGTAGATTGTCAATTGAAATGGCAGGTATTACGTTTAGTCGGTTAACCAGACGCCTTTTTTGACACTGACAGCGCTCTCCACATTTGCGAATAGCGTGTGTTTCGAGTCGGATTTTGTTGAATTGTGATAATATTAGCTTGTTTCTTAGTTTTGTTTTTGTTATTGTTAGTTATCATTAGTTATCGTTATTGGTTTTTAAATTATTATCGTGGAAAAATTAGTGAACCCGAGGCTGGTACTAGCCAGACCAACTTCGAACACACATTTCCATCGCCGAAGAAGAAACGCTTTAAAACCGGACCTCTTTTATCATCTGAGAAACAGACATTGATAAATGTGTTTAAATATGTAGAAGAAACATGGCCCAAAGAGTGTTTTTCGTCGAAAAACAGACATATGCAAAAAAACTGGTGAAATAATGGGTATGTCTGTACCAACTGTGTATAAGGTTATTAACCAATACAAAACGCAAGCAAAATCGACAATTACGATTATATGGATTTAGCCGCTGTGAGGAGAAAAGTAAATATTTTTTTTTTTGCAAATGAAATGCCAATTATTGAATATAACTATTGAAAATAACGAAAAGTGTCAATAATTATGACAGTCTACCTAATATAAAAAGAGATGTAATGTGTAAGTTGATGAAGAAATTAGGCTTTAAATACTGCAAACGCAGTCGCAAGAGTATGCTTATTGACAAACCAGACGTTGAGGTTTGCGTGTAAAGTATTTAAATGAGATTGCAAAATATAGAAGAGACGGGAAGAAAATATATTATTAGGATGAAACATGGGTCAATGAAGGTATGATAACAACATTAATATGTTTTTTAAATAAATATTGTACACTGTTACCTTTGTAAATATCTTGTAAACTCATTAATATTGTTTTTTGCAGGACACACCAAATCTTCAACATGGCAAGATAATACAATAACATGTTGTAAAGAGGCTCACAGGCAGGATTTGTCTAAAGGGTTAAAGAATACCAGCGGGAAAGGAAAAAGCCTTATTTTGGTAAGAATATTACTTCATAGCCTTTAATAGAAATGCCATGATGATAATTTTATTTTATAAGTTTGTGATAATCATCATATATAATAAACATAATAAATCACTCCTCGTTTCCCCGAAGGTATGGGCCGAGGTGTATCTATAGTACACCCACATTTCGCCAGTTATGTGTAAGTCCCATGTGATAGAGGGCGAGCCTATTGCCATTAACCGGGCAAGATCCAGAGTCCAGGCTGCTACTGAAAATTCCAGACAGAAAAACCCAATAACACTGCCCGACCCGGGCATTGAACTGTGAACTTCATGCTCAGCTGTAGCGCTTGCGACCACTAGACCAATGAAGCAGTCAATATATAATAAATTAACATTTTAAGTGTGAGATGCTCATATTATGAGAAAATATAATTATTAATCAGTTGTTGAATGTTATTTAAAATTATGTTTCAGGTTGATCAAGTGGTTTTGTTGAAGGAGGTGCACTAATATTACAACCAGCTATTAATAACAGCACATGGCTCATAGCTGACCTAAAAATTCTTTTGCCAGAGGCTTTGGCTAAAGTAACTGCAGAAAATTGGAAAAAATGTGAGGGTCATGTAATAAAAGAAGAACAGATAATGTTTAAATTAGGCAAAATAATAAATGTTACAACTGAAAGCTTTATTATCAATGTGACAGATAGTTCATCAGATTCAGATTCAGAATAGAGCCTATTAATATGTGACTCTAAATAATATGATTTTAACATTTGAAATAAAAGGTTTTGCATCTATGAGTCACGTGTTTTTTTTTGTTTACCCTTTTTAACTACCTAAACCTATGGAGTATAACTGTCACCAAGACAAACAGACCTTGTCGTTTTATGAAGCAAGCGAAATTCAACCTTAGGTGATAAACAATTAACTTCCTTGACTATAAATATGTCTATACGTAAATAGATATCTACAGGCAAGTCTCTTTCAACAATATCGCAAAAGACTTGGCAATCCCTTCAGGCCCCTATTATAGTTGGCAACAATAAAGTATCATCTACCCCTAACCACGGGGTATGAGCAGATGAAAAGGGTGCCGATAATAATTCCGACAAGTTTCATATTACGAAAGCCGAAGCCTTGCCTTTGTCCCGATAAAGTGATATATTTCTGTGATGAAATAGGTACGAAGTGCTATCGTGGTACAATTATCGTAAAAAGGTCGGAGTTGTATTTATATTGATTAGTTTTGTCTAGTATTTGATGAATAAAGTCTATGGATATAGTTTTGTATTTTTGAGAAATTGTTTTTATTCCCGACGGCAACAGAGGGGTGTTATAAATTTGAAGTTCGTATCTATGTGTTTGTGTATTTGTGTGTGGCATCATAGCTCCTAAACAGATGAACCGATTTTAATTAAGTTTTATTTTGTTTGAAAGGTGATTTTATCAAAAATGTTCTTAGCTATGTTTGATGAAAATTGGTACAGCCGTTCAAAATTGATAGGCATTTTAATGTTTGAATCGGGCTATTTACACAAGATACCGTGTCTTAAATACTTGTTCGAAGCTTGAAATAAAAATGTGTCCGTGTTTTTTAAATTTTAGTTGTTGGGGTATCTTTTTTGAAGGTTTAAATCACAGAACACCTGAACTAAGGATAAGTATTAGGTCCTTACCTATGAAATTGGCGTTTTGTCGTACAGGCCACTTTGATCTCAAATATCTCCTCTTTGGTTTGGAATTCCAATTTTAAATTTATACAGCTATTTGCTCATGCTTTTGTGCTTGGAAAACCGTAATTCATTTGTTTTTTCCTCTCTTGGTTTTTCTTTTCGCCAGTCAGTTTACAAAATGGAAATCTTGAAATATCGCGTTATTTAGGAGTACGAGTTCCATCGTGGCACCAGTGCTGAAGAAACGACTCGAAGGATTAATGATGTGTATGGCGACGGTGTCGCAAAAGAAAACACAGTGCGTTTTTGGTCCCAAAGTTTTCGTTCTGGAAATTTTGACCTGCAGAACAAGCCCCGTGGATGGCCGGAGACCAAAGTTGATAATGAAGAATTGAAGGCTATTGTGGAAGCGGATCCATCGCAAACCACGTCCAAGTTAGCTGCAGGCTGCGGTGTTAGTGATAAAACTGTTTTAATCCACTTGAAGCAAATTGGGAACGTGAAAAAGCTTGAAAGGTGGGTACCTCATGAATTAAGTGCAGCAAACTGACAAACGCGCGTCGACTGCTGCGGTACATTACTCAACCGGCACAATAATGAAGGGAATTTAAATCGAATCATTACCTGTGATGAAAAGTGGATCCTGTACAATAATATGAAACGCTCATCGCAACCCTGGTGATCCAGACACATCCTGCCCCAAGCGAAAATTGACTCAAATAAAATTACTTGTGAGCGTTTGGTGGACTAGTGTCGGTGTCGTTCTCTACAGCTTTCTTAAATCTGGCCAGACGATTACGGTGGATCTCTATTGTCAGCAACTGCAAACCATGATGGAAAAGCTAGCTGCTAATCAGCCGAGGCTAGTCAATCACTCTAGGCCTCTGCTGCTTTAGGACAACGCTAGACCACACACTGCACAACAGACGGCTACCAAATTAGAGGAGCTGGTTACGCTTCCTAATTTATAGCTGCGCTGAGGTGCGCGCACTTGCATCATCACGCATCCTCTCGCCAAACTCTTAATTGAAACTACATGGAAAGTGTCATCTGTATTACCTAGACCTACTGTGTTGTGTACCGCTGGCCAGCATATTGTACCTAGTCTGTGAGCTAAACTTCTCGATCGTGGCATCTGCATCTGCATGGGAGTCGCTGTTCCAAAGGTATGTGGCATAATTAGTAAATTGAACTTTATCCATTGCCTTTCGTCTCATCTGCGTACTTTTCTGCTTCAAATTAGCACTGCTGAATCAGCAATTATAGCCTAGGTTACTCTAATAATTTAGGTTCAATCGCGTTTGATTTTACTAGTAATCTTCTAGAGGTTATACGCACCATTTTGGTCCTTCGAGCCGGATAAATTAAATTTGGGCCTATTTACAGCCTAATTTTAAGTCCTAAAAGTCTAAATTTAAGCAAAAAGTTTGGGCAATTTCCATATTAATTGCAGATCATCACACAATTCTCGCCTCTATTGCGTTGGGAATAAGGTTGGCTGCCTTGCGTGTAGTACTTTCTACCGGCAAATTAATTGTTAACGTAAATCTTTAATTTCACTAATTGAAACTCCGAAAATTTAATATTAACTTAATTATTTTATTAATTATTATTTAATTGAATATCAACGTTGATTCATATCGCTAAATCAGTTTATTTAATAAATCAGTTAATTTTCGGCGTAATTACATATTTTTTTGTTCGTGTTTGAAAATTGTGGGTAGTCTGTTAAAACATTCGTCAAGTTGGCCTACGTGACTGTGGAATATTCCAGTTCTTGTTATCGTACGGTTAATTTTTATTTACGCATTGGAAACTTTTATATATTTTTCTAATCGAGATTTGCAGAATGAATGACATTGATTATTTTACGATACACTACTACTGTAGGTTCGTTAAGTAAATGCCTAGTATACTCGTATTGCACGAGTAGGTATTTTTTATAATTCTAGACTCAAACGCATTTGATTAATTATTGCAATTAACCAGATTATCATTGCGTCGCTTGTTATTTTATTTTGTAAGGTAACTTGATCTTTTTATAGGAACCTTCAGGTAAAATAACAGATTTGTATAAACTTTACGCGTTTAATTCTCCTCGTAGGAAACAGCCGTATATTTATACATATCACCCCCGCACCTAACTTATAAACGTAGTACTTACTAGATAATTTACTTCGAACGGTCATCTGCGTATTTACTTGTTAGGAATTTTATTGTGTTTTACGAAGGTATTTCGTTACAAACACAATCGCATCGCTTACGGAAATAAGTAATATACTTGTTTCTAAGTTTCACACTTAACTTATTGTTGGTTAAGAATCTGTACATATTCTATGTATTGAGTAAGTTAATCTCATATAAATAGAATACTAAAAGGAATAAAAAATTATCGCATCGCATCCGACATAAATGTTAATTATCGGGTTGTAGGTATCTCTAAGCTAATCATAGATATAGGTAGATGGGTACGTTCATAAGGTATTTCGCGTGCTTACTATTTTAGTTGTTTTAGACTTTGTTACTTGTACGCGGTTCAAACTTTGTACGCGATTCAAAGTTTGTATGCGGTTGTTGGAAAGTAAACGCGACTCGTATTTCACGCGGGTTCAAAGGATTTTGGATTCAACAGAATCTTTAACAACAGAAAGATTACGTAATTCTTTTATTGCTCAGGCTAAACAAATTGACAGCCAACGTAGCGAATTCAATGAGATAATGGACGAGATAAATATGTTAAAATTGACATTGGATCCAAAGTGCGAAGTAAGCTATAGTGCCTTACATTCATTTGATAAGTTGGTCGGCGAGATAAAATTTACTTTAACTTCATTAACTGAATCAACTGTTTCCAAGGAACCTAGCCCGACAGTGAGCCCTAGTGCTCATCATATAAAGGTACCTAAAATTGAGCTGCCTGCCTTTGACGGTGATATTCAGAGCTTTCCGTTCATTTATGAGACTTTCAAACGTATTATACATACGAACGCAGATTTATCAGATTCTGATCGCATTCATTATCTGTTGAGTTGTCTAAAGGGAAAGGCTAGGAATGTGGCAGTAGGTATTGTACCTTCTGGCGATAATTACCGCTTTGTCTGGGATGCGCTTATCGCAAAGTACCTGGATACTCGCACGCTTGCCACTAATTATCTAAATCAACTGTTCTCATTGAAGTCGTTCGGACCGACACCCGCTAATATTGAACAATGTTTCGATAAATTAACTTATACGGTTGCTGGACTCAAACAATTAAAAATACATAACTTGGATGATTTTATATTTATTCATTGGGGTCTTAAGTTAATAGACTCAGATACAGCAAAACATTTTGAAATGTCGCTTCGTAATCAACAAGAGTTGGATTATGATTATTTCGTAAAGTTTGTTCGTGAACAAGTAAAAATCTTATATCGCTCCTCTTCTGCGGCAACTAAGCCCGCCCCCGCAGGTAGACCCAGCACCTCATCTAAGGTCTCGCAGGTGTTTGTGACTACTGAATCTAAATGTTCGCTTTGTCGATCCACGCATAAAAACTTGTATACGTGCAAAGCGTTTCCAAAGTTGAGCGCGGATAATAGATTTAAGTTTGTAAAAGACAATAACAGATGTGTTAACTGCCTAAGTAGCCAACATACCGTCTCTAAGTGCCTATCTAAGTCTGCATGTAGGAAATGCAACGGTAAGCATAATTCCTTATTGCATTTTGAGCAATCGACGCAAGCCCCTACGCTGGTGCCCGCTAGCGACCCAGCCTGCGTTTCTGCGGCCGACCCAGCTACTTCTGATCGTGTGGCGTTGTGTACGCATTCTTCTGCTCAAGTCCAGGCCACACGTAGCACCGAAGTGCTGGCTACTGCCAAGGTGTTAGTGGCGGGTAGGAAGGGTTAGGGCGTGGTGGTTAGAAGTCTTTTGGACCCTAGGTCGCAAAAGAATTATATGACATCGCGTTGCTGCCGTATGCTCGGTCTAACTATACAAACGGACTCAATAACTACCGTTCGTGGTATTGGTGGCACATCGCAGGCCGTTCGCGGCTCGGTGAATCTTACGTTCAGCTCACGGTTTTGCTCGCAGCCTAGGTATAGAATTGACGCTCTAGTTTTGGATCAGATAACCGGGCAGCTTCCTCTGGGTGCTATAGATACTGCGGAATTGAAGCATATTGATCCTAAACTACTCGCTGATGACAGCTGGGGTGTGCCAAGTAATATTGACATGTTACTTGGAGTCACGTTGTTCGCTAAGTTATTGCGACCGGCGGGCTTATTACGTATGGAACAGCAAGTTTGTAGTAGGTAAACGCTTCGTTGAGGTAGCCAACACTACAGTATATAAAAATCCTCCACTTTACCGTGATCACTTCTGTTTCAATGATTCAACAAATAGTCCAGTTGCGTAGACACAAAACAACACCAATTTGTCATTACAATATTCACTAGGAAT
Organism: Orthosia cruda; assembly: GCA_964057195.1. Classification (NCBI taxonomy): domain Eukaryota; kingdom Metazoa; phylum Arthropoda; class Insecta; order Lepidoptera; family Noctuidae; genus Orthosia; species Orthosia cruda. Next base: position 48,790,932 of record OZ059826.1, on the reverse strand, counting down.
TTGTTATTTCAATATTTACTTTTATATTATTATTCTAATTTGCGGATAATTAAAGTAGCCACAAAATGACACACGAAAAAAGCCGCCAAATACTCAAAAACTTCTGTACCTACTTAGCCATCAGCAAGCGATTGGCAATCGACCAACAACAAGGGAAAATGTTATCGCAATTTGACAGCCACATTTGCTCGCCGATCGCTGTCGCTCTGCTGTCAAAAACCATACGTAATACGAAATGATCGCGATCACCTTGCGATAAATGCACATTTCAGTTAGCAGATTTTTATTGTTAGCAGTGCTTTCGTAAAATTATCATGGTGTGGCTATAGCTCATATATGATGCGGATTCGTGGTTGAAGAGCAATTAATTCGCAAAAATAAGCCTTCCAATTTTTTGACGTTAAGCGATAATCGCGCGATGATTGTACAATCTCTGCGCAAATATTGCTAATTGCTGTTTCATACGTAATAAGCCTGCCGGTCCCGTGACCAGCGCACCCGGTTGCCCCGATGCATTGGAGACTATGCTCGGCTACATACTTCTAGGAGAAGCACCTATTATCGAATCTTCAACTGACACTCTGTCTTTCTTTGCGAGTTCTTTCGATAACTTCGATCTTCGTAAGTTTTGGGAGATTGAAGATGTTACTGCTTCGTCCGTAGGGAGTGTGGATGATAAACACTGTGAAGAGTTTTATTGTAGCACAATTACCCGCGCTCCAAATGGCAAGTATGTTGCAGCTTTACTACTGAAAACAGACGCGTCAGTAAATCGCTTCCTAACGTCAAGCTTCTTTATGATGACGTCATACGGGATTATCTACAGAACAATTATATTTATTTGGTGCAAAATATTTTACCTGAATGTGGGTTGCCCAAACGAAATTGTAAGGAGCGAGAAATGGACTACTATATTCCTCACCATGCTGTTATTCGAGATGATAAAGTGACCACTAAGCTACGCGTGGTCCTAGATGCTAGTGCAAGTACAGATAACGGTACCTCGCTCAATGATATCCTGTACGCAGGTCCAGTCCTTCAGGCTGACCTTTTTAACATCTTGTTAAATTTTAGGCTTTTTAGTGTCGCTATTTCCGCAGATGTTAAATCCATGTACCTACATATAGGTATACGCCCACAAGATCGTTCGCTTCAACGTATCTTATATCGGTTTAATGAGGAAAAAGAACTTCAAATTTATCAGTTTTCAGTGCTTCCCTTTGGATTAAAGTGTAGTCCTTTTATAGCGATTCGCACTATCCAACAGTTATGTCAGGATGAAGGAACGCAGTTACCTCTCGCCAGGGACATTTTGCAGCGAGATATTTACATGGATGACATAGTTAGTTCTATACCTAGCACTGCGCTAGCTATAGACTCGACTCGTAAACTAATAAAAACATTCTCTCTCGGTGATTTTCAGCTAACGAAGTGGTCTAGCAATAGTGTCGATGTTCTTCGGAATATTCCCGAGTCATTACGACATTCACAGAGCGTGGACCTAAGTAAAGATCCAACACAGAAAATACTGGGACTTCGTTGGTTCCCTGATGAGGATTGTTTTGTATTCCAGGTTAACCCTAATGTTCGCCCTTGCACGAAACGGAATATTCTTTCTTCCATTGCACGTCTTTTCGACGTTTTAGGCCTCGTGGCACCGATAATTTTATACGCCAAGCTTCTTATCAAAGAGCTTTGGCTTGTCAATTTTGGATGGGATGACGTCCCACCACCTCGCATTGTTCGTCTATGGGAACAATTTCAAGCTGAATTGCCAATTATCTCTGAACTGAGATTTTTGCGACATGTCGGCGTCGTAGAACGCTGTAGGCTCTACCTCGTTGGATTTGCCGACGCTAGTGAGAAAGCTTACGGTGGTTCGGTTTACGCCCACGTTGTCAGACCCGACGGTAGTATCGTCGTTTCGCTGGTGTGTGCGAAATTTAAAGTCGCGCCACTGAAAGTAGTTTCGCTAGCTCGTCTCGAGTTATGCGCCGCACTCCTCTTATCAACTGTGATAAAGCGAGTATATAATCTTTTCGCAGCTCGGCATGCCATTGAGGCAGTCGTAGCTTTCTCGGATTCAACTGTAACCTTGAGTTGGATTCATTCCGCACCGCATCGATGGCACACCTTCGTAGCCAATCGTATCGCTAAGATTCATGAGAATCTTTCGGCAGATCACTTCTTCCATGACAAAGGGTCTGAAAATCCTAGTGATTGCCTCTCTCGCGGTTTAACGCGTGTTCAATTAGTTCATCATCCGTTGTGGCTAAATGGACCGCCGTGGCTTAAACTTCCGCGCGCTGAATGGCCGATAAAACCATTCGTTTCAGGCGAGTCGCAAGAGCTTACCGAAATGAAGCCCGTGGCTTTACCTGTGTTCTCGCACGAATGCTCGGACAGAAGTCCTCCTTCCGACAACATTTTATACGCTCACTCTACTAGATTCTCGTCATGGTTGAAATATTTAAAAACCATTTGCTTCGTTTATAAGTTTGTCAAACGACTCCCTAGAGGGCCCGTTACCGCGTCTGATCTAGAGTTCGCTGAATCTATTGTGTGGCGATCTGTGCAGAGGATCCATTTTGAAGTTGATCTCGATCGCTTAGCCCGCAATGAGTTGTGCACTAAGTCACTACAACGGCTAAGTCCCTTCCTCCACGAAGGACTTATCCACGTTGGAGGTCGCCTAGCAAACTCTGAGCTAGATTTTGACTCACGACATCAGATCCTTCTTCCGCGTCAAGATCATATAGTGGAACTATTAGTTTCCCACTATCATGTGAAAAATTTCCACACAGGACCAACCTTGCTCGTATCTATCTTACGACAGAAGTATTGGATCCTGTCCGCGCGACGTATTGCACGTCACATTACCTTTAATTGTAACCTTTGCTTTCGTGCAAAGCCGCGACCTACCTTTCCTATAATGGCGGATTTGCCACGTTTTTGCGTTGAGTCGGCTCCTAAGGCTTTTTCTCAAACAGGTTGCGACTACGCGGGACCTTTCTTGATCACGTCGATAAGTGCTAGAGGTCAAAAATCGAGGAAAGCGTATATCTGCCTTTTTACATGCCTGACAACTCGTGCTCTGCATCTTGAGATTGCCTCAGATCTTAGCACTGCGAGCTTTATGTCCGCTTTTAAACGCTTCCTGGCGCGTAGAAGACCGGTTCAATGTCTTTACACAGATAACGCTACCAATTTTATTGGAGCCAAATACTATCTACGAGATCTCTACCAATTCTTGGCTAAAGAATATCGCCCTTTGTGGGAAAGAGAACTTGCAGAGCATCGAATAACACTTAAAAATATCCCCTGTAGAGCTCCACATTTTGGTGGTTGTTGGGAAAGTGAATTAAAGAGTGTCAAAACGCATCTCTGCAAGGTCATCGGTCAGCAAATTTTTAGTTTTGATGAGCTTAACACTATACTAACTCAAATAGAAGCTTTATTAAACTCGAGGCCTCTGTATGCGATCAGCTCGGATCCGTCAGAGCCCAATTCATTATCGCCGGCGCACTTCTTGCATACGAAACCTCTTTTATTTCTCCCCGCCCGCGAAGTCAATGAAACGCGGTTACATCTATTTCGCGTTATGAATTAACTGACCAGATGGTCCAGTCTTTTTGGAAGCGGTGGCGCCAAAAGCCTGAACACCCTACAATCCAAACAGAAATGGAACACCTTTGCCAATCCAATACGGGTCGGTATGGTTGTCGTCTCCAGGCCGTTAGGAGTAATCACAGAAATATTTCCAGATAAAAACGGAGTTTGTAGAGTCGCATCGGTAAAGACTAAAAGCGGAATCCTTCAGAGTAGCCCGGTAGTAAAGTTGTGCCCTTTGCCAACGCAATAAGTGTCGTTACATTAATAATTAATTTTACCGTGCACCAATGTGCAGTATTAGATTTAATTACCGCGTAGAATAGTTAATTGAATATTCTTATTTATAATAAAGAGTCGCAACTTTAGAGTTCTCATAACCTTTGGTAGAGTTGTGATGATCTGCAACTTTATTTACTTCTCCTTTGTGTTTCGAAAGTGGGAACTTTCAAGCCGGGGAAAATGGTTACGCTTCCTAATTTATAGTTCATATTCTATTACATCACCATAGGGCGATTGAGAGGCATTGGCTTAATAGTTCCAATTTATTAAATAGGTGTCACATATCGTTGTTTTGGGGATAGTCCGCGCGGTGGCGCTACGGTCATTACGACGCCGCCACCGATGGCCGCCGGCGATGGTGGCCAGTCTCTTACCAACCAGGGCTGAGGTGCGCGCACTTGCATCATCACGCATCCTCTCGCCCAAAACTTAATTGAAACTACATGGAAAGTGTCATCTGTATTACCTAGACCTACTGTGTTGTGTACCGCTGGCCAGCATAGTGTACCTAGTCTGTGAGCTAAACTTCTCGAACGTGGCATCTGCATTTGCATGGGAATCGCTGTTTCAAAGGTATGTGGCATAATTAGTAAATTGAACTTTATCCATTGCCTTTCGTCTCATCTGCGTACTTTTCTGCTTCAAATTAGCACTGCTGAATCAGCAATTATAGCCTAGGTTACTTTAATAATTTAGGTTCAATCGCGTGTGATTTTACTAGTAATCTTCTAGAGGTTATACGCACCAGGAGCTTCAATTGGAATGTCTTAGACATCCACCGTACTCCTAGTGTCGTGGTGGCCCAGTGGCAATGACAGGCGAGGTCTTACCTCGCCTGTCGTGCTTGAGGTCGTAGGTTCGAATCCGGGCAAGTATCAATATGAGTTTATCAAATTCATATGTACTTTCTAAGTTTATCTTGGACATCACAGGCAACGGTGAAGGAAAACATCGTGAGGAAACCTGGACTTATATAGTTATAATGTAAGTCTGAAATAGCCAAGTCAGAGGCCTGTGGGGATTCCCAGAGGCGGCTTAATTAACTCTGACACCAGAGGTGGCCACACCTCACACGAAAAGAAAGAAGAAGACCGTACTCCACGGACCTTGCTCCAACAGATTACCATTTTTTTCGAAATTTGAATAACTTCTTTCAAGGGAAAACATTCAACTCCGATAGGGCAGTCCAAAGCGCCTTCAAAGATTTTATTAATTCCCGTCCGAATGGTTTTTTTAGTAAAGGGATCAATGAACTACCTATGAGATGGCAAAAGTGCATAGATAGCAATGGTACATACTTTGATTAAATCAATATATTATTTTAACAAAAAAAACGACTTTATGTTCCTCCCTTACAAAACGCCAATTTCATATGTAATGACCTAATAAAATTACAACTTTGATTGGACAACACCAAATCGACACCATGGGCTTATCCCTATCACCACGTCACGACATCGTCAACGTTGACAGGTGCGGTGTCGTATTTTTTTTCAGGTCAGTATGGTGTCAACTATTTATGAAAGAAGTTTCAGCTACTATTACAATTTTCTTATTTTTACCTCTTTCGCAACCTCCACCCACACCCACCGCTACTTGAGCAGCTGACGATCGGTTCAAATTGTCTCTAAAATCCTAGAATATATTATAATATATGTCAAGCTGAAGAATCATATGCCCAGAGAGTTTGTATAACTCTCTGCATATGCCAAACTCCAGAGTAGTGATTGGTTGGCATTTGATTGGTAGGAGTGACCAATTTTGAGTTTCAGTCGAGGTTTTATTCAAATTAAGATTTCAAAAATTTAATTCCAGGGTCTCAGATTGCTTGCAAAATTTTCCTACGATTATGCCCTCCTTATTTTTCATCGACTTCTTCAACAATGCAGACAGCGTAAGATCTCGGATGATAATAGTCCCAGCGCTGGACTCTATAATTGAACGCATACATAATTTACCGACTTCCCCGACTTCGAACACAGCTAATTATATTAAAGCAAACGCTCCCAATACTGTGGTTTTGTTCAGCTAATTGGGCAGAAAAATTAAGGTATTTGAAGGTAGTGTTGGTAAAAATGGAGGGGTATTTGTTTCGTAGTTTTAAATGAAAATGAAAAGGTGTTGTACTTGGGTTTGTATTGTGTCTTATACAGATAATTTAGTATGAGTTGTTAGCGAGAGTGGTGTTAAAAATAGAGGTACCTGAGGCCCTAGAAAAGTGCCCTTTTATCATGGAAAGCGTGGCGATAGCGATTGCACGGGCACCCAACGCGAAGAAAGAAAATTTAGTTAAAAAAAATGACCTAGATGGCGTGATAAACTTCGATTTGTTCTTTAATTATTTGTTCGATTTGTTTGTGAAATATTAAGATTTTCTAGAGACAATTATAAGAAATTCTAAAACTCTTGTTCAATTAACTCTCCTACGCACAAAATTAAGGTATATTGGGCTCTCATTTACAATATAGCATCTAGTGGGAACAACCATAACTACCTACATGGTTTCCACGAAACATAATCCTAACATTCCTATCAAAACGTAGGATGCAGAAACCACCGTATTATATTTTCAAAACCCTTTATCTCTCAAATCTAGGCTAGCAAACAAAGCATCTTTCTTTCCAGCTACAAAGCTTTTCATCTGCAGTGTCAGTGTGTTAAGATGTCCTGCGCTCTTCCCAGGGATCCACATTACTCCGCGAAGATTCGCTGCTTGACATTTCTTCTGAATTATAAAAGAGGCATTCTCTTGAGCGCTGCAGAGCATTGACGTTGGAGCTTGGTATGAGGTATGTCTCCTTAAGGGTTTGTGCAACTGTTATGGGTACAGTTAAGGAATAAATTCGAGTCGATCATTCTTCCATACAAACGTAGTCTGGCGATTACTCCTCTGTTTGACGATGTACGTTCAAAATAAAAAATGATATCAATTTGTCTCATTATTATCTAGCCCTGTATGGAAACAAAAAAGTACACAAAATAAATATTTGATAAAGTTATGAGCGTCGAAAGTTCCATATTTCAACACTAATTTTAATGCATCTTTGGGCGGAAATAAAAACCATAAGAAGAAGGAATACTTGCTTTGAAAACGGCTTCCATACAGGGATAGATTAGTAATTCAACAATGCATTTTTTATTTATATATATTTAGTCGTTTTTTCATGATATCTAGACTCCCAAAGGTATGTTTATAAAATTTCCCGCGCTCGTTTTCGTCGTAAATAATCATCCATTTCGATACAAATTTGCAAAAGTGCTAATTCGTACGCGAATTACGCACCCCTTGCCACGCCATTGCCTCGACCGCTACCGTAGTCGAGGGTAGACGGGCTGCCGGGCACTCGGGGCCGTTTTTTTCTTGTGCTTTTCATTTTGGTTTGGGGGGGTTTGCCTTAATCGCCACGCTTGGCAGGCGGGTTGGCGATTGCAGTTTGTTGTTAAAGTGCACAGAGAACGCTGCTGCTCATTCTCTGGTGTATCCCTTTGTAGTATTAGTTGATTAAAACAATCATTGGAGGTCTTCTGAGGGTTAATTTTAAATAATCTTAATATTATAAATTATAATATTGCAGAGCAATATCGAGAACGTGTGTAGCCTTGACATACGTCAGTGCAAGAATGGCGGGCCGGTGTTGCCCACAGAGTACATCATATTCAGATGGTGCGTTTGCACAGTTTGTCTTAGACATTAATTAAGGTGCGCTTAAACATCATCCCCTCTTAAAACGAAATTTAATACAAACGAGACTCGAATAATCGATAATTGCACCAAGACATTTCTTTTAAAATTGCTTAGCAAACAACAACCTAAATTACAACTAGAATTTACTTATTAACAATGTTTACATTTCTATTCCTTTTCCCTCCCCGTTTTAGTCCCAGATAGCCGCGGGAGTGAAGCACTGAGCCTGTAGTAGACTCTGGTAGAGCACAAAGCACTATGCCGGTCGGATGTGAAAAGAGGTTCTCGTATACTTAACATTATCCTTATCAACAAAATTGTAGAATCTAAACCCATTATTACTGACAATCTTGGCTTCTCGCCATACACTTTTGTTTGGTTCTTTTCTGAACCACACTTGTTGTCCATTATGGAATACATTTTTATGCCTAGCTGTACTATTGTAATATCTAACATTTCTTTGTAATGTTCTACTAAATTGCCGTTCCACATTAAAATTGAGTTTAGGTTTTAGATAATCATCCGTAACTATGGCTTTTGTCTTTAGATTCCTGTTCATGAGTAATTGACTTGGTGAAAAATCTGTACCGGACACCGGTGATGCCCTGTACTGTAAGAGTGCCGTTCTCACATCAGTCTTATATTCACTGCATTTAAGTAGAATTTTCTTTGCAATCTGTACTCCCCTTTCAGCCATTCCGTTAGACTGGGGGTACCTGGGGCTTGTATAGTTAAAAACAAATCCACTTTCTCGAGCAAAATCACGCAATTCTTTGGAATCGAATGGTACGTGATCAGAAACTACTTCTTTAGGAAACCCAAAAATCGAAAAAAAAACTGTCAGCACCTCAATTATAGACTTAGCACTTTTGTTACGCAAATATTTAATTTCTAACCACTTCGAGAAATAATCATATACTATGAGATAGCTTTTTCCTTTAAATTCCATAATATCAGTAGCTAATTTGTGGAAAGGAAATTTAGGAACCTCGTGCGGCAACAAAGGTTCTTTAATAATATTATTCTGAAAAGTTTGGCAGACATAGCTTCGTCTTACATGTGTATCGAGGTGTTCATAAATTTTGGACCAATAGTAATTTTTTCTAGCTGTTTGTTTCATTTTAGTTGTGCCCAGATGCCCTTCATGTAGTATGTTCATAAATTTCAACCACAATGACGTCGGAATTATTAACCTGTGATTTAAAAACACCAGGCCTTCATCACTATGAATTTCACTTTTTAATTTAAAATAAAATTGTAAGCTGTCACAAACATATTTTTTGTCTGGCCATCCATTTTTTGTATATTCTATTAATTTAGATAATTCCACGTCATCACCTGTTGCATTAATCAATTCCTGTTTTTGTTCCTGAGTGCATTGCAAATGACTTGCTATTCCTACGCAATGGATCATTTCGTTAATGTATGGTTCATCCCTGTTATTACTATTAATGTAAGCACGTGAAAGTAAGTCCGCTATATACATGTATTTGCCTTTCAAGTACTTATAATCAATGTCATATCTTAATAGTCTTAATTTCATTCTTTGTAGCCTGGGCGACGGAACTTCATGAATATGTTTTTTAAGCAAGGACTCTAATGGTTTATGGTCATTTAATACTGTGCATTGTTGACATGTACATGTACATATGTAGTAATGAAATTTGTTTGTAGCGTAACAAACACTGAGCAATTCTTTTTCAATTTGTGAGAAGTTTTGTTCTGCTGGTGTTAAGCTTCGTGATGCGTAGCTAGGCTTTCCATTTTGTAACAAGCAACATTCTAGACCATCTTTGGAAGCATCACACTGAATTACCAAGGGCAAATTCGGATTAAAATTTTGAAAGTTGGAGCTACAGTTATTTTTTTCTTTATATTATTATATACATTGTCGTGAATGTCGGTCCATAACCAGGTCACATCTTTTTTTAGCAATAATTGAAGCGGTGATGCAATATCAGACATGTTAGGAATAAACTTTCTCAGATAATTAACCATTCCAAGGAATGTTTGCAATTGTTTTTTGTTATTGGGGCTTTACATATTAATTATGGCATTTACCCTATCCGGGTCAATTTTCATGCCTTCTTGAAAAAAAATATGTCCGAAATATTTTACTTCTTTTAATTTGTATTGAAACTTGTTTTTATTAAACCGAACATTATGTTCTTTAGCACGTTCAAGAACTTTCTTTAATATTGCATCATGCTCATCTTCAGTATCACCAGATATTAATAAATCATCACAGTACACAATAACGCCTGGGATGTCACCAAAGGCAGTTTCACTGTACCTTTGAAAGACCTCCGGGGCCACGGAAATTCCAAACGGACATCTTAAAAATTTATAACAACCGAACGGGCTGTTGAATGTGCATAGATCACTTGAATTATCAGATAATTTAATATTATAAAATCCATCTGACAAGTCCAAGACAGAAAAATGATTTTTATTACACAATTTTGGAATGATTTCCTCTAATGTTGGAATAAGGTAATGTTCCCGAATTAAAACTTTGTTTAGATCCTTAGGGTCAAGGCAAATTCTAAGAGAACCATCTTTCTTTTCAATAATGACAAGGTTGCTTACAAAACTCTTTGGATGTTTGACCTCAGCTATGATCCCGTGCTCTAGTGCGTCAGCAAGGCGGCCCATCAATGCATGAGGCACTCGTCGCGGGGGCCGGACCACCGGTTGTACTCCAGGCCGAGTGCGCAACTCCAACGGCTCTCTGAACTGCCCAACACCCTGAAATAGTTCACAATTTGTATTAACAATAGCATCTTTACTCAGATCTGTGTTCCTTATTGTATTAATATTATTACTTTTTAGTAATCCTACTTTAATTAGGGACCCTAAGCCTAAAATGGGGCGGACATTTTCTTTAATAATTATAAATTCAGTCTCATATTTAGTTTCTTCATGTTTGGAATATGTGTTCAAAGTAATTTTTCCTACTGGCACTAATTTGCCACCCCCGAAGACCTCTATTAGTGTTCTTGTCTCAGACATCATTAATTTGTATTCATCATTGACAATTAGTTTGAGATCTCTTAATGACAGAACATTAATTTGAGCCCCGGTGTCACATTTAAACGACACTCTTTTATTTTCCACCCTAAGCTTCAGTCCATTCATTCTTCGATAGGTCTATTGAATAAACTAGTCATAAATCATGAACATTATTATTACATTCATACTCCTGTACTTCATGTACCTGCCTCCGAGGCATGCTGCACCCTACACTGAAGTGATTGTATCTATTACATTTAGTACATACTTTCCCATAAGCTGGGCAATTTTTGGGGCCATGCTCAGTCCCACACTTTCTACACTTATAATGGTTCCTGTTATACTGACTGACATTCTGATTATTATGAGAGAACCTATTGTTTGTATCAGAATACTTAGCTTTTGCATCTGCTGGTTGATGAGACGGAGTCCTCGCTTGTACTGCATGCACCTCCGAGCTGTTCAGAGCCTTCATGTGTTCTTTTGAGAGTTCAGCTGAACGGCAAACATCCACGGCTTTCTCTAGAGTAAGTTCCTTTATTTCCAACAGTTTCTGCTGTGTCCGCTGGTCCTTGACACCTATGACGATCCGATCCCGTAGCATCCTGTCTTTTTCTTTATAGTTGCAATTCTCTGCTATCTTCCTTATGGCTGTGTAGAATGCATCAAAAGTTTCTCCATCTTCTTGATTCCTCTTATTAAAATTGTAACTGTTAATTACCTCATTCTGCTTGAGCTTAAAATGTTCATCAAATAATGTTATAATTTCTTCTAATTTAGTCTTATCCTCAGTCTGTAAAACATTGAAATATAATTCCTGTGCCTGTTGTCCTATACAGTTTAACAGTATGGCTGCTTTTCTTGTTTCTGAAAGCTTCTCAAAGCCGGCGGCTAGCACGAAAATTCGGAATGATTGTTTCGCCGCGTTTTCGTCTTTGTCGATCTTCGGCGGCATCTTCGTAATTAGTATTCTTCGTAGTTCTTAGTCTTCGTTTTATTATTAGTAATTAATACCTAACTTTAAGCCGGCCGGCGGCCATATGCCTTCTTTGTATTAATCTTGTTGAATCCTGCTTACCGGTTCTTCTCCGACTGCGCCATGTAGTATTAGTTGATTAAAACAATCCTTGGAGGTCTTCTGAGGGTTAATTTTAAATAATCTTAATAATTATAAATTACAATATTGCAGAGCAATATCGAGAACGTGTGTAGCCTTGACGTACGTCAGTGCAAGAAGGGCGGGCCGGTGTTGCCCACAGAGTACATCATATTCAGATGGTGCGTTTGCACAGTTTGTCTTAGACATTAATTAAGGTGCGCTTAAACTCTATTACACCCTTAGTCGCCTTTTACGACACCCACGGGAAGATATGGGATGGTGAGATTCTTTACATCCGACACCATACGGACACCATACGCAAAACCACGCAAATATGTGGAAAAATCATGAAAATCATTTCTTGAATATAATGACGGCATGAATGCGCGAAATACTGGAACAGATATCTCTTACAACAAATTCATTTCATAAATTGAGGTTTTTCCTAAAACAATATCTTATTTATCAAGTGGACGATAACTAAATTGAGCTTGCATGTCATGTGTCATCATTAGCAGAAAGTGCGGTTTTTGTAATTCTTTCTTTCCTTTTTTTAGAAAAACGTTGCCCACACTAGGAATTTCTTCATGTATCGTGGGTGCATTCACAAACATTTAAACTCACATACACAAGACACCCAGATCCAGAAAAGCTATCTGTAGGCAATACAAATATTTGTTCCGTGCGGGCATCGAACCCGTGACACGCAGCACAGCAGCCGATCGCTAAACCACTGTTCGCAGTGGTTGAGTGGTGTCCGTTTCGTCAAAAATCTAGTCTTTTCCTTTTTTCTGTCGAGCTGACTGTAGGACCTATTGATTTTTTTGTAGTCAATATAACCTTGGCCTCGTGTGTTAACTACCAGATCAAGTGTCATTTCGGTAACATTCCATTTTTCCAGACTCCGGACAAGAACATATGCTTTTTTTAAATTTATTATGTTAGGTACAACTCTGCCTTACTCACCATGGAATGCAGGAGTGATTTTAAGGTTTATAAAAGCACCAAAAGTATTCAAGAAACCACTTTGAAAACGAGTAAAAATCCTCAACATCAATGCTGCAACAAACGTAAAAAACACACACAAAAAAAATATTCTTCAACTAAATTATCTTATATTCCAAATGACCCCCAACTACCCTTTGTGCCAAAGAAAATAACGAGAACTCTTCTAACTGATTGTGACCGGAGAGGAGAGGGGAGGCCATGCACAAATGGTTGAATAAAAACTTGGTAACGAGTGGCTACGATCCTTTGCGGTACAAGGAGACCGTGCATTGTGTTTCGAGTAGTGTGTGGGTTGTGGTCCAAGTTAGAGGTGACAGCAGATCTGTTATCTGATTAATGAGAATGTTTAATTGGTGTTCTAATTTGTATTGCTTATCTCATCATGTTTTGTTATAGCTTAGCCAGGCAATTATCAACAATCAATAAATATAATAAATCTGTAGAAAACTCGTTTTTGTATATCGAAAATATTTCAAAAAAGAACCAGAATGTTATAGGATAACCAAAAGAATCCATTTCCAGCATTTTTGGATTTTTTGTCCATTTATCTGTTTATTTGTGTACGCATCACTTAAAATACACGAAACCAATGTAGATAATTTGCATACATACAAATTGTGCGTAACTTGAAGTTGTTGTTACTTAGTTTTTGTTTCATCGCAATCGGTTTACTCTGTCAAAAGTAAGATAATTTTAAACTGTTCAAGAAGTAAAATATCACAACACACGCAATTCAGATACACGGACAGTTGAACTTCATATTCGATAGATAGCGTTGTACATTTGATGTGTTAAGATTCTCCGCGAAAGAATGACCCTAGAAAAAAAATAAGTAGGTAGGAAGCCAAGTAGGGTAGGGTAGGCAGCTGACAGGAGCGAAGCCGCGGGCACAGCTAGTTATATAATATAGGTTGGTTTAGGTCCAGCATCTGGCCCATACAGTCTTACTGTGATGACAAAAGTAAAGTTTTAAAGTCGATAAAATCTGAAGGAAATAGCAAACACTCAATTCCTCTTTTATATACTAGTACCTGTGCGACCGAGTTTTACTCGGGTGAAAATAAAATACCTAAACATTTTTTTACGAAAAATTGAATTTACCCAAACATGAGACCTAGCTAGATCGATTTTTCGCCCCCGTGTCCCCAATATTGCAAATTTTATCAATATCGTTAGAGACGTTTTCGAGAACGTGATTACAAATATATGTAGGGGTCTTAATGAGGATAATCGAAATAAAATCTTCACTACTTGAAAAAAAATCTTTAATTATTTTTAAAATTCTGAACAAAAAAAGAAACGTCTTCATCGTCCTATAGTTCGCTCGCCATCTTTTTCTTTCATCTCTCTCACACACATACTCTATCTTTCCCTCTTCGCTGCATTAATTTTTCTAATTTCTTAAAATTTTGATGCGTTCCGAATTAACATCTTTCATATATATATATATAAAAAAAAAATCCTCGTTTAATAGTTTAGGACTTATGAGATCGCTAACTAGTAAAATAATGAATGTTCTCTTATTATTTTTTTACGGATACCTAGGCAATTATCATCATCATCATCATGACCACTGCTGGACATAGTTCTCCCCAGTCGATGGGTGATTAAACTCTTAGATATTTATGAATTTCCTTACTAGTTTTCCTTCCTTGTTAATTTATCAAATATAAACTAATTAATTATTTTCAAAAATTATTAATCCACGCTGCAGTAGCACGTCCCAGTAATTAAAATTCATGCATCAATATTAAATAAGGCTAGGTTTACAATTGCGAGTAACGCACATTGAATTTAAATTTAATTGTCATGAAACTTGTCCTTTGTTTAATACTATTGTGTGTCACCGGCTTTGTTCATGCAAATATTTAGAATTATTCATTTTCAAATGACAAAGCAAATATGAGATGATTTGAATTTATGGTATATAAAGCTTGTGTGCTATTTTTGGTCTTTCAAAAGCATTATTAAAATTCTATTCTGGATACAAAAGCTGTGTCGACAAATTGTTTTCAATAGAATTGTTGGCTGTGTGAGATAATTTATTTATGAATCCACATTTCAAATGAGTTATATTTATACAAAATCAGAGCTTTGTAATATTTACTACACGGTCAAGATAACTGTGCACTTTTAGCTGTCAATGTCACTCTGACTTTCGACTCTCGCTATTGGTGCAGGAGGGGTTAGGCGGGAGTAGGGCGATTACAGTTCATGTGTACAGTCATTATGACCATAACTTTTTAGTCAGCATAGCCTAGGCGTAGATAGTAAAGTGTATTTTTACCATTATATAATAACCCAGACTTAGGTTTAAAATCTAATTCACCCCTTGTTAATTCTTGCATAGCTTGTCCCAATGATAGAAAGAAAAGGCTTTAACAAATAAACAAGAATCCCAGTGCATAAAAATTTGTCAAGAAATCTTAGGACCTCATTCAAAATCAAAATCAAAATCAAAATCATTTATTGGTTTGCAAACATGGGTATTTAGTACATAGATGTTTTATTATATAGTATAGTCCTCCATGCTCTACCGTCACATGGGCATGCAAAACATATTATTTAATTTATACAAATTAAAATATTGAACTATAATTTTAAATATCAATGAGAATTAAATAATAACTCATTCAGAGTTCGTTTGAAGGATCTCCTCTTGAATTAGTCGCCATGACACCGGAAAAAAGCCTCTTTTATTGTCAAAAAATAACAAGTTATAACTGTCTTGTTTTGAATAATAATTAAAAGAAAAACATATTTTAAACAAGCTTTTAATGGCCTTATAATTACGAACAGTAAGGAACTGTAGAATATTTGGAATAGCTATTGCATACATTACTGGTAAATGATTAAATTGTAATGATACAAACAATGTAATAAACCAGGAACATTTTCAAAATATCTATCAAAAAAATAAACTCATTAAACGTAATTATTATTATATACTTTATTGTACACCACAAAAATACAAACATACAGAACAATCATTTTTAAAAACAAAGTGTACAATGGGCGGTCTTATCGCACAGGGCAATATCTTACAGACAACCTTTGTAATTGTGCTTAGAGTGCAGGTAACATGCAGGTAATGTGGAATATAGGTAGTATTCCAAATTATATTCACCTTTTTCTTTAGCAATATTATTGTTAACACTTCTTTTAGAAATTAATACATTTCTCATCTTTGTAACAGTTTTGAAGTCCTTGGTAATCAATATTTTTTTTTTAACAATATAGTCTAAAATAATAACGATTAAGTAGTCAGTAACCATAATCACAGATCAGTGTTTAGTTGGAACTGACAGTTTACTATTTTTATTTACTGTCCAGTAGTAATCACAGATATTATACAATACACACCGGATTCATAACCATCACAGTAACGTGAACCCACAATTCATACAACTAATTGTGTAATAATTTGGACTATTCCAAAGTATCCCTCATAAAAGATAGCTTGATCTCTGCGACAACTGTCAGTATCAATACAGTAACAATAGCGCATGACAGGCTAACATTAACGTAAAAATAACGTGTACGTCAGTTTGACATATGTCGCAAAGATCAAGCTAATATCTTTTAAGAAGTTTATGTTCCCTTGCGGCATTCCTAACATCTTGTCATCCTAATCCATGTATTCACAAAATCAAAGAAAATTCATAATCTAACAATGTCACTTAACAGTTTAAACAATTACGTATCAAATGTAAATGATAATCAATGATTGCATTCTTACCAAAAAAGTTTTCAAAGTAGATGTCTTTTTTCTGTGTGGCTGGTAGCAGGAATGTCAAGATGGCATCCAGAGCTTAGTACTCGTTGGCTTCGTGTGTCTGATGACGTTATGTTTACGGATAGAAAATACATATAGCGTTTATATTGATTTAGATATAGCTAAGTATTCCAAGTTACCTGCAAATACGCAAACTTCCCACTAATATCACTTGTCAATACGCATCCAATGAAACACGAGAGTGCAACCTTGTCTGGTAGAGGAATTGCTATAGCCACCTTCCGGCTCCATCATGAGACCAGCTCCATAGATCCATGTTATTTTAATATTTCCAAAGTTATATAAGAACGCCAAGTTTTAGCTTAATCGGTTGCCTGGAAGTGCTTGAAAAATTGAATACTAGTTGTTTATTTTTTTTTTAACTTTGCCCCACACTAGGAATTTAAAATCACATACACAAGACACCTAGACCCGGAACAACTATCTGTAGGCCAGGCACCCATACGAACCGGACCGCCGGACACTTGTGTAACAATAAAAATATGTTACATGTATTAGGTTTTTTTTTTCTTTAGACCACATGACTATACGACGAAGCGAGGTACAAGCAACGTCTTTGAGCCGCGGCAGCATTGAAGTATAACCATGCAAATTATGAGGCAGGTACACATAGACGGCTCGCGCCTTGCATTTGCGGTCGCTATATTTGTCAGACACGACAGCGATGTTTTCACTGGCTTTAGTTGGGGTAACACGCCACGAAGAGGGTTGTTTACAATAGATGCTGGCTGTGTTTGTTTGTTGTGTATGCTCGGGTCCTTCTACTAATTCGTTTTCTTCGTTGGTGAAGGTCGTGCCTGTTTTGGAGTGTTTTGACGGAGTATAAACATTGAAGCAAATACTCAGCTGGCTGCCAAAAAGATGGTGATTCTTGCGAAGGTGCAACGGTACTTCATGCCAGAACAGATGCACAACTTATATCAACCGCAAGTTCGATCATGCATGGTGTACTGTTCTCATCTCTGGGATTAATCTGCCAGATACAAGCTTGATGCACTAGAGTTGATCGAAAAACCGGCCAAGAAGCTCATCTGCAATGAGGACTGATCATGGAGTGCCTCATTGCATGTCATATGCCTTGAACATCGACGCCGAGTTGTCAGCTTGTCGGTTTTATATCGGTTACATTTCGGGAAGTGTGCGATGGAATTGCATTAATATTCTGATAGGCGCAAGTCCACTGTCTTATGATTTTCTTAGATCCGAGATCGTATCGAGTTCCGATATCATCTAGCAGTCTGACCAGCGAGTAGGTAAACGTCCACGTGGTCTTTTTCCTTCTACTTTTCCTATTTAAAACAGAAATTATTCTACCTATAATACAGTTTAAGAATATTTGTTGCATTGTCGCTTCACATCTGTCTGCGAGAACTTTTAATATGACGGGTAGAACCACGGGGCAGCCAAATTTAACTTGTCAGAGTATTTAGTTTATCATTAAAATACATTTTCCATCTCAGAATTAATATTTTACATAAAATTATATTTGTTTTCAGTGAAATTATTTTGTTTTTCATTAAAGTCTTTGACTTTTGAAAGTTAGCTTACATTCCATTTAAATTAATATTTCTAAAAGGCAAATAATTTTGATGAGCTTTAATATCTAATTTGAGTGACGCTAATTTAATCTTTATTTAGTAAATGACAAAATACTGAATAAGTTAGTATGTTATTAAAAGTATCTATCTTGTGTAAACCTTTTTCTTAGGTATGCGCTCCTTGGAATACCAATCATTTACTTAGTCGAAGTTTCTAAGAACTTTGTTTTATAATATTTGCTAGTAGCTTCACCTGTGACATTTATTCCACGGGCACATACTACCGAGATAAAAGTTATCCTATGTCCAAATCTATGTCATGGTTTAACCACGTGCCAAACCTTATCCAAATCAGTTGAGGCGTGATTAAATAACAAAATCCAAACAACTACAAGAAAAAAATAAAAGCCAAAATTTCAAACAGTAAAACACCCATATCTTTTTAACGGTGAACCGTTATTTATCAAACATAGCTAAGAACACTTTCGATAATGTCACCTTTCAAAAAAAATACTAAATCAAAATCGGTTCATCCGTTTAGGAGCTATAATGCCACAGACACAAACACACAGGTACACACACATAGACATAAACCTAAATAGATATCGCAAGTCCCTTCATCTGCATGATAACCGAGCGTGCCACTTTTTCACAAACAATTTAAAAACAAATTTACTTACCAATGAAAGAAAACATTTGCAATGCCTCGGCCAACTTTTCCTACACATTTTTAATAGCTCAATCAATCAATCTGCCTAGCCTTTCTCCCAACTATATTGGGGTCAGCTTCCAGTCTAACCGGATTCAGCTGAGTACCAGTGTTTTACATGGAGCGAATACAACAAACACGATAACCTTTGGCTAGACTGGTGTCAGATCGCAAGCTTCTGACTACTCGTAACGACTGTCAAAGATCTTCAAATGACGGAAACAGCTCAATATGGCATAAAAAGGCATTATTCTAGATTTCAGTGGATTGCCGGTCCCGATAATGCTAAATAAAAAGCTCAGATTACGATCATTTGTCGTAACTTTAGTCCATTTTTTGGCACGCGAAGTACATACGATAGCGTCATCTAGTTAGATTTATGTCTGTGGGCACACACGTCAAACTTAAAACAACCCTCTTTTTCCATCGAGGGTTTAAAAACATATTTATAATTCAGTAGGATATTAGTTGAATTTTAGTGAAGTTTCGAAGAACTGAGTTTTATAAAATCATGCCTTAAAAGATGGTGCTATAAAATATGTTGCCTATGTATGAAATATCTAGAAATAAAATTATGACATAAACAAAGCTACTTCTCTCATATCTTTCCACAAAGTCCTACTTGTAAGATAGCAACAAAACAAGACATTAAGCTCGCCTCGTTAACTCGTGTAATGAAACTAAATTAATTAGAGTAGAATTTTGAATGGCTTAGCAAACAATTAAACCACGGCGTAATCTAAGTGGCTGTGTATTGTTTAGAGCCGGTCATATTGCTGCGTCAGTTAGGGAGAGGAGTTACATATGTGTAACATTGTTAGTGTGGTTACATGTAACGAATAGGTTTGCATGTACCAAATGGAAAAAAAAAATATCAAACCCATCAAAAACATAACATGTAAAAAACACAAGTCTCGCGGCGCAGTTCTTCTACCGCAAGAAGCAGTGATATCGAAATTTATTCAGTAGGTACCTTAATAATTAGGTTGCAAAAATCAAATTAACCGACTTGGTTTTACTTTTCTAGGGGTCGACATTATTGTGTTCTTTTAATGTAAAAATCTTGACGGTGGTTAGCAGGTGATTAAAAGGATCAAATTTTACAATTTCTTCTATGGAAAACATAATTTTAATTTTACAACATATTATTATACCCAAACATTATTTTTGTGAGTCCAATTACATTGGCTGGCTATTGGTCTAGATGATGCTACTAAGATTTTCCGTAAGGAAACGCCCAATGACGCGGTTCGATCAGGCAATCGAACCTAGGGTCCTGTGCCCAGAAGGGTACCACTCATCAAATGTAAAAAACAGGATATATTGCTGTATCCGGATGAAAAAAGACACATGAAGTTGTAAAGAGAGGCTAATTCATCAATTAGACTAATTGTCTAAGACTAAGTGTCGTGGTGGCCCAGTGGCTAAGACCTCGCCTATCGTGCTTGAGGTCGTAGGTTCGAATCGGGGCAAGTACCAATCTGGATTTTACAAATTCATATGTACTTTCTAAGTTTATCTTGGACATCACAGGCAACGGTGAAGGAAAACATCGTGAGGAAACCTGGACTTATATAGTCATAATGTAAGTCTGAAATAGCCAAGTCAGAGGCCTGTGGGGATTCCCAGAGGCGGCTTAATTAACTCTGACACCAGAGGTGGCCACACCTCACACGAAAAGAAAGAAAGATCAATTAGACTAATATGTTTATTAGATTAGAGAGATTAATTATCATTTATTTCAATTTGACCGTTAAAATTCACTTTCAGATGATACAATTTTCAATCACAATTGCCCCATGTATGAAATATCATCACTTGAGAACGACTCTATCGATCTGGTAGATATTTTTTAAGTTGTGTGGTTTTTTATGTTAGGTTAGATTGTATGAACAAACGAACGATTATTTTTTTTGGAAAATTCACCGTGTGTACCGCTATTTTCAAAGAAATAATTTATTCTACTTACCTGATCAGTAGGTGTTCCTGGCAGGGATGACACAAAATCTCAGTTTTCCGACAACGAATGCGCAAATTAACTGCTAAACAAACATAATTTATGTTTGAAGCTTTCAAATCATATAGTTTTCACGGTTCGCTTGTTCTGAAAACACATAGAACAGTATTAAACATTACACGATTTCCCCTCGGGCCGTAGTATTAGACAATATTTAACGGAATATTCCGTAATGAGAGCATAGCAGGTGGGTTCATTTCCGTGGTTTATTAGCATATGTTGTAAGTACCTAGTTAAACATGTACTGCTATTAATAAACTTGAAGGCCTTGCAGTAGTTTAAGCTTTTGGAAGCGAATTGTACCAGGAGCAGTGAAAAATGTTTATTTATTATAGCTTTTATATACATAAGCAACAGATTATAAATCAGTGAAGTCCCTGACTATTGTGCTAGGTGATTAACCTGCCAGCCAGTGCCTTCTCCCTGTTCATCTCTTAACTAAAACATGGAACTTGAAACGACGCTTGCGTGCATTGGGCTTTATGAGAAGACTGCAAGTCACCCAAAGGTCGATAAAGAAGACTAGGCTTGGAATTTGCCTGCATGATTGCAAGAGATTTATACACCGACATATTCCTAAGAGTCTCTAAACTTAAGTGAAAGTGTAAAAACGATACAGGGAAGGTCACAATGAATCTCATCAGTCTCAGAAGACTGAAAGTCATACAATGTTGAGGGCTTACTTGGAGCTTCACTGCGTCATCGAATCAAAAACGAAGAGATTCGCAGGAGATCCAAGATCTGTCTGTCCGAAGAATTTCCAAAATTAAGTGAATAGTGGACAGAGTTGGGTCGAGGTGACAACGTACTGAAAGGTCTGCCACAAGGTGTACTTATTTTGACGACATGGTTGGCGTAGTGGTTGAGCGATCGGCTGCTGCGCTGCTTGTCGTGGGTTCGATTCCCGCACGGAACAAATATTTGTATGGCCTACAGATAGCTGTGCTAGATCTGGGTGTATGGTGTATGTGAGTTTAAATGTTTGTAAACGCACCCACGATACAGGAAGAAATTCCTAGAGAGTGGCAAAGTTAAAATAAAAACAAAACGTGGTCCGCTGGAATTCGTTGGATGCGATAAATATAGTACGATATCACGACACTTGAGGAGACCTCTTCCAGCAGTGGACGTTTACGAGTTGCAACCACTAGATAAAAAGCCACTTTCAATTTCCCAATCTCAAATATTTGAATAAGAGCTACCATCATCTAGCAAAACCCTAATATAGTTCTACTCAACGGAATATGTCCAAGCTATTAGCCGAGGAAATAGCCTCGTTAAAGTCTCCATGACATGCGACCTCCGTGTGACTAACTTTAATGAGCCTATCAATGGGTTTCGGAACATATCCCTACGAATTGAACGATAAATGGTCCATTAATTAGTCGTGTTAAGAGCCTTAAGGGCCTTACTCCGCTTTCGTACCATAAAACTGTTACTTTCTAAAGCATTGTCCTTAGTAACGGCTTGGTTAAAAGGTTTGAAAAGAAATTATGTTTATTATTGATGGTTTTTTCGTGTAACTGAAAGTTTTGCTTTAAAAAAATTCTTAACGAGACGATATTTTTGAGTGTTGGAGACTCCGACACGACTTGGATGTTTAAAAATATTTAAACCAAAACTGTCCAAAAGGAGGTTAAATATTGATATTCTGGCTCCGAGCGAGCGCATGGCCAGTAGTGCGTTTCTTCTGCTTCTTCGTTTCGATGATTAATTCTGAAGCCACGTCGATAGCCTTAAGGAGCGTCCATAAATGACGTGAGGTTTTTTTTTTTAAATATCCTCTGTCTCTCACTCCCCCCCTGGTGAGATGTCGTGAGATTTTATTCAACCCCCTCCCCCATCCCCCAAGCTCACGTGAGATTTTTCAAAATGTGGGTTTCTTTCGTAAACGCGTTGGATTGAAATTTAAAAAAAAAAAATCATATTGTTATTTGAATTTGTAAATAACGTAAATTCAGATTAAATTGAGCTATTTGGTATATAACAAATATGGTGGTTTGACAGTCAGTATAACGTCGAAGTATGAACGAAATTATTTTCTTTCGAACGAATTAGTAAATGATCTTAATCGTATTACGATTACGCTTAAGATTAAATCTGAAGCATGTACAATCTGGATTAAATGGACCAAAATAGTATTTTTTTTTTGTTTCAATCAGGAAAAATATTGCGTGATATTTGCCGAGACCCCCCCTCTTTCCAACGTAAGATTAGATGATATTTGACTCGAGCCCCTTCCTCCCTTAAACACCTCACGTAATTTATGAACGTCCCCTTATCGCTGGCCTCACAAAGGTCTTACATGGTGCAGGTGTCTTTACATAAGGAGCAGGCCAGGAGGTGGGGCATCGTCTATGGGGTGGTTCCTCAGTCAAACTGTGGCTGATTGGATTACCGCCATCTGATTTAATAGTTAATTGGCGATTTAGTTTAAGTATATATTAATTACTCTTTTAAGAGGTCGTGGCTGAGTTACAACCTCTGCGTGAGTTAATCTTCAAGGGTAACATGGAACTGGGACCGTGGATGGATGATCTTATATTAAATACCGAGATTTCGCTGGATCTTGAACAGTCTTTACTCGTTACAAAATTAAAAATAAACTCACTAAATTCTACTAAATCTCACACAACTTTACACATATTACACCTGCATTCTCATAAAAAAACATCACCACGAATACTGTACAATCAAACATACAACTAAATAAAAAAACAACAACATACAACAGAAGAAGTAAAACAAATTTTAAATAATAACCGCACGTGCACGGACTAATTACGGTTGAAAAACAGTATTAGTGGATAGCACAACTGTTAAATGATTTAACGGAGGAGACAAAGAGGTCTCATAATATACATATTATACTATGAGTAAACTCAATACATGTATGTACCCTATAACAACGCCAATTCTGAGGCGTTGGCGTTGTTATAAGGCAAATATTATATTATTATTTAGAAGTAACTCTGTATCTCATTGTAATTGAACTGTTTTTTATGGGTTCTCAAGGGACAAAAACATCGTTAAACCTTAATCTGTCACCAGTCTTGCCATCATTTTACCCAGTTACTGGGTTGCGGAGATCAGATAGGCAGCTTCATTTAAAATTATGTTACTCATTCAGTCAGACTGGAAGCCAACGAAGTTGGGAAAAAGGCTAGGCAGTTTGATCATATTAATTGCTCTTTGATCTTAACTGTCAGATAACAATACAGCAATACTTTTGAAAGGTTGCAATTTCTATCAATATCTCAAAGACGACATTGACGACGACAGACGATTGAAGGGTATTTTCTTTGGTAAAGTAAAAGGTTTAGCCTGTCTTGAAGATTTTTTGGGACAAAAATATTACAATTTTACATCATCATCATCATCATCATATCAGCCGCAAGACGTCCACTGCTGGACATAGGCCTCCCCCAAGCGTCGCCACATTGACCGGTCCCGTGCGTCCCGCATCCAGCGGATCCCTGCAACCTTCACCAGGTCATCGGTCCACCTGGTGGGAGGCCTTTCGTCTTGAGACACTGTGGTAAGTTGGACGTGAAGATACCGCGCAACTTCCCGAACGCTGCCCAGCCGAGTCGGATTCGACGGTTGACCTCTTTCTCGAAGTTGGCTCTACCCAACTGGATCGTTTGTCCCAGGTAGACATAGTCATCCACAACTTCGAGTGTAGAGTCTCCGACCCTAATAGGAGTGGGTGTGACATGGGCATTCAACATCACCTTGGTTTTGTCCATGTTCATCCTAAGACCCACTCTTTCGGAGGCTCTACTGAGGTCATCGAGCATTGTATTGAGGTCCTCCATAGTCTCAGCCATGACCACTATATCGTCGGCAAACCGAAGGTGAGTGATGTACTCGCCATTGACGTTGATACCTAGCCCTCTCCAGTCCAGAACCTTGAAGACATCCTCCAGTGCAGCGGTGAACAGTTTCGGAGATATGACATCTCCCTGCCTCACACCTCGCTGCAGAAAGACAGGTTCCGAGGTCTGATCCTGAAGTCGAACTGACATGGTGGCGTTTTTATACAAACACTTCAACACCTCGATGTACCGGTAGTCAATTTGGCACCGTTGGAGAGACTGCAGCACAGCCTAAGTCTCGATCGAATCAAAGGCTTTTTCGTAGTCCACAAACGCTAAGCAGAGAGGCAGGTTGTACTCTTCGGTCTTCTGTATAACCTGCCGCAGCGTATGTATGTGGTCTACGGTGTTAAAGCCTTTACGGAAACCGGCTTGTTCAGGAGGCTGGAAATCGTCAAACCTATCGCGAGACGATTCGTGATGACTCTTGAAAACAGCTTGTAGACATGGCTAAGAAGTGAGATGGGCCTATAGTTCTTTAGTAGGGCATTGTCGCCCTTCTTGAAGAAAAGTACCACCACACCCCTGCACCATGCCTGTGGCGTTTTGCCTTCGAGTATGACGGAATCAAACAGCTTCTGAAGGGCCTTAAGGACCGGTTTTCCACCCGCCTTCAGGAGTTCGGCTGTAATTCCGTCTTCACCCGGCGCCTTGTTGTTTTTAAGCTGTTTAAGAGCCATCCTAATCTCATACAGGCTGACGTCCGGAATGTCTTCGGTAAATATAGGGTCAATCTAGCTCTAGGGTCTTTTGCTAGATTCGCGACGGGTTTACTGGTTGACGTGTACAACTGCCCATAGAATATCTCGATCTCTCTCAATAGCTCCGGTTTGGCGGATACGTTTCTGCCATCGTCGGTCTTCAGTTTCGTGATCTGGCTCTGCCCAATAGTCAGATCTCTATCTCAATTTTACATCAAACTAAGGTAAAAGTTTGTGATTGTGTGTGTTTGTATGTTTGTTTCTCTTACACGCAAAAACTACTGACCGGATCGGATAAAATTTAGCACAGATAGATTTATTTGAGATAGATTTTAGTCTAGATAGATAGATAAATTCTTTTGTGAATTTAACTAGCTTCTGCCACCGGCTCCGCCCGCTTGAAAGTCAAAAATTATCCCGTATTCCCGTATCCTATGTGTTATTTCTGACAATAATCTATCTCTGTGCCAAATTTCGTCCAGATCCGTCGAGGCGTTCTGGCGTGAAGAAGTAACAAACGTACACACTCACAAACTTTCGCCTGTACGATATTAGTATGATTCTAATATTAGAACCTATTAAATATTGTTTACATACATTTTTAGAAACTAGAGAAATTCTCTTTACTTAAAACTTTGGTTCTACTTAATGCCAATTTTGACACACTCTCTGCAAGATGTGTGGAGGTGTGTAGCGTTTTAAATAATAACAAAAGTTCTAATATTCTTAAGACCTAATTACATTCAATATAATTTCATTTTACTAATATTATGATTTTAATAATACTAATATTATATGGTATAAAGAACATTTTATATAATACACATTTGAAATAATATTCAATAAGTATAATATTCAGTTATTATAATATTCAAATCTTAAAGTAACGTTTAATATAATTTAAAAATGTCTACTTTGTTTTGCATATTTTTGCAAAAACTAATTAGAAATTTAAACGCCTGCCATTTTCGTGCTAGCAAAAACAAGCACCACATAAATATGATTTCCCTTGTATGTAGACAGAAATTTTATAGAATTTCGTTTCGCAGAAAATGTTGCATATAATATTTCGTCCTTGTATCTTTATTTTGAATATTATTGTTTTAACGACTATATACTTGAATGAAACATAAAATATTTCACAGAAACACAATTCAATGAATTTTATTATCACATTTTTTCATGTAACATACTTTTAAAATAATAAATTATTTTGCTAAATTTAAACACTATAAGGAACGTACAAACATTCCAGAAGCAGTAAAGGACATTGAATCATTACAGTTTTCCGAAGTTTTTGACAGTTGTGATCCCAATATAGCCTCAAAAATTTTCGTGGACGCATTGACGGCTGTTATAAGTAAAAACAATACAGTAGTTAAAGTACCCGGCAAAAAAGAATAATTAAACCATGGATCACACCTGGTCTCTTAAAATGCATTAAACATCGTGATAAACTACATAAAATATCTAAGACATCACCAGATGAGGAAACCTCGAAAACTATCTACATCCGCTACCGTAACATTTGCAATAATCTTTTAAGAAAGTTAAAACGCAATTACAACCAGTCCGAACTTTAAAAACACCGCAAAAATCCTAAAGCAACATGGAATATAATTAAAGAACTAGCAAACATGAAGAAAACGTCCCAACCAGCACTAGATCTCCTAAATATCACAAGTCATCACACTACATCTATCAACAGGGTCAACAGTTAGTTTGCAAATATTGGCAACGAACTAGCATCCAAAATCATTCAACCGCTAAATCAAACTTACCCACCCTGTGAAACACATAGTTGCAACTCCCCTCTTAACTCGATGGCCCTATTACCAGTTGACATTATCCAAAATCTTTGAAAAGGCCTTAAATTCTCGTCTGACTAACTACCTGGAAAATAATAATATACTTGCACAAAACCAATACGGGTTCAGGCAACATAAATGTACTGAAGATGCAGTTCTGGATCTCACCAATAACATAATGAATGCCCTTGATAATAAATCCAAAACAATAGGCATATTTCTAGATCTGTCCAAAGCATTTGACACTGTCTCTGTCACCATCCTCCTTAAGAAAATGGAACGCATGGGAATCAGGGGCATAGCACTGAGCATATTCAAAGACTACCTTACAGAAAGAAGCCAATGTGTGAAAATACAAACCTCTCAAAATGATTACATTGACCTCAGAAGCTTCAGGGTGCCCCAGGGTAGTGTACTTGGTCCAACACTCTTTCTTATTTACGCAAACGAACTTTGTCAACTCAATATAAAGAATTGTAAAATATTTGCCTATGCGGACGACACCGCTGTACTTGTATTTAGCAAAACCTGGGAAGATGCTCACATTGATGCAGAGAATGCTCTAAGAATTATTACAAACGTGGTTGAATGCTAACTTGCTCACTCTTAATGCCGCTAAAACGAATTATCTCGCTTTTTCACCATCCACTCAATCCCAACCCTCAAGTGATTTGTTCTCCCTTAGGGCTCATAGTTGTATTGACACAAACATACAGACCTGCAATTGCCAATGCATAGAGAGGGCAAGTAATGTCAAGTACCTTGGTGTGTTCCTTGACTCCACCTTGAATTGGCACACGCATTTAAAGGTATTGACAGGGCGTGTCCGCAAACTCATATTTATCTTCAAAAGGCTTCGATCGACTTTGCAGAGTGGATCGCTTACAGCTGTGTATTATGCTCTGGCACAGTCCCTTCTTGTGTACTGTATTTCGGCGTGGGGTGGTGCTTATGCCACGGCGTTTCTAAAAGTTGAAAGGGCACAGAGAGCTGTCTTAAAAGTTATATACAAGAAACCACGCATGTACCCTACATCTTTGTTACATAGCGAGTGTAAACTTCTATCTGTGTGACAGCTCGTTGTCCTTCAATCGATTCTGCGCCAACACTCTTCTCTCAGGTATGTCCCAGGGCTCATGAGTGGGAAAAGACGCAAGAGTCATGTATGTCCTACCGTACGCCATAGGACCACTCTTGCTAGTCGACATTTCTATGTTCTCGACCCTCGCCTTTATAACAAAGCGAACAAACAACTCAAAATTTACGAACATTCGTTCTCAAAGTGCAAACTACTGTTGCGTGATTGGCTGTTGAGACTCTCATATGGTGATACTGAAAGCCTTCTTGTAAAACCGATATAGTTCTACAGTGAAATCTGTACTCTCACTAGCAATCACACACACATGCACACACACACATCAAATAACACACATACACAACAAGCCTACACAGTACTCGTACACCCACACCTACAGTTACTTTCTTTTGATTACCGACTTGTTCCTATTTTGCATGTATTCCATATTCATAATTGGCTATTTCCAACAAACATCGGCATGCATGTACTGCCAATACGCTATCTCATTGTAAATGGAAGGCCCTGTCTCCTGTGATACAGTTTTCTATAACTAGTACAGGAAACAGGTGATCTTTTCCACAAAAAGTTAACTACTACTGTGTATTGCATAATCTTTGCATCAATATCTGGTGGAAAAATATAATTTGTAACACTGTTTTTGGACCAATAAATTATTACTATTATTTTGTAACGAATACTGTTTGATCGGTGTTTTTAATAATAATTATTATTTTTATGATAATGAAACGGAACTTTTGTCGCCATTTTGTGGGTCGGTGACCTTATATGACGTGTCATTCATTCCGTTCCTCTTGTAGCTTCATGGTTAAAATAGGTCGAATCTGTTCCAAAACTGAATCTGAGCACCACGAATTCACGTAGTTTTTTGTCTTTTGCTACTCCTAGAGTGTATTTAAAATCGGTCGATGCAGAAACAACTTTAAAGTGTTTTGAGGTGTAAATGATAAATTATTTTATTTCTATAAGTTGGTTTATACAAACACTTTTACATGTCGATCATATTTTTTAAAACTAGATGAGGTCGGCGTTTCCTATATGACTACTCTAAGAAGAAAGGCTGAAACAAACTCAGAGGTCACAGTATCTTTTAAAGTTCAGACAAAATCTTGGTTAGATATTGTGAAGACCATGTAGACTGATGTCTGAAATGGTCTTTTGAGGAAAGAACCAGCCAGATTGAGTGGACCTGTCCAGTCAGTCCACGCATTTGTCAATAACCGAGCAGCTCAACTCAGAATTTAAGGAGCTCAAAGATTCGACAAACAATACCAAAGAAAGGAATATGAATTGAAACGTTTAGAAACTGACTTTCTATAATACATTATGTATAGTTTATATATATATATAATTATAAACTATACATACTGTATAAAATGATAATATGAGAAAACTTTTATGTGAAAAGAAATTCTATAAAACTGTTATCTATAAAAATCAAACAGACTTCCACAACAAAAAACTACAAAACAAAAAATAACTTTCTTTTCCGAAGTCGGAGTCTTTTGTACCCTTTTTTTTCAGTTTTTCGACACCGACTTCGGAAAAGAAAGTTATTTTTTGCTTTGGAGTTTTTTGTTCTGGAAGTCGGTTTCATTTTTTGTTAAAAAGTTTTTTATTTTTCTGTTTTTAGTTTTGGTAGGTATCTCCAATTAACATGTTAATTATTTATGGCCAAAGTACATCTCATGACGATTCCAATAAGCCCAAGCACGACTAGGATACATTGTTTTATTTCAGAGTTCCAGTGCCTACCTTCCGGCTTCATCATCAGAATAGTTCAATGGTACTATTTTCATCAGTACCATTCATTTATAAGTATTTGCTTCTTCATAGTCGGTTAACTATTCGAGATATTTTATACCCGTGACATACTTAGCATTTAGGAGTTCCAGTGGCCATCTGTGGTCTTCTTTATCAGTTCCACTTCACCAAATTATACTTTCTGAGTGCAAGTGATTGCATTGTTGATGAAAATACCAAAATTACTATACGTATGCCTATAATATTTGAAGAGTTCCCTCGATTGCTCTAGGATCCCATCATCAGATCCTGACCTAGCCAACCTAGACCAACTAGGAAGTATACCCTTCAAAACAAAAGAAGATTTTTTGTAATCGGTCCAGGCATCTTTGAGTAATCGGGGAACAAACATAAAAAAAAAAAAGATTCCGACGAATTTAGAACCTCCTCCTTTTTTTGAAGTCGGTTAAAAACAAAGTACAACCCAATAATATTTCTTGTTATTAGTTTGCTTTAATGGCCGATGGGGCAGAAAGGTTCTGGAGTGGCAACCGCGAACCGGAAGACGTTGCGTTGGAAGGCCTCCCACCAGGTGGACCGATGACCTGGTGAAGGTTGCAGGGATCCGCTGGATGCGGGACGCACGGAACCGGTCAATGTGGCTACGCTTGGGGGAGGCCTATGTCCAGCAGTGGACGTCTTGCGGCTGGTATGATGAATGCGGGTGGACGGACATTTTAATTTTTCTCTCGTCGAATCTGTTCCAAAACCGAATCGGGGCACCTCAACTTCACGCAGTCTTTTGGCTATTACCCCTACAGTGTATACAAAAAGCGGAGGTGCGAAGGGACTCACCTATGCAGCTTCGGCTTGCTGGCGGCTCGCACGGGAGCCTATGCTTTGTTACGTAAGGGTAAAGGGGTTGCACTTCCCACAGCGCCGGAGACGATGCAGAAGCAACTTTAGTGTTTTGGGGTAAGGTCCAAAAATTGGTTGTTCTCATAAACGGTGCGTTATCTTAGAACATTAGTTAATATGAAAATTAGATCAAATTAACGTTATATAAAAAGAACAATATACAAATTGAAAATTATATCAAACGAACGTTATACTAAATGTTATTAGAGCAAATGAAGGATGAAATATAACATTAGATCACATGAAATTAGGTTAATAGTTTTTACAGCAGTTATTTCAAGTGATATCATACTATCTGTTATTATATCATAAATTACACAACCCTGCCAGATAGCTGACTGCGACACAAAATTACATTGCATCATCATTTCGGGCGCACGGTTGGCGTAGTGGTTGAGCGATTGACTGCTGCGCTGCGTGACGCGGGTTCGATTCCCGCACGGGACAAATATTTGTATGACCTACAGATAGATGTTCCGGCTCTGGGTGTTTGTGTATGTGAGTTTATATGTTTGTAAACGCACCCACGATACAGGACAAATTCCTAGTGTGGGGCAACGTATTAAAAAAAAAAACATAGTGAGCGAACGTTTGGTCCAGGTTTAGGTGACCAGGTCTGGTACAGTCGTTTTTCTGTCAGGAGTTTTTGATAGCGCCCACTCTGGATTAGTTACAAGTTGAAGACAATAGCCTCCTCACTTACTTAACATTTAATTAACATAACTATGTGGTTGGACTCTACATCACTGTCTAGCTCTTCAGAATTACAGGTGCGAAGTTTAATTATCTTAGGTCTAGATATGGTGTACCTATTTCCTTCCCTAACTAGAGCCTATTACTAACTGACGCAGGAGATATTATGCTGGTAATAGTCCGGAACGAGGTCGTAAACGTTATAGTGTAGCAACACTGCCTACCGTATGACGTGTTGTATGGCAACACTTTACTTGATCGCTCTGTTTATGTTAGTGTTGCCATATACTACTTAGGATACGTTATGGAGACGGCATAAGTCTATCTTGTTACTATGTTGGATTAAGTATCTCATCAGTGGCTTGTCTTGCAAAATGTCTTGTTTCGGTGTAGGTCTGAATTTCAATCCTACCTAATTATTTATGGAGACAACACATATTATGTATATTCTGTAGATATAATTATTACCGTATATGCACAAATAAAACAGATATATTTGATTCAGGGAAAAGTGTATTTTTTCCCATTTAATATCACATTCACGATACTTGCCTTACCAGTGGTCGTGCCCTAGATCAATGAAAATAATGCACATTACTACGTGGAAGATTTTCGAGTTGTTACCATGCTTCTCACGAGGTGATCGTAATCTAAATCATAAATCTTAACGGGAAGAAGGTACGAATAAAACTATTACCGAGTTTATTTCTATACAGCTACTTCATCTAATTTTAGAAACATCCCCTGAGGACCACGGAGAACTTAAAGCCTCTTATAAAATATAAGCAATAAGTTCCTTCATTAAAGGCTATACTTATATAAGACGAGACTTTTTTCAACCTGGCTACCTGGTATGAAATACCTGGAGTACAAAGTGCTCTAAAAGCAAATAACTAATGTATAAATGAATAGACAGCCGCCATCTTGGATCTAGACTTTAAAATGTAAACGGTAATGATACGGAATGAGAATTTATTAACAGAAGTTCAACTTTGTATAGTCTTCTATTCAGGGTGCTAAAATAAATATTATATCACGCCTGAATTTCCCGAAACGTTGAGAATCGGTGGAAGATGATTGAGATGACCATGGAGGTGGTAAGGTTACATCTGCGCGTACAATCAGGTAATATTGTGGTCAAACGCGAGCCTAACAACAGAAAAAGTACATTTATATTTCAAAAGTTATGGCGTATACGACATGTAATAGGGTCGGGCCAATAGCCATAAACTGTACACTGTGTTGTTACAGAAATAGAAGACGTATTAAATTTCACTCTGCCCTATGTGGCGATTGAAACTAGGACGGTAGGTAGAGGGAAGTGCCCTAACGTTGCGTGGCGCACAGAGGGGGTACGAGATGGTCTTTTGAGAGGTCACGTTCTACGTGCTGATGGGGATCACCGGTGGTTTTAGTAAGGTAAAAAGTCCACACGCCCTGGTCTTTTAAAAAACAATAATATTGACTCTTATAAGAAGTTATAATAACAAAACAGATTTATCTACAACAGCCTGGGTAAGGTTTTGACAATGATGTTGATGGTCACCGGAATCCTCTTGACCAAATGTGATAGACATAGAACCTTAAAACTGGTCATTATGGAGATGGTTATAAGAGGCCTATGTCCTGCAGTCTTTTGGCTGATTGATGATTATGCTCGGTGGTAGGCGTAAATCAGAGCCTTAGCAGTTAGCCTTCTTACCTAAGCTCCCACATCAACGGTGTTCCTTTAATTGCGACGTAATTAAAGTTATGAAAGGTTCCTTTTTATTTAATTACTTATGTTTTTAGATTCCGCCTTTGAAGAAGCAGCTTTATGCTTGGCTGTTCAATTAGTGGGCTAAAGAATGCCTGGTCGTTAATAGCAACATCCCAGCTCGATTTAAATTGGTTGCTTCTGAAATTATCAGTTGGCGACTGGCTTGAGATAAATATGTGTTCTATATATTTAATGTAGTTTTGAATGTGTGGTTAAACACTCATTTAATATGGCAAGAAAGCTTCAGTATTCGTAATTGGAAACCTTATCCGGGAGCTGTTGCTTATAGGTTGTAAAAATTCACTAGTGATATTGATATGCAATATGTATGTATGATGCTCATGTTTGAGCAAATAAACAATGATTTGATATCTTCTGGTGTCAAATTCACAAGCGATATCGTGGCAATTTGGTTACGAAGATATTAAAGATCAGAGATACAACTTTTTTTTTTAATATTCCCAAGAGCCAGGGATCGTATATCAGGATACAAGGACCTTAGTTTGATATAGAGACTACAGGGGTTCCCAAACTTATTTTGTCTACTGCCCACTTTGAGAATAAATTATTTTTTAGCGCCCCCGGTTAAAACATGATTGCCCGCGGTCCTATCTACGAAAATTACTTATCTAGGAGTACTAATAACTATTAAAATGTGAAAGTATGTCTGTTGCCTTTTTAATTGTTTGTTTGTGTCTATTTTCGTTTCGAAACGGAGCTACCGATTGACATGATTTTTATTTTATATATTCAATAAAACAGGACAGATATATGAACTACGCGGAGAGAAATATCGAACCGAGTTTAAGCAATCTCATAACTAATATTAGTTGATGTTCACAACTTGTAGTTGAGAGTCGAGAGCTCATGCAGTCGGTGTCTAAGAGGCCTCCTATCCTCTACACAATGCCCCCATCTTTTTCTGGGTCCTTTAGGCCTGCAGGGCCCACAAGGGGGTGTTATCGCCCACTTTGGGAAAGGCTGATATAGAGAATACCCAGATGACGGCTATGTGATGTATCTTTTTACACCTTATAGGTATAGGATTCCAGCGCCTGTAGCCAAGTTGACAATCTACAATCGATAACGCTAGTAGGAAATAAATCAATCTATGGGAATGACGCATCTGAATGTTAAGTCACGTGGTCAGACCATACAAATAGAAGGCGTTAACGATTGTAGAAAGATATTCGATAGGAAACGTTTGTAACTTGTCTAAGGGTACAGGTCAAAGTAAGACCAAAACCATAAAGTATCTAAACTCACTAATTGACTTTGCTAGATGTTGCGCATTGTCAGAACACGTTTACAAAATATCTCGTTGTCAACGCTCTTTCATAACGTTCTCTGTAACATTGCAATGGTTCTAACTTCACAGCACGACGATGTGAATACATTCTGCTACTAACCTCAATGATGCACCGCGCTTAAACCTTGCCATGCTAATTACGACTTTAAGCGTGCTTTAACACCAAAGATGTGCGAGGTAACGAGACAGCGCGAGGATGCTTAGCGAAGTTGTGAAACGGTGTGCAGCTGTGAAGTGCGACGATGCTTAGCGGACTCTGTTTAGCTGTGCGCGGGCACAAACATTCCTCGTTCACAACTCTCGCGATCCTTCTGTGCGCACAGTTTTGCCCGCGTTTCTCACAGTCACTTGTTATTTTTTACGTAAAAATAACTAGCTCGGCTAGCCCTTTTTCCCCAGAGCTGCGCTAAACCTGGCTCAGAAAATGAAAAAATAACCAACAATGAAGTGATCCCATTGTTGGTTATTTTTTCTCGCACATCGCTACCTCGTACATATTTGGTGGAGAAGCTCCCTAAAAAAAAAAAACAAGTAAATTGTAAAAATTAAAATAAAACCCCCAACACATTTTAATTTCATGCAACATAATTTATCTAGAAGTAGAAGCGCTCAATCGAAAATCTATTGAACACGTAATTATCACACGATTTCATGCGAAAACGCCCTGATTCAAACAAAAACCCATGCGTTTAGAACGGCTGCACCGATTTTCATCAAGGACTCTCGATAAAGTCACCTGTCAAACAAAAAAAAAAGTCGTGTGGCACTCGGGGACTGCCGCGGTAAAGCTATTACATAGCATTTATTCTAGATCCAGTCCTGGAAAATGCGTCAAAAAAAATAAAAACGTTAAAAACTCGAAAACGTAGCGAGCCAAACCCGCATTTATTTACGATTAATAAAACTCTAAAAAACAAAAAACGTAGCGAGCCAAACCCGCATTTATTTACGATTAATAAAACTCTAAAAAACAAAACAAAAATACCCTTATTCACATTGAAATAAGGTCGCTTTTCTTTGACAAGCAAAAGTGACCCTTATTCTCATTTGCATAAGGTCCACATTGATGGATAGTGGGGAGCGTGAGGTTTTTTCGTTACGGAATTTCTGGATTCGGTCCCCGCGCTCAAGGCCCGCGAAAGAAGCTATGCAATAGCTTAAAAACGAAATCAAAATCGGTTCATCCGTTTAGGAGCTATGATGCCACAGAAAGATATTATACAAATTCACAAACACACACGTATACCCCTCTTTTTCCGTTGGGGCCCGGGGGTTAAAAATACATCTTCATTTGTTTCGCCGAGCTTTCTTTTTAGTCGCTCGTTGATTAGACAAAGACCAACATTTTCATAGCTTATTCATGAACGGAATCTTTTTAGCATTACCAACGCGTTCTGTTGTGACGAAAGAAAATTATTTTGTACTAGCATTTGCTAGTGGCTTCGACCGCGTGATTGTCGAAATGTTTCCCAGATGAGTTTTCTGTGGAAAAAGAACCTTTTTTTATTTTATTAATAAGAATAAAATTCCTTATAATTAATTACGATCTAGCATAAAAGACTAATAAGCAATTTAACTCTAACTTAATATGTTACGTGATAGATGTTAAATCTAAGAATAGTGTCCATTTGCACAAGTCCTTAGCACTTTCTTAGAGTATGATTTAATTTATAAAAACACTATGTTCATGTGTTATATGTATAGCACAACATTGTTACTATTATGCATTCACTTTGTACACTACACTAATTCAAAAAGTTTAGTTCTTTTTAGCCTACGCACTAAGTCTGTGTTGTCTAGCTGTTGGATAGCCTCAACATTCACGTGTCGATGAAGTCTCGTTCGTGGGCTTCAGCAAATTTTTGGATGATGGTGGTGACGATTATATACGAGATTAGGCTGTATTAGCAAAGGCACTGATTGGTCACGTTATATTTCGGTAGCGCTTGATATTCCTATACATGTTAGACATTATCTAATCGCTATCGCCACTCTTTAGTTTATAGAATGCCACTTGTCTAGAGACTCAGATCACGGTGTACCCGTGTGCCAAGTTTCTTCCTAATTTGAGACGTGATTGATTAACAGTCATCCAAACATACAGATTTTCATATTTATAATATTCAGTAGGATACTTTCTGTGTTGTGCTTTTGACTGTTTTCCTCGAGATTTTGTATTCTTTTAGTTTATTATGCGGCGGTTCCTTTAAAATATGAGTTATTTATGTTATTGTTAAAAATGTTGCTCACGGTTTGTTAAAGGTTTTCATTCTTATCCGAAATTCCGATTATTCATAATGTTTTTAACCAAATTTCAGCAGAATGGTGTCCACGATAAATTTGGTTCCTAGCAGACGTTATTTATCGAATGTTTCGCAAAAGATACTGACTGAGAAATATGGTAGACTACTAAAGAAAATTTGTATTCTTTTTACTAAAATATAAAAGGTATGAATAATGATGCTTTAATAAAAACTTGCATATCATTATATTTTACTGAAATTCACAATTTATAGTTTCTTTGAATGCGTAAAAATAACTAGTTGCTCACAAAGATTAGATCGTTATTATTATTTTTTGTTTTGTGAAGGTTACTTTATTTTACTAACATCATTTAAGCATTTAGAAAACTTAGGTCTGGCTGGTTTTGATCATATAATACATTAGAATGTATAATTAGTTTTCGATAGATATATTAGGTCATCAACTGTAGGCGGACAGGTTTACAGGCGAATTTTTAACATACACCTAATATAGAAGTAACTATTATTATTATGCGAAAACACTTATTATTTGCCAAGTTCGGTTCCGGAGAAGCTTCATAGTAACTATGCAAAAGGAATGTTTGCTTAAACTATTACAACACTTTTTTTTTCGCAAACCACATCAGATATCGTATCCAACGAAATAGTGATGTAACTCCAACAGGCTTTGCAAACTTTTATTCCTTTTGACAACGTCGAAGGGCGCAAAAAAGGAAATGCGAAAAATAAACAAAGAATAGATGGGCGAATAAGCTCTTCCGAAGTCATCACCTTTCAAATTAACTTAATACCGATTGCCGTAAGACATAGTAGCTAGTTGATTGAAAAAGTTCTTTAGGGTTCCTTCTTTGAGGCGTTGAAACGGAATGAGATCTATAGACGCTTAGTGGCTCTTGTCTGAACTAGTTCAAAGTTCCTTTTGTTGAGAAATGGGGCTAGTTTCATTTCGTTTGCTTTCTGGCGCTTGGAGTGTGAGGGTGTCGATTGTTGATAGCAGTCTAATTAAAGAGGAGTTGTTACATCAGTTGGATTAAGCGGATATAATCTTTTTGTGTGCTTATAAAGTAGTTATGTTTTATGAAGACATCGTATGAGTAAATAAGACATTTTTCACCGGAATTATGTTAATTATGATAGTGCTGCGTGAAATGTTCGTAAAGATTCCATGAGCAAAAAAAAGGCTGTTAATGGTCCCAAAACTCAGTCTTGCTTAATTCTCATTAAGTTTTGTTTTAACTGCAATTTATACTCGGGCAAGTGTATTCCTTATTAAATTGTGTTCAATAAAACTCAAACTCATTAGTTCTCGAGATGTAAAGCAGATTGGCCTCTAATTACAGTTATTTTCCAGGGCTAAAAGAATCATTTTCAAAGATTAGCCTGTATAGCAAGGTTGGTAGAGGCGTCTAGTTGCATCGTTATCTAAAGTTTTCTGAAATATACGGCATACTGGGCGTTTTTAGTCTGTTGACTCGTAAATGCGCCCAAAAATATTATCACTGAAGCTTTTCACCTGCATACAGCTTTGATATAGAAAACATCATAAAAATAAACAAGGACATTGGTGACTTGAATAAGCAATTAATAATATTAGACTGCCTCGTGGATCAGTGGCAAACACTGTCTAGAAAACTGTCATTTGATTTATCAATTAGGATTTTTGTTCGAGAAAGCCCGGTGTCTGGGTTTGTGCCCGGCTAAGCGCAATGTGCTTGCCCCCTCTTCCATTGTACTTTTAAACATAATATCTGTTCAATTTATTGATTGAGTGCTGTGTCGAATAAATACTTTTTCCTTTCTTTATAGTATATCACCACTCTCTCTTTCGTGAATATATTCGTGATCTTATGTTACAAGGGTTACATAGCAAAGCCTATTTTGGAGTATTAGCAAGAGACACGAAGAAGAATTAGGCCAAGTCTCATCGAATTTCGGGAGAGAAATCTGTACTACATAGATTCGACGTTCCAGATTTCCAATTCGATTTCTTTGCAGATTGTTACTAGTACAGGAACATGGCGTTTTGAGTCTTGGTTTCCTTATAAGTGAAAACCATGTAATGTTTTTTTCAATTGTTGGAGTTGTAGGAAAGAATTAATTGGAAGTTGATAATACGGATTGAAAGGAGATGACTACAAAGTGAAAAGTTTTGAGTATGAATATGATATGACCTAAAAACAGGTGGATTTCTGTGTAACGGGGTGGTCATATTTGACAAAAAATTTAGTAGTATGGAAAAATAACGAATGGCCGATGGGGCAGAAAAGTTCTGGAGCGGCGACCGCGAACCGGAAGACGTTGCGTTGGAAGACCTCCCAACAGGTGGACCGATTACCTGGTGAAGGTGGTGGGGATCCGCTGGATGCGGGACGCACGGGACCTGTCAATCTGGCGACGCTTGGGGGAGTATGTCCAGCAGTGGACATCTTTCAGCTGATAATGATGGAAAAAGAAGAAATGCTGTAAATAGGAAATATAATAAATTATTATTATTATGACGTGAGTAGGTACAAAGTTTGACCTTCTGGTTTATTCCAGAAAATTCGTAAAAAGAACAAATACAAAACTTTTCTCACATTGTTCTCTTTATTTTTATTTAATTCCCTTACACTGTCACGCATTGTTGATTAAAAAAACACGGAACCTTCAATTCGTGTCTTCGTTCACATCTTCCTGTTTTTTATTCCCTCCGTTTTTTAGCTAAAAGCTGGCTTAGGGGACTCCCAAAACAATCAATTAGGAAACTTTGAAACATTCTTGAATTGTAAATGTGAGATGAGACAGTTTTCTTTGTTGGCAACACTTTCTCTTTGTACCGTTTTCATAATTGTGCTGTTTTAACCCATGAC
This sequence comes from Orthosia cruda, assembly GCA_964057195.1. NCBI lineage: Eukaryota > Metazoa > Arthropoda > Insecta > Lepidoptera > Noctuidae > Orthosia > Orthosia cruda. The sequence continues at coordinate 48,751,159 of OZ059826.1, read as the reverse complement.
GGAAAAAGAGGGGTGTTCTAAGCTTGACGTGTGTACCTGTATATTTGTGTACGTGTTTAATTGTGTTTTTGTCTGTGGCATCATAGCTCCTAAACGGATGAACCGATTATGATTCAGTTTTCAATCATTCGTCGATCAAAAGTTTCGTCGTCCCATCATTTGTCGTGTAAACAATCAGTCGCACTAACGTAAATCGAGCTGATGTGCTGGCGCAACACTGCAACATATCGTACTGTTGTGCATTTACAGATATTTGTCGCGTATTTGTTGGTCGCAACATTGATGCGGACTCCGCAAAAACATGCCGTTTATAGTCATGAGACTTTGGTGCTTCCAAAGTCACTTTACTTATTTTAATATTTTTATTTAGAAATGGCGCTCGTTACTCTTCACAAACAAGAGTTCTCAAAACAAATGCAGAAAGGAATGACTCTTACTGTTCAGTGTTCACTATAATAAATAATTTGGACGAAGCCAAGGAAAAGTCACTCAACGTTTATTTGTCAAAAAATAAAACTCTATAGAAACAACACTTTTGTTCAGAAGAAGCGTATTTACCACTACTACTGATTTTAGAAACATCGTGTCTTATTTTTTCTTTACGGACTGAAGGAATTCGTCTTTTGGGTATGTTATAGAGTTAGGTCTGGTGAAAGGTATTGTCGCAACAAAAAATCTATAAAGTAAAAAATAAGCCTTAACTACGGCGTCGGGGGACCGCCAAAGTTAAGTGTTTATTAGCTTATTTTTGACTTTTTAGTGATTTTTTAGTTTAGGGTTTTTTTTAATTTAATCTTTATTTCACGCTTTTTAAACAATTATATACTTATTAGAAGGCATACTTCGATCGACAATTTAATCGAACACGTAATTTATGACACGATATCTTAGGAAAAACCCCGATTCAAAGAGTCAAACGCGTATAACTTTTGAACGGCTGAACCGATTTTCATCAAACATAGCTAAGAAAACTTTCGATAAAGTCAAATTAAAAAAAAAAACTAAATTAAAATCGGTTCATCCGTTTATGAGCTATGATGCCACAGACAGATAAACAAATACACAAACACAGGACTCACGTCAAACATATCACACCGCTCTTTTTCCGTCTGGGATTAAAACTCAAAATCAATGCCCGATCTGGTAAACGCACCCGGGACTTCGCGCCCGGGAGTCGCGCTTGTGCAGGTTAGACCTGCGGCTGCTGAAAAGACGAAAGTACTAAATATAATTGAAGCATGAATTATTTATCAGTACTAAAATCATATTAATTAATTCAATTTTAAGTTTTTAACATTTCGGTTTTGCTTACGTTATAATTTCGGAAACCTCAGATCTTTTTTATAATCACTAGTCCATCTCTTGGCAAATTCAATGTCTTCGCTCTGAGTAGCCATCAATAATGATAAAAAACAAATGACAACAATATTCTATTCTAAATTCAAACCCGAGCAACATTCTTTATTTTTTTTTGTGCCTGTCTTGAAACAAATGGTAAGGTCTTTCACTGCCTGCCTGGTACTAAAGGTCTGGCTTCCTAAGGAGCACAGCACAAATAAAAAGTGCTCCTTGTACTGAACAAACACGCTCTTTAGATTTTTCTCATATTATTTTTTGTACTTTAGAGACTGTTCTCTTTGTCTTCGTCTAATAACAAATAGTTTTTATGAGTTGGAGAGTTTCTGGCGGTATTTTAGTTAGTTTTGCTTTAAGGGTGCTTTAGTCTCTTCAGCGAAGTAAATGATTTATATTTTTTTGTGACTTTTATTATTTATCAGACATATATATATATATTTGGGGAGTAAGGGGAGAACGGAACCAACATCACATCCGACCCAAATGTCAATCTCACCTGCACGCGTCGGTAGTTCGTATGAATAGCCGACGGCGGCGGCTCTCACGCCGTCGTGGTGCTCCCTGCTGGACAACTGACGAGGCTCTGGCGACCGAGCCATGGCGGGATAACCACACACCCAGTTCAACAACAGGCTGGAAGAGGCTACAGCGGCCTGGCTTCTAAATAACGCCTTAAAAGTCTGGTGCAAAAGGCAACGGGATACCATTGCACTATACATCCCACGAGAGTTATGAGAAGGTCCAATAAGAATTATAGTTTGCGTGGTGACCCGTGTAGCGACCGGCGCCCTCGGTTTTCCGGGAATCAGGGTGTGAAATGTGCTACCGGCCATGGGACAGTAGGTGACCAGACATCCCATCGAAAATATGCTCCTGGAAGAACGAAGGTCCAACTACGACGTAACATAAGACTAGGAACGTGGAATGTGAGAGGACTCCGAGACGCGGGGAAACTCCATATCTTGGACCACGAGCTCGAGCGATGCAACACCGACATCACGGGTCTGAGTGAGACGCATGGAAGGAAAGTGGACACCGTAACACAGAGAAACATACAATCTATTTCTCAGGAAATGAAAATTCCAGCTTCGCAGGTGTTGCCATTGCTATACCAAAGCGATGGAACGAGTCAGTCTTAGGCTACAACCCTATAAGCAATAGATTGATATCAATTAAGCTCTGCGCAACACCGACCTCACTGAATATCATCCAAGTGTACGCCCCTACAAGCGCTGCGTCAGATAAAGTAATTGAAGACTTTTACAGCCAACTCGAAGCCAGCTTAGCTGCCATCCCAACAAGAGAGCTATTAATCGTCTTGGGCGATTTTAACGCAAAATTGGGATCGACGATAATGGAAAATATTGTGCCTACGAAATATTGTGAGGTTTTATGGTCTTGGTACTAGAAACGACAGAGGCGAACGCCTTATGCAATTCGCAGCCGACAATAACCTGACTATAATGAACACAGTCTTTAAACAACACCCGAGAAGACTCTACACTTGGACGTCGCCCAGTGGAGAACATCGAAACCAAATAGATTTCATAATGATTAGGGCCAGGTGGAGAAGCTCTATTACCAATGCACACACGCTGCTGCCGCTGATCATCAACTACTGGTTTGTAATCTGAGAATCAAGCTTCGTAACTCCATTAGCAAGAAGACGGGCAGCCGTATGGCAATAACGGACAGGGAAGGTTTCACCAAAACATTACGGGAGACCCTACATATTTGGAGAGGTGATCAAGACGATGATCATCCAAACACACACTGGCAAAATGCCAAAAACTACATTAAAGAGATGGTACAAAAATCACAGCCCAAACCTCTCCCAATAAAGCGTCAACACTGGATGTCCACGAACACGTGGCATATGGTTGAACACCGCTGAAACCTAAAAGCCCGTGGTATAAGTGTACAAGAACTGAACGCTCTTAATGCCGAAATACAGGCCGCTTGTCGAAGAGACCGGAACGCGGCCCTCAGTGACATCTGCGCTGAACTAGAGCGACACTCGCAAAAGTTTGAAACGATTCATCACTCACCAATTCAAACCAAAAGCCTGGGCCATTGAGAATACTGAGAGAGTAACAGTTACGGAGATCAAGGAAATTGTTAACACGTGGAAAGATTACTGTGGATCACTTATTGTTGACGCTCATTCATCACAGGCCACCACACTGTGTTCTCGGCCCTCGGAGATGGAACCAGTTTTATTGAAGGACGAGATAAGAGCAGCAGTAAATCACTTAAAGCCTAATAAAGCTGTAGGTGTGGATGAGGTACCGATTGAGATCTTAAAGGAGATGGGAGACGCAGAAGTAGATATAATACACCCCATTTGTTGTAGAATATGGAAGACCGGCGAGTGGCCAAAAGACTGGTCTAACTCCCTTTTCATCCCCCTTCACAAGAAGGGCTCCACGAAAAAGTGCAACAACTACAGGTTGATCTACCTCATCTCCCATGCAAGCAAAGTGCTTCTTCATGTGATAAACAAGCGGCTTCAGTCGTTTTTATCTCCCGAAATTGCACCCGAACAAGCCGGTTTTGTCAAAGGCTCTTCCTTTCAACAAGAGAACAAATTCTCATATTACGTCAAATTATAGAGAAGTCTCGTGAATTTAACAATCCCCTCTTCATATGCTTCGTGGATTTCCGAAAAGCATTTGACACTGTGCAATGGCGGAAACTGTGGGAAATTCTTTCAGTTATGGGTGTACCAGATCATCTTACGTACCTCATTAGAAGACTGTACGAGGACGGCACAGCAGCGGTTCGCGTGGACGGAATTGACTCAAGCTCTTTCAAAACAGAGGCTGGTGTTAGACAGTGATGCATTCTATCTCCCTTGCTTTTTAACATTTACACGGAGTACATCATGCGAATCGTCCTAGAGGGCTGGGACAAAGGTGTTTCTGTTGGGGGGCGCGAAATCTCCAATCTTAGGTATGCCGATGACACCACTCTTCTAACAACATCTAAAGAAGATATGGAACATCTTATAAACAGCCTGGAAACAAACAGCATTGGATTTGGACTCGCTATCAATCGTGATATAACAAAAATGATGATAGTGGACAGAGCTACAAACAACCAACCTAGTGTCAAAAGTATAGCCAACTGTGATGTTGTCCAGACCTATATCTACTTGGGCTCCAACATTGCTAACACCGGAAGCTGCGAAGACGAGATACGAAGGCGTTGTGCTGTTACGCGATCTGCCGTCGAAAAGCTCACAAAAATCTGGAAAGATCGCAGAATTACCAAGGCCACTAAGGTACGACTGATGCGAAGTCTCATCTTTCCAATTTTTCTCTACGGAGCTAAGACATGGACGTTGAGGCAGAAGGAAAGGAGGAAAATCGATGCACTGGAGATGTGGTGCTGGAGACGTCTGCTGCGGATTCCGTGGACTGCTTACCGCACCAATGTATCGATCCTAAAAGAACTTCACATCAAAGAGAGATTACCGTCGACTGTTCAAATACGAATATTAAAGTTCTTTCGGCATATAACTCGGAATGAAGACTCAATGGAGCGTCTTGTAATCCAAGGCAAAATGGAGGGCAAAAGATCCCGGGGTCGCTCTCCAACCAGATGGGCAGATCTTATTAAAAGCATCACCAAAGCTACGATGACCGACTGTTCCCACATTGCGTCCGATAGAACCGAATGCATCAGGCCCCACTCATGACCACGACCACTCTACCAAGAGTGCCGGACTAAGAAGAGAGATATATATTTACTTATTTAAATTGAATGAGAGCAGTGGTAACGGCCGCGAATTACAAGTCGTAGGTCGTGGGTTCGAACCCAGACAGGCGCTTTACTTTGTATACCATATTTCGTCACCACTGCTATCAAAACGGTGAAGGAAGAGATCGTGAGGAAACCGCCATGTCTTATAACCAAACAATCGAAGACATGTGACATCTTTTAACCCACACTGGATCCGCGTGGTGGATTACGGCCCATTCCCTCTCATAGAGAGGAGGCCTGCACGCACAACGAACCAAATGAGAGTCTAAATACGGAGAAAGAGCTCCACTGTCCTATCCTACTTATTTTACATTGACTAAATAATTGCGACTCATCAAATTATATGACGAATCGATACAAAAACGAAAACAAATATAGTCAAGATGACAAGTACGATGGCTGACTCAAAAAAAAATTGGGAAGATACTGTAAAAATACTGTTCCATAATTTCAGCCGAAACACGTCTACTGTTGGGAATAAGCCTCCTTCAACGTCTTAATATTGACCGGTCCTTTGCTACTCGCATCCAGCTAACTTCCGCAGTCCTATGCATCGTGCCTGGCTGAAATAAACAAGAAGTTTTGTTTTCACTTTGTAGGGTTTGTATTATTTTGTAAAAAGTTTTTTTTTTTTTTGTTTGTGTTACATACTGCTACAGAGAAACTTTAACCCCTAGAAGTGTATAAAAAGGGACATCTATGGGCAGGAGGATATTCTATGAATTTTACGTGTGTGTTGTGTGTGACCACAATGAAGTTAGTTTTCTGTAGTTATTGACATTGATGACAAGTAAGCGTGCAAGATACCCATTTAACAATAATTGTTTATAGTATAGATACAAAATTGTCATGCGCTTACCAATATCAGCATATTTTGGCAGCACTATATGGCTATAGAGGATTGTTGCGGGTTGAGGGGAAGTAGTTACAATAAAAATAAAAATTAATAGGTATATACTATAATTAATAAAAAACAGGTGCTTAACAGGCGGTCTTTCAAAATAAAGGAGATTCACATAAATACGTAGTATTATTTATTATACGTGGGTCTCGAATTCCTGATCAAATTACCAGGGTTACATGAGTGTAGCGCAAGCGACACGATGTAGTTCACTAAGTACTTACATGTATTTATCTTAATAGTCACAAAGGATCTTTGTGTCTCTGAAGTTGGCTCTGCCAACCATTACGCAAGGGACAGTTTGTCATCAAGTTTAATTTCATTCTTATTTGATACATTTTTAAATCAAAATCAATTTTTTTTATTTCACTTAGACCTACATGGGCACTTATAAAACGTCGACAAAAGGTGCACGGTTCGGATTGGTCGTTTCTTATGGAGAAGAACCGGCAAGAAACTCCATGGTTACTCTTTTAAAAAATGGTTTGGTTTTACAATATGTCCATGTTACAGCATTTTAGTACTATGGGGGGACAACGTAGGCCCGACAATAAGTCGTAAGAAACTAAAAAAAAACGATTATATAATATATAAAGAAGTTAGGAAATGTTAACTAACATCTAGAAGGCCTAAAATATTCACACTTACTGACAAAAAAGTAAAAGAATCTATACCAAGGTAAGAAAAAAAAATATAACAAGACTAAATTTAACATGTGGCACAAATGTTGTTATCAGTGCTGTAACTATTCTAAGCAAAGGGCTGTAAAGATGATTGCGAACCATTGGTAAAAGTCCAATTAAAAGAAAAAAAAAAAGGAAAAAAATGAGATTGAGAATAGTTAGAGACATCCACATATTTGTGCCGTTTGTAAGTTACCAGGGAAGCCGCATGCGCAGAAGGAGCTAAAGCCAAATTTTTTATCTTCAACGTAGTCCTTGATTTTATAATATGCTTTTTTAATAAGGACACGTTTGATGTTATTTTTGAACTTTCCATCGGTCAGTTCTATAACTGACTTTGGCAACTTTTTATAAAAGCGTATACTGTTTATAAGAAAAGACTTGTTAGTTTTAGTTAATCTGAATTTGGGTATTACAATTTCGTGCTTACTGCGTGAATTTAAATTATGGAAATCGCTTCTAGTTATGAAAAGCCCTCGATTTTTGCGGACATACAAAATACATTACAAAATATAAGGTGTGTAGCGTAACGTTAGCTCAGTCGAGCTAACGTTAGCCACGTTAGTAAAAGTAAAAGGGTAATATAAATTAAAACTAAGAAAAAGGATATAGAAAATAAAACAGTAGGGCTTCGCACGACGTGGGCAGCTAACCAGGCATCAGCTCGGGCAGGAAGTTGTGGAATGCCCGAGGTAGGCAGGTGAGCAGCGGACAAGCAGACGGGTGGTAGCCAGGTATGTGGGTAACCGGGCAGGCAGGCAGTGGAGTAGGCAGCAGGATGGAAGCAGGTCGGATAAACAGGCAAACAGGTAAATACGTGGGCTCCAAGGGATGTGGAGGCCCGCTATGGCTCAATACGCTAAACAGCGAGGCCTTTGATGCCAAGAGATGACCGTTGAGGGTGTTTCCAGGAAATAATGCTCTCGGGAACCACACAAAATATATTTAATTGGAGCACTTCAGACGATAATAGTTTTACATAAGCTGGTAATTCATAGTTTAGAGTTTTCCAGGAGTTTTTTAGATCAGAAAATACACTTGGTATCATTAAGTAGTCAACCGACTTTCGGCATTCAGTGCCGATTCCAAACTAAAATGCTGACGCCCGTTTTTCATCGTTCTGTGTCATATCGTCTACATTTTAAATTCAAATTTCAATTAAGAAATAAAGACCAGAACGAATAAAAACGGTTCACAAAGGGGTCTGTCTACGCTACCCTTATAATAATGTACACTTAGCTTAAAGCAGGTCTACTCCATGGTACCTATGTTATGGTCTATGGTTTAAGAAAATAAAATAGACAGACAGATGTCATGTCATATGAAAATGTCACAGTAGAAAAATATTGCAAGAATTACAAATTAGCAATAAAATTTAAGTTTTAAATATTAAAACAATCAGAGATAACTAAAAATATGCTTTACAGGTACAAACAGTATGAAAGAATACAAAAAGTGAGTCATATGATTTGATACAATATCAAAAGATAAAAAAAGGTATGGTTTGTATAGTGTTATGAATTGTAAATAGAGTTAAAAATGTGGATCTGTAAATCAGAACACCACAAGTGAAAGTAGAATATCAGTATATCGATCTCTTTAAATTTATCTCTGAGGGACTCGCGAGGACCCTTTTTATAGATCGCAACAAATATTTTTATAAAACACAAATAAAACAAAATCAAAAAAGAAATACATTTAAAATATAAAAAATAGTACCGCACCGGTATCAAGAACAAAAAAAAAAAAACATTATTATTTATTATTCTTATGGTAATAATTAATATACGAGTAGTAACCCAACTTCGATTATCAAATATTTATTTACTGAAAAAACTGATACCGTTTTGAATATTTCAAAAAAGAACCAACATGGTACTCACGTTTGAAACAAACATAACAAAACTGTTTACAAATAAAAATTAACTATAAAAAACTTAACTGTAGCTAGAGGATAACCTTTATTTTCTATAACATTTACCATATTATCAAAATAAAATGTAATGGTTGCAAATCTTATCCTGGCTTGACGACGAGCTTTGGTTAGTTTTTTTTTTGGCAAGTTTATAATTATAGATCCCAGTTGCATGTAAATGTCTTCGGACATTGGTAAGCGAAATGCCATGTCTTATAGCACCAGATCGGGTGGTTGTAAAAGAATCCGTGGTTTGGCTATTCACAATATCACGATGACGGATATTGTGATTGACGGATTGATTTGTGTAATCAATTGGACGTGGCCCTTGGCTGTTACACTTTACTTCACCTGTTTCTTGATACCGTCGCACCCATAAACGAACTGTGTTTCTTTATAAAGAAGTAAATTATAAAGTTAGATTTATAATGGCAAAACATTAAAATATAAATTGATTATAGTTTAGGTTACACTTACGTCGACATTTAATTCTCGAGGAATACTCTTTAAACACACTGATTCTGTCCAAAAGGACGATTATTTTCACTTTTAAAAAGTTACTCAATCTAGACATCATGTTATAATTCGTTATTCGAACAACACAAGCAGACGAGTAATTATGCTATGATGCTATGTCATTTTTTTAACACAAAACAAACAACAAATTTTAGGACAAAATTATAAGCTTACCCTATTAATCTAATTTTATAATATTTTAGTGTCTTATGTGTGTATTTTTATAATATTAGAGTGATCACTTTTGAATGAAACAGTTAGGATCTGTAAAATAACATAGTGAACAGACACATTGGATACACATGCGGTCAGACCGACGTGGAGCAGGGGCCAGACAAAGTGAGTGACGTTCAATCAGCGTTAAATCGATTGTCCAAAAAGACAAATATGGTCACGTGGTCAATCCCAAACATTTTGGCATTTCGATAATCACTATCGCCGATATAATCTGTTGCGTTTTGTTTGGAGCCTCCGGTTCTTGTGTTCAGTTTGAAACGAACACTAGCACAACGCAACGATCAAAGCGTCTCCGTTTCCGCTTGGGCAAAAATTCTTTCGTATGTCCGGATGTCCGGCTGTTCTCCTCTACAGGTCGCATTTCTAAACAGATTCTCGTGAAATTTTGTAAGCAATTTCGATAATACGGATCTGCCTTTTTGTAGAAATAAAAATTATACCTGTATGATAATGGAAGCAATATAGCACAAAATCCGACGGCTAAAATCTGAAGGTTATTTTTGATAAAACAATTTTTTTATGAAGATACCTTATAGTAGAATAGCACAGTACTGTACTGCATCCTGCCAAACTGAACTGTTGGCTGGAGGCTGTTAAGGCCTTTAATTTCATTTCATAAGAAAAATGCCTAAAACCTAACTTATTCATGATGTGGTGCTAAAATTTTAGGGTCGCTTCGCCGTCGAAAGTTTTTGGTTCTTGTTGTAAACGCACCGTTAAATAAGTTAACATTCATCATGGTGCGAAAATTCTTAGGTGAAATTTTGGAGCTCACTTCGTTTTCACTTTCACTCGAAGTTGACTAAACAACACGGCTTTATCACATCCCCCAGATAAAAACTGCCTTTTTAAAAGAGTAGTTAATATCCTGAAATATTTACGTCCTTATTAGGTGTTACTCAAAAGAGCGGCAAATTTTGTGTATGCCCGGAGCGGCAAAATAGCGGATCAGGCATTGATCTTAGGCTATTAAAATCGTCTACTATCAATGAATTAAGATGACGCGTATCTTATGTCATTAAAGGTCATGTTTGCAAATCAGCAATCGCGTAGATTTATAAATCATAACAAGATTATTTATCTACAATTACGTAATCAATATTTAAGAGAAACATGTTTATCTTATTTTGATACAATATTTGAAGTAGAGATTGGAATCAACAATTTGCATATTTTGTAGCAAAAAAAAATAGACTGATTAGATTCTTAATGAAGTTTCATACAGAATAAAAGGAAGTATTTTTCTTTAAAAACTGCACAAGAAAATAGTAATGCAATTTAAACTTCGGAGAAGCTCTTGGTTTTGTTTCTTGTATCTAGGTTTACAAATCAAATAATTTTAATTTGTTGCTTCTTTGCAATATGTTTAATGCTAATTGGCTCATAAGTAGATGTTTTTTATTAAAAAAATTACATGTTACATGAGCTTGCAAATAAATAAAAAATAATCTATCAATCAAGAAATGGCCGCATTTGCAGTGTTTTTATTTGTGCATAAAGTTTTAATTGATCGAGCGAGCGCGAAGCGTCTCCGTTTCAGCATAGGAAAAAAATTGTTCGTATGTCTGGCGGATGTCCGGCTATTCTCCTCTACCGGTCGCACGCGGTCTACGCGGTATCAACCAATTCTCGTGAAATTTTGTGAGCAGGAATACCCTGATTGTTCGAAGGGCGCTCTTGGATTTGAGATTCGCATATAAACTGCTCAATAACACCGTTGATTGCCCAAAACTGATATGTACGAGTAGGTTCAATTTCAGAGTACCCCGTAGACCACCTCGCAAACCCCTTCCATTAGCTCCACCTCTTCGCCATACAGTGTTTGGTGCTAATTCGCCTATACCCCGCATGTGAAAACTCATAAGCGAACTCAGCGACCTGGTTGACCACCACGCAGACTCAATATCGAAGTTTGCTAGACGAAATTAGTATTAGTATTTGATATAATATAACTTTCTAGAATTTAAGTACATTAAGTTTTTATAATTACAAAGAGCAATTTGCATGTGGTGTTTGCCTGTAATAGGTTGTGCAGTTAGATTTAAGACACTGTAACAACTATTGGTGACCCTTAATTTAATAAATAAAAAAATAAAAAATAAATAGCTCACAGAATCACTAGTAAATATAATTTAAGACATTATAAGGTAAACTAGGAATAACGTAACTGATTACAAACATCAAAGGAATATGAGATCTTAACTTTGCCCGGTTTTCAGTAGGTAAAGCTGGCGTGACAACTTAAAAGCGTTTACAGCCAGCAGTGAGACAATTTACTAAGGTTAGTTAAAAAAAATAAAAAACCCAGTCTTCTATTTTCAAATTCCTAGACATAAAATTTCTGATAAACTAAAGAAAATAAACTAAAGTTAACTTAAATAGACTGTCAAGAATACCACTAATAATATATTAGAATACACATTCTAAACAAACGTTCCACAAAACGCCATCGCAAGTCAGTTTGTTCCGCAACGCGTTCGAACAGTTTAGGAACTAGATGGAGCTACATAGTTAATGTGAACTAGTCTGGCTTTGCACTAACTGTTCATTTGAAACGCTTGCTACTATCTTGGTTTCCTATGGTAGTTTAATTATGGAAGAGCATTAAATATGAATTGGGGATCGACCGTGCAAATCATCCTGCATGTTCAATTTCATAACGTAACGTCCAGTATATTCACCGAAAGAGTAGACAAAAGTATTTTTGCTGGGACAGGTGCACTCTATTCGCAATTACTGAAACACCTGTAAGAAATGATAAGAGACTGGTGAAGACAATAGTGGATTGTTCTCGTCCTGGAGTATCCCAAGTGCGCATCAACTTAAAAACTTACCGTTTCATAAAATGTATAACGTTTTACAGAATTACTTGTAGATAAATGTTATTATTTTGGTAAAGATTTCTTAAATGATAATTTTATAAAATATCTTTAATAACCTCTACTTTGTATTATATTTGTATGCTATATTACGAGTAAGTACAATGTACATGGATCCTATTTTATATTTATTTATTTTGTCCTTTATTTAATTTATTTTCTTATTAACTAAATTTTTAAATATTTTTATAAAACACAAAATTTGAAAAAACATTTAAAAATATAGAAAATAGAGGCCCACCGGTATCGGGAACAGGGTCCAAGCTACCGGCGGTCAGGGCTCCAAAGAGAGGAACCTCCTAACAATGCGAGCCGTGTCCAGCAGTGCTGCTTTCTGGATCAGGCCCTTGACCCAGCCGCCTAACGAGAGCCTCTTAAGATGTTGATCGAGGCTCATGGCTATTAAGCCATTGGCTGACACGACTATCGGTACAATGATCGCTGTGTCTACATCCCACATGTCGACAACCTCGCGAGCCAAGTCAAGATACTTGATTTGCTTATCTTTCTCGGCTTTCACGAGGTTCCCGTCATGCGGGACGGTAATGTCAACAATCATTGCACGCCTCTCTATTCGGTCCACCACCACTATATCAGGCTTATTGGCTACAATAGTCCTGTCAGTGATGATGGACCGATCCCAGTACAATGTGATATTGCCATTTTCGAGAACTGGGTCGGGCACATACCTGTAGTACGGTACCTCCGATGCCACAAGAGTGTATTTCAGAGCAAGTTGCTGGTGGATGATCCTGGCTACAAGGTTGTGCCTATGCAAGTACTCCTCGTTAGCTAGACGAGAACATCCAGAGATAATGTGTCGGATCGATTCACCCGGGCGGTGACATGCCCGACAGATGTCAACCGTGCCATCCTTCACAATAAATCTCCGGTAGTTATTCGTCATGATAACTTCGTCCATAATTGCACAGACAAAACCTTCGGTTTCCCCAAAGAGGTCACCGAAACGCAGCCAGGCTACGGACGCTGCTTGGTCTACATCGGACCCATGTAGGGCCCGGAAAAAGCGTCCGTGAAGCTCCTTACTCTGCCATACCTCCTTGCGATCGTTAGTGTCAAGCACTACAGGCTTGCGCCAGTTCTCATTCGCCAAGGAGAGCGGGGTGAGTCCCTTGTCCACTGCTACTACATCTCGATGCATACCCACGACGGTGTGTAGAAAATATTCCCTGAGATTGCATATCTCGCGGTTGTGGAGGTTTTTGGCATTTAAAAAGCCTCGGCCACCACACTTCCGCGGGATATACAATCTCATGACCGACGATCGTGGATGATGCATTCGATATGCAGTCAGCAGTGTACGGACTCGCCTATCCAGGGCGTCGAGTTCCGTTTGAGTCCATTTGAGTATGCCGAAAGAGTACATCAATACCGGCATGACCCAACCGTTGAAGGCGCGCACCTTGTTTCCGCCTGAAAGAAGGCTATTGAGTACCTTCTTCAGACGGCCAAAGAAGCGTTCCCTCAACGATTGCTTCATGTCAGTAGTGCTGATACCTAACGCTTCCGACATACCCAAATACTTATAGGTTTCGTTTGGAGAGAGGGATCTCAGGTTTATGGAATCCGCTAGTTGAATACCTACGGATTCCACAATCTCCCCTCGCTTTACATGCATGACCGCACATTTGTCCACACCAAACTCCATCCTGATGGCGCTACTAAAAGTTTCAGTTACCTTCAGTAGCTCCATCAGCTGAAGATTGCTGGGGGCAAAGAGCTTCAGATCATCCATGTAAAGGAGGTGAGATATAACCAGACCACCTCTCTTCAACCGATAGCCTAGCCCTGAATTCTCCAGCAGCATGCTTAGAGGATTCAGGGCAAGACAAAACCAAAGTGGACTCAAACTATCGCCCTGGAATATACCTCGCTCGATCCTTACAGGTTCGCTATTCCTCTGGATATTTCGACATCCTGGATAGCGAAGGACTGTGCTCCATTGCCTCATACACGACATCAGGAAGGTGCGTAGAGTTGTATCTATTTTATACAATTCTAGCACCCTCATGAGCCATGTATGAGGCACCGAGTCATAGGCCTTCTTATAATCTATCCAACATGTCGACAGATCCTTTCGGGAACGCCGAACCTGTTGGCTAATGGCCATATCAATAAGGAGTAGCTCCTTAGTACCGCGGGACCCGTTCCTACATCCATTCTGAGAGACCGACATGATGGAGTTATCGTCGACGTGTTTATTAATTTTAACTCTCAAAATGGATGTAAGAACCTTATAGACCGTTGGTAAACATGTAATTGGTCTATAATTTTTGGGTTCCGCGGTGCTACCAGACTTGTGGAGCAGGTGGGTTATTCCTGTTGTAAGGAACTTGGGTAGCGAACCAGACTCTAAGGCTGCCTGGTACTGAGATGCCAAACGAGCGTGCGAACTTTGTAGCCACTTGATCCAAAAGTTGTGCAGTCCGTCCGTTCCTGGAGATTTCCAGTTCGGCAACGGACGGACTGCACGGGCTACATCTTGGGGGCTGATCGTGATAGCCCCCATTTCTTGTATTGGATCACACGCTCGTTCGACCTCCCGAGTCCATTCACCTTCGGTGTGACTGACAGGCACCGACCAGATGCTGCGCCAGAATGAACACATAGCGTCATCATCCGGCAGGTGCGTATCAGTCACACCTTGATTGGGTCGCTCCCAAGCCCGATAAACCCACCTTTCATTACTTTGGAATGTGCGATTCTGGGTGTATCGCTCCACTCTCCGCCTGTACCTACGAATACGGTTTGCCCATGCATACACTATTACACTATTTATTTTATTATTAATGTACACACAGAAAATACATACAGAAAACATATAATGACAAATAAGTACAAAGGTACTGCTTATTTCTTGAGAAATTTCACCAGCCGTGAAAAGGAGAAATGTGAAATAATGTGTGACAACAGGAAGAGAAGAAAAGTGAACGCATATAAAAACCAAGATATAAAAACATACACATATAGTGTAAGTGACATATACTTATATAAATACATAACTCTAAAATACATAGATATATAAATATGCTTATAAAGATCAGATTTGAGAGGAAAGATAATATGCGCTTTGAATAATTTTTAAAAAGCGAGATCTCTGATGCTAGGCGGAAGTGAGTTCCACAATCTTACAGCATGAGCAGAGAAGGAATAGGAATAATAGCTAGTTTTATGAGGATGGGCTTTAAGAAGGGATCTAAGATGTGACCTGTATGTATCTCTAGGGCGAGCGTAAGAAAATCGCTCACGCAGGTATGAATAATAAGACGGGTTGTGTAAGATGTTGAACAGGAGTCATTAAAGCCGAGTGTTCCTGTGAAGACGGAATGAGAGCCACATGAGTTCCTTGCGAAGACCATAAAGAAAGAGAATGCATAATTTTTGCAGGTGGTCAAGCTTGTTTAATAGCTCTTCCTGCCTGCCTCCTAGATACTACTGCATCCTGGTAGCAGAGTAGTAGCAGGTACCAGTAACTATCAAAGACTTTCTGGTGGTCCTCTCCGCCACTTTCTATTTTTTGAGTTGATGGAAAACTCTTAAAATACTATGGGACCTGCAGGCGGCCATGTCAATCGCTGCGTCAGTGGCATTCGTTAGGTCCTCTAAACTAGAATAGAATAGGTCTTTAAGTATTTGCTTAGAATGTAGGTAAATAAAAATAAGTTCATAAAATTGCGCAATTATGTGGGAGTCCAACCCACTAAAACTCCACGTTGTCCTCCTGTGCCACTTATGGCGGGAACACGGGCACGCGTTAGCATTCATCGCGAACCCGCCGCGGCTGTCTGTCACCGGACCCTCCTCTGGGGAGTAATCCCCATCACCGGCGCACTAGAACAGATGGCACGCCTTGACCATCCTAGGGACCAAACAAGCACATGGGCGCCAGACGACCTCGTGTATGGCGGCCTTGGTCCCCCTATGACGGTTCAGGTCAGTGGCTTCCCCCGCCACCTACCACTTTTCGGCCGCAGGGGATAAGGACCTCCCCTGCAGCCCCACCGCGTCCACCATCAGACGGAGGAGATCCCGTCCAAGCCGCGGAAGGTAAGGAGAGCGGCGCACCGCAATACCGGCACTCCTCGCCCGCCGCGGTCTCCAGCTCCCAGCCGCGATATCGTATGGGTATGGGAGGCCCCATACGACATCGCCGCCCGCCTCAGTTGCGATGTCTGAGGGCTCGTTTTGTCCTCACCCTAAAATGTGTTTATTTATCGAATACTTAAAAGTTCCAATAACTGCAGTAAACAATAAACGTTTCCAAAGCGATCGTTTCCCGAATTTAAACTCAAATGTATTTGTAATATCTTTCCACATCCGTTTAGAAGTTGCAGTCGCACGATCTTCTGTAACGGATCTACATATTATATTTGTATCTGTATGCAAAATATGGATAACTTTATATTTGCGATATTCTCTTGTTATGTATCGGTTCAATTTGCTGCCTGTTGAGTTATTTCATTTTATATTTGTTCTGCAAAATTTAAACACTGCAATGGGTCTGATTTGGAATACATACGGAAGGTGGAGATTGGGTGTTATGGAGTAACTTAAAAGAGGGATGGATACCGAATAATAGGTTAATTATCTTACTAAAATTATAAATTGTGAAATTTTGTATGCTTTTGTTTTAAGGACGCAAAAATAGCTCAACGCATTTTGATGAAATTTGGACAAACATATTTTTACTTGGATTAACACACCTGCAGTCTTATTGCATAATGAATTCGACAAGGCAAAGGGCAAAGAGTATGAAAAATCGACCAAACACATAGATCCACATCGCGTCTTTTATCCCGCATGTGATAGGTCAATTTGCAGGTGTGTTAATCCAAGTAAAAATATGTTTGTCCAAATTACATCCAAATCCGTTCAGCCGTTTTTGCTATTCACGCGGGCGATGCCGCGGGCAGAAACTAATCTGCCATAAAACGTATGGTTCAAAAGGTGTGATGAGAATGTGTTTAGCAGTAGTGCCATAAGTTGAAAAAAATTATCCATTGATTGAATTTGGAAATAATAACAGTAATATTTATAGGTAAAATTCGATTAATTAATTTTACTGTATCAAAAGCACGGAAATACGATTTACCAGTGACATTCATAATTTGATTTCTTAATTATTTTCATTTTGGAACATTTGCCGAAGTTACTAGGTAGAAATCGAGGCATAGCAACGAAATTTCGAACATCTTTATTAATTGAACGGAACAAAAGAAAATGATTTATCTCAAAAAAATATTTATGAAATGTCAGTCGAAAATAATTGGAATTTTAATTGGTAACCGAACAATGGGTAAATTTAAAAGTAGAGGGAATCCTTTGACTTCGCTCACTTTGATCAGTAATAAATCTATATTTTGATCAGACCAATCAAGGATGTTTATTCTGTATTATTTTTATATCCCACTAGCTGTGCCCGCGGCTTCGCTACCGTCAACGCGGCCTAACCTACCCTACCTACCTTCCTATAGTGCTCGTCAAATTTCTGGGCCATCCCGGTTTTCCGATGCACAAGGCACGAAACGGTGCTGTTTTTGTATGAGATTTACTACTGCGCAGCCATTGTAGCCAACTTCAGGGCGGCCAAGAAGTTTGGCGAGTTTTTGTAGGTTTTTACCAAATAATAAATTGGTAATTTAGTATTATACGTTTTATTCCAATAACACGTGATGCTCATACAATGCAGTTTTATATCACACACAGCGCCACAGAAGTGAGCGGATAAAAACAAAACTAATTAGAGTGCGTCCTATTTCTATTACCCACCCCAGAACGCAATCCTATATTAAATACACAAAACAGATGTTTATCTATAGTTACACCTTTAGTTAACACATCAGAAACATTATCTTTACCTTTTACACAGCAAAATTTTTATCTTAAATTATTTACATGATCCTTTAAAAAATGATGTATAATGTATACATGTTTAGACCTCGGTAGGTAACAATCATTGGCAGTGAGCTTAATAGCACTCTGGTTGTCACTGTATATGACCAGAGTCTGGTCTTGCTGTCCGCCAAGCTCCTTTTGCAGTTGCTGCAGCCACAGTGCCTCCTGCGCTGCCGCTGACATGGCCATGTACTCTGCCTCTGCTGTGGATAGGGCCACGGTCTGTTATTTCCTGGAACCCCATGACACTGCGCCACCCTGTAAAATAAAGATATTTCCCGTGCAGGATTTACGGTCACGGGTGTCACTCGCCCAATCTGCATCACAATACCCTGTGACGTTATCTTGACCATCCTTGGTATAAGTAAGTTTAAGATGTTTAGTCCCTTGTAAATATCTTGTTACCCTTTTCACGGCAGCCCAATGCTCACATGTAGGTTCCTTATTAAATCAACTGAGGGAATTCACTGCATATGAGATGTCTGGTCTTGTTCCTTGAGCTATATATAATAAGCAGCCTAGGGCATGCTGATAAGGGCAATCATATGTAACTTCATTGCTGTTATCAAATTTCAAACCAACTTCTATGGGTGTTCTTGCAGGTTTACAATTTGCCGTGTTGAATCTTGATAGTATTTCGTTTATATACTTTTCCTGGTCCTGGTCCTCCTCAACACTTTGTGGATCTGATACACTTGTGTATAGACAAAGCAATACCATTTCTTCTTCATTAATCTTATTGCGTGGCCTCAATGTCATATTACTAGCCTGTTGGTTCTGTAGTGATAATGGTCTTGGGGCTGATAACTATCATCAATGTCGGCTGAGTCAGTTTCATACTCACTAGAATTTTCATCCTTTCAAAATAGGTTCAGTAATTGAGCCACTTGACTTAGGAATGATGACATATTCTTTCAGTTGCTTATTTTGTTCTGAAATAGCATATTCTTTTAACTTAACTGACTCATCTTCAATTGGTCTGGCTGAAATTGAACACTCGTTAGTTTGATTAATATTTTCAAAGAAAATAACATCCCTGCTCTTTATGACTTGATGAGTTATGGGATCCAAAATGCGATACCCTTTGGTGGTTTCACAATAGCCGACAAATATCATCTTCTTTGATTTCTTGTCCCATTTCAAACGTTTTTACTTTGGTATGTGAACCATTACCTTTGAACCAAATACCCTTATATGGTGCAGTGTGGGTTCCTTTCCTGTCCACATTTTATATGGAGTAGTATTTCCCAGTACTTTAGTTGGTGATCTGTTGACAATATAAGCAGCTGTGGCTACAGCTTCAGCCCAAACTGGTTTCTCTAAATTTGAATAAAATATCATGCAACTTGCCTTTTCTACTAGCGTGCGATTCATATGTTCTGCAAGGCCATTTTGCTGTAGGGTATATGGGGTGGAAGTCTGATGAATAATACCACATCTAGCCAAATATGAATCAAAATTGGAGTTGCAATACTCTTTGCCATTATCAGTTCTTATAGCTTTAATTGTATGATTCAATTGATTCTCTACTTGCCTCTTATAGTCCTTGAAAATTTCGAGCCATTCTCGAGTAATCATCGATGAAAGAAATAAAATATTTCATACCTCCATAAGATTTACTATCCATTGGACCGCACAAGTCAGAGTGTATCATTTCCAGTAGCTTTGTTGCTCTGGTTCCAGCATGCTTGAAAGGTAACCTGGTTTGTTTACCTTCGTAACAGGTGGAAAATTTAATATCTACTTGTGTATCCAGCGACAACATAACCCCATTAGCACAATCAGGCAATTTCTTAAGAGCTGAAACATTTAAATGTGCCATCCGAAGATGCCATAAATTAATATCATTGGGATTAATTTTATTAGACACCAATTTTATTTCACCATTTACATGGTGTCTAAAACAAATAATTTATTCATTAAGGTAGCTGAGCACAATAGTTTTCCATCTGCATTTAGTATATTACAACCATTCTCATTGAATGACACAATATATCCATTTTTAGTGATTGTGCTCACTGACAATAAATTAACTGCTAATCCAGGTACATGGAGAACATTTTTTATATGAGTTTTGTTTTGTTCAGAAATTTGAATACTGATGTCCCCAATACAAGTCACAGACAACGGCTACTTGTTGGCAACAGTGATGGTTTTAATGGATCGTTCTCTTATATTATACATCAAATCTTTGTTGCTAACCATGTGCGCAGAGCACCCGCTGTCAATATACCATTTCTCACTTTGACTACTTGAAAAAGCTGAAAAAACAGCAACAAAACTTTCTTGTTTATTATTGTCTTTGGTCACTGTTTTCTTTGCATGTTTACAGAACTTTGCTATGTGTCCATAGTCATTACAAACATAACATCGGGGTCCCTTATTTTTTTCAGATGACTTTGGCTTCTGTTGGCTATTCTTATGATAGTTTTTCTTATGATTGGAATATAATGCACTGCTTGAATCTTCATTTTTGACTTCTTGAAGCAATTTAGTTTTTATAAAGTCAGCGCTAATTTTCGCACCCGAGTTTTCCAACCCCATAATCATTGGTTTATACTAATCAGATAAACCTGCCAGCATTAATGTGACAAGCCATTCGTCATTCACCTCGAAACCTATATTTCTCAGTTTGTGAGCAGCACACACATTCTGTTAGAATAATCTTCTATACCGGCGCTTGATTCCAGCGAGGTATTGATCAATTCCTTCAACAAGCCCACTTTTCTAGTTAGCCCATTGTCGTCAAAGGCCTTATGAAGATTGTCCCATACCAATTTGGCAGTTTTACACTCCTGAACATGAACATAGTTTTGAGTGTTTATCAATAAAATAAGTTTGGATTTGGCCTTGACGTCCTTCAAAATCAAAATCAAAATATTTTTTTTAATTTCACATAGGCCTACATGGGCACTTATAAAACGTCGACAAAATGTGCACGGTTCGGGTTGGTCGTTTCCTATGGAGAAGAACCGGCAAGAAACTCCATGGTTACTCTTTTAAAAATGGCTTGGTTTTACAATATTTCCATGTTACAGCATTAGTACTTAGATATGGGGGGACAACGTAGGCTCGAATTATGACAATAAGTCGTTAGAAACTAAAAAAAAAAGAAAAGATTATATAAAAAAGTTAACAAATGTTAACTAGCATCTAGAAGGCCTACAATGTTCACACATTCACAAAACAATCAAAAAAGAATCCATACAAAGGTAAAAAATAATAAAAATAAGTATAACAAGACTAAATTTAACATGTTGCACAAATTTTGTTATCAGTGCTGTAACTATTCTTAGCAAAGGGCTATAAAGATGATTGAAAACCATTGTAAAAAGTCTAATTAAAAGAAGGAATGAAAAAATGAGATTGAGAATAGTTAGAGACATCCACATATTTGTGCCGTTTACAAGTTACCAGGGAAGCTGCATGCGCAGAAGGAGCTAAGGCCAAATGTATTTATCTTCAACGTAGTCCTTGATTTTATAATATGGTTTTTTAACAAGGATACTTCACTGGGTCGACCTTTTTTTTAGCACTATATTCGATGCAGTCCCACAAGTCCTCGTGCTCCAGATATGTTTTAATACAGAATCTCCATGTCGAGAAATATTCTCGTCCATTCAACTTCTCGATATTGAACATACTTGAGCTCATCTTGATAGATTTTCAACAGACGCTGTGCGGGAGGACGCCGGCTATATAACCTCACTTTTGTATACTCGGCAATACTTCGGAATTACCCCGGATTTATTATTTGCAAATACGGAACCAACCAAGCTCTGCTACCATGTAGGTTTTTAGCAAATAATAAATTGGTAATTTGGTATTATACGTTTTATTCCATTAACACGTGATGTTCTTATGTATGAGACAATGCAGTTTTATATCACACACAGCGCCACAGAAGTGAGCGGATAAAAACAAAACTAATTAGAGTGCGTTCCATTTCTATCAAGAACTATACCTACCCTTCCAATTATTATTTTTTCTTTCATAAGAACCTTCTCCTAACAATAACAAACACAACATAAAAACATTAGCGAAATCGGTCCAGCTGTACTCGCGTGACGCCGTGACCAAAGAAAATAGGGATTCATTTTTATATATATTTAAACTGTTTTGGGTTTCTGACAATTTGCTTTACTATAATGTTATTAATACCTGATGGAAGTCGCAGGAGCCAGCTGAATGTGAGAAGCATAGGATTGGTTGATCGCGATGTGGTGCCGCTTGAGGAAGGCGTACCTACGTCCTTCAGTGGACGTCTTTTGGCTGAACTGATGTTAATAGATAGAACAATGGAGCTAGAGTCTGTGCGGAAATAGAACCGTCGTGAAGTAAAATGATGATTTTTAAAACACTATAATAATAATTTTACAAAAAACACACTGAATGGGCCTTATCAGAAAGCTTAAAGTCACCCAAAGGTCAATGGTCTGTGTGATTGGATTGCAGACTTCCTGAGAGATCGGTCCATTCGAGTGGTTATCGATGGCTGCTCGTCGGACTACTTGGATATTAATGCCGGGGTCCCTCAGGGGTCGGTACTCTCGGCAACTTTATTCTTGCTGCACATTAACGATCTGCTAAAACCTGGCACCTTTGGGTATGCAGACGACAGCACTGTTACTGAGAGATACTTCTCCAACGCTCGTGCTACCGGGCCTCCGATACAGTCTCTCCGGGAGGCCATGGTGGAGTGCCTCAACCTGTCCTTGCAGGCAGTCTCCGAATGGGGCGATGCCAATCTGGTCAGGTTTAATGCTGCTAAAACCCAGGCGTGTCTTTTTTCGGCAAAAAAGAGTAAATTTCTCGCGGCTCCAACTTTCCGAGATGTGACCGTGCCAATAACTGACCATCTTGAGCTTCTTGGCGGTACGTTGACATCGACTCTCAATTTTGGCCCAAACATTGAGGCAAAGGCTCAGCTGGCTGCCAAAAAGCGAGGGATTCTTGCAAAGGTGAGAAGGTACTTCACGCCAGAACAGCTGCTTAGCTTGTATCAAGCGCAAGTTTGATCATGCATGGAGTACTGTTCTCATCTCTGGGACGGATCTGCCAGATACCAGCTTGATGCAATAGAGTCGATCGAAAAGCGGGCCAAGAGGCTCATCGGCGATGAGGCACTGGTTAAGTCAAAGCTCCAGAGCCTTGAACATCGTCGCCGAGTTGCCAGCTTGTCGGTTTTTTATCGGTTACATTTCGGGGAGTGTGCGATGGAATTGCATGATTTAATTCCACCCAGACCGTTCCATCATCGGACTACCAGACGTACGGCGATGCGTCATCGGTACATGGTGGACATCCCACCCATACGCACTAAACGTTTTAAGAATACTTTTATTATGCGTACCGCTAAGGAGTGGAATTCCCTACCAGAGTCTGTATTTCCCGATAGCTACAATCTAGGGGTCTTTAAGTCAAGAGTGAATAGGTTACTTCTAGGCAAGCGTGCTCCACCGTCGGCCACATCATCGCTTACTATCAGGTGAGATAGTGGTCAAGCGCGAGCCTATATTAGATAAAAAAAAAACAAAATGGAGAGGGCTATGCTCGGAGTTTTCTTGCGTGATCGCATCAGAAATGAGGATTTCCGCAAGAAAACCAAAGTTACCGACATAGCCCGAAGTATTGCGAAACTTAAATGGAAGTGGGCAGTACACATTGCTCGCAGAACTGATGGCCGATGGGGCTGAAAAGTTCTGGAATGGTGACCGCGAACCGGAATACGATGCGTTGGAAGACAAGGTCCCACCGTGACCCGATGACCTGGTTAAGGTTGCGGAAATGCGCTGGATGCGAGACGCACGGGATCGGTCAATGTGGCGACGCCTGGGGGAGGCCTATGTCCAGCGGTGGAAGTCTTTCGGCTGAAAGACGTCCACCGCTGGACATAGGCCTCCCCCAGGCGTCACCCGATGTAAGAATGATGACTGAAAACATTATAATAATATTTCTAACATAGTTCTAAAATATCAAGATGTTTCAGTCGCACTATAATGACGTAATAGTGTTGCCAACATAACAAACACGCTAATTAAATACATCTGCGCCCTCAAATCTTATGCAGGTGCTTTTTCCGTACAGACTCTAAAGAACAATCGCTATCAAAAGATTAGAATTCAGTTAGAATTCTAATCTTTTGATAGCTAGATTTTTACGGTTTTCCTAGAAGCTGTGAGTTGGTTAAAAACTGTGTATAACTACTCTGTGTCATTGATCGTTGGGTCTCAATGCTTACCTTTTTCAAAATTCGGTAACAAAAACAAATGCCACACCATGTATTATGTGTGTCTTTTGTTTTCTCCTGAAATCTCATGAAAAACAGCTGCACACGTGTGCAAATATAAGTTTAAATATCTCTAAGCGCTTAACAAAATGTAGTACATCCAAACACATCTCATAAATAATTCCGTTGAAACGACATTAGGCGACGGTTGCCAGATTTTACCAAAAGTCGCGCAATGACACACATGGCGCGGGTGAAACGAAAAAATGAAATAAAAGTAATTTTATTCAAATTTAGATCGGATGTTGGTCCAATTTTGCGAGTGCTGCCGAGGGTGTGCAGTGTGCGAGGGTACAAATGTTATACCTAGGTACCTAATGTTCATGAAAAAGAAGTTACAGAAGTATCGGTCCGAATGACGAACGTTTCTTTTTAGAGCCTAACTAACCAAACTAGAGTAATTTTCTGTTACAAAATTACAGCAAAATTAGTGTGACATTTCATCAAAAGCGCGACAGCAACTATGAATTATTAACAGTCAATCGGATCAATTGACTAGTGTTTCATTTGTGAAGCGTCAATGACAATTTTCAGTCAACTTGGGGCTTAACGGAAACTTCAGCAAGTTTCCGTTATTCTGAAAACCAATCTTGATCAAAGGATACCTTAATTAAGTTGGAACATGTTTTGAAACATTGTTTCATGACCGTGAGGTTCATGTCATCTTTAGTTCTACCTTCAGATTTATCTGAGCAGGCTACAGGATCGATTAACTACGAGAACAGCCGAAATGATTAATATTATTTGAAGTAATAAATTATTGAAACCTAAACAGTTTGCTCAATAAAATTGTGTAGGACATCATGATGGGCATGACCACGTGGCATCGTGGAAGTGCACGTCTATCTCAAACATTTGAGTCTTTTAAGGCGCAGATACCCTTCGGCAGCTGATTTTAAAATGAGAATCACGTCTAAACGACAAGTTGATTAATTTTTTGGATATATGTTACATATATTTTTTTATAATATTTGCTTAATAATTTGATCTTAGAAAAATTTGAGTTTTATTCTTATAACATAGCGTAATTAATTTGCAAATTTATGTCTAACATGGACAAAAAGGCCATCGCAACAAAACCACCAGGCGTATTTTAATAAAATTGTCACCATCTCAAAGACAATTGAACTATTTACATTTTGATCTGAGGTTTTTTTTCAAGGTCTTAGAATAATAAGGAAAGTACAAAAATCTACTAAATTTTGGGTCGCGCGGGTGTGAAACGAGTGCGCGTTTTGTTCCCTCAAGGTCGTTGGCGTTAGACGTCGTCTTAAACAATCGCTGAAAAATATTATGTATTTTGTTTAGACTCTTCGGCACCAGTGTGCCTAATTGGAATGATGTCTCTTTGTATAGTATTTACGATTTGAGTTGGCTTTCTGTGTTTACGTTATTCTAATACGTCGTGATTGGATTCAATCAATGCGGGAAAGTAAAATCAGATGGGAGTAATAAAGACTTGTTAGGGTGCCGTGAAAAAAAATACGTAAAACTCCAGCATTGATTGAATCCGGAATCTGGCGAAATTGATGACTAATTGAATTACTTTGTTTGTATGAAAACGGTCCTTTCTGCCGAGAAGTAACGGAAGTATGAAAAAAAATGTAGGCTCTGTTATTTTAAAAGAAAATTAATGCAAGTCAAAATTCTTTATTACAATTAGGCCATTAAGCGGAACTTTTGAACGTCAGAAATTGAAATAAAAAAATAATAATAATTGATTCTAAAACGTCCATTCGGCAAAGTAGCTTTTTATGGAGAAGAACGAACAAGAATTGTTCAGATACACAAAAATGCGCTGTGACTATTACAATGTAATAATTGTGTCTTAAATTTTCAGATTACAACTCAAGTTAACAGTCAAACTAACAATCATTTTCTCTGAATTTTCATGGCATTTACCTTAAAAACAGGAGTTATAATAAATTAATAAAATAGCCTTTATTTACTGAAAAACTAACTAATTACAATATAATCTATATCTGAATGAAACGAATTATTGAACTACGGCGTCTTCCATCAGCGCGTCCCTTGACGCAACAGTCTCCCCCAGGCTTCTCCATTTGTTACGGTCTCGTGTAGCTCTGGCCCACAAGGCACCAGTCTACACTATTTCATCGTCCCAGCATTTGGGTTGTCTTCCTCTACTTCTCTTTGATCCATCTCTAACTTGCCATTCTGTTATAGCCTTGGACCATTTATTTTTCTAATTGCGGAGTTAACTAAACTTCAAATCAATATTCCTATCACTAAATAGGTACTGATAGATTTTTAGGAGGGAGTTATATACCGATATGCTTATCCAAAATGAGGTGAGTGACCTGATGACCTACTTACGTAGTAAAAGTTAACTGAGAGAGACGAGTTCCAAGGAGTCTCGTCGTGATTTACAACCTAATCTTTATGACAGTACGGGTAGATACAGGTACTTGTCAAGTGTACACTTAAATTATGGTGGAATATAATCTCTTGCCAAAAGTTGAGGAAGATTTAGATGGGCTCGAAATAAGAATGTTTCCTGGGTAAAAAAATGATAATTCAAATTAGTCCGTCAGTGAGATTATCAAATAATATTGGACACGTATTTTTTGCTTTACCGAATCAATAAAAATTTACAAATGTAAAACGCATCAAAGTTCAGGAGAGGCTTGTGACGTCACTAAGGCAGTATAAAGTGTACTAGTGGCGTGACGTTTCACGATATTTCAACGCATTATATCGTCGTCACTTTATGTTTAAGTGTCAAAAGAAAAAATATGTTATTAACCTACCTGACGGACAAAAAGACAAATTTTCAGTGAACTACCCTTTTGTACATCCTCACGTCTTTTACCCGTGAGATATAGGCAGAAACTACAGAATACCACTTGCTACGATATTTACCTACATAATCCTTTTGCTTCGTTTAATTTTTTGTTGGTATTTGCTAACTAAGGCATAATTATAATACATCAAGGCTAAGGCCCGTATTTAGGTCATTCTATCCAACCATTTAGAAGGACCTCCAATCAAATCTGTCGCCATGAAAATGGAAAAAAGCTGCAGATAAATCAATGAGATTTCACCAATACAGACGTCATACTCATTATAAAGAAATAAAAACATGGCGATATTTTACTTTAGCTACCTACAAAGGACCTATGGAACTTGAAACTTTATTTCTATCACTGAATAGGTTAAAAGATCACAGAGATATAAACGTTCGTGTCGCGGCCAGACGCAGGCCGGACTGAGTTCACTCAAGCTAGCCAGCTTGTGTTTGTATTGCCGCGCAGACGTTTGTAAAACGTATCTACCTCACTATAACTCACTACTCATTGCGATTAATGTCAATAAATAACAAGTTATAAGTAACTATCAATTTGATGATTCAAAGTTGAGTCAAGTCAAAGGACATGACTAGAAAATATTTGTATAACGAATGCATCGGGCACTGCTCAGTTTATTTTACTTTATTCTTATAATACAAAGAAAAACATTTACAATCAAGTGTACAAACACTTTTTCATCGAAATAAACAACTCAAACTCTATCAACAAAGAGAAAACAAATGTTAAATTCATAGCTATTACACTGTATGGGTCAACACGTCTCAAACAGAATAATCTATCATGTAATTTGTTTCCTTTATCACGCTGTCCAAAAATCGGCCATGCCACGAAAATTCCCGCGCAAAAATCTCAGCTGGCAACACGAAGGGAAAAAATAAAAAAACCATGCTTTATGTGGTCCTGACTTTCATTTATTACCAGTCCACATTAACGTAAGAACTCCTTTGTGTGAGAAAATATGATTATGACACAGACCGGCCTTCCTATTGTCCTTTATTCAATTTTTCCCTCCAAAAACCTCAATATGGCGGACATTTTTGCTGTTCGTGGGCAGTAGGGGAAATTAAAAAAGACCCATCACTGTTTATGGTTGGATTTTGTTTTATTCTTTATTTGAACTTGTGTTCGAATAATGGTTTTTCTAACACATGTTGTAAAAAGGTTAAATGAATTGGTTTGTTTTCCATTTCTAAGCTTGTAATCTATGAAAGTCTGACCCAATTATGTTTTCTTTTACTGATTGATGGCTACATTATCGCTGATTGCAACAGGTTACTTTTTATCTCGAAACTAGCTGACCCCCGCGGCTTCGCTTTCGTCAACTGGCTATCTAACTACCTACGGTAGGTACAAACAAACAAACAAACTCTTCAGCTTTATAATATTAGTATAGATGTTGATAAAACTCCTTCGCAAATGAACAAATTTGAATATCATAAAAAAGGTTATAGTGAGTGAATCATAAGAGATAAACATATGCTGTCGCGGACTTTTTTTAAGGAGGAGTAATTCCATCATACATGATATTTGCGTGACTTAAACCGTTTACGCAGCGCACGCAACGGAAGCTCTCAAAAAGTTTTTTTTCTTTCCCATTTTGCAACATTTTTCATTTATGGTCCGCTCCTATTGTTCGTAGCGTGATGTTATATAGACCATCCTCGATAAATGGCATCCTGGCTGTTGGATGCTATCCAACGCAAAAATATTTTTTCAATTCCAACAAGTTTCTGAGATTACCGCGTTCAAACAAACAAACGAACTAACTCTTCAGCTTTATAATATTAGTATAGATACACATGATTCTTGCGGGACACGCGAAGCCGCGGATAAACCAGTAATTCAAATGAAACACACAGTTTTTATTTAATTATTTGCCAATTTTCCAGTCATGACGAGGGGAATTTTGAAATTGCAGTCTCCGAGGATGAATCTTGATTGGGTTAAAGGTTTACTGACGTTTCGTTCGCTACGGTAACTCGATTTAATCAGGGCGCAGCGTTTTGCGAAACGAATCTACACTGAGATTTTTAAGAATTTTTTTTATTTGATTGACGTTTCCAATTATATTGGAATACTTTAGGGTTTTGTAACTGAATTGTTTTGGGTAGAAAATTTTAAAGGTTAAATTGAATTTGGTTACAAGGACTTTGAATTTTTGATTTATTGTTTTTATTTCTTAAAATAAATCTTGATTAGAACTCTAAATAATTTGAATTTCTTTTGTTCCTTTACTAAATAAAAAAAGAACATCAAATATCCAAAAAAGGAACAATTTTCCACAAACCCCAAGAGTTTTAACCAAAGCGGACTAACAAAAAAGGCGTTACTAACTTACAGAATTAAATAAACAAAAGTACAAAAATAGCGAATCCCGATCCCAAGGCAAACACTATAAGTATTACGATCACGTTTTTCTTTCCCACAAAAGAAAATTAAGGGGGGACCGTGTTAAATTTTTCTGCGTACACCAGTATATAAAGTGTATCTATCGAGGAAATTCAAATGCTATTCGTGTCACGATCGGCCATTACTTGCCGACAGTGACTTCCAATTTCTAACAACACAACACCATTAGATCTACATTCCCTTACATATACGAACAAAAATAAACCTTAGCTCACCTATAATAAAGTCCTAAGTAAACAGACTGTTAGAGGTAGATGTAACATTGTTGCACAGTGACGAACAACATCGTAACGTGAAAATTTTAAATTTCGTGTTTAAGTGAATTTTTATTGGGAATCCTTATTTTTATTGGGCGTATTCCAAAACGTCGGCCGGGAATAGTAAAGGATACTAAACTGTATTAGTGGCACTGCAATCTCGTATAATATGGCATTAAGTCTGAAAACTTCATAGGATAGAATGGGATTTTACCAAGTTATATTCGTATTTTCTGTACCATAACACCTATCAGGTAGCAATCTGTAAGTTTTGTCTAGCCCCATCGGAAAAAGGCTTGTGTTTAAGTATTATGTATGTGACATCTAGCAAAATAGTATTTTGGTTGCTTGCTACCTTGCTTATCAACATCATCATCATCATATCAGCCGAAAGACATCCTGCTGGACATAGGCCTCCTCCAAGCGTCGACTTATTGACCGATACCTTGCGTCTCGCATCCAGCAGATCCCCGCAACTTTCACCAGGTCATTGTTCCAACTGGTGGTAGGCCTTCCAACGCAACGTCTTCCAGTTAGCGGTCGCCACTCCAGATCTTTTCTGTAATTTTAACAGCGCGATTTCGTCGTTAATACTGGACAATTACATTCTTACCTTTTCACCGATCCCTAACAACATTACATTTTTCACCAAGCCCAATAAGTGAGTTTTCTGTATCAACATGAAAAACAGATCGTTTATACACTTAATTTTCCAATAGAACGATCACTGGAATCTATTTGAAATATCAAATAGATATCGGTCAGTCTCAATAAAGTTTAGTTTCATATATTATTTTGTAAGTTTTTAGTTTCATTCGTATACTATAATTAACAAGGGATATCATAATTCAAATATAACAAACAAGGAAACAATATCAATAGGGTCAAAGCACATTGAGGCATAGTCGACGCGTCGGTTTTAAAATGTATGTCATATTGATCATGACGAATTATAATGTAAAGTCGAATCAAAGCCACGATGACGTGTACAGTTTCGTAGGACGTACGAACATTCGCGCGACAAAAGACGACGATTTACAAAAATATAGATAAACAAAAGACGCGCGCATCGTTCGAATGCGTTACCGTTCGAATTCGTAGGTAGGGTTACCATTTCAAAAATATATAATTCGGACTTTTAAAAAAAAATCCGGGCATATTAGAAACGAAAAAATAATTAGTCTAAAAACTAAATCCTTGTGGTCGACAAAACGCGATCAGAAAAGTATAAAACAAGAAAATATTCTTAAAGGATAGCCATGGTTGAATGAAAAACCAAAACAAATTAGTACAAGCAAAAAAGGCGGACAATTCAGAAGGCCGGACGAAGTCCGGACGGAAGAATAAATGTGCGGACATGTCCGTGAAAGGTAACCCTTGTCGTAGGTCGTGGGTTTGAACCCGGGCAGGCGCATTGTTCATCTTTTTCTTCTGTCGCGATCTTATCCCATTTACTTAGGGTCGGCCCTCCTTATCCTATTTCTCCACTTTGCACGGTCTCGAGCTAAGCTGGCGTCCATTTATGCTTCTTTCAGGTATTTGTCAACCATGGTTAACCAAGGTGGAAGGTGGTCTTGCGCGTACGCGTTTCGTCATTGGCAAGTTCAGGGCAACCTTCCGTCCATATTTTGTTAAATTTATTTCATCACAACTGCTCTTAAAACAATTAAGGAAAACAATTGACATACCACTGTTAAACCCACGATGTTTTATGTTGGTATGTAAATACGTTCAACAAATGTTTGTAAAAATGTTCTTAGTTAATAAAAGATTTATATTAAATCTTATATTAAAAAGAAAACACCAGGAAACCGATAATCGATCTGCCTAGCTATGTTGGGGTCGGCTTCCAGTCTAACAGGATTCAGCTGAGAACCAGTATTTTACATGTAGCGACTGCTTATCTGACCTCCACAACTCAGTAACTGGGTAACACGATACCCCTTGGCAAGACTGGTTTCATATCTCAGGCTTCTGACTACCCGTAACGATTGTCATTGATATTCAAATGACAGCCGGAACCAACGGCTTAACGTGCTTTCCGAGGCAAGGAGGAAACTCGGTATGTTGAAATGGTCACCCATCGACGGACCGACCTCGTCAAGCGTTGCTTAGTCTTGATGATCGACCAGTGCGGCTGTTGTGTGTGTTGTGTTGTGTGCTGCTGTGTGATATCTACCAACATGCACTGAGCCAGCGTGGTAAATTCATAACCCATTCCCTCTCATACTCATAGACCGGAGCCCTGTGTCGAAGAAGTGCGAACAGTATTGCCTGAGTATGCTATGCTTATGCATCGCTTCGCTTCAACTCTGTCCGAGTATGCTTTGACCCTTACACACACACAACAATCTGGTTTGCACCGGTTATAACCAGCCAAGTTTACAGCTGAGCTCGGTCGGAATTAGAAATTTTGATTAACTTTTAATAAGGCTGCCTGGATCGCTGATCAGTTCGGTGTAGCGGGAAATTGATGCCAGAATTATCGATAGTTTTACCTACCGAGCGACTTATTAGCCTTTTGAAGTGGTAGGTAAAGGGAAAGGCGATAGAAAACCGGTAGAATTATGAATAAATTATCAGAGCATTGTGGACCGGAGCTAAAGTTTTTCCAGCATAGTGGGTTTAAACCGGCCAAGTAGTAATTCAACAACGTGGTTTGTCAAATTATTAATTTAAAAGTTATAGAAATGCTAAAGGTAGACAGGTGTTCCAAAGATCACCGGATTCCGTTGGATGCAATAGAAAAATTTAAAGTTTGACCGCAATTCGCTTTGATAAAGTCCTGGCCGGTAATAAAAAAACTACTGCCGACGTGGCATTGATTAACCAAATAAAATAAAAAATACGCGGGAACTTCTTATACGATTTTATTACTTCTTATCAAAATACTGCCGACAATTTTAATTTGATTCACACAAATTGAATAAAAGATGAGTTTGAGCAGTGAAAATGAAATATTAACATTAGAGAGTGTAAAATTATAAGCACAAACTGTCATAAACAATTTACTGCCTAACAATTTTTTTTTCTCATAGAGGGCTCTCATGATGAAAGCAGAGTGTGCCACACGGTGCCAAAATTATTTTACCTCGGGCGACGTACTTTGAATCCCTCGCTACGTTTAGGATTCTACTCCAGAATCCCTCGCCAGGCTCAATATTTTACTCCAGAATCCTTTGCTTCAATCTGGATTCAAACAATCGCTCTCGCCCTCAATACATAATTTTGGTCCCTTGTGACACAATCTACTATGACACATCAGAGTGACAGATGTATACAAGTCATATACATCTGTCCCTTACAACCACTCAAAATAACCTTACTCTAAGAGCTTATGGTCACCTCCCTGTACTTTAGTGAACCTAATGAACGCCACAGACGCTACAATAAATGTGGCCACTTACTGGGCCCAAAATATTAAAAGAATTTATCCATTGACTCAAAAATAAGAATAACATTGTGCAAAACTATAAATGCGAATAAATAAAGAAATTCAGTCTTTATTTTTCAATACAAATAATTAATGACATCAACATAAATAACGCCTTGAAGCCAAGTATCCATTTAACCAATATATGGTGTAAAAAAAGATAAATTTAGCGATGCAACGTCCCAATGGCCTCGGGTCTTAATTTAATTAATAGTCTGTGGCAAGTATATAAAGTGGCTGTATAATGTGCGAGTGGTGGCTACATAGTATACAACTTATATGTAGCGGTGGCTATATATTGTACAGTTCGGAATATATTGTTTATCCTTGCCGCTGCGTACAGCGTAAATAATTAGGCAGATATTGGGATGCGGGATACGCAGGTGCATAAATTAGTTTTGTTTTTATTAATTGGAACTAAGTTTTATCACGGCTTCACCCATGTGAAATATGAAAATCATTTCACGGGAACGTATCTACGACCGGGATAAAATTTCATCCAAACCCGTTCAGCTTTTTGCGTTTCAGTTTTTTTCATAAATTCAATATAGATTGTCATATTTAAAATATGAGTAGCTTGGTAGATACAAATCCGTATTCTTTGAATTTTCCGGGGCTTATCGTGAGCGAATTGTGTTCTAAAATTGTCGACTAAACACTACACAATTTGCTTTGTAAATCATTAATAGCATTACAAATATAAATATGATATGATTGCCCTGTGCGATAAGACCGCCCATTGTACACTTGTTTTTGTGAATGTTTTCCTGTACATATTTTGTGGTGTCCAATAAAGTATATAATAAATAAATAATAAATATAGTTAGTGTACCGCTAAGAGCTGTATAAAGTGAAAACTACTTTATTTTCGTATCCTCGGCGTAAAATTATAGGATTCTAAAGAAGTATAACTTTACATCATAAAAACAATATATTCCATAAAGTAATGTTATACCCAACTGTTAAAATAAAGAACAGCTTCTCTATGGGGTATACCCTATTAACAAAGCCTTCATAAAATCTAAGAACGTCATTTATCGTTTCGCGCCAATTTTTTTTTATTAAAAACCTGCTTAGACCGTGGACATCAATCCGTGTCGGGGCCCATTCACATCACGCGCTATTTCTTTTGTCTCCTCTCAAAAGGGGAAGGACGATGGTACCCTGAAAACAGAAGAGAAATGTACAGAAGTCCGACTCAGAACTCCGAGCGAAAACAGTCGCTCGTGGGTAGACGCGAGTGTGCTCGGTTGCACTCGCTGCACGTGAAGTGTGTATATGTATATGTGCGTGTGTATTCGCTAGTTGCATGGAGCTGATCTTTCATTTGTAGGTTTGGGTCGACTTCCAGTCTAACTTCTATCAACTGAGTCTTCGAATACAACTGAAAACCAGAATTTTACATGGAGCGACAGCCTATCTGACCGCAATTATGCATTTATACCGTAATACCCCTGGGTTAGGCTGCCTGTCCATTTACGCGGAGCGAGATGTTGGGGCGGAGTGAGGGAATAATGCGGCATAGAGTTGTGGACTTTGTCTGTTCATTCATGCTGAGCGAGGTAGCGCAGAGCGGAGTTGAGGACTTTGCGGAGCTAGGCCGTGTTCGTGCGACAAATTATTTGGGAGATCAGTTCAGTTATACGTGGATATTTAAAATAGGCTCGCGCTTGACCACTATCTCTCCTGATGGTAAGCGGTGATGTGATCGACGTTGAAGTGAAGCTTGCCTAGATGTAACCTATTCACTCATGAGTGAATAAGTCAAGACTTAAAGACCCCTAGATTGTAGCTATCGGGAAAAACAGACCCCGGCAGGGAATTCCACTCCTTAGCTGTACGCATAATAAAAGTATTCCCAAAACGTTTATCGATGGCGCATCGCCGTACGTCTGGTAGTCCGATGATGAAACGGGATAGGCGGAATATGATCATGCTCATGATCACCATGGTTAATATTGGCACAGCTCCGCTCCGATGCTCTCCTCTCTGCTCCAGTGAACAGTCAGCCTAAGACTAGTTGTCAGAATTTCAGGCTTTACACGATTTAGGCAAAACGCTAACAACTAACTTTACCTTTAATAGTATGAATATTATCGGTGCCTTTAACTATGTCAGACAAATATAAGTCGGTCGCGCGTGTACTCGCACTCGCTGTATGTGAAACCTGTCTATGTGTGCGTGGGTTTTCACTCGTTGTCCTTCTGCACCTATCTCTTCTCTGTCCAGAGGGTGAAGGAGGGGTGTGGAGGGACATTTTTACGACGTGCAAAGAAACATCATTGCGCCCCGGGCTCGCATGTCGGGTATCACAATTGAATTCTTTTTTAGTTTTTTTTTAATTTTTGAATTGTTTGGACGCAGATTCATTGTCGTTATTGTTCTGTGGAGCGTTAGTTATTCGCTTTTAGTTGAAAAATGTAGAAATATAATTTTTAAATATTTTTCTCATAGTATTTTAAGCTTGTTTAAACAAAAACACTTTGAGTGAAAATACATTTTAGCATAAGAGCTACATATGAATTGAATATTAGTAAATTTATGTCGTAGTTGAACTTTATAAGTTATTCTTAACGGCACAAAAAGCAATTTTATTATTACGACTAGAAGAAGATCACGTCACAAGATTTTGTTCTCTCCAGTTGAATAACAGCCCTTTTTATGTTCTCGCGGGTTTACGCAAATCCCTTTTTAGTGGTTTTCCACATCATAAAAGCAAGCACGCAATATTAGGCCCCTAGGAAAAGCGGTTCGGTTTGTGCAACAGTAATATCTCTCTTTCATAACTTATGTACAATAAAGGGAAAATTTAAACTGTAAGCACATTATCCTTTTATATCTTTGAAATATTAATCTCTAAAGCTCAACAAGAACTAAAGTCGTTAATAATTTGAATATTCTAATAATTTAAATCCCCCAATAAAGATAAACTGAAGCGAAATCCTTGGAACAGTGGAAGATAGAATCCACTGCCTATGACAGCTCATATTCTCAACGGCATTTCGGAACTCAATAAGGTATTTTCTCGAAGAAAACTGTCGCGAAGTTATTTCAGTCACGGATTTACGGTTCCTTGGAATAAGACAAACGGCTCGTAGCGTGTTCGCAAGCAAATTTTGTCGGGAGCAGAGAAAAAAGGAAATCATTGCTACGTGCCGCGTTGATTTTAGACGTGCGTTCTCGACGAGATGTCGCTGACAATTGAGGTGCGGTGCATGACAGATGACGGGTAGATTTTGAATTTGGAAGGCTTTGTTTTTCTTTGTTTGTACTACGGTGACGTTACAACTTACGATTGTATTTTCCAAAGAGGTAGAGGGTGTTCAGTAAAGACATATTGTTTTTCAATACAGTTGTTAAACATGGCTTACTTTCAGAGGCTATAATTATGATTCGAAAATTAAATCTCTTGCATAGGCATCTTTCTGTTACGCGGTCGTGACTTTATTTTACAAGCTCGATCATTAGTTTTGCAGTTGGTTGAATTTATAAGGCGATTAAAAAAGTTTAGTAGCAAGGAGTTTTCATACATAGAATAAAATGGGATAGATTTTATTCGAGGAAAAATGAATGAGTCCGTACGTCTTAACATTGAATTATGAAACGTTTTTTAAATGGTTGTTTGATATATTTAATTACCATTTTTTATTTAATTATTTTCACATCAACATTTGTCAAAAATCGAATAACTTTATTTCGCTTATTAGGCTGTTTTAAAAAAAATGTCCAGTTACAAAAACGTGCCATTTTCTGTATTTCTTTTTTGTGATAAATTGATTCTTTTTTTAATATGAGTTCAAGTAAAAGTGATGAAATGGAAATAACTGCAACTGAATTTTAAAGCAGTTATTCTCTACCGATTAAGATGAAATTGTGTATACACGTTTGGTTTGGATGACAATGCCTGGTTAGCTAAGTGACATCATTCTAAATCTAATATGGTGGACGGCCCAAGATGGCGGACTAGTTATTTTTTGTGCACTGCCATGATATGGGTATCAAATGAAAGGGTTTGCTGAGAAGAATACGAAAAAAGCTTGTTTAAAAAATGTTTTTTTTTGTTCCATATTTAATATAGGCAAGCGTAATGTCAGTAATTGGGAACGAATTCAGACTTAAGGCTGCTATTGAAAATTTCTGATGGCAAAACTCTACGTGAAATTGTAATGCAACCCATTCAGCAGTCGTTTGGCGCGGTGAACAAAATAAATGTGTGACTGATTATTTAATTAGTTAGGTTTAATATAATATAGAAACAGATATTTAATCCAGTAAATTGGATCAAACAAGTTGCATGGAGCGAGAGACCTGTCGTACTGTACGGATCAGAATGTTGAGCTGTGAAAAAGATGGATGAAAAGAGATTGCATGTTGCAGAGATAAGAATGATGAGATGGATGTGCGGAGTAACGAGAATGGATAAAGTGAGAAATGAGTATATAAGAGGAAGTTTGAACGTGGCGCCAGTGACAGAAAAGTTGAAAGGAAACCGTTTGTCCTGGTATGGTCATGTGATGAGGAGGGATGAAACGCATGTTATTAAAAGAGTTATGAATATAAATGTGGACGGATGGTGAGGGATGGGACGGCCAATGAAAAGATGGATGGACTGTGTGAGGAGTGATATGAAAGATAAGGGAGTCAGTGCTAGCGTGACGGAGGACAGGACGGTATGGAAGAAGAAAACGTTTTGCGCCGACCAAGTAATATGGAACAATGGCAGGAAGATGATGATGATGAAATTGGAGCAAACAAACACTTTCACACGTCAAATAATAAAAAGCTGACTTAATCCTGTTTCTTGGAAAACCCACATAAAAACAACTAAGTCACAAGACAAGAATAATAAATGTCGAGTAAATTCCCCTTAAACGAAAACAAAATCTAGACGGTGTCACTCACAGACAATATTATTTTAAGAGAAATGCCTCAACTTATTATTTTTTGTACAAATAATTTTATTTAATCAAGTTTTTAGGGTAACTGTCACACTGTTTTGAACGCAAACGGATTAAAACGTCCCACGTTATGTTAGAAAATTTTCTAAGATTTCTAAGATTTTTTTTCATTATTGAAAAATATTCTCTTCTGGTCACGGTAAAATATTATTAAAACATTTCGTAGAATCTTGATAATTATGTTACATATATTATGAAGACTAAACTTTTAAGGGTTAAATCGGATATTGATAATTGAAAAGACTGAGCTTCTAGAATATCATTGTTTAAGCCAGGATCGAAGCGTTAATCTAAAATTTTACATGTCATATTGAACCTTATATTCCCAAAATAATGCACATATTTGAGGTAAAAAGACGAGCTTTCGACCGAATCCGATTGTCTTCTATAATCAAATTGACGTTTCAAAGTCAAAGTCAAATGTGTTTATTTCGGCCTACTTGAAATAAACACATTAAGCAGCATCACTTTGGAACGTTAAAATTAAAATTTACCAGTAATAAAAATTGATTCTACCGTGCATTCGGGAACGTAGCTTGGTATGGAGAAGAACGCACAAGAAACTCCATACTTTTTTAAAAAAAATAAGTTTTTTACAATATTTACATAAGTACAAACATTAATAAATTCATATACGTGAGGAGGATGCACCCAGCACTACTATAGTACATTTAAGTATAAAGAATTACAAGCACTAACAGGTAAATTATTTCACTTGTTAAATAGAAACATGGTTCTCACGTACTTACAAATATTGCAAACATAGATAAATTAACTAATTCAACAAGAACGGAACAGTGTTGGAAACAATTTTTTTTTAAACAAAAAGAGAAGAAAATAAATAAAAATAAAGCGTTTCTATAATTTTGAATATAATACAAATTAACCAGTTTGACTTTGTCGACACTAAAGATTGGCTTATGGAGCAGGACCAGCATGTTTCCAAGCATTCTTATCTTGATTATAATCATCTAATTTGTAATATGCTTGTTTACAAAATGTGCTTTTAACTATAGTTTTAAATTTTCTTTCATTTAGTTTTAATATCTCACAAGGTATTTTGATATAGTATTTAACACAGTACCCCATGAAAGATGTGTGTATTTTAGCTAATCTATAAGATTAGCTAAAATACACACATAGTAAGAGCAACCAGCTCTAACTTATCTTTATTTCTAGTATTTCAATTGTGTCTGCCACTAACTTTCCTAAAGAGATTTATATTTTTCATGACATAGATAATATTTTCATAAATGAATTGGCAAGAAACTGTCATGTTATTAATCTTTTTAAATAGCTCCCTGAGATTCTCGGTGACATAACTTATATATGGCTCTGACAGCTCTCTTTTGCAATATAAATATTGATTCAATGTCAGTCGCTCGACTCCATAGTAAAATAACGTATGACATAATGCTGTGAAAGTAACTAAAATAGACCAAACGCGCGGTTTCTACATCCGTTAACTGTCTTATCTTTCTAACAGCATAAGCGGCTGAGCTCAGCCGACCCTAAATTTGTCGTCTAGAGTGATTCCTAGGAAAACTGTTTGATTAACATAGTCCAGCTTTCTCTATTCAATATTATGTCACATTCGCTACTTCTGACATTCGGCAATGTGAATCTCATACATTTTTTTTTTCATTTAGTACCAAATTGTTTACCGTGAACCAAGTTTGGACCTGATGAATAGACTTATTTACATCATCAAGATTTTGTGACCGTCGATCTATTTTAAATATCAAAGATGTGTCATCAGCAAATAAGACGATCTTCGGTTGCTTTTGTGATAATTGGGGCAAATCATTAATGTAAACTAAAAAGAGGAATGGACCCAATATAGAGCCTTGAGGAATGCCTATTGTCATTTCAGACCCTAGTGAGTTTTGACCCTAGTGAGTTTGCATCTATGTGCTTGACCCTAACCACGCAGTAAAGCGCTTGTGTTTATGCTTGACCCTCTGCAAAGCACTAATAAAGTACGCATACAATCGCATTAAAAAAGAAATAAGCCGCAAAATCTCAACGTTAAATCACACTTCGGTGTGATAGACGGCAACTTTTTATTGAATAAACTCGTTAGGCGTTTGTTGGAAACAATTTTTTTCCAAAACGTTCAAATTACAATTTAATTTATTTTCCTTTGTCTTATTTACTTTTTTGATGCTAAGAGGAAGTTGAGTAAAAATGTACAATGTCTAATTGTTTTTCCTTTTTTTACTTAATTAATTTGAAGAGAAAGAGAAAAATATAAAAAGTGATAGCTTTTAACGTTTTCGATTTTGTTTTCGCCCAATTTATTTGAAGACATTGACAAATTAAATGAAGTTCGGATTTCATTCGTTTTTTGAAATAATGATTAGTATCAGCACAAAGTACATAAGCGGCGGCGCTCCGCAGACAGAGAGTCCACTACGAACAAAGCGCCATTTTGAACGCACACGTTGACATTTCGATTTTACAGGGAATAATGGGCAATATTGGACCGAGCTCAGTCGCGGCTGTCACGAGTGCTTTGTGCGGGCGTTTGTCACGTCATTCATACATCTACTGTAAAGAGTACTCTAAAGCGGTTGCATTGGCTGGGTTACCAATATTAATTGTTACAGACCGAATATAGTTTAAATTAATTTAAATTAGTTCTTTAATTCATTTTAAGTTATAAAGGTCATTAAATTTTTCAATATGATTAGTTAGAAATGAAATATCTAGGAAAATAATAAATTATTTTAAGTCTATAGACGAAATTGGAAAGGGTATGAAAATTGTCATATTAATATGGTTTAAGTTTAAGTCTCCGATTGCAAAGCATAATTTACTTCTTGTTTAAGTACCTACATCTTTTTAGTTCGCTTTTTAAGCAATCGGGTTTTTTTATTTAATTAAAAAAAAACACATTTATATTTTTGTCTAGCTTGGTGCTTTTCACATTTTTATGTTTTTGGTTGGATCATTATTACCCCATTGTTACGTCTTTTTACCATCCAATCTTCGTCGTATGTGGAGTGATATTTAACGCTCTGTCTACCCTCTAAGGCATGTAAGCATGATATGATGTATGTTTAGACGAATCGATGTATTTATGTTTGTAACTTATAAAACCTACTCTTTTTTTTAATTCGGTATCAATATAGTAGCAACCTTAGTGAGTCTGTCAATTTTAGCTGTCAATTTTCGAAAAGGCGGGAGTGGCCCTTCTGTATACTTTCTATTCTTCTGTAGTTCTATTTTGTGGTATCAGATATCGTTGAAATTAAAAATGGAACGTTCCGAAATACATTTGATTTTGTTCACGCGTTTTAGATAAGGTTTTGACGCGCGATGTAATTTTGAATCAGCCGCGGGGCAATCTTATCTGGTTTTGCAGAACGGGAGGGTGCTCCTTAAATTCGACAGTATTTCCTCATTTTAAGCCTGCTTAACGATTCGCTGACTTTCAAGTCGGTATATTGTTATCTAGATTCTAGAATTGCAATAAAAAGTTGAGGTACAAAATATTTATTTGAGACGATATTTTACTTGACTAATTAGTTCTCCATAAAAATAAAATTGATATTACAAATCCACTGCAAAACGTCATATCATCATTTATTGGTTTTTCGTATTAATCAAAGGACGGACCCAAGAGAACATACTGCAGTAAATCACAACCTGTTGGAAACCCTTCGAATTAAAAGTTGGCAATCTCAATCCCATGTCACGCGTAAATCGGCCAGACATCCAATTTGGAGCCGTTACGTGGTGAGAACACAGCGCAGCTGGAAAACAGTAGTATTGTTTGAGACAATTGTCGTAGGAAATGATTTGTGATAGTTCTGTGTTGGTACAGTTGTCCTATCTCACAACGGCGGGTTGGTCTAGCTTAGTAGTGTGTGTGATGCTCATGCACAGATAATATAATACTATAAACAGATGCCTTATCCCATACATAACTGGCGTTTTTCGTCTGATTATCTGATTATTTTTTATACATCGATCGTGTTCGGTTCCGTTCCACGGCGATAGCAGGGACTTGCAAGTAAAAGGGTTTACTCGGTTCGTGAATATTTGTTACTTTAAATACAGTGACGATTTCTTTTATAGTATTTTTTGCACGTTTTTACTGTTTTATTGCACCTAAATGTGTTACAATACATATTTAAACAATTCAGTGGAATGCTTAAGAAATTTAAAACTGCGCCATCTATTGGCTTCAATTTTAAATGATCCGTTCAATGTGAATTTAGGACCCAATAATCCATAATTTTGTGCTTAGAAGAGTTGATTAAACCAGAACATACAATTTTTATGTTCAATGCCAGAAAATGTTAATTTTACACACAATTCAATAATAAATCGGTGCATACCGCGCCATCTAGTGAGATTTATTTGAACCAAATTTTCTTTCATAGCGCTGGGAGCCCGTGACTCAGTATCGCCTGAGCACACATAAACAATGTGCATGTTCACACAAACAAGACTAAGACCAACCCGCCGTCGTGAGATAGAACAACGATACGCAGATGACTCAGTGATAAAGTGTGACGGTTTTGTTTACCTATTTTCTATAAGTGCTAGTTTTTAATAATCAGATAAAAACTGAAGAGTAAATAATGCTGTTTGATATTTATTTTTGAATGTGCAACTACATAGCTTCATATTTTGCTTGACAAACCAAAAGTACCTTTTAAATGGTTTAATTGAAATAAATGATTTTGTGTTTGATTTTCTAAACAAAAGCCGTCAAATTATTTAATTAAATTATTCCGCAGGTAAAAGTTAGCTGACTTTTGATAAATCGGCCCATAGTGGTTCTAAAATGTATCTTACTAATATTATAAATGCGAAAGTTTTGATGTATGTATGTTTGTTACTTAATCACGCTAGAACGGCTGAACGGATCTGGATGAAATTTGGCACAGAGATAGATGTTTCTGGAATAGAACATAGGCTACTTTTCATCATGGTATAGGAAATGTTCACTTGCGATAAGAACATTCATTTCACGCAGGCGAAGCCGCTGGCAAAAGCTAGTCTATACCAATATTATAAAGAGGAAAGATTTTTTTGTTTGTTTGTTTGTACCGAATAGGCTCCAAAACTACTGGACCGATTTCAAAAATTCTTTCACCGTTGAGAAGCTACTCTATCCCCGGGTGACATAGGCTACTTTTTATCCCTGTATTCCCACGGGAACGGGAACTACGTGGGTGAAACCGCGAGGCGTCCTCTAGTATCGAATAATTTAATGCAGACTTCGAGATAAGATTTACCTTTGAACTTTATTGATGCCTTTATTTTTGTACATAATTGATTAAATAAATAGCTTTATCTAATGGTTATGTTTTAAAAACTGTCTTCACAAAACTCTAAGTAGATTCATTTGGAAAAAAAAGCAACTGAATCAAATGGTACATCAAAAATCCAAAACACTTTCAAATAGTCTTGCATTACTGATATTCTAGTACAGGATGCGTGAAAAAATTGAAAATAAATTGATCGTGCGTAAGTCGCGCGTGAAGTGAGCGCAATCTCTTAGAAGGAACGCGATTATGTCACGGTGAGCGACGTGGCGGCGAACAGACGCGCGGGCGCTCGCTTCTAGTTGTTGGGGCATACACCCTATCTTGTGATCGGGAGGGAGATATGCACTGTTGATATCTTTTAAATGTACTCGTATTGAGATTTGAATTGTAAGGTAAATACACTAAGTTGTCTGCCTCGTTGTGCTCGGCGAATACTGAGCGTTTTGCCCTAGTTTTGATGCTCGGATCACAGTGTTGTTGGTTTTTTATTTGGATTTTTCAGCAGAACCCCAGAGGCAGCAATCATTTAAAGATAGACTGTCATACTGAACTACGAAGTTTAAAATATGTACTGATGTACTGTATTCGTAAAGTTTAAGTACGATTAACGCGAGTTAAAAAGTACGCTATGACGAATTATTTAAAGATAGTATAATATAGAACGTCACCCTTATCCA
Organism: Orthosia cruda; assembly: GCA_964057195.1. Taxonomy (NCBI): domain Eukaryota; kingdom Metazoa; phylum Arthropoda; class Insecta; order Lepidoptera; family Noctuidae; genus Orthosia; species Orthosia cruda. The sequence goes on along the minus strand of OZ059826.1, from coordinate 48,706,852 downwards.
AATTGATTTAGGGTCGGTACACATGTCTTTTTCTTCCATACATTTCTATTCACCTTCATATATCAATTGCCACATCCTTCTTTTTACTTGACAGGGAAAGGGTTATGTTTTTAAGCTATGTATATCATCTTTCACACAATCCATTCATCGTTTCGTTGGTCTTCCTCTACCCTTAGGTATAACCTTTCCACAATCATACTCAAAACTGACTCAAACTTTCCGCACGGCATGTTTATCATAGGTACCTCTTTTATTTAAAAATGTTTTCCATTTTTAAACACCCGAACCACACTTTAAAAATTAAAATGCCGAATCATAAACAGCGCGCCAACTGTCGCCAACGATCATCAGCATTACTTTTTAAAAAGCGAAGGCGTCTAAATCGCTGGCTGTTTACATGGAGGACGGGTAAAAAAAGGTTATATTTGTTGGTTATCGAAGACTTCCGCTCCGGCGATTACACGTCCTAATGGCGATAAATAATTGCGCGATACGTGACGCCACGTAATTGGAGCTTATGCTGCGTAATTTGCGCTTTTAATAGGTGCTTGTAGAAGGGTAGGCAGAATTCGACGCGGTGGTAATGAAGCACCTACGGCGATAGCTGTCAGTGGTTATTGTCGGAAATGAAGCTTGAAACAAGATTCATCTTGATACGGTTATGTGACTATTTTACTGAATCACTGGATATATTCTAAGAAAAAACTTTAGTAGTTCTTTCCGAAACAAAAGTTATTTTGTTTATTATTAAGGAGTTCGGTTATATGCTCCATAATATCATGAAAACTGGTGGACCGATTTTGATGAAAGTTGCACTATTGCCTAAGTTGAGAGATACCTAATCCAATAAAAAAGAATAGTCACGACTCGATTAGTAGTGCGTGGCCTGCTAACCCGGTTGGTGGAAATCGTACTTAAAAGATCTAGTAATGACAGCCAGAACCAATGATAGGTAGATATCAAAGGTCCTTGAAAGACTCCTCAACAACCGTCTTGTATCTTTCTCAGATAATAATAACATCCTTGCCAACAATAAATTTGGCTTTCGTAGGGGGAAGTCCTGTGAAGACGCATTTGCGGCCTTGATTGGCGATGTTGTTGAGACACTGGATAAAAAATCTAAGTGTCTAGGTTTATTTCTAGACCTTTCCAAGGCATTTGACACTGTCTCTGTCCCAATCCTTCTAAAAAAAATTGGAGCAAATAGGAGTTAGAGGTCCTGCACTCGCAGTCTTCGCAAGTTACCTATCCGAGCGAACGCAGTGCGGTAAAATCGACACATTTGTTAGTGACGAGTGTATATTGTCCTTCGGAGTACCTCAAGGCTCAATCCTGGGGCCTACACTTTTTCTACTTTATGTAAACAGCCTATGTGATTTAGCACTCCCATATTGTTCAATTTATTCATATGCTGATGATACGGCCCTTCTGGTACATGCTGAAAATTGGGACGAACCCAGGAAGAGAGCTGATGATGTCCTTAGAATTGTTATGTCTTGGCTAACGGCGAATAGTCTGACCCTGAATGTAGAAAAAACAAGCTTAATCACTTTTTCTTTGAAATCTCCCTCGCAACCCGACAACTCATTTACAGTTAAGGCTCACATTTGCAATGCAAATGCGAACCGATGTGCTTGTCTTCCCCTGACAAGAACAACCAGTGTAAGATACCTGGGTATAGTTATAGACAGTCTGGTCTCGTGGAGTGCCCAGATTAGGATTATGTCTGGGAGAGTTAGAAAACTAATTACGGTGTTTAAAAGACTGCCATATAGTGTTGATGCGGATACCTTACGTATGGTTTATTTATCTTTTTGCCAATCAATATTAACTTTTGGCGTTACGGTCTGGGGTGGAGCTCCGAAGACAACCATGTTACAACTGGAAAGGGCACAGAGGGCTGTCCTCAAGGTCATGACTTTCAAACACTACCGACATAGTACCGCACTACTGTTCAAAGAATGTAACGTCCTGACCGTGAGACAGCTCTTTGTGCTGAAGTGTACGTTGCGTAAACATACCGGCCTGAGGTTGGACGCTAATCGTCCGGCAATGCGTAGGACTGCTAACGTTTGTCCCTCCGTAAGACATAGAACCACGCTTGCGCAGCGACATTATATGGTTCTTGGTGGTCGTATATACAACTTTATTAACAAACAGTGCAGCATTTACAAGTGTAATAAATTTGACTGCAAGGTTCTAGTCAGTAAATGGATCATCACTCTTTGCTATGATGAGGTCGAAAGAATTCTCAATGCGTGACCTTATTCTGCTCCCCCTTTTCCAAACTTACCTCCATCCCACACATCCTCATACACACATACACACTTACAACACAAAACATAAACACAATACTTACACACGGTTTGCCTCTCAATTTAATTAATCAATTATTTATATAATTTATATTGTCTGTACCCTTAGGCTTTGTTTAAGTTTTACGTGTACTTTACTCCGAGCTGTATGCATTGTATTGTTCTTGTGAACTTAGAGAGCCCTGACACTCATAACACAAGTTCAATCTTAGCTTGGGTGTCAGAGATGTACAAAGACCTTATACTTCTTACTACTAGACTGTGTACCAAAATTATTTGATTAGCTAAAATGAAATCTATCATCATACACCTAGGCCAAGATAATATAATACTACAGTACAGATACCCAATCCCATACAAAGAAATGACACCTCCTTAAGTCGGGCTATTGGTCGGGCTATTTTTTCTTTCTCCATATTTTTAACAGGCGGCAGCACCAGTGACTCTTTAATAGCCCGAGACTGTGGTTTTCTAACGCCATCTAGTAATTTGCCTAGATACTAAATCATATGGCAATTTGAGCGAGGAATCGTATCATGTAGGTACTCAGAGACGTTATTTGCCAGTTGTCTTGTCCTTGAACGCTTACTTCGTATTCGTAATAATAACATTAGGTATGTTCGGTTCGGGACAGACTCCGCTCAGACCGCGATAACTTCTTAAATCTAAGTGGTCGCATTGTGTAGCGAATTTCACAATATTCACGAATATTCCAAATCAATCAAAACTGTAGAATTCGTTGTAGAATTAAATGTAGGTAGTTAGCTTGCTTCCGCGGCAACGGAATGACACGAAGTAGGTACCTACGAGTACTTCATGTCATTTTATTATTCACTATAAGGGTTATCCTTTTTTACCCGGCTGCAAGGAAAGGGTTATGTTTTTCGCGCGTATCTTGTATGTAAGTATGTGTGTAATATTCTTTATTACCTCGTATCTTTCAAACCACATGACGGATTTTTATAATTAAGACATCGTTAGATAGGTCTTGGCCACCCAAATATTCTTAGACTAGCTGTCCCACGCGGCTTCGCTCCCGTCAACTGCCTACCTACCTACCCATCAACCCTACCTACTCTACATACATGATTGTTGTGTAATTAAACCGTTTACGCAGCGCACGCAACGGAAGCTCTCAAAAAGGAATAATTTTGCCCGTTTTTGCAACATTTTTCATTTATGCTCTGCTCCTGTTGGTCGTAGCGTGATGTTATATAGCCTATAACCTTCCTCAATAAATGGACTATCCAACACAAAAAGAATTTTTCAATTCCAACCAGTAGTTTCTGAGATTAGCGCGTTCAAACAAACAAACAAACAAACAAACTCTTCAGCTTTATAATATTAAGTATAGATAAGTGCCATTAAAAAAAAATGGCGGATTTTGGGCTCCATATTGTAGAGGTTGCAATTTTTTATCTTCGTAACCCGTCGAGTGGGGTATCAAAATGAAGGGCTTTTAGTGGTGATTACAAAAATACATACCACGTATATGTTTAAAACAATTTATAAAAAAAAGTACTTAAAAGTTGTAAATAATAATGCTAATTTAAAAATCAAAAAGGAAGCGAACTCAAAAGCTGTAAACAAGTAAAAATCGTGCTGTGCCGTCGGAGGATCAGGCAGTTCGCGAATATGTATCCTCCGACTGCACAGCTAGTTATTTTCTTGTTTACAGCTTTTTAGTTCGCTTTTTAAGCAGTCGGGTGTTTGATTTTTAAATTAGCTTTTTTTATTTTAGGTTGGTACTTAGATATATAAAGAACAAGATGTTTTTACAAAAATGATTACTTTTAATATTTTAGTTAGGTACTCACCCCCGCTGTCACATGAAATTGCTAGCGCGTAGTGGCTCACGAAGTGTTTCGAGCCATTATTAAGTTTGAATCAAACTGTACCTACTATGCGACACGTAAACTCGGACGGCAAGCGGCACACGCGTCGCGTTATCTCTTATTTTGAGCGTTTCTCTTTTTTTTTGCCATATTTTCAAAAAGTGGCCAAAATTAAAAATATCAGTAGATCGCTTTAATTTCTTGAAATCAAATGGTTTATTTCATGAATATTTAGATTTTTCACAAGGTATCCTATTTTATTTAGGATATATTTTAAAATATGTAATAATCTAAATGAAGGTAGGCTAAATGTTCTTATTTTGTTACTCCTGAATTGTTAAAAAATACTGTAAAGTCGCAAATTCTGTGGCTATAATGTTTATGTTTCTTAAACTTCTTGATAAATTGAATAAAATCATTGCAAAGAAAGCTGCTAAGAAAAGTGAAAAAAAAATCTAATTTAGGTGCTTTAATATTTTTTTGTTACTTTTTTACCTAAGGTCAATTTAAAGTTTTGATTATATAAAAAATATACAAAATTGAAAGATTTTGCTTACTTCTTATAAAAATGTTTAGTAAAATTGATTTTCTTTACAAGTTATATTGATAAAAAATAAATAAATAAATACAAAAAAGTGAGTTTAAAGATAAGCGATTTTAGGGACAGTAACAAAAAAGGAGTAATTAATAACAAAATAAAAACATAAGTCTGGGTCTAAATGCCTATTAAAAGGATTAAAGTTATGAATAAATAAAAAGATGGATTAGTGCTTAATCATAATCAACGTTTGATAAACTATAATCCAATCAGTCTCTTGTTTTTACATATTTCTTTTAATTCCGTTTTTGTTAGCTATATTTTCCGCTTATACGTTACTACCCCAAAGTAACAAAAAAAAAGTAACGAAACAAGTGTTTGATTTTTTCAAAATATTATTGTGGTAGTTAAAATTGCAGTTGCGCCTATTATTTTACACTAAATTTTAATGGAAGTTAATTACTATTGTATTAAGATAAAAAGAGTGGCAAAATATTGTCAACTTTCCTTGAAACAGTAATAACAAAAGCTGGAATATGATTCACTCTAAAACGAGTACGTGACGTGCACTCTAATTTCTGGAACAGCAACTGACACAAATACATCATTATGGCGGCATTTAATGGCATCTACGGTGTTGCTCGTTCAGAAAAACATTGCTAAATAGAAGTTTTTTAATATTTTACACATGAAAATAGGTAACAAAAACTGAAATCCATTTTTGGAACTTTCTTTGGGACAACTTTAAAATTCATTTTTCTACGTAAAATATTAACCAAATTACCAAAAGGCAATACGACGTGGACCTTTTTACCTTGGAATACGATTTAAAATCAAAATCTCAGTATAGTGTCTTTGAACATTATCAAAATAATTGAGTTTGAAATTGCCAGTGGTAGACTGGGACATACGAATTTTCATACATTCCAATTTTCGACATTTTAAATTTAAGTGATTTTTTATTTAAATAACGTATTTATGATATTTGGTAAAATATTTTCTGAATTAAGCTCCTAAGCAAAACAGTATCAGTAATTTATAAATTACGCCAAAGTTATTCATCAACAATATCATGGGACATTCCAAAAATGTGTAATGGCAAAAAAAAAGAGAAATGCTCTTTTAGTACCCGTGCGATTTGAGTAGGCCCTAGCGCGATACGAGTCCTGTTCCAGCGAGGTATCTAGTTAATTCGACGTGTAAACAAGCTTCACAAAAAAGTGATTTTAAATAATAGAACAAAACTTTAATATTTGAAATTACGCCTATAATAAATAATAACTATCCTACAAAATGAATCTTACGATGGATATATAGTTTAGGACAAATTGTGAAACACGCCATCTATTGCAAAGAACTCAAAACAAAACGAAAAGTCGATGGCTACTTTCAACTAATTTAACATACAAAGTCTTCACTTATCTTTTTTGTTCAAAAAACCTGATTAATGAGTGTAAATGGATAAATTAACATTAAAGAAGCAAGTTTTGATTTTTACTAAACTTATTTTAGCCTGAATCTGCTGTTAAACATTTTTAATTGATTGTTACTTTCACATTTGTTACCTATGCTGCCATCTATGATCTTTTTTTGATACTAATTATAATTTGTATGAGTTGATACCCCATGACCTAGGTTAGCTATTTCCTTATAAGCGGTAGCTAACCAAAAGCGGTCCTGGCGAGAGGCATTCCGCTGGTAGTGTGTCCTTGTCTGACCTCTTGCTAGCTCAACTAATCATTGGGTTTGGTAGAAATGGTAGAAAATTTTATATTTTCTTTTTATGTTATACCAAAACGAACAATTCATAGACTTTGACACGTATTTAAATATTTCTAGAAAAGTATATAAATATTTCTACAGTTCCTATATTTAATCAATTCGTTGTTTTTAAAAAAATATAAATTAATCAGTATTAAAGTACTACTCTTACTCAGTAGTAAGAGTAGTACTTTTAAATGTTTGGGTCTGGTAATACTAAATGTAGGATGGTGGTTTGCAGATTTTTTGGCGGACTTTGTTCGAGTGAAATTCAGCGGCTGTTATTATTATAGTAGCTGTAGTGTAGATGTATGTTTTTAGTCTTATATCTGTACCTACTAACACTAGATTTTTTAAAGTAAATTGTTACTAATCCTATGGACTTTGTCTGAAATAAAAGATTTTTAATTTAATTTAATTATTTGCAAATTGATTCCGAGTGGTATACAATTGGTGTAGTTTTATTTCTCAAATTTCTACGCAACTGGACAATATGTGAAATCATAGAGATCCTTTGAGGTATATTTAGCTGCCGGTATTTCAAAGCACCGTCCTTGCACCGTCTGAAGACTGCAGGGTCATCTAAAGCCTGTCCTTCATGAGCTTGAGAGTAGGATCAGAGAGCTTTTTGTTCCAATCTATATGATGGTCTGAATAATGAAACTTGAAGAGACTTGAAATTTAAGGATTATAGAGTCCTCCCCCTCTCTTCGAAATTCAGATAACCCTTTAATACTCCATCGTAAACTGCTCAATTCCTCTTCGAGTTCGGTGATCTTTTCGTCGGTCCCGAGTGTGCGCGTGTTGTACGTTGCCAGGTCCAGTCGTCGGTATTTGTTGGGGTAGCCGGATCTTTTCCGGGATTCTTAGCACCCCTTGCCATACCGTAACCTCGACCGCTACCGTAGTCGAGGATACAGGCTGCCGGGCAATAGGGGCTTTGTTTTATTTGTGCTATTCATGGGGAGTGCTTTGCAGGCGGGTTGGTGATCGCAGTATGGTTGTTACAAATGCATAGAGAACTCTGCTGTCCATTCTCTGGTTTTTTCCCTTAGTCGCCTCTTACGACACCCAAGGGCAAACATGGGATGGTGAAAATCTTTACGCCCGACACCATACAGTTAGTGATATAGATACCAAAAAATATAAACGCTTTTTTTTATTAACTATAAATTAGGTAGGTAGCGCAGTTAGGTAGCATCAACATATCGGAATACCTAAACTATCGTTTTTACAAACAATTTGTCCCGTGTTCTGTTTGGTCATGGTCACCTCATTAGAAAGAGACACACTACCAAAGGGAGCCCTCTCGCTCGGACCGGTTTTTGCGCCATAGTGCACAGTCTAGTAGTAAGAAGTATAAGGTCTTTGGTTAAACCACATGACGTGACATTGAAATTGTAATCTGGCAATAAAAAAATATTATTATTATTATTACAGATACGTAATAGAAGGTCACACATACGCGGACATACCTCCCTTGCTTAACCTAAAGTTTACCCCCACGTGCCTGTTATAACTTAGCTCAGAACTAGCGTTGAAAATTGCTAAAGATACATTTTGTTGTTTTCGAAACTTTGTATCTTTCATATAAAATACATTTGTATTTAAAAAAAACATAATTCGACGTTAATCTGAAAAATACAATCATACACGTATAATACTGGTTTTATCATAATATTATAAAAGCGAAAGTTTGTGAGTGTGTGTGTGTTTGTGTGTTTATTACTTATTCACGCTCAAACGGATAGACGGATCTGGATGAAATTTGGCACAGAGTTAGATTATAGTTTGGAATAGCACATATGATACTTTTTAACCCGGAAATATGTTCCTTTGGGATAATTTTCGACATTCACGCGGGCGAAGCCGCTGGCAGAAGCTGTATATTTTTAATATTTCAATCAAAGGGAAAAAATCTTGCTTATAATATAAATTGAACAATACTATACGTAACATAATCTATATCTCGTTTGACACAAAATAAACAAATAGGTGTACCCTCAAAATACCATCTTATTATAATATATTAGCTTCCGCTAGCGGAATATCGAAAATTAGCCCGAGGGAACATATTCCCGGGATAAAAAGTACCCTATCTATGCCTGACTATAATCTAGGTATCTCTTGGCCCATTTTTCATCCAGATCCGTCCAGCCGTTTGAGCGTGAAGAAGTAACAAACACACTCACAAACTTTCGCCTTTATAATATTTGACGGCGTTTACGTCAAACGTCAGGTTGACAGGACTGTCGATGTTAACCTAGCGAAGCGTCATTGTCGATGGTAGTGGGGGTGGCCATCTTAAAGTCACTTTTGAACGGGATGGTGCCTGCGCACCACGCTTGTGACAAATCGCTCAGAATCTTCGCCATCACGCTATCTCAAGATTTAATTAAGTTGATTTCGTATAGTAGTAATCGCTAATTACCTAATTACATCGTGATTCCTGTGAATACTGATTAAAATACGTCGATTGTGGTCTGAAGCCATTTATTCCTATTGCCGCGCCTACCTACCCACATAATCAGAAGATGAGTTCTGGTGCTCCAAGCCTTCCTGGCTCTACATATTAGTGTGAAGTGTGATTAATGCGAAAAATAAACCATAAAATACATGTAAAAAACTTAAACATGATTCAACCGAGGATCCGCAAGGAAAGTTACTGTATTTTATTGAAAAATACAGGGGCGTTTGAAAGATAAACGTTTTTTATTTACATGTTATTTTCAACGCTACTAAGAACCTCTCAGTAGTTTAAGATAATGTTGACAATTCACAGCAAAGTTAATCCAACTCCATTCAAGGCAATGCCATACTTGTTTGATCGGATAGCACTGCAGTTATGTCCCAAGCATCACACAGACATAATTCTAACTAGATAACGCAAGTCCCTCCATCTGTATGAAAACCAAGCGTGAGAATTTTTGACATACTATTTAAAAACAAATTCTCTTACTAATGAACGAAAACATTTCCAATGCCTCGGCCGACTGCTTTTGTACATTCTTAATCAATATAAATTGAACAATACTATACGTAACATAATCTACGAGTATATCTCGTTTGACACAAAATAAACAAATAGGTGTACCCTCAAAATACCATCTTATTATAATATACTAGCTTCTGCTAGCGGAATATCGAAAATTAGCCCGAGGGAACATATTCCCGGGATAAAAAGTATCCTATCTATGCCTGACTATAATCTAGGTATCTCTTGACCCATTTTTCATCCAGATCCGTCCAGCCGTTTGAGCGTGAAGATGTAACAAACAAACTCACAAACTTTCCCCTTTATAATATTTGTCGGCGTTTACGTCAAACGTCAGGTTGACAGGACTGTCGATGTTAACCTAGCGAAGCGTCATTGTCGATGGTAGTGGGGGTGGCCATCTTAAAGTCACTTTTGAACGGGATGGTGCCTGCGCACCACGCTTGTGATGAATCGCTCAGAATCTTCGCCATCACGCTATCTCAAGATTTAATTAAGTTGATTTCGTATAGTAGTAATCGCTAATTACCTAATTACATCGTGATTCCTGTGAATACTGATTAAAATACGCCGATTGTGGTCTGAAGCCATTTATTCCTATTGCTGCGCCTACCTACCCACATAATCAGAAGATGAGTTCTGGTGCTCCAAGCCTTCCTGGCTCTACATATTAGTGTGAAGTGTGATTAATGCGAAAAATAAACCATAAAATACATGTAAAAAACTTAAACATGATTCAACCGATGATCCGCAAGGAAAGTTACTGTATTTTATTGAAAAATACAGGGGCGTTTGAAAGATAAACGTTTTTTATTTACATGTTATTTTCAACGCTACTAAGAACCTCTCAGTAGTTTAAGATAATGTTGACAAATCACAGCAAAGTTAATCCAACTCCATTCAAGGCAATGCCATACTTATTTGATAGCACTGCAGTTATGTCCCAAGCATCACACAGACATAATTCTAACTAGATAACGCAAGTCCCTCCATCTGTATGAAAACCAAGTGTGAAATTTTTTGACATACTATTTAAAAACAAATTTACTTACCAATGAAAGAAAACATTTCCAATGCCTCGGCCGACTGCTTTTGTACATTCTTAATCAATATGGCATAAAAAGGCATTTTCTAGATTACGGTGTATTTCCTCAGGTTACGATCATTGATCGTAACTTTACTCCGTTTTATAGCACGCGAAGTACATACAATCGCGTCATCTAGTTAGATTTATAACTGTGAACCCATGGACTCACTCAAAAAATCAAAATCAATTTTTTTATTTCACATAGGCCTACATGGGCACTTATAAAACGTCGACAAAATGAGCACGGTTCGGGTTGGTCGTTTCCTATGGAGAAGAACCGGCAAGAAACTCCATGGTTACTCTTTTAAAAATGGTTTGGTTTTACAATATTTACATGTTACAGCATTAGTACTTAGATATGGGGGACAACGTAGGCCCGAATTATGACAATAAGTCGTAAGAAACTAAAAAAAAAAAGAAAAAGATTATATACTGTACCATATAATTAAATTCCGACATATTTCAGTGCAACAGCCCAGACAAAGTCGGCAGTATCTCTATTATAACAACAATGAGGCGAACTTACAGTAAAGTTTTAATTAATTTATGCGTTTAGTTCGTGTGTGTTAATATTCCTCTGTGACACCATTTTGTGGTGTTTATTGGGCCATGTATACAGCAATGCTGCTCAAGCTAAAGTGTCACTAACTGACAAAATCATATTTTGAGTTATAGTCGAATAATAAAAAAAAGCGAAATAATAAAAATCGATGCTTTCTTTCTTTTTCGTGTGAGGATGTGGCCACTCCTGGAGTCAGAGTTAATTAAACCGCCTCTGAAAACGCCAAAAGCCTCTGACTTGTATATTTCAGACTTACATTAAATATATAAGTCCAGCAGTCTTATTGCGTAATGAAGTCGGCAACGCAAAGGGCAAAGAGTATGAAAAAAACTTTAACAAAAAACCAAACCGACTTCTCTTCCAAATCAAAACACTACAAAGCGAAAAATAACTTTCTTTTCCGAAGTCGGTGTCTTTTGTTCCCATTGTTTTCCGTTATGCGACACCGACTGCCCGGATTTAAACCCACGACCTCAAGACCACCATAGGTGAGGTCTAAGCCATTGGGCCACCACGACGTACGATCGATGTTGATCAACTATAACATGCCAGAATTCCCGGTGTCAAATAATAGTTCCATTGCGCATTTTCGAATAAGTAAATTATTAGTTTAAATCACTGACTCTGAGCCGGTCCACACGGCGCGTTGCGTCGACGTAGCGCTCTATCGCTGCGTCGTTTTACATTCTAAAGCTGGTACGTTGTGTCAACGCAGCGTCGTTTTACAAACTAAGGTTGGTGCATTGCGCCAACGCAGCGTCATTTTACATTATATTAAAACGACGCAGCGACAGCGCTACGTCGACGCAACGCTGACACAACGCGCTGTGAGCACCAGCTCTCAATCCTATCAAAAATAGGTTTTAAACATAGTATTTTGGGTCATTCTTATTTTTATTCCGGAATCTATTGATAGTAGAAAAATACTACTTAGACAGAGAATTTTTTGTTGATTTCGATGGCATCAATCAATGTGCCTAGCCTTTCACTATCTATGCATGTATGGGAGTCAGCTTCCATTTAAACCGGATAAAACTTTATTTTACATGTAGCGACTGCCTATCCGATCTCCACAACCCAGTAACAGGGTAATACTATACCCATTGACATGACTGATTTTACTGACTACCCGTAAAGACTGTCAAATAACTAACAAATTTGTACCCCTTGCTATTAGCTGTCATTTAATGACAGCCGAGAGCAACGGCTTAACGTGTTTTCAATTACAATGGCATCAAAAAACAAAAATCGGCCAATTGTCAGATAGCGGCACTATACTCGTAGCTTGCGGACGGCGGCAGTTGCAGTAATTTTAGTAACTGTTGTCCGTGTGTGAATTGAATTATTGTTTCAGAATAGTTATAATTAGAGATGAGCCGTTATGGGTTTTGAAATATTAATGTTTACGGATGTTTGGGGCTATTGGCGGGTTTTGTAAAATGTGCTGTCGATTTGCGGCGGATGCAATTACCAATTCTGTTCAATCACCCAGAGAGACATAGTAGCTTTATTAATGTTGTCTCATCTGACTAGCCTATACTCGTATTGTTCCATTTGTCTAATTGCAAGGAAAAAAAATACTATAAAGTTATAAATAAAAAAAACTTAATTCAAAAATTAAAAAACCCGACTGCTTAAAAAGCGAACTAAAAAGCCGTAAACAAGACATATTATTCGCTAGCTGGCTGACCAAAACCAGATATATACTCCGACTGCACAGCATGATTCTTCTTTTTTACGTCTTTTTAGTTCGCTTTTTAAGCAGTCGGGTTTTTTGATTTTTTGAATTAACTTTTTTGATATATTCAAGAAACAACACTTCTAAGCTATCGTAACAATTCGACGCACTACTTATTCCACCAACAAAAGTGATTGATGTACCTAACTAACTCAGGATACAGACGACAAACATCGAAGCACTATGAGCGAGCTAAGTTCAATCGTTAGCACAACTTAGCCAACTTAGCGTAACTTAAACAAAAGATGCGCAAACTTGACTAGTTAAAGTTTTTTTTCTGCGTTAGGATACAAATAGTTCAGAGTTAAGAGTTTGTGTTAGACTAGAGTAGTTTCTCGTATGTGCGATGTTATCGAAGTAAGACGCAGATACCCCTGATTAGCTGATTTTAAAATGAGAGTCACGTCTAAACGGCTATTTATAATAAAATATATGTTACATTAGACCATTTTCGTAATAATTTGATCTAAGAAAATGTTGTGTTTTATTCATATAACATAGTGTAATTAATTTGTAAAGTTATGTCTAATACGGACAAAAAAAACGACAATCGCACCAAAACCACCGGGCGTATTTTAATTCAATTGACACCATCTCAAAGACAATTTAATTATCTACATTTTGATCTAGAGCTATTTTTAAAAACATAGAATAATAAGAAAAGTACAAAAAACTGTATTTTGGGTCGCGCGGGTGTGAAACGAGTGCGCGTTTTGTTCCCTCATGGTCGTTGGCAACCAGCGTCGTCTTAAAATTTTATAGTCAATGATATTCAAAGTTATAGTACTCAAATCACAAGCGGGGAGCATGTTACCCAGTGCGAGTTTTCACGCTTGTCCAATCGCGTTATTGTAAAAGTTCTCTTAAGTCATTTTGTATAGAAAACAAGGGGTTTTCCGTCATTGTCACTAGTTGTCGCTTACTCAGTTTTCGTAAAAATGTATGTGTACATATTTTTAAAAACTTGCACTAAGGCCAGGAATGGACCGTAGTAGGCGGTGTTTTGATTTCTTCCACGCGGGGAAAATGGATTAAGTTTAAAAATGTTAAAGGCCATCTAGAAATCTAAAAGGAGTTTTTTGCCAGTCCCAGCGTTGGGTATATGAATTTGATACCAGATATTTTTTTGTTTGAATGGCATAGATAACTTAATAAGAAATTAAAATCAATGTGCAGATGCAGGATGTGTCTGACAACGACGCGAAAAAAAATAATGGATTCAGTACATGATTCCATGCTATCCAGAGGGCCCAGAACCCCTAGTGGTGGAATTTTCTTAGGCTTTTAATATAATTGAAAAAAAAATTATCTTAATTCCCTTGTATCACGAAAAAACACAAAAATTCAAAAGCGCTACCTATCCAGTGATTTTCTAAAGTTCACGATAGTGGTCAACGCCGCTGGCTAGTACCTACACGCGCCACGCCGCCCGCACTTTTACTCTTTGTCAAACAAGGAACAAAGAAGAATAATTACAAATCTAATTGTGCTAGATAAGAATAACGATTTTGAACTGATTGCAGTAAAAAATGCAGATTTTAATTCAAAAGACTAGGGGTGGATCCCCTAGTGTTGGAATTTTTCGTCGGCGTTTGAATCATGTACTGGATACATTGTATTTTAGTTCGTGTCGGTGTCAGTTACATTCTGTATGTGTTTACCTTTGTAAGTCATCAAATTTATGTAAAGTGATTGACTTTAGAATAATTTGATGATTTACAAAGGCTGTAGTATTATATGATCTGTGAGAAAGGTAAACTAATAATAAAAGTGCAGTCGCTCACTCCCAAAACAAAAGTGCCTATATTTGTGTTGTAAAAGAAAACTGGTATGTATCTACCTCATAAAAGATACACTGGTTCACTGATCCATAAACGATTATCCAAGAGAATAGAATCTAAAGTAAAGATTAACATAGTCGTGGGTGTACTGTACATAATTTACAAATCCACACCATTCTGTAAAATAATAAAGAATTGATACTTTTTGAGGAACCTGATCAATGGGGAAACGATTGTCAGGTTCTTCAAGTCGCAAAGGCTCAGATGGGCAGGTCACCTGGAAAGAATGGGCGATACTAGAGCCGTTAGGTTCATGTCCAAGTGGACTCCGATTAAAAAAAGACCCAGAGGAAGAACCAGGAAGCGCTGGAGGAAGAGGATAGTAAGGAAAACATCGTTGGAAGAAGATCGTTGAGGAGGCCAAGACCCACAAAGGATTGTAGCGCCAAAGAAATGAATGAATGAATGAATTTTTTGAGGATATTCAATATAATATTCTTTTTATAGGCACATAATATATAATGTATAAGTTGAAGCCAAATACGCATTGAAATTTCGCATGATATTCGGTTACCTATTTCTTTTTGCTGCGTAAAATACTCGATATGTTTTGATTATTTCGGCTAAATAAACATACGAGTTACCAGAACCTCCTCCTTATAAATACCTTATTGCTGTAACGTTAGGTTTAGCTTAGAGGAGCTAAACGTAAGCCAATTTAATAAAAAAAAATAAGGGCTGGCTTCGTACGACGTGCTGCACACGCAAAACGACTGACTAAGGGATCAGCTACGGCCGTTGCCACCCGCCTCTTCCGAGTTGGCGAACGGGCAACCGCAGACCAGGGCGGCGTGGTACGGTGTGATGGGATGGCTGGTGGAGATATGGGCCCTCGTGTTCAGCGTGCGCACCCTGCGCATACCGCCGCGTTCACGAAACGAACGAAAAAAATACGGTTTACAGAGGGGGCAGTCTGCCGCTGCCCTTATTTTGAAAATTATATTTTACAACCAGCTTTGTAGAAGCAAAAGTGTCCATGGTATGTTATGGCTATGGCTTAAGAAAATAAATTGGCCAGACAGATGTCAGATCAGATGAAAATGTCAAAGTATAAAATATTCTAAGATTTTACACATTAGCAATATAAAATAAGTTGTGAATGTTAAAAAAATCGGAGATAACTAAAAGTATGCTTTTCATAAAATAGTGTGGTTTGTATAGTATTATAAATCGTAAATAGACTAAAAGATGTGGATCTGTACAATAGAATACCACACTGCGTAGTTACCTTTTGTAATTTTTTACAATTTGTTAAGATATTATTGAATGAGGTGAAGCGTGAAGCTCAAGATCGCTATAATATAATTATTGCAGACTCTGGCCTCAGCTAGGGGACATAGGATCTTAAGCAAGTAAGTTGTCAATTAGAAAAGCACTTTTTTACCAAATATAGTTTCGAATTAAATGGACTTAGACTTATTTATGTACGTAAAGACATTAGTCGAGACCGACTGACAATTTATTACTCTAAGCCAAAGTAAATTATGGTTGTTACTAGTCAGTGAGCACAAACACTTAGTAAGACACGTTACGGAATTCCCAAAAAAAAATGTGTTTTTATTTACGCAAATACTCTATCTACCAATTGACATTTACATATTGTCAAAGTCCTACAAGCCAAACCATACCGTATTGCACATCCGCAAAAACAGAAACACTGATCCAAAATTGCATCAATACAAAACTCTCACTAAAAACGTATTCCATCTACACGCAGCGTGCATGAAATTGTTGTATAATGAAACAGGCACCCGAGGGGCGTCCCTGAAATACGGGACGCGTTGTCACCGCGTTGATTGAATTTGTCACGCCAAAGAGTACATGCGTGATACTAGAAAATTTGCCGGAATGAATTTTTTTTCACAGTGTCATAGAATACGGAACGCCAAGCTGGCCGAATTCAATAAGGATAAAGCTAGTGTCCGAACGAAACTTCAGAATCGGCTTTGATCGTCTTCGGCCAAAATTAGCCTTCGACACTACCCTTACACTACTACACTTACCTTCGGTAACCGAAGGTCGGGCCGAAGGTTTTTAGCAAATGCTGAAATTTTACAAGCTGTTACGAATGAGCAAGAATGCGATGGCACAGGCAACGTGCGAGTGGCAGGGATCATACTCCGTTGTGCAGGCTAGTCGCCATCGCCAGGAAATAGCCACAATAAACACAAAAAAAGGTTCTTAGGGTTATTCAACTTTCGGCTTCAGCTTCGGCTTCGGCTTGGGCCAAAGGTTGTGGCGATAGTCAGTTTCGGTTTCGACCCCAATCGACTTTCGATCGGACACTAGTTAAAGCACACTGTGACACACGGACAGAATTTCTTATAAAAGATAAAGCCCTTATATCCACAATGTAAAGCACACATTCTATCACTATAAAAAATCGTACGCATTTGAACTTAAAATTTTCAAATGCGATCGTCTTTTTATCTGTGCTTTGAGCCATACAATTTATTCATCCATAATAATAATCGTGCTAGCATCAACCCTCAAATCAAATAAAAAGTCTTGATGGCATGTTGCAAACAACAAGGTGACGCTGGCCGGTTAAAACTAGGCCTTGCCATATATATACACAATTACACGCATACACGTACAACGAAATTACGCCTTAGCTTGTCAGTGGAGCTCTAAACGGCGTTACCTTGTTGTTTGCAACGTTCCATCTTGACTTTTTATTTGATCTGTGCATCAACCTATACATTCAATGGAGGTTACTGGAGACTTCATTACCGATAATGTTCATGCCCACACAATGTGTGCTAATCACAAGTATTGTCTTTCAAGGCCTCTGCCAAAATTGTTACTGGCCGTCTATTTCCATGAGTAACCAGTGACACTCACTCTTGGTTTGTATAGAAAGTTTTGACAATACGATCTCTAGCAATGGCCACCGAGGCGTCTTTTTTTTTGGCGTTCCATAATTGAAGGCTCAAATTGAAGTATGTTACAGAACTCTTGTTGGTTTCGATGAACTTTTTTTTTGTTTTTGGTAATTGGATGTTCTACTTTCTTTGGCTGGATACATCGGGATGGAGAGAAGATGCATTTTTGGTTCTTATCTGTTTTGAACGTGTCTCTGATAGGTTAATAAATCTATGTGCTTTTTCTATGGACAAAAAGTGTTTGTGTGTAACTATGTCATTTTGTGCCAATTAAATACTTTTTCTTTTATATAGAAAAATCTAAGATAGAGAAATCTTGTTTATGACGATTTTTAGGGCGGGTTTCTGAATTTAGTATTCGGACTTAAGAAAGTGTCTACTTTAATGACATATTTCGACAGGTTTTGAGGCTAAAGAAAAGATTGACAAATACTCAACTGCCAATTTTTTATATCAGAAATTGGGGCATCTTTGACATCATCCATGGTTTAACTTTTAACGTCACCACCTTAAATGGCTAAAATCTCACAACAACGACAAGCAACGTTTTCATGTGCATATAAAACAGAATATTTGCCTGCTAACAAACGGGTCACAAAAACAAGACATTTCTGCGACAAAAATATTTGTGAATCTGTTGTGTCCTGTCACAAACGATAGTCACTCGTTACACCCAATTCTGTGTAGTGGCAACGACTGAAAACAACTGGAAACTCGTCAGTTTTTCCCGTCCGCGCATATTGGATGGACTATGGACAGCTTAATATATACAGCGCTATGTCATATCGGGACTATGAATATTAATTGCACTGTGACTATCGGGTAGAATAGAGATGCTTGTTATGATGTTTTTGACTTGTTTTTGGAGCTATTGTCGCACCGGCCGGGCCCCTTTCTACCATCGGACATCGAGACGTACTGTAATTTACCATCCTTACCTGGTTACCATCCCACCAATTCGCACCACGTGCTTCCAAACATCCTTCATAATGAGCACAGCAAAATAGTGGAACTTACTACCTGCGTCTGTGTTTCCGAACGCATTTAACCCGAATCTCTTCAAAGTTGACTGTGAACTGGCTTCTTCTGAGCAAGCTCACTCCATCGTCGACTTTGTCTTTGTCAGCAATGGCCTAGAATAGAGTCAAGAGCAAAACCATCTCAAATTTAAGAAAATGACAGCCCAGTGACCTAGGGAGGGTTACAGCAGTCATCATTTCAGCCGAAAGTCGTCCACTGCTGGATATAGGTCTCCCCCAAGTGTCACCACATCTAGCAGTCCTGTGGGTCGCGCATCCGATGGCTTCCCGCAGCCTTAACCAGATCATGGGGCCACCTATGTAGTCGACATCATTGATCTCCAAATAACAATGTCAAACACACAAACAATTCCTCAACACAGAACAGCCATCCAACTTACCATGTTCCTACTAATCTCCCCTAAAATTATTGGGCAGGCATAATTCCAGAACTGCCAACATTACAACATAATATTCTGAACTAAAACTAATATCCAATCGAAACTTGTACAAGAAACGTGTCGAGCAGTTTATCGCTGGAGGCTGGAGGGTTTGCCGTGTGCATAATACAACTGCCGGCGACCGTCGCACTTTCGCGTTTTGTGGGTTAGCTCGGGAGCTTGGGACTGTTAAAGCAGAAAAGTTCTGGAGTGGCGACCGCGAACCGGAAGACGTTGCGCTGGAAGGCCTCTCGCTAGGTGGACCGACGACCTGGTGAAAGTTGCGGGGATAAGCTGGATGCGGGACGCATGGGACCGGTCAATGTGGCGACGCTTGGGGGAGGCCTATGTCCAGCAGTGGACGTCTTTCGGCTGATATGATGATGATGATGAAGCACGACTACCGGTTCGAAGCCTAGGTCGGGCAAAGTATAATTGTTTTTTTTCTATCAGAAATTTCTTAACAGCAGCCCAAATTCTGGATGTATGCCATGCTCTGTTGATGCATCATCTAGATCAATCTAGGGGAACAATATACAACACTATTTTTATTTATCTTGTTCATATGGTTTTGGGATAACCTAATTGACAAAGACAATTATATTTTATTTCAACTAGGCCACCAAGCGGCACTTTTGAACGTTAATACATTAAAATTTAAAAGGAATAAAAATTGATTCTACCGTGCATTCGGAAAGTAGCATGTTATGGAGAAGAACGCACAAGAAACTCCATACCTACATATAAAAAAAAAAGTTTTTTATAATGTTTAGGTACATAAGTACATACATTAATAAATTTATATGTGTGAGGACAATGCACCCAGAATCACTACATACTATACTACGTACAGGTACAAAGTATTAAAAGTACTCACACATGTACCGTGCAGTTACATAATAGGTACTAGAAAAATATTAGCATCCGAAGCAGTTAAGTTAAGACCAATCCCAATTGACGGCGCCTGTTCACGAACATGTCGCATGAATCGGCACCATCCAGCTCAACCATCATGAAGGGAACCGAATGAACCAACACACGCGCCACCATGAGAGAGACATTTGAGAGAGCATGACACACTCAACTGCCAGGGCACACATAAGTCAAAGAACGACACAAAGGTACAGCAAATGGTAGATCTACAGTACATAGTACTCACACACGTGCTGCGCAATTATACAATACTAAAATAAATTAAGTCTATATAATACAAATATATTCATACAGTCTTCAGCTGGTCCAACAATACTTCAAAACAATAATGTTCTACATATCACTTGTTTTTGCGCCCTAGTGTTTGTGGAGCATTTCGTCGTTCAGAATAATTTCTTACTCGCCAGAAAAATGCTTATATTTCACTTTTTTTTTTATTAGCACAGACTACTAACACAGACAGACAATTTAACATCTTCTCCGTCTTCATTTTCTTATCAAATAAGTCATCATCCAAAAAAATCCATTTCAATATTGGAAAGTTTCAAACTTCAAACCCAGCTCCCGGTCCTCAAGAAGTGTTCGAGCGACTAGCAGGCTAAGTCTAGGTACAAACTTGTACCGACCGTCCAAGACATCTGTCGAACTTGCACAATGTCACAGCCCGGCTGTACTTCATTAGTATATATCAGACTTAGTATAATAACTCACTTAAGAGAACTACCTACCACCTGCTAAGGAATTTGAATGCCGTGTTAGTTTCAATAGGATTTCATTTTGGGTGGAAATATAGTGTTTTTGGGTTTAAATAGGTGTTTATGATCGTGAATATGGTTTGTTGACAAGTATTATATCATAATCAGCGTATAATGTTCCCACTGCTGGAATACAGACCATCTTTCTGTGAGAGGGGGTGGGCCATAGTCTACCACCAGTCCGGGATGGTAGATGTAACATGTCTTCGATATTTTGTTCTAGAACATGCCGGTTTCCTCACGATGTTTTCCTTCTAAAGAGAATTTGAATTAAGAATCTGCTAAATAATTTCTAAACAGCTCAGAGATTTAGATTTACGTTACTGCTTTTATTCCATTATACGATTGTTTATAACAAAAGAAAATAGGATTTGTTCACATTTTCATTAACTTGAATTGGAACACTCTATACCTGTGCCCTGGGGTTTACCTACCCGTCGTAAGCCCTACCCTATCTATGTACTATGTAGTGTTAAAATACCCCTGAGGGAGATGGTCTGGTCTAAGTTATAGCCAACAAATTGATCGGGCCGACGTGTGGGCGTCAGTTTCGGTATAAGACGTTTCCTTTGGGTAGCGTATGATAATGGAATTATTTGGGATGTTCCATTGTGCTGTGTAGACTAGTGTATTGTTTTAGTTACCTGTTCAAATTGTGAAGGTACTTATGATAACTTTTTGTTTAAAAAAATATTATATTATTTAGAATTGTTGCGAACTTTTTCAGTCACAAGAGTCCGAGTAACAATATCAATATTTTACATGGGCGTATTTACCCTAGGGCCAAAAGGGCCATGACCCGGGATGGCAGGCTGCGAGGGGCGGCGGCGCAAGTCACACCTCGCACTCAGCTTTGTGCACCTTGTCTTTGCGGAAGGATCGTACGTTCGCAAGCCAGCAAACCCCGGCTGGTCCTGGCACGTCTGCGGGCCTCTATGTCGGGTTGGGGGAGAGTGAGGTGTCTGCCTCCCCCCACGATGTCTAAGGCGCCCCCATACACCTACAATAATATTGCACAATATTTTTTATTGCTCAATAATAATGAATACAATAATTTGAACCCAAACGTTCCATAAATTCCCTTAATAAAATTGACAAGCCGCTTGCATCGATATTTTCGCGCGAGCAACATGTCTCACTACGAAGTGTTTGCTGCAGCCATACTGGTGATATTGTTGAATAAACAAAATCGAATATGGGTTTAATGTTTTGCGCTGTAGTGAACTTTAATTCTAACTCACCAGCAGCGGGTCGATCATGGCCTCTGTGATATGCGTGTGTCACGCATATCACAGAGGTTAGAGTTATCACGGTTTTTGCTCCCAAACTGTGATAAAAATGTGTGACTCAAGCCTGTCACAGTAGGCCGTGCTCGCTGGTGAGCATTTGAACAAATAGTTTTCATGAATGTTCTTGTCTATCGGTAGCTTATCGGTAGAATGTATGTCAATGCACGTATCATATTGTAAGTTTGCCCGGACACGGTGCCTTGAACCTCTTTGCATCCTATCTATTTAGTGCGTCACTTAAGAATGGTTGAAAAAAAGTCCAGTCTACACTCGCACACAGTGGTCTTGCTCGCCATTTGCGTGACTGACCGATCGCAACCGTAATGTGCAATAAAATTCAAGGGACTTTCAGACTACGCTATAATATAATAGCATATATAGTATATAGCTCATAGCACAACAATATCGCGCACCATACATTGTTATGGACACGTTCACACTGTACTTTACTTTATATTATAGGCTTACTATACGATATAAAATTGGTGCGATGCGCTGAGTTCATGCTTTGCTATATCACGCGCCGCCCTCTTCCTCCTCCCTCACCCCCGGAAACTGTGCACACTCTACAAAGATCGCGATCAACTGAGCTTGCGAACTACAAATGCTTGCGATAATATCGCGTAATGTCAGCGCCATGCTATACAGTATAATATTAGGTCCTTCTTTGCTATACTACATAACACAGTAGTATAGCGTAGTCTGAAAGCCGTCACGAGGTTTATCGCAGTGGACTGACTATCCGCCAGGCTTGTGCAGTAGAAGCAGCTACCAGGGCTCATCCGAAGAGATAGATCTACGTGCTGTTCAGCGCACCAGTGACCGACTTCGAGCTCCAGACTGGCAAAGTAGATTTCGAATACAGCATCTCGCAGACATACTGAAAATTTTTACTTAAACAGATGGGGTGGTTTGTGGACATTGGCATGATAGTTACGAAATCATTGGAGGACTTGCCATCACATTTGTTGCGAAAGATACAGAATCCGAAGTCGCATCAGCGAGCTATCATTTGAAAAGGACGAAATTGGAATTGACATAACAAATGAAATTATCAAGAATGATTTTTCGATTTCGTTTTTTTTTTTCTATAACAAACATCCATCCGCATACACAAACCACAAACTTTTACATTTTTTAATAGGTATTAGTAAGATATTATTATCTCTTGTTTCAGGGAGATTAATAAAGAGTATAATCCGTTAAATAGGAAAGAAATAGACGCAAATGCCATTGAAAATATTCATCGTAGTACATACAAAGATTGTGTCCAGAGGTGATCCGTTCTAAAGATTTCAAGACGAAACCTTTAATTAAATTGTACATATATGAGACTATCTTATGCGTTTGAAAATATGTAATTCCTTCTCGTGTAATTCGTGAATCGGGTGGACTCTCGGGGGGATCTGTCCGACTTACCTCGAGTTTCTTAGCTCTAAATTATCGCAGAATTAATGTGTAAAATTGTCAACCACGCGTTATTTGCTGTGATTAGTTGAATGAGTTTTCAACAACTCTGGGTTAGCTGTCGTTAGTTCTGAAAGAAAGAACAAACATCGGAGTTTGGTTGTGTCGTGGACGATACTAATAAGTAAGTAACTGGTAAGTTGGACGAGAAGATACCGCGCATCTTTCCGAATGCTGCCCGGCCTAGTTGGATTCGATTTTCGGTTTATTTTCGGAGATTCGGTTTACTTATTTCTCGTTGTTTGACCGTTTGTCCCAGATAGACATATTCGTCCACCACTTCGAGTGTCATAAGTCTTCGATCTTAATAGGAGTGGGTGTAACATGGGCATTAAACGTGAACTTCTTTTTGTTTTTTTCGGAAGCTTTACTGAGATCATCGCGCATTGCACTTTTGGGTTCCTCCACAGTTTCAACCATGAGCACTTTATCATCGGCTATTCAATGGCGAGTGATGTACTCGCCATCGACTTTGATGCCTAGCCCTCTCCAGTCCAGCATCCTGAAGACATCCTCCAGTGCAGCGGTGAACAGTTTCGAAGATATATATGACGTCTCCCTATCTCACACCTCGCTACAGAAGGATAGGTGTTGAGGTCTAATCCTGAAGTCGGTCTGACATAATGGCGTTTTTGTGAAAACACATCAACACCGCGATGTACCGTCGGAGAGACTGCAGTACAGCCCAAGTCACGATCGAATGGAAGGCTTTCTCGTATTCCACAAACGCTAAACACGTGCTGAAAGCTCTTGGGGTTTTGAATTTGGATCTGTGCTGGTCGTAGCGTAGACTTCATCAGTCACGACATTTCCAGCTTAACATTTAAGTTCAATGTGCCTCTTCATCTCACTCCCGGTTTTTACCTCGTTGATCGCAGATATATCATTGAATACATGCTTTTTCATCGACATGATGAAGTTGATCTTATTTTTAGTTACACCATCGGGGTTCTGCCAGGTCCACTTCTTATGCTCACGCTTTCTGAAAAAAGAGTTCATCATAATATAGAACCTCCTTCTTCATATAAATGGCCAGTAGGTGACCCCGGTGGTTCCATCGTCCAACTCCAAATTGCCCCACTTGAAGCTCCTCCCAGTTTCGTGTTGAATTCCCCCGTGATTCCATGACAAGGCTCTAGAGATATCCTCTTTCATGGTATCTACGTAGTCGTCGCGATGTGCCGAGGTCGGGGCGTAGACCTGTTCGACCTTCAGCGAGTATCTCGAGGATATTCTGAGTTATGGTATGAAACCCTAGTTGACACACTTACAATCTTCACAAGGTTACTCACGAGGGACTTATGGACGATAAACCCGACAACACCCTGGGAATGCCTGTCACCCTCTCGAAAGTAGAGCAGGTTACCAGATTTGAGGATTATCGAGTCCTTCCCCTCTCTTCGGACTTCAGATAGCCCCACAATACTCCATCGTAACCGGCTCAATTCTTCCTTTAGTTCGGTGATCTTCAAGACAGTCCGGAGTGTACGCGTGTTGTAGGTTGCCAGGGACTGGTCCGTCGGTTTTTATTTGGGTAGCCGGATTCACTTCGGGGATTGTTAGCATTAGGGATGCCATGCCGTAACCCCGACCGCTACCATAGCCGAGGGTAGACACGCTGCCGGGCACTAGAGGCAATTTTTTGTTGCGGTATTAATTATTGAGGGGTTTTCCCATAATCGCCACGCTTGGCAGGCGGGTTAGCGATCGGAGTATTGTTGTTACAGTGCACAGAGAATGCTGTTGCCTATTTTCTGGTAAATCAGTCCCGTAGACGCGTCTTACGACAACCAGGGGAAGATATGGGATGATGCTATTCTTTATATACAACACCATATTGTACTTGGGCCACCAATCTAAATTATAAAGCTATTCTACTTTCTTTTTCAGAAGTTACAGTCTTGGACTTCGAGTTATTCTACCCCCAACATTGGACAGAAGTCGATGAAGTTTTTGACTACCCTACGTCAAAAGAGTTGGAATTGTATCGTCCTTATACGTGTACGACTATTTAAACCATTATAAATATATTAGTACATTGTTCAGAGCAGGGCAGGAAATGATAAACACGTTTAGTTGGAGCAAGATTTCTATTAATACTTTTAGCAAGCACTGTCCACTGATTTCACAAACTTATTGGCATCGCCATATTTCTCTCAGAGGCAGAGACAAGAGGACGTCACTAGACGAACCATAAACTTACTTACTAACTTAATTAAGTATCGACTAACTTGTCTATTAAAAGTTTACTAATCAACACTCCCACTTAAACTTTATAATAGAGCAGCGGTAAGAGTAACAAAAAAAATAAACATAACTTAACTTACTTTCAACATAACATAGGTTTGCCAGTTTAAACTTATGTTAAATTAAATACTAAATTTCTATTTTTAATAAATTTACCAGAAGATGCAATGCTTTTGTTAAAAAGTCTGCAAGTTGGAAGCAGCTTTCTACATATTTAATGTTAATAACATTTAGTTCCACTTTTTCTCTTATGAAATGATATTTTACATCTATGTGCTTTGTTCTTCGGTGATAGATAGGATTATTAATAAGTTTAATAGCACTTTGGTTATCCATATGTAGGGTGACCACCATTTTTGGTTCATCAATATCAAATAATAACTGCCTAAGCCACAAAATTTCTTTGGCAGCTTCACTTGCAGCTATATATTCGGATTCTGTGGTTGATAATGCCACAGTATTTTGTTTTCTGCTAGCCCAAGTAACAGGCCCACCATTCATCATAAATATATATCCTGTATTTGATTTTCTAGATTCAATATCAGATGCAAAATCAGAATCAGAATATCCTACCAGCTCACTTTTACAATTATAAGTAATGCAAACATCTTTTGTTTTAATCAAGTACCGAATTATCCTTTTCACAGCATTTACATGGTCTTTATTAG
This sequence comes from Orthosia cruda, assembly GCA_964057195.1. Taxonomy (NCBI): domain Eukaryota; kingdom Metazoa; phylum Arthropoda; class Insecta; order Lepidoptera; family Noctuidae; genus Orthosia; species Orthosia cruda. The sequence goes on along the minus strand of OZ059826.1, from coordinate 48,680,477 downwards.
GATTATTTAAATATCTACTGACTATATTTAATGAATAAGAAATGTCTGGCCTTGAGACAGTTGACAAAAACATCAGGGCTCCCACTGCTTCCCTAAATGGGAAATTACTTACATTTTCATTAACACTTTTGGTTAAAATAATATTGTTATCAGCAGGTGTGCTACATGGGTTGGCATCAGACATGTTGAACCTTTTAATTATGTGTTCTATATACTTCTTTTGGCTAACATTAATTGAATGATTTCTTTTAATTATCTCCATTCCAATAAAACTATTTAAATCTAACAATTTTATCTCAAAACTCTGTTTAAGATCATTCAAAATATGTAACAATACATCTTTATCTTTTGATATTAATAATGCATCATCAACAAACAAGATCAAGATGACCTGAAAATTATTAAAACAACCAACAAAAATACAGTTGTCTGACTGACATACTTCAAAACCATAGGTAATTAAGAAAGAAGAAAATGTTCTATTCCAACAGCGAGATGACTGTTTTAAACCATACAAAGATTTCAATAACTTACAGATTTGTCCTGGTTTAGCCTGGACACCTTCAGGGACCTCCATGTAGACATCCTCCTCCAATTCACAATACAAGAACGCCGTCTTAACATCAAACTGCTGAATTTCATAATTTTCTTGAGCTGAAAGAGATAATATTACAATGATCGAATCATATCTTGTGGTTGGTGAAAATGTTTCTTTGTAATCTAAATCCTATCTATCAATATTACCATCTGAATTTTCTTTCACAGAAAATACCCATTTTGAGGTTACAGTTTTCTCATTCTTTCTTTCTACCAACTTCCAAGTTTTTTTTTTCTTGAAGTGATTGTAATTCTTCTTTTATAGCTTTCTTCCATTTTTTACTATCTTTACATTTTATGGCTTCTTGATATGTTGTTGGTATGTATACTTCAGTAAAATTTGCTTCTATATTTCTACCACTCCTAGGTCGGAGTGTAATATTTCTTTCATCATCACTGGAAACCATTTGTGAAGGCTCATATGTTATATCATCAGGATCTTCTTGACTTTCTACACTTTGAAAACATGAATCTGAAGTCCCTTGGTTTTCTCCTGTTGAAATTGGTTGAATAGTTAATATATCTTGTACTTCACCTTGTTCTTTCTCATCACCAATGGGAATTGGAGTGATATGTACTGAGGAATTCCTCAGTACTGGTGTATTGTTCTCATTAAAGCGTACATTTCTACTTATTTTTATCTTCTTACTTTCAATATCAAACATTCTATAATTATCATTCTCATATCCTACTAGTATAAGTTTTATACTCTTTTTATCAAGTTTCTTTCTTCTGTCATCAGGTACATGAACATAACCTTCACTCCCAAAAACTCTTATGTGGTCAAGAGCTGGCTTATCTCCATTCCACAGCTCATGGGGAGACACATTCTTTGTCTGATTGGATGAGCTTCGATTTAGCAAGTAGACAGTACAATTTACCGCTTCCGCCCACAAATTTAATGGTATATCACGAGAGTACAACATAGATCTTGCGCTTTCCATGATTGTACGCATATCTCTCTCAGCCCTACCATTTTGTTTGGGTGTATAGGGTGCAGTACGTTCATGGACTATCCCTTTACTTTCAAGATATAGCTTGAATTCTTGGTTTACAAACTCACCACCATTGTCTGTATGTAGAATGCGCACATCATGTTGGAACTTGTTCTTCACAATTGCATTGTATTTTAGAAAATAGTTGAACACTTCGTTTTTATTCTTCATTAAGGAAATCTGGCGGTAATTGGTTGCTCCATCTTTAAACAAAACAAAGTATTTCATACCTGATATGGAAGGTACCTCTATAAGACCACATACATCACTATAAACAATGTCACCAGGCTGTAATAGGCCCCTTCTGGATTTAAAAAATGGTAACCTTGATTGTTTACCATATTGGCACGCTTCACATATGAACTTTTCATTTCCAGCCAATGTTATTGGAAGTGCACCATTTTTACTCATATTTTTAATTTCATTTACATTCAAATGGCCTAGGCAACCTTTCATGCCATAATTTTATATCAGTTTCCACAGTGTTGCAACTCACCTGTGTTATTGTTTTTATTAACAACTCATATAAATTGTTTTATATAAATTTTGCACACATTACTACTTGATTATTCTTCATAACCATAGTTTTATGATTATTATTGACAATAACATAACCTCTTCTAGTGGCTGCTTCTTCTGAGAACAAATTTCTTCGTAAGTCAGGCACATACAGTACATTTTTAAGTAAACATTGTTGCCATGCTCCTTTTACTACTTTATTTATTAAAATAGTAATAAGGCTTGCTTCTTCATCTATTAAGCGTGAAGTCAGGTTTTGCACTGTTTGACTTTTAGGATCAAGTGATAACCACGCTTGTCTAAGTGACCGGTATGTTGGCGGTAGTGTGCTAAGTATCTTAGTCATCACTGCAGTATCACTGAGCTTCTCGCCTGATTCCCGTAATTGTTTTGCCAAAGCCACAGCCACGTTTTGTTTTACCTTCGACACATGCTGCGCCATTGTATCAGTGGAACAATAAGAATATTAATAACACTTTTCGTGTATTATCATTTTATTATACCCAGACTTCTGTTCGTAAATAGCTTTCAACTTGTTCATTATATCTTTCGCAGTTTCGCAGTTTTCTATTAAAGATATCTGATTTAAATCCATGGATCACGTCAAAATGAACATAGCCATGCCGTCATCCTTGTTCCATTGCACTTGCCAACTGGATTCTTGGGGTTTTACCCTATCTCTATCTAACCCTTTTGCACTCAATGCACATCTAACTTGAAACTTCCACTGTCTGAAGTTTCTGCCATCGAACTTTTCGATTTTCATAGAATTTGCGACTCCCATGATGGCGACCCACGCTGCGTGATTTTTAATATATTTTTTTTGGTTTCGTAAATTCTGCTCTTTGCTCAATACGTTTCTGGGCCCATAACCTGTTCAGAGCAGGGCAGGAAATGATACACACGTTTAGATGGAGTAAGATTTCTATTAATACTTTTAGCAAGCACTGTCCACTGATTTCACAAACTTATTGGCATCGCCATATTTCTCTCAGAGGCAGAGACAAGAGGACGTCACTAGACGAACCATAAACTTACTTACTAACTTAATTAAGTATCGACTAACTTGTCTATTAAAAGTTTACTAATCAACATACATTACGGGCTAGTTGCTAAAGCCTTCTGTCCGACTGTTCATAGCTGCTATAGTGATGAGTTTTCTGGTAAAGTAATCACATCTCGATTAGAGTCAAATATCTGTTAATTATATTACAAAAAGTAAGTTTCAGTAATTTTGGCAATGGACAAACATATCACAGACATCTTGAACAAAAAAAAATCCAATAAAGTATTTATTTTTCAGAAAAAAAATTGCCTAGAAATATCTGTATCAGATGCTGTTGGTAAAATGAATTACATTAACATATTTTTCTATGCGCTTCTTTTTTAATTTCGATCATCTACTTGTTTCAACCAGAATCCTTACTGTATAGCTAAGAAACACCATGTTTTTTCAATTTCCTCGTCGTCTGGTTTCTGGTAGTATTTCTTATAAAAGAGATGTGTAACTTTTATGGTGTACAATAAAGTATATTCTATTCTATTCTGGAGCAGATCTAGGAACCGACAATCTTTCCCTATTTATAACTAATAAAATAAAGAGGTAAATTTGAAAATCTTCAGGGTGCATCGCAAAAGTGTCACGTTATAAGTATGTAGCGATTTTAGTCATATCTTATGTACCGACATATTTTAGCCCTTATGACTGTTGATGTCGCTTTCTTAAGCATGTAGTTAATGGTTCATATTACTATGAACATACCGGACAGAATACGCCAATATCCGATCACATTTTATTGACGTAAACAAAACTCGGGGAATCGGCGAAAAAACAACAAATATTTTAAATGAAAACAAAAAATATTCGAACATGTGCTAATGTTTACAATGTCATTCAAATGATGAAATTCATAAGAATAAGACCAATAATGAAAAAATCACGAAAAGCGAAACGAAGTTTAAGTTTCGCTTGTATAACAATGTGTATAATAGTAATTTTTAAAGAACTGTATTCCATTAGTTACTGGAATACTATAGCTAATTATTACTCCGACGAAGGAGATGCGTTGCCATCGGTAGAAGACCCGAGATTTGCTCCGAAAGCGAATGATTCACTTTTTTTCCACAAGACGTCTTATATCGGCGAACTAAGTGCTCGAGAAGCTTGTTCAGTGGAAGCAGCTGCCAGAGCTCATCCGAAGCGAGAGGTATTCGTGCTGTTCAGCGCACCAGTTACCGATCACAACCTTAAGAATAGCTGCCTTGCCAAGCTCCTTCACTTTCCCAATGTGAAGTTCCTAAGAGTGCATATAGCTGAATACTCGAAGGAGACAGTCGTACAGCCAATATTATCCAACGATTTAAAGAAAAGCAAATATCCAATACAGCATACCGCAGACATACTGCGAATTCTGACTCTCAACAAATTTGGTGGCATATGTTTGGAAACAGACATGGTAGTTGTCAAACCTCTGGATGAACTACTGTCAAATTGGATTGTGAAGCAGGACGAAAAATTTGTCGCACCAGGGATAATTTCGTTAAGTAAAAATGAATTTGGAATTAATGCTAGTAATTCTATTCTCGAGTAAGTGCCGGGTTCTCCGCGAATATCTTAAATTTATATCACAGCTACAGATACATACCGTTTAATTAATTTCAGAGAAATATTTAAGACCTACAACCCTAATGACAGATTTGTTACTGGCAAGAATGCCATCCAGAAAGTGGTCCAACGGTTATGTCCTGTTATGATCCGTTGGGAATCTTGTCCTGGTAAGGCTATTAAAATTAGAGCGGGAAAAAAAACAGAAAGAACGTTTAAGAGCCAGTATCGCCTACAGATAGGAGTTTCAAAAACTAGAGAATTTTCGAAATTGAGCATTTAATAACTAACAAAGTAATTATATAGTAACGCGAAATCGGCTCAAATTAAATAATGATGTTCTGCTTTTCTTCTTATTTATAATATTTACTAACCAACATTGAGTTTGTCTTGATCATTTTCAATAATAAGAATCGAATTAAAGTGCTCAAGACAAAACACATATGTCGTAAGCAAGATATTTAATTAGATTGAGAATTTACGATATTTTTTTCTTATATTATTTTCCAGATATCGCAATTTACAAACATAAGTTCTTCTACCCAATACATAAAATAATAATGAGGAACTATAAAGTCAGAAGATTCTTGGAGTCTTTCTCGTTTCAATGGGACTGCCTTAAGCCTAGTAAAAGCAATAACTTCTCTTTTTACTTGGCTTACGAGAAGCTTGCAACGAGACTCTGTCCTTCAATATTTGAGCTGTTTCGAGAAGAGTTACTTGCTGTTTGACAATTAACCATCCGAGACCTTCCTGAGGAGGTGATGTTAATGAAAATAAAGATGGAAAAATTGCAGAAGAGAGGAAAGTTTACCAAAGCATTTAATTTATTTTTTCAAGGGTCATGTACCTAAAGCCGCTTGTTTTATTTATACCTATTACGCATTAGCGTAACTATACAGTAATAATATAATGTATTAACTATACAGGGTGAGTAGGGTACTACTGCGATATAAGTTTTCTGTAATGGCTAACATATTTGTCATAACCAAGGACAGTAAATCGCAAGCCAGAAGTAAGACTTTGAGTTTCAATAGAATGCGAGGCCAGCTAAACTGGCTTGCTGTACTACGCTTTAGTGCCGTAAAACGGTAACTTTCTAAAGCATACTCCTTAGAAACGGCTTGGTTAAAAGGTTTGAAAAAAAAATATATTTTTTATTGATTCATGTACATAATTTGGAACACAAGGTTTTTTCGTGTAACTAATAGTTTTGCTTTAAAAAAATAATTAACAAGACGATATTTTTCGCAACTTTTGGAAACTCCTCCAAAACGACTTGGATGTTTAAAAATATTTTTATACAGAAAAATTGATGGCTGGAATGACTTCACACCTAACATAGCATATGTAAATCAAATAATATTTTGCAAACAAAACTGTTCAAAAGGAGGTTCAATTTTGTTATTTTGGCACCGAGCGGGCGCACGGCCAGTACTGCGTTACATTGGGGCGTATATATCACCTTAATAAGGATTAATATACGGCAAGGATCAGATATGACAACTATAATTACTATTTAGGCTGTAAATTGTGCCAACCCGTCTTATACGGGCAATATATGTTCCGGCAACACCTAGCCATGTATGCCAATACAAGGATTGGGTAGAAATTGCCAAGACTTGTCCAATTGTAGTTTTCCGTGTAAGTTCATCTTAACATACAGAGAAGATTAAAGATAAGGTTTATTAGAAGAAGTCATTTTTATTTGTTAAAAATGGTGTAGTAAAATTGGAGAAATAACAAAAAAAAAACTTTATTATATATTTTTTTCGAATTATAAGTATTTAAACATATAAGTGGTATATATGTAGGGTTTGGTTAATAGTACGGACGTCAAAACAAATCATAAGCACGCCTCTGGCGGCAATCAAGAGCAGCTACGTATTGGCACGCTTTTATAAGCACTTGTGTTGTGGAGAATAGAGCGGTCAATTAGTACTGACAGCCTTAGAGCCAACACGTCGTAGAATCAGTGTCGATCCGTAATATTGGTAAGCAATATTGTAACTGTGACTATTTTAAATAAACCCAGTGTATCAAATAATTTCTGTGATTTCATTTGCACGATTTTACCCACCGACCTGCCCACACACGATGTCTTAATCTAAGGGAATACATCCTGACTTCCCGATGGTTAGCATCTATCGGCCAGCCTTGATGCGACATCAGAATTGGGATTCGGTCGTGCTGCACGCACACGCGGTGCGCCTTACGTAGCCATGTGTGTGTGAGCAGATAGATAACGCTACCTTATCATCCTATCGACTCGAAAGCCGGCAGACGCGAATGGCGCCCGCGTTCTTTTGTCTTTTTACCCGGCTGCAAGGAAAGGGTTATGTTTTTCGCGCGTATCTTGTATGTATGTATGTATGTTTGTATGTAAGTAAAATTCTTTATTACCTCATATATTCCAAACCGCTAGATCGATTTTTATAATTAATACATCGTTAGATAGGGCTTGGCCGCCCAAGTGTTCTTAGATAAGTGACGTTAAAAATAAACAAAAATGGCGGCTTTTGTGTGCCATATTGGGAGCGACTCAATATTTTTTTTCTTCGAAACCCATCGAGTGGGGTATCAAAATGAAGGATTTTTAAAGGTGATTACAAAAATATATACCACTTATATGTTAACTTATACGTTAATGCAATTCGAAAAAAAAATAGGTAACTAAAAAGTTGTAAATAAAAAAAGTTAATTTAAAAATCAAAAACCCGACTGCGAACTAAAAAGATGTAAACAAGTAGAAAATCATGCTCTGCAGTCGGAGGATACATATTCGCGAGCTGGCTGACCACCTGATCCTCCGACTTCACAGCATTTCTACTTGTTTACATCTTTTTAGTTCGCAGTCGGGTTTTTGATTTTTAAATTAACTTTTTTTATTTATGTAGGTATTCCTTCTACTTATCAAATATGTTTTGTTATAATAAATAATGAATGCAAGTAATATATTACAAGTAAAAGACAAATATTCCAATAATGTATGCCTATTTACGCTTATAAGTAGGTACAGATAAATAACAGCGCTCTGAGCTAAGAAAAATAAAAACAAGTAACAAAAAATATTATTTTGTTATGTTCTTATCTTATTCATCTGTTTAAAAAATATAAATCGAAACTTGATAAAGTCGTGTAGGGTGACCATAATTATATTATCGACTGAACGAAAAACAAAATACAGTAATGGTCATCAGAAAACATAGTGTCAAAGATCCACACTAAACACGCTTATTTTCTTTCTTTCTAGTGTTTCTTTCTGAAAACTGATGGCCAATGGCGTTTTTTCCTTGATCGTCGTGGCTCTGAAAATATTTTTGCAGTTTATTATGAAGTCGATTAGCCAGCCAGTTACCAAAGATTATTAGATCCTCTCCAGGGTAAGGGTCACCGAAGTCCAGATAAAAAAGAATAATTAAATAAACTAGAACTAATTTGGATTTTTAGTTTTATGTAACATGAATTTTACAAAAAAGTCCAGCAAAAACTGGAAGGAGGGCATAAAACCGCGCTTGTGCATGCAAGTCCAATCGCATGGTCATCCTACCCTGGGTGAGCCGTAACGTCACAGTAAGTATAGAGGAGCAATGTAGGTAAGTCTTAGCGGTGTCCTTGAGATAATTACCAACGCCCGCTTTGTCTCATGACATGAATAAACAAACAAAAAAAACAAAGCTTCGTAAGTTGATGGATAGGTAGGTACGTAAATACTAATTTATACAAAACTAGCTGTCCCCCGCGGCTTCGCTCCCGTCAACTGGCTACCTAACCTAATCTACATATCTACCTACCTACCCTACCCTACCCTATCTACATACCTAATCTATACTACAAACATGATCGTACGCAACGCACGCAACAAAAGCTCTCAAAAAGGAATATTTTGCCCGTTTTTGCAACATTTTTCATTTATGCTCCGCTCCTACTGGTTGTAACGTGAAGTTATAACCTATAGCCTTCCTCAACTATCCAACGCAAACATATTTTTTCAATTCCAACCAGTAGGTCCTGAGATTAGTGCGTTCAAACAAACAAACAAACTCTTCAGCTTGATAATATTAGTATAGATATACTAAGGTACCTATTAATTTAACTTATTGTATTATGTCATTGGGAAATAGGTACTTCCTGTGAGAAACATCCCAACGTTCGGAGACCATGTCGGCAACCGAACCATATAGTAAATAATAACAAAGTCCGTAAACAACGCAAAGTTCGTAAAAAAGTAGATTACTCAATACCAAAGTTCAAATCACAAGGCAAATCTTAATCCAAGTTCAAAGCATTATTCAATAGTGTCAGAAATATTAAAATAAGTACAATTTATAAAATAAATAAACGCGCACATAAAGCATAGTAAAGTAATCATCTAATAATGACAACAAACAATCCACAGAACACTAGAAACACACCCGAAGCACACCCGAAGTGCCCCGAACAAACCCCACGCCGTACGAACGATACACAACCGTGAGCAGTGCGACCACGCACACATTGACATTTGCTTGACGCGACAGCAATACTAGCTATTGGAAATGTGTGATTAATTTGATGTGTTCCGTAATACCAAAAATGATGAATGAAAACTTAATGTTTTTAAAATTTTTTGTTCGATGATTTGTAATTTGATAATATGAGCTATGTTCCTGCTACGAGATTAATAAAGATATTGTTTTTTATAATACAGAAATATCAAAAAGAAAACATGTCATTTACGCTGTAAAAATATACAAAATGGAATTTGCTAAAACTTCATTTTAGGTAAGTATTTAGAAAAAAAGAAGACGTAGGGACCCAGATCAATACTGTCTTAATCCGAATATCATCATAATATTGTGGAAATATGCTAAAATCACAAATGATTTTGGTATTATGTTTGTATGGACAATTGATGCTTCGCCGCGCTCTTAAGCCGTTAGTCCCGGCTGGCATTTGAAAATCTTTGACATTCGTTACAGGCCAGAAGCCTGAGATCTGACACCAGCCTTGCCAAGGGATACCGTGTTACCCAGTAACTGGGTTGTGGAGGTCATATAGGCAGTCCCTTCATGTGGAACACTGGTGCTCGGCTGAATCCGGTAGGACTGGAAGCCAACCCAATGTAGTTGGGAAAAGGCTAGGCAGATTGATTGGTTTAGGTTACTACACCGCTGCACCGATTAATTCCCATCAAAGCTGTGTATGGTTAAGATTACTGTGTGAACATTTACTCTCGTAGTATTTTTCATGTTTCAGATAACATATTGTGTCGCAGTGGAGCCTCTGCTGCAGGCTAGCGGTCCGGATGCTGCATGAGAAGGCTGACGTGTCAAAACCTGAGAGGTCAAGAGGAACGGCAGGCTAGCAGTTCGCAAATGGTAGCCGAACGTTATGACAACAGCTGTGGTGACAACAGCTTGTGGGGTCATAAGCTCGCAAGTTTGGGATGGAATACTCGGTGAGTCGCTTCCATGTTATTTCGATAGTGAGTTATAATGTTGTTTAGTGAAGAAATTATATTTAAAGTTTTAGGAGTATTCATGTTTGACCACTGAATGGGTAGTGGTTATATATAGCACTATCACTAGGTAATTAAGACACACTTCGTAAAAAGCAAGTAGTTAATGAGTTTCCTATTGGCGGTATAGTTTCAATATTTGGTTCAGTACGAACTTTAGGATGAGATAACCCATAAGAAGATGATCCAAAATGACTGAATGACTAGTCGTTTTCAGTGGCAAAGCGAGTTAGTAATGTCGTTGGGCGAACACAATTGTATCGAGTTAGTATCTTTACTGGTCATTTACGTGTATTCAGAACAGATTTTATGTTGCGTATTGATTTACACCCACCGTCTTCAGATCTGAATTCACTTATTAACTTTCAAAGTAATATTATGATAGCAGTAGATCTCTCAATCGTTTTCCTTACGTGAAAATTGAGCTATTGAGCGATAGTAAAAGGATACTGTTAATCTTAAATATTGTATTGTTGATTCTAAATTAAGTGAAGCTCCTTCACACGAGGTATTAAGAAGCAAAGATTATCAGTTTTAATTGTTCCCCTTATAGTAACAGTCGGTATGTTCCAAGATCTTTGAGTAAAAAGCGCGAATCTTGTGAGAAGGATCCCCGATCACCACGTTCCTTGAGAATTAGACGTCATATTTGATGACAGTGGTAGAGAAACCAAATCTGAAAAACATGTTTACTCATAAGACAGATTCTGGACCGAACGTCATGCGTAACATGTGGCGACGGGTCTACGAAGAGGTTTCATGAGTTGAGTATGCATTGCCTTTGAATTATAACAAACCGTAACAGCATTGATACAATTACTTTGTTTAGTTGTTGAACTTGTTGATCGTCTGACCTTTTTTTTCTAATGAATAGTGTTGTGTGGGAAACTCTAGTACGAAAACTAAAAAGGCCCTTTATTTAGTCCGCGATAGGTGATTGTGACAGGACAGTGATTGTTATACACCGAAAGCTTTAAATAGGTACGCTAGAACCTACTAGTATGCACACGGTAGGTTAAGGAAGATGCCAGCGGGTCATGTACCAGTTGATGTTGATGTTAAAAGGATTTGAATGATGATGAGCAAGCTTAACATGTCGAGTAATTGAGTCTATCAGCCGTATTAAGTTTGACCGTACCAGCGGATTCTGGCGGAGGTCGGGGTCTAGAGAGACCGTAGTGTGAGAGCAATACAAATTGCTGGTCGGCTATAGAGCCGTGGCGTTAGAGGTTTTTACTCGAGGGTTTCTATAAGCTTGGCAGTTTTTGCTGCAGCAGAAGTATTAAAGTTTGTTTGGAATGACTGTGGTACGTGGCCCAGGGCAGTGATTTAGTTAAAGAGTAGAGTTCAAAAATGTCTCTATTTTCACGAACCCAATGATCTACTTTGGTCAGGAGTAGCCGAGCGTTGTGTGGCAACTGTGAGCTCGTGTGGCAACTGTTGGCCTGTGTGGCAACTGTTGGCCTGTGTGGCAACTGTTGGCCTTTATGGCAACTTTAGGCCTGTGTGGAAATTGGAGGCCTTTGTAGCAACTGTAGTCCAGTAAGACACCTTGAGTCTGTGTGACACTTTGTCTGGTGTTTAAGGAACCTTACAGAAAGTTCCTATTGAGTTATGAGGTTAAAACAAAGTAAAGTCACATAGTCACGCGCGTGGTGAGATCACCATTTTAATGTTGATGACGTTGGAATCGTCAAGCACTCATTACGAAAATTTTAATAATATTAGCTTTTCTGATTTTGTTTACTATGCGTAGATCGTATTAGCAAGATACACAAAGTTCAAGTACCAATTGAGATTGTAGATGAAGTGGATAATAAATTGACGTAACATAGGACAGACTAAATCTCTGTTTGAACAGGTTCTGAGTTCAGAGAGTTGAGTTGACTCGACATCGTGGGGATGTGCGAGTAGAGCAATTGTGTTTGCTAAGAGAGCTATGTGATGGCTAAATATCTTGGATAAAATACCTGGTGTTGTTTCTTTTGTTTGATTTAATGTGACATTAATGACTATCAGTGGTACTTGGACTTTGTAATCACGAAGATTGGGTGCTTTAGGTACCAAATCGATGATTAAGTTACTATTTTCTTTAAATTGGAATTAGAATTAATCGTTACTTGCAATAGTGAACAGAGATATTTAAATGATCATGTTTGATTGTTTCGAAATGTTTCCTCCCTCACCTAGAGTGTGAGTCAGGATTGGATGTGTGAATACTGTTTGGAAATTTTGTGTTTCAGAAAAACATCCCTTGAATGATGGGAGACTGGCGGGTTGGAGTAGACTGTGACGGACGTGTGGCGCAACACGACATGAGGTGCCATGGTGCAAGGACAAGAAGATGATGACTGCGGGTGATAGATTTGGGGATCTGTCACCTGAGAGAGGCCGGAGAAGGCGACGTGCTGTGTTCCACGCTCGCCTCTCAAAAGAAATTACGGCCTAGAGAACACCATGTGGTTTAAGTCAGTAGGAGTCTGACAGACTAGCTTTCCCCAAGGGCTGAGGACATCCATGAGGATTTCCACATGATTCGATACACTGTTAAAACCTGACAATGAGGAACAGACAAGGACTCCTGTCTCGCAGGATGGCCGTGTCGGGTTCGGTCAATAGTAAGGACGTCAAAACAAATCACAAGCACGCCCCTGGCGGCAATCAAGAGCAACTACGCATTGGCACGCTTTTACAAGCACTTGCGTTGTGGAGAATAGAGCGGTCAAGTACTGACAGCCTTGTAGCTAACACGTCGTAGAATCAGTGTCGATCCGTAATATTGGTAAGCAAGATTGTAACTGTGACTATTTAAAATAAACCCAGTGTATCGAATAATTTATGTAATTTCATTTGCACGATTGTACCCACCGACCTGCCCACACACGATGTCTTAACCTAAGGGAATACATCCTGACTTCCCGATGGTTTGCATCTATCGGCCAGCCTTGATGTGACATATATATATTGAAAAAAGGTAGTGGTTCATAAATATTGAATATATTAAACTAACCTTACCTAAACTATATTGAATATTACTAATAATACTAATATTACTAACATTTCAAATACGAGTACTTAGCCATTAAGCGAAAAAATGTACAAATATAATAATTATATAATCTTTGTGGGAGTTGCGTCTGCCAACAAACTGTCCTACAGTTTGGCAGAAGTAAAATCTTTTATAAATGTGTGCTATCTTTTGAGAATAAGCTTTTCTTTTTTGTTTTGTAGTCATCTCTACTTAATAGGTTTGAAAATGTTTTGAAAGAAAAAGAAACCTGGGAGCCTACAATATGTGGTCAAATATTTCGTGTGTTTTTAACCAAACGGCCGAAGGAGGGTTATGTATGTTTGTTCCTTTGTGCCGTTCTAGAGACCAAGTGTGAAGGCCGATTTTGATAATTCTTACGTCAATCAATTCGTCTTAACCTTGGGAGTGCCAATGGCATAACATTAAATTTGGAAAATAGAAAGATGGCAGATTTTGGGCGCTATATAGTGGGGACTCAATATATTATGTTTTTCTTTCAAACACATCGTGTGGAGTATCAAAATAAAGGGCTTTAAGAAGTGATTTCAAAAATATAAAACACTTTTATGTTTATATGTACATACAGCTGCAGAGAAACCGTACGTATATAAAAGAAGTGTATAAAAAGCGACATCTATGGGCACGAGGATATACTACGACTTTTACGTGCGCCGCGTGCGCACCATCTGTGTGACCACAATGATGTTAGATTTCTGTAGTTATTGACATCAATTCCACAAGTAAGCGTGCAAGATACCCATTTAACAATAATTGTTTACGTTATTGTTACAAAATTGATATACGCTAAACAACATCAGCATATTTAGGCAGCACTGTATGGCTATAGAGAGGTGTTGCAGGTTGAGTGGAAGTAGGTGTAGTAAAAATACTATTATTAATTAAAAATAGAATAGTAATTCAGGAGCTTAAAAGGCGGTCTTTAAAAATAAAGGAGATTCACTTATATACGTAGTATTATTTATTATGTCCTTTATTTAATTTCTTTCATTTTTATATATTTTTATACAACACAAAAACATTAAAAAATATTATAAATAGTAGGCCACCGGTATCGGGAACAAAAAAAAGCAGAACAGTATTATTTATTATTCTTATGGTATTAATTAATATAGTAACCAAATTTAGATCAATAAATATTATTTACTTAAAAAACTGACATAGCTTTGAAAATATCAAAAGAGAACTAACATGTTACTCACGTTTGATACATACAGAACAACAATTTACATCTCTTGAAAATTTTCAAAACTGTTTACAAAAACAATGAACTAAAAAAAACTTGACTGTAGCTTGTGGGCTATACTTATCACGGAGAGGGTAACCTTTATTTCCTATAACTTCTAATCTTGATCTCATTCCATTTACCATATTATTAAAACAAATTGCAATGGTTGCAAGTCTTATCCTGGCTTGACGATAAGCTTCGGTTAGTTCATTTTTTTTGGCAGGTTTATAATTATAAATCCCAGTTGCATGTTAATATCTTCGGACATTGGTAAGCGAAATGCCATGACTTATAGCACCAGATCGGGTAGTTGTAAAATAATCCGTGGTTTGGCTATTCACAATATCACGTTGAGGGCTGGATTGAATTGTGTAATCAATCGGACGTGGCCCTTGACTGTTACACTTTATTTCACGAGATTCTTCATACAGTCGCACCCATAAACGAACTGTGTTTCTCTATTAAGAATTAAATTTAATATTTAGATTTCTAATCGCAAAAAATTAAAATATAAATTGATTATAGTTTAGATAACACTTACGTCGACATTTAATTCTCGAGCAATACTCTTTAAAATTTGATTTAGTTCCAAAAGGACGATTATTTTCATTTTTGAAAAGTTACTTGATTGAGACATCATGTTATCTATACTTTTATATTAATATTATAAAGAGGAAAGATTTGCATTTTCGTATGTTTTTATTTTGTTTTGTATGTAACGATTAAACTTAAAAACTACTGGACCTATTTTAAAAATTCTTTCACCGTTAAGAAGCTACACAATCCCCGGGTGGCACAGGCTACTTTTTATCCCTGTATTACCACGGAAACGGGCACTACGCGGGTGAAACCGCGAGGCGTCCGCTAGTTTATAAATAAAAAAGTAACTTCAAAAAAGCCGACTGCTTAAGAAGCGAACTAAAAAGACTTAAACAAGAAAAAAATCATACTGTGCAGTCAGAGGATAAATATTCACGAGCTGGCTGACCAAAACCAGATGTCTGTCCTACGACTGCACAGCATGATTTTCTTCTTGTTTACGTATTTTTAGTTCGTTTCTTAAGCAGTTGGGTTTTTTTGATTTTTTGTTTACTTCACTTATATAAGAACACCTTGGCGGTCAAGACGTATCTAACCATGTCCTAATTATACAAATCCGTGTAGTGATTTGACAGATATGAGGTAATTAGCAAGAATGGTTGTTAACCAGCTTTGAATCGGTATATATCCTAAACCTTTATTAAAATGACCGGCCAATTGCGGGTCGGGCCACGCGCAGTAATAGGGTTCCTTAGTTGCATAGTAATGCGGACTTGAGGGTTTTTTGTTGTTACATGAACATTAAAACAGTAGGAAAAACCACATAGGACGATGGTAACTGAAAAAGAAGTTATAAAATCCAACTTCACAAGTGAAGTTAGAAAAATATTATATATTTGAGTACCACCGCGGGAGGCAAGCGTTTGTAATAAAGATTTATAACCAACGAAACTTTTAAATCATTTGAATACTGCAGTATTGCCATTACTATGCTAGTATTATATTATCTGTGCCTTTACGGAGATAGTCTTCGTTAAAATCTCCAAATATTTACAAACTGAAAACAAATATTTTAGTATGAGTATTTTCAAACAACAGTAGGTAGCAAGCAACTACTTAAAAGTAAAATCAAATGATTCAATGATAGGAACAAACAACCAACGTAAATAAGCTGCAATAAATAATCTATATGGGCGTCAATAGCGAAAGGAGTCGATACGAGCGCGCTTTAGAACCACGGGGAATGGTATGGTTCGTTCCTGGATCCTCGCACGCACCCTTCTTGTTTCTTTCTCTATTGAAATTGAAAAAAACCACAAATGCTATTAAGTTTATAATTGCGACCACTGACAATACCGCCATCTATGGTCGATTTTTGCTTAGCAATCGAATCTAGTTTGATTTTAAATTACAAAACGTCGAAAATACTTCTGCATTAACACAAAATAGACTCCCCGCGCGTATGCGCCATACGAACCGGTAATGTCAAAGACACCGCCCACTCCAATGCGTTATTCGAGCTTGAAGATTATTAATTTTGAAATCATTATTATAAAGGATGTTATGATTTTATTTTTGTATATTTTTACATGGTTCATAAGCAGATATGGACGCTAGAAAGGCATATTGTATGAACGACCATTTTGGTTACAATTGAATTTTTTATACCGTTTAAATCAACAGATTTTTCACTTTCGATTGGTCTAGGTACCAGTTAAATCTAAGCACTTTTGTGGTCGTTAATACAACGGTGATTTTAGTCATTTTCGTATTGAATTTTGTTTTAAATCCAACCGTTCTCTTAATTTGTTTCATAAACCGTACATAAGGTTAGAAAATTGGTCATAATTCACTTGCCTTTTTTCCTCTAAATAAAGATTTGATGTTAAAACACTTTATCTAATCATTTTTCTTTTTTTATTAACTTTCTAGTAAACATTATTTACTATCAGTTTTACACAAGTAACAACGTTATTAGTAGTAATTTTTCAATGGCATTTGTACAAAGTTTTTACAGTTCCAAGTACATTTTATAACTTGGTCGTATAATTACTCGTAAACTTGTAGAGCCTACCTAGCTGTGATAGTTTTTCCTATTAATTTCATTATATATACTACTGCCGTGATTTTTCACATAGCCAAAAGCAACCATTACGCTAGCACGGAGGGGGGGGGGACACTAGACTCTAACACATATTTGCAATGTTAAGCTTAATTTTACGCAAACTGATCTCTGAATCGAAAAATTGTTTTAACAGACCCGTAATATTTTTGAATGGCCTATCCAACAACACCCCACACCATGGGACAGACGAGAAAAAAAACATCCCCACTTTACGTCTATAGGAGGCACACGAAAAAAAAACTTGTGTACTAAGAGTTTCTGAACTAAGATGGACAGACGGACAAAGCGAAACTGTAAGGGTTCCTTGTTGACTTCGGAACCCTAATAATGGCGAAAAGAATCTGAAGATGAATTTAAATACTTATTCAACGACACCCTTGATGATATGAGTGCAGCAAACCGACAAACGCGAGTCGACTGCTGCGTTACATTACTCAACCGGCACAATAATGAAGGGATTTTAAATCGAATCGAACCAGTGATGATAAGATTTTTGGGGGCCGAGTCACCCACGTCCGTAGGAGTTTACCCTCTGATTCCCTACACGTGGTCCCCGGGTGGTGCAAATCAGGTGACATCTGGTGGTAGGCTTCGGCCGAAGGCTTGCGACCACCCACCGGGCAAAGACGTACCGCCAAGCGGCCTAGCCGTGTTCCGGTATGATGCCCGGTGTAGCCACTAGAGGAGTTGGGTCGAGACAGCTGTTCCACTGCAGGCTGACTAGCCTGACGCGCACTGTTATGGACGTATCGGGAGACTAGTCGCGGAGGGTAGCGGGATCCGAGGCACGGTGCGCCGCTGGCCGACCGCAGGTAGTTGGGGGCCCAAGTAGTGTGCCAGCCACACACGAAAGGCTGCCCCGCCAACTGTCGAAAAATCCCGGAATGCACCATCGTGCTGGTTGGCGACCAGATGGGGAGGGCCCGATGGACATTCCGGGGGGGCTCGGGCGTCCCCGCAGTCTCCAGACTAGTGCCCCAATGATGGCGGCCATTCATTGCGTGTCTGTAGGTTAGCAGCGTGGAACCTCGTCTCACTTCCTTCTCCTCTCATCCATTCACTCTTCAATTTATAATATGAAACCGAAAAAGAATACTGGAGCTAGACAGCGGCTGCACCCCCTCCCCCACAAAGTGCACCTCACCAACATTAGAGGTCTGCACTCAAATCTCTCTGCAGTCCACTACCACCTGGAGGCTGAGAAACCAGCGCTGTTTTTTCTTGCGGAGACGCAGATAGCGAGTCCTTCAGACGTCTCGTACTTATCATACCCAGGGTTTACCCTGGAGCACAACTTTAGAACACGCGCGGGTGTATGTGTGTACGCCCGTGACGACACTTGCTATCGGCGTCTCCGTAACCTTGAGGACTCCAGATTCTCAACGCTGTGGGCTCTCGTGGACACAGGACTGGATAAAATTATCTACGCCTGTGTCTACCGTTCGCATTCAGGAGATCAGGAGACAACCAGGCTCACAGAGTACCTTAGTGAGGCGGCTGATGCGGCACAGCAACGGTACCCTTCCGCCCAATTAGTGTTACTGGGGGACTTCAATGCTCACCACCAGCAGTGGCTCTTCCCATACCGGTGCACTGACCATGCTGGACGGGAGATGCGTAAGCTTTCGCTTGCGCTAAATCTAACCCAGCTGGTCCATGGGGCAACAAGGGTACCGGATGTTGATTCACACACGGCCAATTGCTTGGACCTTCTGCTGACAACAGATCCAGACAGATACTCTGTGTCGATAACTTCACCTTTGGGTAGTTCAGACCACTGTCTGGTGAAGTCTGTGTCCGTCTACTCCCCGCCCGATCCCAGCCCAAGAGGCACCCGGCGGGTTTGGCGGTACAGGTCAGCAGATTGGGATGGCATGCGATCTTTCTTCGCATGCTATCCTTGGCAGCCCACTTGCTTCTCTTCGGATGACCCATCGTCATGCGCTGACGCAGTGACAGATGTGTTGCGTCAGGGGATGGAGTACTACATTCCGTTCTCTGACGTAACGGTGTCCAGCGTTGACCGGCCATGGTTTGGCGCCGAATGTCATTGCGCCGATGCCCTTAAACATGAGGCATACCTGGCATGGGCCGACGCACGATCGCGCAAGGCGAGTGACGTGGATCAGAAGAAGAGAGCCTACAACAGGGCTGCCAAGTCCTGCAAGAAGGTGTTGCGAAGGGCTCGGTTCGACCACATTAGCCGAATAGGCACCAAACTTGCTTCTTACCCAGCAGGTAGTAAAGCGTTTTGGTCCCTGGCTAAGTCGGTCGAATCGAACTTCTGCCGTCCCTCACTACCACCACTGCTGAAACCTGATGGGTCACTGGCCCACTCCGCTGAAGAGAAGGCAAATTTATTTGCCTCTCTTTTTGCGGAATCTTCGCGTCTGAATCCTGGTGATTCGCGGCCCCCTCCTTCTCCTGATGGATGCGAGACGAGTATGTCGGACATTCGCATCCATCAAAAGGACGTCCGTAGGGTGCTGCGAAACCTCGACGTGAATAAGGCTAGTGGCCCTGACGGAATACCAGCTATAGTTCTTAGAACCTGTGCGCCTGAACTGTCTCCGATCTTGACACGCCTATTCCGCCTTTCATATGAGACTGGAAAAGTGCCGAATGCTTGGAAGCAAGCCAACGTACAGCCCGTGCCCAAGAAGGGCAGTCGAGCTGACCCGGCTAATTACAGACCCATCTCTGTTACCTCCATACTCTGTAAGAGTATGGAGCGTATACTAAATACTAAGCTCCTGGCATACCTAGAAACTAATGATATCCTTAGCGACCGCCAATACGGCTTCCGCCGAAATCGGTCTACTGGGGATCTTCTAGCGTATGCCATTCACATATGGAGTGAGGCCATTGAGAGGCACGGGGAAGCGCTTGCCGTCTCCCTCGACATCTCGAAGGCTTTCGATAGGGTCTGGCACGAAAGCCTTATTGGTAAGCTTCCTTCATTCGGTCTGCCCGGTGGTCTGTGTGATTGGATTGCAGACTTCCTGAGGGATCGGTCCATTCGAGTGGTTATCGATGGCTGCTCGTCGGACCAATTGGATATTAATGCCGGCGTCCCTCAGGGGTCGGTACTCTCGGCAACATTGTTCTTGTTGCACATCAACGATCTGCTAAAACCCGGCACCTTTGGGTATGCAGACGACAGCACTGTTGCTGAGAGATACTTGTCCAACGCACGTGCTACCGGGCCACTGATCCGGTCTCTCCGTGAGGCCATGGTGGAGCGTTTAAACTTGTCCTTGCAGGCAGTCTCCGATTGGGGTGAAGCCAATCTGGTCAAGTTTAATGCTGCTAAAACCCAGGCGTGTCTTTTTTCCGCTAAAAAGAGCCAATTTCACCCGGCTCCAACTTTCCGTGATGTAACCGTGCCAATAACGGACCATCTTGACCTTCTTGGCGTTACGCTGACATCAACTCTCAATTTTGGGCCATACATTGAGGCAAAGGCTCAGCTGGCTGCCAAAAAGTTGGGGATCCTTGCGAAGGTGCGAAAGTACTTCACGCCGGAACAGCTGCTCAACTTGTATCAAGCGCAAGTTCGATCGAGCATGGAGTACTGTTCTCATCTCTGGGACGGATCTGCCAAATATCAGCTAGATGCACTAGAGTCGATCGAAAAGCGGGCCAAGAGACTCATCGGCGATGAAGCACTGGTCAAATCAAAGCTCCAGAGCCTTGAACATCGTCGCCGAGTTGCCAGCTTGTCGGTATTTTATCGGTTACATTTCGGGGAGTGTGCGATGGAATTGCATGATTTAATTCCGCCCAGCCCGTTCCATCATCGGACAACCAGACGCACGGTGATGCGTCATCGGTACATGGTGGACATCCCACCCATACGCACAAAACGTTTTGGGGACACTTTTATTATGCGTACAGCTAAGGAGTGGAATTCCCTGCCGGAGTCTGTGTTTCCCGATAGCTACAATCTAGGGGTCTTTAAGTCAAGAGTGAATAGGTTTTTTCTAGGCAAGCGTGCTTCACCGTCGACCACATCATCGCTTTCCATCAGGTGAGATAGTGGTCAAGCGCGAGCCTATTGATAATAAAAAAAAAAAAAAAAAAAAAAAAAAGTGGATCGTGTACAATAATCGGAAACGCTCATCGCAATGGCTGAACCCTGGCGAACCAACCAAATCCTACCCCAAGCGAAAATTTTCTTAAAAAAAAATACTTGTGAGCGTTTGGTGGAATAGTGCTGGTGTCGTTCACTACAGCTTCCTTAAATCTAGCCAGACGATTACGGTGGATGTCTATTGTCAGCAACTGCAAACCATGATGGAAAAGCTAGCTGCTAAACAGCCTAGGCTGGTCAATCGCTCTAGGCCACTGCTGCTTCAGGACAACTCTAGACCACACACTGCACAACAGATGGCTACCAAATTAGAGGAGCTTCAATTGGAATGTCTAAGACATTCACCGTACTCCATGGACCTTGCTCTAACAGATTACTATTTTTTTTTGGAAATTTGGATAACTCTTACAAGGGAAAAAATTCAACTCCGATGAGGCAATCCAAAGCGCCTTCAAAGATTTTATTGATTCCCGTTCAAATGGTTTTTGTAGTAAAGGGATCAATTAAGTACCTATAAGATGGCAAAAGTGCATAGATAGCAAGGGTCCATACTTTGATTAAATAAATACATTATATTTAAAAAAAAATACTTTGTTTTCCTCCCTAACAAAACGCCAATTTCATATGTAATGACCTAGTATATTTCAATGTTAATTAAGCATACAAAATTAATTATCAAAGAGATTTAAATTTCCACTATTTTATAGTAAAACAATAACTTATAATTTGAAATATAATAATGTCATAGACTAAAGAGGATTAGATAGGATGTGATTTACGAATTTTATTTTGTCTGTGGTTAGATCTTTCTCGAAGGTCGGTAGAGAGCGAGAGCATGTTTCTTTTGATCCTGCGACTTTTGAGGGAAGAGAGGGTTCTGCCCGTCGATATCGTGACGTGAGGATGGAGATGATGGAGTTCTGTGAGGATCAGACTGTGTTTGAATCTTCCGATGGGTTTTACATGAGTATTGTTGTGTTTCTGTTCAAGATGAACATATCTGGCTGTTTAGCTAGCCTAATCTAATCTAAGACCGTGTCTAAGCGTGACGCTCTGGTGTCGTCCCGTGGTCTAGTGCAATCGAAGTTAATCTTGAGTCCCGAGTTCTGGAAGATTGCAGGTCAGACCTAACAATCGTGCTGACATGCCCGGGTTCTGGCGGTTCAATCGTTTGACCCGACGATTGCTGGAAGTGTGGCCATCATTTCTATCTAAAGGCTCCACCATTTCGAATCCTCGTGCGAGGAAGCTTCGCCGGTTCCTGGTAACGATAGCGTCACCGTTTTCATTTACGGAGTGTGCCCGTAGGCCGCATGTTCATGTAAACTACAGGGGTCCTGTCTGTAGTTTGATGCCAAGGGTCCCTTGTTCCGATGATTGAAAGAACAATTGAGAGATATGTAATCTGACTGTTAACCTCGTTAAGAGTACCCAAAACTTTGAGAGAGTGATACCATGTGACCGTAGTTCTGCTGAACATTTTGATAAATTCATTTCAGTGTAATAAGACCAGGCGGGTGACCATAAGCTCTTAGAATAAGATTATTTTGAGTGTGTTTAGTATATGACTAGTATACATCGGTCCCTTCCGCACACTCAAAATAACCTTACTCTAAGAGGTTATGGTCAACCCCTAGTTGGTATGGATTTAAAGTTTTGGTTGTGTCTCTGGGTGCTTTGCCCAAGCGTCATGTTCCTTTTATGAGCACAACCATAATTAAATAGGTCTGTTATTATTAGATTGAGCTAGAAATGGTTAATCATTTATCTCACGAACCCTCACAAGTGACTCTGAGCTTGTTGAATTTGTTGTCTCATCTCTGGTGTTCTCCTAAAACACCTTGTTTCGGAGACGGGGTGTATTAGAGTAAATGCCTAGTTGAAAAAAACTAGATTCTAAGTGGCTCGGCACAATAAACTTTATAAAATTACTTTAGGCATGGTTGATCAGTAAAACGAGGAATCAGATGTTCGTCATACGTGTCGTACCTAACATACCCAGGGTATACACAAGAGAACAATTTTAAGCCACGCACGGGTGTCTGCATGTACGCCCGAGGCGACATCTGTTATCGCCGTCTCCGAAATCTTGAGAACTCTAAGTTTTCCGTGCTGTGGGCTATGGTGGATACAGGCCTGGATAAAATTGTCTACGCCTGTATCTACTGTTCGCACAGCGGCGATCAGAGGAGACTCTGTGAGCCTGGTTGAGACTCACAGAGTACCTTAGTGAGGCGGCTGATACGGCACAGCAGCAGTACCCTTACACACAATTAGGGTTTTTTGGGGACTTCACCTGGAGTGGCTCTGCCCGTATCAGTGCACTGAACATGCTGGGCGAAAAACGAAAAAGGTGAGACTTGCGTTAAATCTCGCCCAGCTGGTACCGGGGGTAACGAGGGTGCCGGATGTTGATTCGCACACAGCCAATTGCTTGGACCTTCTGCTGACAACAGATCTAAACCGCTACTCGGTGTCGGTATCTTCACCTTTGGGTAGTTCCCATCCACTCAACATCTAATCCCAGCCCATGAGGCGCTCGGCGGGTTTGGCGGTACAAGTCAGCAGATTGGGTTGGGATGCGTTATTTTCGCATCTTATCCTTAGCAACCTATTTGCTTCTCTTCGGCTGATCCTTCATCTTGCACTGACGCCGAGATGGAGGTGTTGCATCAGGGAATGGAGTACTTCATTCCATTCTCTGACGTAGCAATCTCTAGCGTTGATCGGCTGACCGGCGATTATGGCCCCGAGTGCATTCGCGCCGATGCGCTTAAACTAGAGGCGTACCTGGTCGACGTTAGGACGCGCAAAGCAAGCGACGTGAGTTAGTGGAAGAGAGCCATCAATAGGGCTACCAAGTCCTGCAAGAAGGTGATGCAAAGGGTTCGGTTTGACCACATAATAAGTATTAGGAACAAACTTGCTTCTTACCCAGCTGGTAGTAAAGCATTTTGGTACCTGTCTAAGTCGGTTGAATTGAACTTCTGCTGTCTCTCAGTAGCACCACTGCTGAAACCCGACGAGTCACTGGCCCACTCCGCAGAAGAGAAAGCATACTTGTATGCCTCTCTTTTTGCGGAATCTTCACATCTGGATCCTGATGACGCGCGGCCCCCTCCTTCTTCTGATGGATGCGAGATGAGTATGCGGATATTCGCATCCAAAAGGAAGGAAAGAGGTTCGTAGGGTGCTGCGCAAACTCGGCTTAAACAAAGCTAGTGGCCCGATGGGATACCGATAATTGTTCTGTACATCTGAGCTGTCTCCGATCTTTCTGTTTCCGTTCCGTGAATTTATATGTAACGCAATTAGGCCGCAGTGCTGTCTGGGCAATGCAAATGCCGGATTTTCCGGCAGAGGAGTGAGTTTGTTCGCTAAAATTAAAAGCCACGTTTTCAAAACGTTTTGGGCATGCCCTAGTTACTAGGTACTAGGGCATGCAACATGACTGATAATAATTTATGATGTACAAGGGCCTAGTACAACACAAATTACTATCGCAGTTGGG
The DNA here is from genome assembly GCA_964057195.1 of Orthosia cruda. Lineage (NCBI taxonomy): Eukaryota > Metazoa > Arthropoda > Insecta > Lepidoptera > Noctuidae > Orthosia > Orthosia cruda. The sequence continues at coordinate 48,655,715 of OZ059826.1, read as the reverse complement.
CACTTATCTATACTAATATTATAAAGAGGTTAAGTTTGTGAGGTTGTAGGGGTAATCTCTGGATCTATAAAATTTGGCATGGAGATAATTCGAGACACTGGGAAGGACTAGGATAAGACATTGTGTTCCTTAGGGATGATAAAACACTTTTTACGCAGGCGAAGCCGCGGGCAGAAGCTAATTCATTGATAAAATGAATGTGAACAAGTTCTATGTAGTATTGCTATTCGCGGTATAAGGCATAAGCTGAGACACATTATTTCTAAAGTTTAAGACAATTTTTGCAAATTTCAATGATACATTTTATTACAGGAGAGAAAGCAGTAAAAAACCAAGACAATATGGATGATGACAGGAAATCAAAAATAATCCATTATCTTATAACTATGAACTTAAAACTATGTATGTTATACAACACAAATGAAAACCAACAAAACAATTACTACAGCAACAACAATTAAGTCCGTCAGTAACGCATCACGTAAAATCTACCAAACTAATGTAGATAAGTTTTATACATAAAAATTGTGCATAACTTGAAGTATTACTTAGTTATTGTTTCATCGCAATCGGTTCACTCTATCAAAAGTTAGATGAATTTAAAGTTTAGTATTCATGAATTAAAATATCGCAACATACGCAATTCAGATACTCGGACTGTTGGAATCCATATTCGACAGATGGCGTTATGCATTTCGCGTGATTTTCTGAATGACGATGTTAAGATTTTTCGCGGCAGAATGACCGTAGAAAAAAATTGGTAGGTAGTTAGGGTCCCTAATACCCGCCCGCCGCGCCCCCGTGCGGGGACGCAGCGTACCAGGGGTCAATTCTCTATGTCGAATCAACGATATACCTTCAAGTTCTATTTCAAGTGTGGTTTTAGTAAAAATAATAATTCGGGACCTAATGCACGAGACTAAAAATTTACGTTTTATAAGATTTTAGGTCTCTAATCATACTACTAATGTCAATAATGACGTTGACGTGCGTGCAATGTGGGTCTTAATTTCGCTGCCGCTATTGTTCGTTTAAAAAGCCTAATGATAAACGTGGTGGCCTGCGACATTTAAGATTTTGAGTCCAAGCTATTTATAGGTGTTATTTAACCGACTTTCCAAAAGGAGGACGTTCTATGTTCGACATTGTTTTTTTGTTGTTATTATCGCCGATATCTCCGTCAATTGTGGACCGATTTTGAAAATTATTTTTTTTGTTTGAAAGACTATATTCCCAAATTTTAAATTGGTGTAGATCTGATGTAGAACTTCGGATATATACAATACAACTCTTCAATAAAAGACGGCAAATCTCTCGGGATTGCTGCAATCGCATGCCTGTTTATTTTTTATTCCATTTCATAACATAACATCACGCCAGTACGCTAGAATGGAGTACGCAGATCTATATAGTTCACTTAGTACACCCTCATTTCACCGGCTATGTTCAAGCTTCATGATAATTATTCGGGTAATCTATTCTGGCATTATACTGGTACCTAACTAAATAACTGTCCTATTAGGTACAACTAAAAAGTGAAAAAAAAAAACTTTTTTCAAACAATTAAAAAGTGTTTTCTTTTACGTTTTAGTTTCGGTGTGATGTTCTGGAGGGCTAGTAGATGGCGCGCAGCAAATTAGTCCTTACTTTTTATGTATGAAGTCGATATTCTTCTCCCTAGAGTAAATAGTATTCTGTGCAGTGAACGCTCGATCTAGGTAGGTAGAAAGGCAAGTAAGGTAGGTAAGTCTAGGTAAGTAGGGTGGGTACAGGTAGGTAGGTAAGTGGGGTAGGATAGGCAGTTAACGGGAGCGAAGCAGCAGGCACAGCTAGTTAAATTAATAAAAAACTACTTTAGTAGAAAATAAGAGAGAGTGTAGGGGGGGTCTCGATACGTCAAAACTGCATATCAAATGAACATAAGTGTAACGTCATGCGAATGTGAACAATGCATTGCCGTATTTTCTTGATAAAGTATGTAAAAATAGAAGAACTACGTGTGTTATATTTTTTTGTCATCATCCCAATCGTACCATCTAGAAATGCTATCAGCACCATTGCTAAAGGGTGCAAGCACAGTTAATATGTCCGAGTCAATTAATACTGTGTTCTGGTCTACTAAGGTCTGGGTACCACACCCCAAACCTATCGCTATAACGGTTATAGGTCTCCGGGCAGTACTCTCTAGCTATCATCCCATAAAGAGACCCAGGTGCGACGATGTTGAATTTAGTAAATCTCTGCCATGTAAAGTAAGTAAATATCAAGTTCTTTTTCCAATGTTCCCAGTCAACTATTCGGAAATATTCTTGTCTGTCGTGAAACGATATTGGATAGAAGAGCTCCGGGCCGTGCACCACCAGATCTATAAAGAGGAAAGGATATTTATTAAAAGGGTACCTATATAGAAGCAGTCAGCCTCCATATATGAGCTCGGCACCGGATCAGCACCGTCACAACTTTAATGCATTATTCCAAGGGAACGTAATCCCGGGATAAAAAGTATTAAAGTATTTGCTTCTTCAGAATTGTTTTAACTGAGAATTCGCATATTGCTGCAAGTAGAAAGTGGAGGCACATAACAAGGAGAAAGTTTGACAACCATAATGTGGTCTCACCCCCAGCATTGGGGAATCGATGCAAGGAGAAGGATATATAGTAGATTGTAGTAGATTCTGTTCAGCCTCTTTCATTTATGAAAACATAAAAACTATACCTACACAAAATTTTAAATTGTAAAATACTACTTATAAATTTTGTGTTGTGAAATTAGTGCATTTCGTGCGTTACATTCAGACTACGTTGCCCTTGTCGGCCGCACGAACCATTTTGTACAACACGTACAAAAAAAATTATTAAAAAAATCAAAACACCCGACTGCTTAAAAAGCGAACTAACAAGACGTAAACAAGAAAAAAATCATGCTGTGCAGTCGGAGGAAACATATTCGCGAGCTGGCTGACCAAAACCTGATGTATCCTCCGACTGCAAAGCATGATTTTTTTCTTGTTTACGTCTTTTTAGTTCGCTTTCTAAGCAGTCGGGTGTTTTGATTTATTTAATAAAAAAAAATATTTAACACTTTTTAGTTAATTATTTTTTCGAATTAGGTACATTTAAACATATAAGTGTTATATATTTTTGAAATCGCCTCTTGAATCCCTTTATTTTAATACCCCACACGATGGGATTGGAAGAAATAAAAAAATTGGGCCCCCACAATATGGCGCCCAAAACCCGCCATTTTTCTATTTTTCAATTTTAATGTAGCCAGTAACACACGCAGGGTTAAGACGCATCGATTGACGTACGAATCATCAATATCGGCCAACGCGTTTGGTCTCTGGAACGCCACATAGGAACAAACCTACATACATACATACATAGACTGATAAACACATTACCCTCCTTCGGCAGTCGGGTAAAAAGGATAGACGCTGTGATGAGCAGTAAGAAGCTAGTGCGTGTATGAATACACACTCATGGTATAATAGTACATTATGGTACAAGTGTGTAATGTTGGTGATTACCGCTGAGGCGCCATTGAGACCCGAGCCGTTAAGTGAGGGTCTTAAGAGAGCCGAGGACGGTAATTATGTACACACACGTGTATCATACGACGTTTTTCAACACACTTGTGAAGAAAAAATCATTTCCAACAGTGAAAACGAGTGTGATTTTTTTTTTCGGAATGGCGGGCAAAATTAATCAGTTTTCCTATGCGCGCGCATCTAACCATGGCCACAGATTACTAAATAGTTACTACCATGGCGATCGGCCATAGACTAAACATCTTCTTCTTAGTCGTTGTCTTCATTTCTGAAGGTCGTGCCCGTCTTGAAAAGCCTTGACGGAGTCAACAACGAGCTGCTTCCAAGCCATCCTGTCTTCGGCTCTTCTCATAGCATTGGTCACAGTGAGTCCCGTAATGGCCCTGATCTGGTCAGACCAGCGAGTAGGCGAACGTCCGCGTGGTCTTTTTCCATCCACCTTTCCCACTACAACCAGTTTTTCCAGGTTGTCTGGCTGTCTCCGGGCTATGTGACCAAAGTAACTAAGGACTCGTTGGTAGCAGATCGTGGAGAATCTGGTTTTGATGTTCAACTGGTCGAGAATGGACTTATTCGTGCGCTTGGCTGTCCATGGTATGCGCAACATTTTTCTCCGGCACCACATCTCAAAAGCCTCTATCTTTTTTCGATCCACCGTGCGAATTGCCCAAGATTCCGAGCCGTAAAGAAATATCGAGAATCATTCCTATCCCCAAGACCATACTTGCCTACTACTTCTCTTAGATGGTCCTCCCGATTTGTTGAACCAATCTTTGCGTTTAGGTCTCCCATCAAAAGAGTGATGTCTCTTCTAGGGCAGCTTTTAATAGTGTCCTCTAGCTGTCTATAAAAACCCTCAACCTCTGCTTCAGATGACTGAGAAGTCGGTGCATACACTACGACCAGGTTCATGCGACATGGTTTTGTGTTAATTCGCTTAGTCATAATCAAGATATGGTTTTGTGTTAATTCGCATAGTCATAGTCAAGACTAAACATAATGAGTTTTTTTTTTTTTTTCGCGAATGGCGTTTTAGCCACGTACAAAATGGGGAATTTCAAGTTTTCTTTATTACAGACAAAAAAAAAGTTATATTTAAGTGAAAGTTTTATTTATTAAACACGTGCAAGTTGAAATTATCTATTTAAATACGAAGTTGCAAGAAATGTGTTACATTTGTACTATTGAGCACGATATTTATTGTATCGAAACTTTTTTAAGAACAAAGCAACTCAACCAATAAATAAAAAAAAACTCTTTATCTCACTTGTGAATAATAGTAATGAAAAAGTCACAGTTTGATAACAGGTGTCATTATGTGCCTAATTGCGGTGAAATTAGAGCCACTTTATGAGCAAGCGTGTTGAAAAAATAATAAATGGATGATGATTTAGAACGAAAAGGAGTGCGCAAAATTTTATAAACAGACCTTTGAGAGTATGAGTAACATGAAAAAATTACTGATTGTATTTGTTTAAAATAAAATTATTTATATTTTTTACTGCTAATCTATCCCTGTATAGTGACTGTTAATCAATTTTACTTTGTTTTATGGTATTTATTTGCGCCCAAAGATGCTTTGAAATTAGTGTATTAGTTTTTTTTATTGATATAAAGTTTTATTTTGAGCGTACACCGTCAAACAATGGAGTAATTGCCATACTACGTTTGTATGGAAGAATGACTGACTAGGGCAACCTTAATGAATATGACGGACCAAATGTTCATATACAAGCGGTACAGGAACTTTTACGTAGGTACTTACCTTTACACTTTAAAAGTGTCATGAGATGCACATTCTGGGTGGTGCACCAATATGCCAGCAAGTAGGATATCACTGATGGTCCGCTGTAACTCCAGAGATCTGGTTTGTGCGCCTCTAACTCGGGCAACAGAATGCTTTTGAGAAAGTAAATCACCAATCAATAAATATTTGAGGAAATAATACTTGATTGTAACTAAAAACTGAAATCGGATGATAATCACTACAGTAATGGTGCCTTATCTATAAAAACTGGAACTACAGTTAAATTCAAAGGTTTTCATTTAAAACCTTATCCAAAAAGTTAGTTACGTTAAAAGGGTACCTACGACAAAGCTTCATGTGCCAGCTTCCTTCCAGCTTTGTTTCTAGAAAACGCAAACATATCCGAAGACAATGATTTAGGCGCTTCTTTTACGGCCCAATTCTTCCACAAATCAAGCCTCCGAGCTACGATCACGTCCAAACTCAAATATATCCCACCATATTTGTACAAAGATAAGAATTTCATTAAATTCGATATATGAGTGTGAAGCTGCGCACTGGAAAGATGTGAAACCTTTGATGCAATAGGCGTTCCATTTGCATAATCGTTAACAAGAACTCTTGCAATTTTCACATTCTTATAATTATTAAAGGTACTGATACAGCCATTTCTTAACGTGACTTCTGACACGGCTGATGTGAAAAATACGTTGATTTGGTGGTCTGGGTGTGCTCTAGCAGCAGATTCCACAACACACGCCTGACGAGACGTCAAATCCCCCCAACACGAAGTTTCATGGAAGAAAATCGACTTTTCGGGCAAAGTGATATTATCTCGCAGTAGTTCAAGACCGTCGCCCTCTCTGGTCAGGTGACATGGCACATTTGCTGAGATTCGCTGCCATGCCGCAACTCTTTTAGCATCAGACTCTTCACCTTCTTCAAAGGAGTAACGTAAATATCTTATACGAAAACTCAACACTAAAAATACCAAAGAAATTGCGTAACAAACAACTATGCCATATCTTAATCTGTACCTTCTTTTAAATAAAATAAAAGACGTCATTTTACAAAAAAAAACTAACTGACTAGTGGAGTTTTTAAAAACTGCAAAATTAAGTGGGCTCTGGATCTTATCGGGATATTAAAATAATTTATATCGATGATAAAATTCCCATTAGTTTTTGTGCTAAAATCTTAAATAAACTGCTCGTTAATTTTGATAATAAAATAGGACCGTGCTGCACCTTAATAATATATGTGCACGTGCTTTGCTTGCATTCACTGCTTTATATGTTCAAAAATCCGTCTTCTCGATAGTGTTAAACACGCAATGAATACTGTCGAGTTGTCAAATTAAAAGGAGCGTGCGTCCTTCAAGCTGTCAAAACAGTTACTTAATTTGGCTTTATGCTGCTCATTTTATCGATTTAAAAAAAGCAACCTAACCTAAACTTACATAAAATTTTACAAACTTGCAATGTAATGTTTTATAATATGTCTTTAAAAATCGCTTCAAAACGAAACAAATTATACAGTCTGTTCTGTATCTTTCAATATGACAGGTTCGGTAACTGGTTAGAATTAGTTTTTGTAGTACCCATTGTTAACATTAACATTAGAAACGGGATATTTACCATGTTTTCTGTTGTTGTATGTATTATTTATTCCTACACTCTTCTACTAGTTATCACGATTAAGACGGTAGCTACCTTTGGGTAAGAAAAAATACCAACACCTATCGTCATTAAATTATTTAATGTACTCGATACAGAACGTACGCGGTTTTCTTATTAATTTCGTACATAATACACAATGCACATTCGATAAATAACCTATAAAATAATGCTTTGTGTTTATTTTCGATATAAAAATATTATCCTAAGAGGATGTTTAATTATATTTCTGTTTAGTGTGGCATTTAATATTTTACTGACCATCAAGCAAGTAATGCCAGATCTTGAAGGCGATTTTCGATTCAGGCGTAATCGGCGACATCGCTCCAATAGCATATTCTATCCAAATATATCATGTCACTACGACTACACCAATGACGCCTTGTCACCAATAGAAGACTACTCAAGAATCCCATTGAAATCTATTTTTTTCCATGAGACGTCTGTCGAGGCCGGCTGAACTCCCGGCAGGCGTGCTCCGTGGAGTCAGCGGCGAGGGCACATCCAGATTGGCAGAACAATGTGGTATTTTCCGGGAAAGTGACAAAAAAGAATCTCAACAATTACGGATATTTTTACGCCCTGAATCAGTTTGCTAATATAAAATTCTTTAGGTTGCACTTACTGCAGTATGTCAAAGGGGGAGTCCCTTTGTTTGTGGAAGATTTCGTCAGTGGAGGTGCGTTGAACAAGTAATTTTGGCCGATTGCCCACACTACAGATTTATTAAGCTTACTGACGTTGTCCAAGTGGGGTGGGGTGAGCTTGGACTTTGATCAATTGTTGGTGAAGTCGTTTGACGATCTGGGATACAACTGGGTGGTTCGCAAGGACAGCAAGACGCTGGCAGCCAGCTCACTCTCCATTTCTAAAAACCCACTTGGCAAACTGTTTGTTGATGCAGCTCTCAGGTACTTATTTTACGAAATATATATTTGACCGATCTATACCAATATTATAAAGAGGAAAGATTTTTTTGTTTGTTTGTACCGAATAGGCTCCAAAACTACTGGACCGATTTCAAAAATTCTTTCACCGTTGGGAAGCTACTCTATCCCCGGGTGACATAGGCTACTTTTTATCCCTGTATTCCCACGGGAACGGGAACTACGCGGGTGAAACTGCGAGGCGTCCTCTAGTCTATACCTCTATACCAATATTATAAAGAGGAAAGATTTTTTTGTTTGTTTGATTGTTTGTTTGTTTGTACCGAATAGGCTCCAAAACTACTGGACCGATTTCAAAAATTCTTTCACCGTTGGGAAGCTACTCTATCCCCGGGTGATATAGGCTACTTTTTATCCCTGTATTCCAACGGGAACTACGCGGGTGAAACCGCGAGGCATCCTCTAGTTGCTAATAAAATAATAAAGTTCTATTGATTCCAGTATTAGTCATCATCATCAGCCTATTAATGTTCCCACTGCTAGGACATAGGCCTCCTCTCTGTGAGAGGGGATGGGCCGTAATCAACAACGCGGGCCCGGTGGGGATTGATGGATGTCACATGTCTTTGAATTGTTGGTTCTAAGATATGCCGGTTTTTTTTTTTTTTTTTTTTTATCTATTATAGGCTCGCGCTTGACCACTATCTCACCTGATAGTAAGTGATGATGTGGTCGATGGAAAACATCGTGTTTCCTCACGATGTTTTCCTGCACCGTTTTGAGAGCAGTGGTGATGAAATAATTTACAAAAAGTAAAGCGCCAACTTGTAACTGGCGGCCGATACCACTGGACCACCACTGCTCTAATCATACCAGTATTAGTATTGCCTAGTAATTAGTTAGTGGAGAATACCTGCTGATGAAAGGCAACACCTCTTCATCTCTCGTATCAACACGACACATAATACCCACAAACGAAGGAAAATTAAATTAATAAATAAATAATAAAATAATAAAAACGTTTATTCATCTCCACAAATTACATCCTTATCTTAACTTTTTATGTTGACAGATATTTTTTTACAAAAATTGTAATTTGTGGGAGATCTGGAGTCTAAACTAAGCCTAGGCCTGTATTTCAGAACTCCAGGCCATTACATCGATTTAAATAGAGATTGTCAACACAGAAGCCAACTAATAAGAATGAGTGATGGTGTGTGTGGATGGTGCGTATGTGTGTGTGTATGCGTGTGTTTGAGTGGTGTATGTATAATAATTTATTGTACTTAAATATTATATAAATATATTTACACATAACGTACAAAACTATAATATTACTACACTTGCACCCGCTTCCCGATCCCCAGGCAACTATTCACTCCTAGCGTAATTAATCAATTGTCAAACAAGGCAAAATGTTCAAATTAATATAAAAGTTAAGAATAGTCAAACAATTGTTATACCCTGCTATTTTGTTACATCAAGTAACTTTTCTGTTTCTTCATAATTAAGGTTAAGTAACCATTTTATTATTTTGTTTTTGAATTCAATTTTGTGACAACTCATGATATTGATAATTTTATTTAGCTTATTAAACAATTCACCTCCACGAAACGAGAAGAATCTTTGCGCAAAAGAAGTATTTACCGCAGTCGTCTTACATATTGCGTAGTTTCTTCTGGAGAGGGCTATGCGTTTTCTCCTTTCTTCGGGTAAGTTGGATCGTTGGAGCATTGCAGTAAGCAGTACGTACAGCTGGCGTACCGTTAGCACTTGCGCTTTCTTATAAAGTGTAGTGGTGGAGAAAAGACGTGGTTTGGATAAACTGACTTTGAGGATCATTCTTTGGGCTCTTTCAACCGTTATCAGCTTAGTTTTGCATGTACCACCCCACGTTGTGATGCAGTAACAAATTATTGATTGAACTAGAGCGTCATATACCATCCTCATTGTCTGTTTCTCAGCTACACTACGAAGTTCTTTAAAAATGTACGTGAGCTTTCGTATTATTTTTGATAAATTGTTAATGTGGCTTTGAAATGTTAAATTAGCGTCAATTTCAATTCCAAGATATTTAAGAGATTTAGTAGGCATAATATTAGGACAATTACAGTTTGGAGTTGGAGGAAAGTTACACTTATGCGCATGGATATTATAATAGGTGAGGTTAGAATCTTGTGTTTGATTACGAATAGAGAATAAGATGTATTTCGTTTTGTCTTCATTTAAAGTAAGAGAATTGGATGACAGCCAGTGACACACAGTGTTAAAACCATCCTGTGCGAGTTTAAAAAGCTCACTCCAGGAGTCTGCGAAAAAGGTTAGGGCAGTGTCATCTGCGTATGCGGAGGTGCGACAATTTTTGATATTGAGGGTACAAAGCTCATTTATGTAGCAGAGAAAAAGAGTAGGGCCCAAAATACTGCCCTGTGGCACCCCAAAATCCACTGGAAGTTCGTCACTTATGTGTTCTCCAATTTTTACTGATTGGGTTCGGTTTTTTAAATAATCCGATAGTAACGCCAGTGGAATGCCTCTAATACTAAGATCTTCAAGTTTTTGCACAAGCAGGGGAACAGAGACAGTGTCAAACGCCTTTGCTAGGTCGATAAATATAGTCAAGCATTTATTTTTCCTTTCTAATTTGTTAACTAGAAAATTAACAAGATCTAGTACTGCGTTGTCAGTTAAACGGCCAGCTCTAAATCCATATTGCGCATCAGAAAAAAAGTTATATTTTTCTAAGTATTTTGTTAACCTATTATTAATTATGCGTTCAAATATCTTCGATAACGTCGTTAAGTTTGCGATTGGTCTATAGTTGCTGACCGTATCTTTATCACCCGCCTTATGTATCGGGTGTACCACAGCTCTTTTTAATGCAAGGGGAAATACTCCGGAGACAAAACAGCGATTTACTAAGTTAGTAATTACAGGTGTTATAGAAATAGAAATTTGTTGCAATACGTTAGCACTAATCTGATCCCAGCCAGGCGAGCAGTCACTTTTTAACAGTTGAAGTGTTCTTTCAACTTCATCGAAGTCAGTGGGAAGAAGAACGAAGGAGTTTAGCGGTGGCTTAGTGACTTTCTTAAGACTTGGAATATGTGAGGGAATCATGGTTGATAGTCTTTTACCGATATTGGAGAAGTACTCATTTGTTTTGTTTACTGATTCTTTAGGTGTTTTATCCGTAGTTAGTAGTTGCAATGGTATCTGCTTTTTATTAATGTTGTTAGTGATTGTTTTTATGGTAGACCAGAGCTTTTTAGAATTGTTTTTTGACATTATCAGTTGATCTCTTTCGTATTGTTTTTTAAGTTTTTTTAGTAGATTGTTGCAATAGTTTCGGTATCGCAAGTACGATTGTTTTAATATAATATCACTAGCACTCCGCCCGCGACTTAGTTCGCATTTCGCGTTATGTGCAGTTAGTGAAGGCGAACAAAAATAAGCTATTGTTAAAACAATAATAAATGGGATAATAATATAAGGAATCGTAGATATCTACGGTTCAAGTTATGATTTAGAGGACATAGAACCTCCTTCTTTTTGGAAAGTCGGTTAAAAATCTTATTCCATGGGCAATAATAAATTGCCATCATTAGTTTTTCAGAATTACCCCCAGAAGATGTTTTAGGTGTGTCAACGGTCTTTTGAAGAATCTTACGGCACTAAGACGACCACTTCCTCGATTTGGAACTACAAACACAGGGTTGTTTGACGGAGATATCGGCGAACATACACAAAAAACAATTAAGTGCCAAAAGGCAAATTGCCTATTAGGTACACCTAAAAAGTGAAAAACACTACAAACACTACCGACACTGAAATCCAACTAAAAACACTACAAAGTGAAAAATAACTTTCTTTTTCGAAGTCGGTGTCCATAACGAAAAAAAATTGTACCTACCAAAGACACCGACTTCGAAAAAGAAATTTATTTTTCACTTTATGGTGTATTTAGTTGGAAATCTTTAATATTTTTTCTAAAATGTTTTTATACAAATAAATGTCTCTTTAAAGGATGAATTTCCAAAAATCCCTCCTTAGTGATCCCCTACATCATAAAAAGAAGCTAGGTGCAATAAAATACTTCAAAAATCTTGAACACCCTGTAAATGGTATTTTGGGAATAGTTCCGAAAAACTAATAACAACCTACATTTTTTATTAAGGATAGTATTTGTGCCATATTTCAAGTTTATTAACCCAAGATCTTCAACACCCCCCTAATCATCTTTTAGGGGTAGTTTCGAAAAACTAATAATGATATCCTTTATTATTTACTTAGGTTAGTATTTGTCCCAAGTTTCAAGTTAATTCATCCAAGAAATGAGATTTTCCAAACAAACTTTAACATCCCTTAAATCGTCTTTTGGGGGTAGTTCCGAAAAATTAACGTTACCTTTATTATTTTGCCCAAGGAATTAGAATTCATTCCAACAAATATCTCTCCTTTGCTTTCCTACATCAAAAAAAGAAGCCTTGTACAATAAAATTCTAGTAGGGAGTAGTTTTGAAAAACTTGTAATTACAACCTTTACTTTAAAAACAATAAAAAAATATAAAATATCAGCTGTTAGTATTTATGCCAAGTTTCAAATATATAAGCCTAACAAATTGCCACCTTTAACCTCCATTAGGGGTAGAATTTCCGGAAATCAATAAACTCGTTACTTTTTTTATTAATCATGAGCGTAAACCACCTATTTCAGATATTTTACCTTCCAAACCGAATAAATTTCATATAAAGTAGAATATCCAAAAACTAATAAATACATAATTGTTTTTTATCTACCTAGAGATTAAATCTAAAATTTCACGTGTCCGGCTTTCAAACTATAGAAATTACATACAAAATTTTAACCCCTTATTTACCCCCGTCAGGGGTGGCATTTCCGGAAATAATTAAACTCATTGTTTTTTTTTAATCAGCAGCATAAACATACAATTTTAGATGTTTTACCTTCCAAACCGAAGAAATTTCGTATAAAGTTTCAACCCCTATTTTATCCCCATAGGGGTAGAATTTCCAAAAACGAATATATACATAATTTGAAAGAAAGAAAGAAAAATTGTTATTTGTGACCCGCACAGGAGACACGAGATAAGCAACACAAACAATAATAAAAAATTCAAATAAATAACCCCGTGCGAGACCGAAAAGGCTCTTATCTCAGCATGTGCAACGATATTAAAAAGAAAATAACGCTGCGCTGATATTCTTATAGGGCCCACTGATGATGCCACGGACACATTCTCGGAAACGGAACATACAATATTTAAAGCAATAAAATAGAATAAGATAAATAATAACAAAATAGTATAAACACAGAAGGTGAGTCACAGTATGTATGTGTATAACGTAGACAAATATATGAATAAAACACAATAAATATACGACCAAAATTCTGACGGCTCAATGATCATTTGTCGAAACCGTAGACAAACGACAGAGCGCGCCAATCTATATCTGTGGTCAGCGTCGGCTGTCAAAATAAAAAACGAAATAATGGTGAAAAGATTACTATTATGTAAGACATTTCTGTAAATAAACAAAGTGAAAAGATTGCTAGTATTCGATAAAACAGAGTTGTGTAAATATTACTGTTTGTGGTGTAGTGTTCGCCAGAAAGTTTAAAAATTTGTTTTATCTACCTAGAGATTAAATCTAAAATTTCACTTTCAAACTATAGAAATTACATACAAACTTTCAATCCCCTTTTTAACCCCTTAGGGGTCAAATTTCCAGAAACCAATAAATACATTAATTCTTTTTATGAACCAAAAGCGTGAATCTAAAATTTCACGTGCCCAACTTACAAACTGTAGAAATTACATTATTATTTGACAATACATTATTTCTTTTTATCAACTAAGAACATATATGTAAAATTTCAAGTGTCCAATTTACAAACTGTAAAATTTCATACAAACTTTCAACCCCCTTTTTACCCCCTTAGGGGTCGAATTTCCAAAAACCAATGAATACATTATTTCTTTTTATCAACTAAGAACGTATATGTAAAATTTCAAGTGTCCAATTTACAAACTGTAAAATTTCATACAAACTTTCAACCCCCTTTTCCCTTAGGGGTCGAATTTCCAAAAACTAATAAATATATTACTTCTTTTTATCAACCAAGAGCGTAAATCTAAAATTTCACGTGTCCGTCTTACAAACTGTAGAAATTACATACAAACTTTCTACCCCCTTTTTAACCCCTTACTGGTCGAATTTCCAAAAACCAATATATGAATTATTATTTTTTATCAACCAAGAGCATAATTCTAAAATTTCAAATGTTCATCTTACAAACTGTAGAAATTACATACAAACTTTCAACCCCCTTTTTACCCCCTTAGGGTTGGAATTTAGAAAAACCAATAAAGACATTAATTATTTTTATCAACCAAGAGCGTAATGTAAAATTTATTGTGTCCAATTTGCAAACTTCATACAAACTTTCAACCCCCTTTTTACCCCCTTAGGGGTCGAATATCCAAAAACTAATAAATACATTAATTCTTTTTATCAACCAAGAGCGTAAATGTAAAATTTCACGTGCCCGACTTACAAACTGTAGAAATTACATACAAACTTTCAACCCCCTTTTTATCCCCTTTGGGGTGGAATTTCCAAAAATCCTTTCTTAGTGCTCACTTACGCGACATGAGGAACCTTTCTGCCAAATTTCATTCTTCTAGGCCTAGCGGTTTAGGCTGTGCGTTAATCGATCAGTCAATCAATCAGTCAGTCAGTTTCTTCTTTTATATATATAGATTATTACATGTTTTTAATTTCTTGTGCATTCTGTCTCTGTTCTGAATGCAGCGCAACATACCCGTAGTGATCCAAGGTTTAATTATTCTTTTATTTCGAGGAATTTGACGTTTTATCGAATTGTTTGTAATTAGTAGTTGTATGATGCTAATGAAATTATTCATAGCATTATTCAAATTTTGTTCCTGATACACTTTGTCAAAATTAAGGTCCATTACATTCAGATTTTAGTTTTTCCATGTCAATTTTATAATTTACTTTCGTCTTTACGGGTTTTGTCTTGATGACTTCGGTTTTTAAACAGAATAAGATTGCTTCATGGTCGGTAATACTAGTACCTAAGGAAAACGTGAATTTAGTTTTGTTTTCAGTATTACATGGTCCAAGCATGTTCTACCTCTGGTGGCAGCATTAATGCCAGGGAGAAGTCCATGGAAGGCAATGGTATCCAAGTACGAGGTGGTTGCGGGACCGGTGCCGATGAGGTCAATATTTATATCCCCGACTATGATAATGTTTTTATATGAAGATACACTCGCTAGTAAATTGTTTAACGAATTTAGAAAGGTATCGATTGATTTAAAACTAGGGGGTCTATAAATTGCAATTATTATAGTATCATTCCTTATCTTAATCGTTAAACAATTCGCTTCTGATAGGGAAGGTTCCTCTACAATGCATTCCAAGTTATTGTTTGTGTAGATAACTACACCGTCATTTTGGTTAAAATTAACATTAGTTTTATGAGAATTATATCCTTGGAGTAACGGTAAGTTAACAACATGCGATAACCAGCACTCGGAAAGCACAATAATATCGCATGATAGTGCCATTCTTTTCAGCAGAACGTGTAATTCTTGAAAGTTACAGTTTAGGCTACGTATAATTTGTTGCAGAACCTTCAAGTAATGTGTTGGGTTTAAAAGATATGAGTTGCATTGTTCAGGGTCACAAGTGATTGGTACCGATATATCAAAATGGTCAATGTCCCTCATTAGGTTGCTTGTGTTATTGAATCTGAGGGTTCGTTGAGAGAAGTGAAGATAATTTGGGCGCGAATGACATTAAGTAAGTAAGGTGTAATATATTTTGTAATATATAAAAATATATCATGTAAATGTGTTTAGTATCATGGATTTTGGGTTTTCGTGAGGTAATAGTGTATCTAACGAATGTGGTCAAGATATTATATATATTTACTGCGTAGATATTTATTTCATTGCATATAGAATAGTAAGTGTATATTATAATGAAAAGTATAACAATGTAGGTAGGTGAATAGTTGTATTTTATGAGTGTGAGTAAGATATTGTATGAATGTATTATATAGATACTATATATTTTAGTTATTAATTTAGGATAGTAAACATATGTAAATATCAAAGAGATGTAGGTAGGTGAATAATTATATTTCAAATGTGTTGGTGTGTAATGTTGTTGCAAATTCAGAGCTCCAATAAGGTAAGTTCTATACAGAGACACAGTAAACAATTCTATCCGCCGTTGCATAACAAAAATATCAAAACCGGCTTTGCCGCGAAACTTAAAACAATGTTCGGATCCAAGACGAGAAAAAGGGTACGAGAGATATGACGAAAATATTAGTCATTGTGACTGTAGCTTGGTAAAGTCTTCCTCTCGGGAGATTAGTGTAGACGGGTCACCTTCTTTCTGGCGAATATACACCTTTCCATAAGATGTCCAGCATCTGGCGTTCTTGTGATTTTTAACATATTGACGAGCCAGATAGTACAAGTTCCGTCCGCAGATGGTGAGAGATTCCGCTATGAAGATAGGTCTCGATTCGCCGTTCAGCTTTAGATGGACTGAGTTGAGTTTTTCTTTCCTTGTTATGCCTACTATATTTTCTTTGAGTGCGGTGGTAGAAAATTCCACTATTATGGGAGCGGACTTACTTCGAGATTTTTTAGGCCTGAATATATTTCTGATATCTGTGTCGAGTATCTTGACATTCAACACGTCAGCAACATTTTTCACCAAGCCGATAAGTGTTGAATAGTCTTCCGATTTGGACTCCGATGTGACCCCGGATTCAGTTTACGTGAAAATGGCTCGCGAGTATTGTCCCGCAATACAAGACCTATACGGTAACAAGTTTGGCATGTGAATAGAAACCTACACCTACCTATATTTATATCTAATAAGTTTATTTCAAACTGGAAATATAGTGTGTTTATATTAAGTTGCACTTTTATTTTGTAAAATCGAAATCCGAAAGCGCCCTCTGTCAGCGCGAAAACGCGTCACATTTTGCCATATAAATAAACCCAACGGTCGCGTATGATGATCGCTTTCTTATAGGACGACTTCAAATTATTAGGTCATTACATATGAAATTGGCGTTTTGTAAGGGAGGAACATAAAGTCGTTTTTTTATATTATATTTATTTAATCAAAGTATGTACCATTGCTATCTATGCACTTTTGCCATCTCATAGGTAGTTCATTGATCCCTTTACAAAAAAAACCATTCGGACGGGAATCAATTAAATCTTTGAAGGCGCTTTGGACTGCCCCATCGGAGTTGATTTTTTTCCCTTGCATGAAGTTATCCAAATTTCGAAAGAAATGGTAATCTGTTGGAGCAAAGTCCAGGGAGTAAGGTGGATGTCTTAGACATTCCGATTTTCTCAAAAACACAAAAGTATATCCATCGACTTTATTCATCAAATACTAGACAGAACCAATCAATATAAATACAACTCCGACCTTTTTACGATGATTGTACCACGATAGCACATCGTACCTATTTCATCACAGAAATATATCACTTTATCGGTACAAAGGCAAGGAATACCGAAATATACCTTTCGTAATATGAAACTTGTCGGAATTATTATCGGCACCCTTTTCATCTGCTCATACCCCGTGGTTTAGGGGTGGATGATACTTTATTGTTGGCAACTATAAGAGGGACCTAAAGGGATTGCCGAGTCTTTTGCGATATTGTTGAAAGAGACTTGCCTGTAGATATCTATTTACGTATATACATATTTATAGTCAAGGAAGTTAATTGTTTATCACCTAAGGTTGAATTTCGCTTGCACTTCATAAAACGACAAGGTGTGTTTGTCTTTGTGACAGTTAGATAGTTTCAACATTACTGAGAATTGCTGATAAAAATGGTAAATAATAATTGTTTACTATTTATAACTAAAGTAATATCAAGGAAATTAATTAATAATTTTCTAGAATTTATTCGTTTAAGAAGTCAATATGCCAAGTTCTATTAAATGTGATTGAAATTCTAATTTCCCGAGTCTTTGAATTTTCGAAAAGTTGTCGAAGTCGTTAGTTTCGCAGATGTTCAGATTTTTGTGACAGATCTAAATTTCTTGTTTATGTTTTCAGTCAATATTCGGTTTGTGGTTTAAAAAAATGCCTGCAGAACATTAATAGTTCACGCTCCGGTCAAAAGGGTTAAACTCAGGCGTCCACCTGCCCCTTGGATGACGGTAGGGGTTCGTATGGCGATGAGACGCAGGGACCGAGCCTTTCGGAAATTTAAAAAATATCGCAGTAAGGAAAATAGGAACATTTTCAAAGCTGCTAGAAATCGGTGTAATCAGGTGACACGCAACGCCAAACGCCGCCATATTCTAGAAAACATTTCTTCTGCTTCTCCTGCCGATATCTGGAAATTCCTCGGCACTCTCGGTATCGGTAGGCCTCGTCATGTGGATTTCCCCAAGACGATTGGCCTGGATGAAATCAACCGTCACTTTACAACCACTTGTCATTTGGATGCCCAAATTATGTCTCAGACGGTCGATTCCATTACTAGCCTACCCGGTCCTATCATAGAACCATTTCGTTTTATGCCAGCAACCGAGGATGAAATTAAAAAGATGATCCTGTCTATAAAATCCAAGGCAGTAGGCCATGACGACATTAGTCGTTATATGGTCACCTTGATCCTTGAATTTCTTGTTCCTCCGATTACCCACATATTAAACTTTTCCCTAGATTCCGGTCAGTTTCCATCTCTGTGGCGAATGGCCTTTGTCCGTCCACTTCCTAAAATTTCAAATCCCACCCAACCTAATCGTTTTCGACCTATTTCCATACTCCCATTCCTGTCAAAAGTACTCGAGGCCTGTGTCCACAAGCAGTTTTCGGGGTTCGTTCACCGTAACAACCTTGTCAGCTCATTCCAGTCTGGGTTCAGGCCTGGGCACAGTACTGCATCCGCTCTCCTTAAAGTGACTGGTGACATCAGGGAGGCAATGGAGGATACCAAGGTTACCGTTTTGGTACTTATTGATTTCTCCGATGCCTTTAACGCCGTCAGACACGATATTCTCCTATATATCCTCTCACATCTAATGGTCTCTTCCGAGGCGCTTAAATGGTTCTCTTCTTATCTTCGGGGACGTCAGCAGTCGGTTCGCGTTGACGAGAATTCGTCGAGTTGGCGTGACCTAGGTGCTGGTGTTCCACAAGGCGGTATTTTATCTCCATTGTTATTCTCTATCTTCATTAATTTTATTATCATCTGTATTCGGTGTTCGTATCATCTTTATGCCGATGATCTCCAACTGTATGCAGCTGCGTGGGTAGAATGTTTATCAGACGCTATAGAAGATGTAAACCGAGACTTGGATGCCATTAAAGTTTGGTCTGATAGATTTGGTGTGTCTGTAAACCCCTCGAAGTGTCAGGCCAGCTGGTGGGCAGCTCTATGATGGATAGAGTGGCGGTTAGCTCTCTGCCTCCTCTTCTTTTCGATGGTACCGTTATTCCCATTAGCTCTAGCGTAAAAGATCTCGGTTTGCATCTTGATTCGACACTTGGCTGGCAAAGTCAGGTTACTAGTGTCAGTGAAAGATTCAACGGCACTTTGCGATACCTGTATCGCCTGAGGAACTTTTTGCCCGCAAAGACGATGACTATGCTTGTGCAGACTTTAATTTTCCCCATAATCGACTATGGTGACGTATGCTATTTCGACTTGAGTGCGGTTCTGCTGGATAAGCTTGATAGACTCCTCAATAACTGCATTCGGTTCATATTTAACTTGAGGAAATATGACCATGTGTCGAGCTATAGGTCTGAGCTCAAATGGATGGCCATTCGCCAGAGAAGATGTTTGCGGGCTCTAACTACGCTTTTCGCCCTACTCAACTCTCCCACCCCACCTTCTTACCTTATGTCTCACTTTCAATATTTAATTACTTCTCACACAAGGAATCTGCGTTCTTCCAACAATCTTCTCCTACTCTGTCCTTCTCATACTACTGATTTTGTTCATTCTTCCTTTCATATTCAGTCTATTCTCCTTTGGAACGCGCTTCCTCTCGAAATCAGGACGGCCACCAGTCGGTATTCTTTCAAGCAGAAGTTGCAGTTTTATTATCAGCGGGAGGGAGGGTCATC
Organism: Orthosia cruda; assembly: GCA_964057195.1. Lineage (NCBI taxonomy): Eukaryota > Metazoa > Arthropoda > Insecta > Lepidoptera > Noctuidae > Orthosia > Orthosia cruda. The sequence goes on along the minus strand of OZ059826.1, from coordinate 48,635,671 downwards.
TCGATAACTTATTTATGTTAGTTTATTAAATATATATATTTATATAGGTATGTATTATATAAAATATGTATGTATGTGTATTTTAAGCAATCTATAATTATTATTTTTGTTACCACGTATTAAACAGTGCACCTGCCATGCTGTCTCTACAACACTCTTGGTTGATTGGTAGAGAATGCCTAAGGCATTAAGTCCGCCATTGTACTTTTGTGCATGAAGTTTAAATAAATAAATAGTAATAGTAATAAAACAAGTAATCTCTTTGATCTCTTGCTTCTGCCTCTCGATAGTAAGAAAGTAGGAAATGATCGCAAGAGAACAATACTCTCGGGATTAAAATCATCCTAGGCTCTTCTCCAAGGTTCAATATATCTCTATACTAATTGGTTCAGGCTTGAAAACGTAACAAACAGAGATAAGTACAGAATAAGGCCAGTACCTATTTCAGATGCTCAACTCAACTGGAAATGGACAGTTGTTAATGGTTGGCTTGTTATTTTTAACATGAACGTACTCAAGTCTAAGATCATAGACGCCCCAAACGTTACTGAACTCATTTAACACAAAATCAGTGGAATTGAGTAGTGTTAGCAAGTACATCTTGGAACGTTCCCGTTACTTACTAACTTCGACTTTAATTTTCTTTTAATATCTACCACTAATTTTGTTTAGAAAGAATTCAGTTAGGTCTGGGGAGTTTGCTCTATTGAGTACACATATGCCAAGCTGAAGAATTATAAGCCAAACTCGAGAGTTGTGATTGGTTGGCAATTCATTGGTAAGTGTAGCCAATGAGTTGTTGTTGAGTATGAGTTTGAGTCGAGTTTTTATTCAGAATTAAGATTACAAAAATCTAATTCCAAGATCTCAGATTGCGTGCAAAAAGTTCCTACGATTATTCCTCCCTTATTTTTCATCGAACTCCTCCACAATGCAGACAGCGTAAGATCTCGGACGATAACAGTCCAAGTGCTGGACTCTATAATTGAACGCATACATAATTTACCGACTTCCCCGACTTCGAACACAGCTAATTATATTAAAGCGAACGCTTCGTCTTGGGACTTCGCCAGTGTTACATACTGACTGTGGTTTTGTTCAGCTAATTGGGCAGAAATACTAAGATTTTTCAAGGTAAGTAGTGTTGGCAAAAATTTTGGGGTTTTTGTTTCGTAGATTTAAATGGTGTAGGTGTTGTACTCGGGTTTGCATTGAGTCTTATACAGATAATTTAGTATGAGTTGTTAGTTAGCGAGAGTGGGGTAAAAAATAGAGGTACCTGAGGCCCTAGACATCCCAACCAGCAAAGCAGTCCTATAATCTAAGCCTATATCTCGAAAACGACATATAAATGAGTTATAAAGGTTTTAGCAGTGACAGCGTGTTGTATAAAAGCGTTCGACAACACAATTTTGCTCTTTAAGCTTATAGGACAAAAATTACCCATAAATAAAGGATGTAAACGCTTACTACACCATTTTATACAACCTTTATAGTATGTGCTATAGCAAGCGCTAATATCACTAGTACAGAATAATACTGCGATTCACTCGGATTTAGGAATGCACCATCGCTGCATAGGGTCAGTTCTTCTTGTCTTTTGGCGGTCCTACCAATGATCCTGTAGATACCTTCCCAAACTCCCTCAAGATCCTGCTTCCGGCAAAACTCCTTCCAACTGGCGATTTGGGCATTCTTTGCCTGTATCTCATATTCTTCTTTTGCTTTAAGGTACTCGCCAACGACTTTCGCTCGCCGTACTGGCGCGGCGTTGCAGATGCGGTTTTTCTTAGTCATCACTTGTCTCTTCTTCACAGTGAGCTCTTCGGACCACCACGGACAGGTATGTTTGGTTTTAACATTTATTTTTGGGATAGACACTTTGCATGCTTCTGTAATAGCCTTTATATATTTATTAACTACGTTCTCTAAGTTTTCTTTATTATTAATCTCTTCTATCCTTTCTAAATTTAATTTATGCCCAATTTTCATTTCCCCCAATTTAGTTTGAAATGCTTCCCAATTAGCTTTACGAGTATTATATTGTCTTGTTGTCCTGTTTATATTAATTCTCTTTTCCCTTATTGTGTTGACATTAAAAAATATCGTGTTGTGGTCCGAAGATGTTACTCCTGTGTCGACCCGCCAGCCGTCCACCAGGTCAAAAAGGTCGAGCGAACATGTCGTGACGTCCACGTGGCTTCTATACGCTCTACCACCTCTGATGGTGTCAAAGGTGGGAGCGTCACCAGTGTTTAGTACCTGAAGCTCCAATTCGTCCAGGGTAGTGGACATTTCCTCTCCCCTGGGGTCATCTTTGATGCTGCCCCACCAGGCACTTTACGCATTTGCGTCGCCACCTATCAGCAACCTACCGGTGGCCACTTCCGTCAACGTCAGTAATTGGAAACGAATCCAGACTCAAGGCATTAAAAACCTTACGCACATACCTACTACTTATATATTATTATTATTATACTGTTATGGTTTAATATTACGTACATATTTAGTAATGTTTGCTATCCTGTATAATGTTCTTTAATTTTGTCTTAATAATTGCTCCTTTACTATATTTTACATTTTCTCTTAATAAATCTATTTATGTACCAAATACTTAGATGTTCTCTTACCATAATAATTTATTATCTAAATGTGTGATTGATTCTTTAATTGGTTAGGTTTAATATAGTATGAAAACAAATATTGAATCCTGTTAATTGGTTCAAACAAACACTTTTACACGTCAAACAATAAAAAAGCTAACTTAATCCTGTTTCTTGGTACACCCAAATAAAAGCAACTAAGTCACAAGACAAGAACAATAAATGTCGAGTAAATTCCCCTTAAACGAAAACAAAATCTAGACTAAAAGAAAACGTATTGTAATACAATTTGAAATTGATTAAATAAGTTATTCTCTGGGGTAAAACGGTGTCACTCACAGACAATATTGTTTTAAGAGAAATGCCTCAACGTATTATTTTTTGTATAAATAATTTTATTTAATTAAGGTTTTAGGGTAACTGTCACACTGTTTTCAACGCAAACGGATTAAAACGTCCCACGTTATGTTGGAAAAATTTCCAAGAATTTTTTTCATTATTGAAAAAAAATTCTCTTCTGGTCACGGGAAAATATTATTAAAACATTTCGTAGAATCTTGATAATTATGTTACATATAATATGAAGACTAAAATTGTTAAGGGTTAAATCGGATATTGATTATTGATAATACTGAGCTTCTAGAATATCATTGTTTAAGCCAGGATCGAAGCGTTAATCTAAAATTTTACATGTCATATTGACCCTTATATTCCCAAAATAAAAAGGTAAAAAGACGCGCATTCGACCGAATCCGATTTTCTTCTATTTTTAAATTGACGTTTCAAAGTTAAAGTAAAATGTGTGTATTTCAAGTAGGCCATTATGCGGCCTTTTTGAATGCTGAAATTAAAATTTACAAGTAATAAAAATTGATTCTACCGTGTATTGGGAAACGTAGCTTGGTATGGAGAAGAACGCACAAGAAACTCCATAACTACTCTTTAAAAACAAAAAAGTTTTTACAATATTTACATAAATACATAGATTAATAAATTCATATACGTGAGGAGGATGCACCCAGCACTACTATAGTACATATAAGTATAAAGAATTACAAGCACTAACAGGTAAATTATTTCACTTGTTAAATAGAAACATGGTTCTCACGTACTTACAAATATTGAAAACAAAAAGAGAAGAAAATAAATAAAAATAAAGCGTTACTATAATTTTGAATATAATACAAATTAATAAGTTTGATTTTGTCGACACTAAAGATTGGCTTATGGAGCAGGTCCAGCATGTTTCCAAGCATTCTTATCTTGAATATAATCATCTAATTTGTAATATGCTTGTTTACAAAGTGTGCTTTTAACTATTGTTTTAAATTTTCTTTCATTTAGTTTTAATATCTCACAAGGTATTTTGATATAGAATTTAACACAGCACACCATGAAAGATGTGTGTATTTTAGCTAATCTATAAGATGGTTGATCTAACTTATCTTTATTTCTAGTATTTCAATTGTGTCTGCCACTAACTTTCCTAAAGAGATTTATATTTTTCATTACATACATAATATTTTCATAAATGAATTGGCAAGAAACTGTCATGTTATTAATCTTTTTAAATAGCTCCCTGAGATTCTCGGTGACTTAACTTATATATGGCTCTGACAGCTCTCTTTTGCAATATAAATATTGATTCAATGTCAGTCGCTCGACTCCATAGTAAAATATCGTATGGCATAGGGCTGTGAAAGTAACTAAAATAGACCAAACGCGCGGTTTCTACATCCGTTAACTGTCTTATCTTTATAACAGCATAAGCGGCTGAGCCCAGCCGACCCTGAATTTGTCGTCTAGAGTGATTCCTAGGAAAACTGTTTGATTAACATAGTCCAGCTTTCTCTATTCAATATTATGTCGCATTCGCTACTTCTGACATTCGGCAATGTGAATCGAATACATTTTTTTTTTTCATTTATTACCAAATTGTTTGCCGTAAACCAAGTTTGGACCTGATGAATAGACTTATTTACATCACAAGACGTGTCATCAGCAAATAAGACGATCTTCGGTTGCTTTTGTGATAATTGGGGCAAATCATTAATGTAAACTAAAAAGAGGAATGGACCCAATATAGAGTTTCGACCCTAGTGAATTTGCGTCTATGTGCTTGACCCTAACCACGCAGTAAAGCGCTTGTGTTTATGCTTGACCCTCTGCAAAGCACTAATAAAGTACGCATACAATCGCATTAAAAATAAATAAGTCGCAAAATCTCAACGTTAAATCACACTTCGGTGTGATAGACGACAACTTTTTATTGAATAAACTCGTTAGGCGTTTGTTGGAAACAATTTTTTTCCAAAACGTTCAAATTACAATTTAATTTATTTTCCTTTGTCTTATTTACTTTTTTGATGCTAAGAGGAAGTTGAGTAAAAATGTATAATGTCTAATTGTTTTTCCTTTTTTTACTTAATTAATTTGAAGAGAAAGAGAAAAATATAAAAAGTGATAGCTTTTAACGTTTTCGATTGTGTTTTCGCCCAATTTATTTGGGGCGGAATAAAAAACAAATTAAATAAAGTTCGGATTTCATTCGTTTTTTGAAATAATGATTAGTATCAGATATCGTTGAAATTAAAAATGGAACGTTCCGAAATACATTTGATTTTGTTCACGCGTTTTAGATAAGGTATTGACACGCGATGTAATTTTGAATCAGGCGCGGGGCAATCTAATCTGGTTTTGCAGAACGGGAGGGTGCTCCTTAAATTCGACAGTTTTTCTCATTTTTAGCAGGATTCAGCTTCGCTGAATTTTAAATCGGAAAATCGTTATCTTGATTCTCGAATTGCAATAAAAAGTTTAGGTACAAAATATTTATTTGAGACGATACTTTACTTGACTAATTAGATATCCGTAAAAAAAACATTGATATTACAAATCCACTGCAAAATGTCGTATCGTCATACTATTGGTTTTTCGTATTAATCAAAGGTCCGTCCTTTCCCAAGAGAACTTACTGCAGTAAATCACAATCTCTTGGAAACCCTTCGAATTAAAAGTTGGCAATCTCAATCCCATGTCACGCGTTAATCGGCCAGACATCCAATTTGGAGCCGTTACGTGGTGAGAACACAGCGCAGCTGGAAAACAGTAGTATTGTTTGAGACAATTGTCGTAGGAAATGATTTGTGATAGTGCTGTGTTTGTACAGTTGTCCCTATCTCACGACGGTGGGTTGGTCTAGCTTAGTAGTGTGTGTGATGCTCATGGACAATGTTTCTGTGTGCGTAAGCTCGGGACCGCTCAGACACAGATAATATGATACTGTAAACAGATGCCTCATCCCATACAAAGAAACCGTGCCAACATACTAGCGTTTTTCGTCTGATTATCTGATTATTTTTTGTAGATCGATCTGGTTTGATACCGTTCCACGGCGATAGATAGATGGTTTTGGCAGTGACTTGCAAGTAAAAGGTTTTATTCGGTTCGTGAATATTTGTTTCTTTAAATACAGTGACGATTTGTTTTATAGTATTTTTTGCACGTTTTTACAGTTTCATTGCAACAAAATGTGTTATGGAATGCCTCAAAAATTTAAAACTGCGCCATCTATTGCCATCAATTTAAAATCATCCGTTCAAATAATCTTTGAAATGTGAATTAAAAGCCAAATATGCCATAATTTTGTGCTTAGGAGAATTGATTAAACAAGAACATACAATTTTTATGTTCAATGGCAGGAATGTTAATTCTATACAAAATTAAATAATAAATCGGTGCATACCGCGCCATCTAGTGAGATTTATTTGAAACAAAATTTATTTTATAGCGCTGGGACCCCGTGGGTCAGTATCGCCTGAGCACACAGAAACAATGTGCATGTGAATACACACACACAAGACTAATAACCAAACCGCCGTCGTCGTGAGATAGAACAAATATACGTAGATGACATAGTGTTATAGTGTGACGGTTTTGATTACCTATTTCCTATAAGTGCTAGTTTTTAATAATCAGATAATAACTGAAGAGTAAATAATGCTGTTTGATATTAATTTTTGAATGTGCAACTACACTGAAAACCGTTTATAGCGACTTCGCTTAAAACGACGTACCGACGGGATATGCCCCGTGCAAGGTCCTATATGCAATTACATACGTTTATAACGACTGTCGGGTATAAGTACGCCATTTGAACGGTCCTTTCAACGTCATTATAAACGGTTTGGACTGTAGCTTCATCTTTTGCATGACAATTCAATTCAATTTTTCAAATTCAATTCAATTTTGCTTTTAAATGGTTTAATTGAAATAAATGATTTTGAGTTTGATTTTCTAAACAAAAGCCGTCAAATCTCTATTTTTATTCCGCAGGTAAAAGTAAGCTGACTTTTGATAAATCGGCCCATAGTGGTTCTAAAATATATCTTAATAATATTATAAATGCGAAAGTTTTGATGTATGTATGTTTGTTACTTAATCACGCTAGAACGGCTGAACGGATCTGGATGAAATTTAGCACAGAGATAGATGTTTCTGGAATAGAACATAGGCTAGTTTGCATTACTTTTCAGAACGTAGGTAATGTTCGCTTGGGATAAGAAAATTCTTTTAACGCGGGCGGAGTCGCTGGCAGAAGCTAGTATCAAATAATTTACTACAGACTTCTTTAGAGTTAAGATTTACCTTTGTACTTTATCGTTCCCTATTTTTGCATTTTTATTGTATCTACATAAATAAATAAAGCATATGGTAATGTTTTTAAAACACAACACTTCACAAAAATTCAAGCAGATTAATTTAGAAATAAAATAGCAACAGAGTCAAATGGTACATCAAAAATCCAAAACACTTTCAAATAGTCTTGCATTACTGATATTCTCGTACAGAATGCGTGGCAAAATTGAAAATAAAAAAATCGTGCGTAAGTCGCGCGTGAAGTGAGCGCAATCGCTTAGAAGGAACGCGATTACGTCACGATGAGCGACGCGACGGCGAACAGAGGCGCGGGCGCTCGCCTTCTAGTTGTTGGGGCATACACCCTATCTTGTGATCGGGAGGGGGATATACACTGTTGATATCTTTTAAATGTACTCGTATTGAAATTTGAATTGTAAGGTAAATACACTAAGTTGTCTGCCTCGTTGTGCTCGGCGAATACTGAGCGTTTTGCCCTAGTTATGATGCTCGGATTTTTATTTTGGTTTTTATTTGGATTTTTCAGCAGAACCCCAGAGGCAGCAATCATTTAAAGATAGACTGTCATACTGAACTACGAAGTTTAAAATATTGATGTACTGTATTCGTAAAGTTTAAGTACGATTAACGCGAGTTATAAAGTACGCTATGACGAATTATTTAGAGATAGTATAATATAGAATGTCACCATTATCCAAATTGATTTAGGGTCGGTACACATCGCTGGCCCCGGGCAATAAAGCGGTAATATCAAAAATCAAAATTTTACAGGAGAAATAAAAGAAGCTAATTTGTTTATATTTCAGTGTACAGTGATCCAAAACAGGCGTCCAATATGTCAAATGAAAGCTATTTTTTTTACCAATTTAACCATATAAAAATAATTGTAATAGCATAAATGTTTAAAGAAATAATTTGAAAAATGTATAATGCAAATTATAGACGATACCGTTTCAACTGCAACATCATTAACGACTTTTTAGACACACCGACCATGAGATTCAGGAACGTAAGTATATAATACGGCGTAATTTCTAATTTAGATCTCGGGCGTACTGGCCGATTACCACCTTTTTCAGGGACATTTTATAGCCAAAGCTTAGCTGTATCATCCACTAATCGCTATTTTAGAATCCTATCAATGAAACATATTTTGATGTAACTATCGTAACAGACTGACCTTATATTGTAATTTATTTTTAACCAGTATTTTTATTTTTTTATTTGTATTAAGTACTAAACTTTGGAAAAAAAATAAAACTGACGGAACAGACAGAAGAAAAAATATTATGCTAACTTAATTTGAATAAAATCAGGTTTCCCACGTTTTCGCTCGCTTTAATATAGATTTTGTCAACCAATGCTGGTTGTCGATATACAGGAGTGAGAAATATTCAATGTTGCAATTTTAGTTTTCATCAAAATTGACCCGGTCTGCCTTGGAGGTTTTGCTATTCTTCATAGTGTCTAATTTGGCCATCCACGTCAACTTGGAAAACTCAGGCTGTATAGGTACAGGAAGCATTAACATAATTTAACAATTAACCTATTTAATTCTAGACGTCTGTACTGACCAACGTCAAGAATTAAATAAGTTATTTGTTAAATTTATAACATATAATAAATAAATAACAGGTAGAGGTGAAAAAAAAATAAACTACAAAGTCATAGTTTCTGCTTGCAAAATTTTATCTGCAGGTAATTGACACTCTTTATTTATGCCGTTAATCATGGGCAACATTTTATGACGCTACTCATGGATATAGAGTTTTATATTATGTTGTATGTCCTTCCATTTGGCTCTAATACCGTGCCGTGGCATGGCCGTGGATGAACCATGGCTTTTCCAAATGCATCTCTGCTACCAGCTACCATCGAGGTGTATTAATAGTTATTACAACTTAGTTTTGCTATTGCTCTATAGCAATTTCCCAATCAAAGACTCACTCAACCAATTTTGGAAACTTGAGTCTTTTAAATTGAAATGGTAGGTCAGTGGAGATTATTGGGCTTTGACGAATGAGCACGCTTTTCCCTTTTCTCATACCTGTATATAGTGGTATCTATTATTTATTTTGCCCTTATTGTGTAATACACAAGTCGCATTACATAATCGGGATGCACCAATATTGCACATACGGTACTCCTAATTTCTCCATAAAAGTATAGTACCCCGGTTGGTCTAGATTGAAAAATAAATATGCAGACCTCAATAATTTATTACCAAAAACATTCCTGAAAAGTTTCAACCAAATCGCAAGCCACAATTTAAAAAATCATACAAAGTTCAGCTGCCCCCATTTCCACCCCTTAAAATGAGAATGTACAAAAATCTTTTCTTAGCTAACACCGCTGGATAGTCCAGCAGGCTAAAAGGATCTGTATCGGCTTGCTCGAACTTGGGAGAAAAGGGCGAGAGATGTCTGTCAGGATGTATAAAAGATGAGGCTGGAATGAGCTTTCTGATGATGTAAATATTAAGGAAAGGTGGAATACATTGAGAAACTGATGAATGAGGAAAATAACTGGAGTGGTATGTTAGAAAATAAACCTGTGAATGAGAGGCTAGTGAATATAGTTGGTATGGAGGATGTAAGAATAGCAATAAATGGAATGAAGAATGGTAAGGCAGTTGGTTCGGACGGAATACCAGTTGAAGTGTGCAAGATATTGCCCGTCGATGGATGGTCGTCGTCTCAAGCTTTATTCTTCAATAAGTTGTTACAAGAAGAAGCCATACCTGATGAATGGTGCAATAGTTCGCTGGTGACCATCTTTAAAAAGAAAGGTGATGTGCTGGAGTGCAACAACTATAGAGGAATAAAGCTAATGTCAGATAGTACGAAAGCTTGGGAGAAAGTGATTGAAAGGCGGCTGAGAGAAGAGAGTGAAATATCTAAGAACCAATTCGATTTATGCCTGGTCGGAGTACAACGGATGTCATTTTCGCAATTCACCCGTTGTGCGAGAAATACTGAGGTGCACATAAAAACTTGCACATGGTGTTCATTGACCTCGAGAAGGCATACGACCGGGTGCCCCGTGAGGTTTTGTGGTGGGCCCTTAAAAAGAAAGGTGTGCCTGGGAAGTATGTACAGATGGTCCGAGGGACGTACAGTCTATGCAGTAGGTACCCAAGTCCGATCTACAGGTGGTACTACTGGCAGCTTTGGTGTGGCAGTCGGCAGCAGCAAGGGTCGGCTCTCCGTCCTTACCTCTTTCTGAAGATAATGGACGCTCTGACGTCGGACTTACAGAAAGAAGCACCCTGGTGTATGCTGCTTGATGACATAGTGATGGTTGCCGAGAGTGGCCTAGAGGTCCAGAGCAGATTGGATGTGTGGTGGCACAGACTGGAGAGTGTTTGCTTGAAATTGAGCAGAACTAAAACAGAATACTCGTTCTGTGATTTCACGGTCTCTCCAGTTCCGTGCCTATAGCTCTCGTTGAAACACCCATGCCAACGTGCTACGACTTTCGGTACCTAGGGTTGCTTGTCCAAGGGGATGGGGAGGTAGACCGACACCGTTACGCATCGGATCAACTCGGGAAGGATGAAATGGCGATGTGCGTGATTAGACCTGTCGTACTGTATGCATCAGAATGTTGGGCTATGAATAAGATGCATGAAACGAGATTGCATGTAGCAGAGATGAGAATGTTGAGATGGATGTGCGGAGTAACAAGAATGTATAAAGTGAGAAATGAGTATAATAGAGGAAGTTTGAAAGTAGCACCAGTAACAGAATAGCTGACAGGAAACCGTTTGTTCTGGTATAGCATGTGATGAGGAGGATGAAACGCATGTTACTAATAGAGTTATTAATATAAATGTGGATGGTGAGGGATGGGACGGCCAAAGAAAAGATGGACGGACTGTGTGAGGAGTGATATAAAAGAAAACGGAGACAGTAATGGCGTGACTGGGGACAGGACGTATGGAAGAAGAAAAGTTGTTGCTAGAAAGCAAGCGGTAAACATTTTTGCGTAGGAGTGAAAGTGATGCCGTTCAGCGTAACATGACAGAACGTTGCCGGGGACACAATAAATTTACGGGAAGAAAGGCGTAATAGCTTGTAAAGAATAAAATCTCTCGTGATTACTTCGTATTAAGTGTTTACAGTTTGTTGATATGATAAGCTTATTTTCAAAAACGTGGTTAAATATACATATTACTGTTCCTCATTGTTTACAAATTTAGTGTAAAGATGTTTACTGGTTGTTTGTGTTAAATTTATAAGAGTAATGCAATAATACATAACATAGTCGTAAGAGAATTTTCCGTGCAATAAAGCTGTTATTTTAAAGAAATATTAATATAAAAATACGAAAAAAAATTGGTGTGATAGATTGATACTCTGAGAAGCCAAAAATCAAATAAAATTAAAAAGGGCGTAACCGTCGATTACCGCTTTATTGCCCGGCTTTATTTTCGCTTTATTGCGACATGTCTTTTTCTTCCATACATTTCTATTCACCTTCATATATCAATTGCCACATCCTTCTTTTTACTTTACAGGGAAAGGGTTATGTTTTTAAGCTATGTATATCATCTTTCACACAATCCATTCATAGTTTCGTTGGTCTTCCTCTACCCATAGGTATAACCTTTCCACAATCATACTCAAAACTGACTCAAACTTTCCGCACGGCATGTTTATTATAGGTACCTCTTTTATTTAAAAATGTTTTCCATTTTTAAACACCCGAACCACACTTTAAAAATTCAAATGCCGAATCATAAACAGCGGGCCAACTGACGCCAACGATCACCAGCATTACTTTTTTAAAAGCGAAGGCGTCTAAATCGCTGGCTGTTTACATGGAGGACGGTTAAAAAAAGGTTATATTTGTTGGCTATCGAAGACTTCCGCTCCGGCGATTACACATCCTAATGGCGATAAATAATTGCGCGACACGTGACGCCACGTAATTGGAGCTTATGCTGCGTAATTTGCGCTTTTAATAGGTGCTTGTAGAAGGGTAGGCAGAATTCGAAGCGGTGGTAATGAAGCACCAACGGCGATAGCTGTCAGTGGTTATTGTCGGAAATGAAGCTTGAAACAAGATTCATCTTGATACGGTTATGTGACTATTTGACTGAATCACTGAATATATTCTAAGAAAAAACTTTAGTAGTTCTTTCCGAAACAAAAGTTATTTTCTACTTTTTAGTGTTATGCTTTTGAAGTCTGTTTATTTATTTGTAAAAAGTTTAATTTCTCTCTTTTTAGATTTAGTACACCATCACTAAACATGAGCAAGTTCTATAGTAAGGTACCTAAAGGATTGACAAAATATACATAAGTACCCAATTTACACGTTCGTGCTGTTTGTCGCTAAGGAGTTCGGTTATATGCTCCATAATATCTTGAAAACTGGTGGACCGATTTTGATGAAACTTGCACTATTGCCTAAGTTGAGAGATACCTCATCATCTGCCTAGCCTTTTTCCAACTATGTTAGGGTCGGCTTCCAGTCTAACCGGATTCAGCTGAGTACCAGTATTTTACATGGAGCGACTGCCTATCTGACCTCCACAACCCAGTAACTGAGTAATACGGTACCCCTTGGCTAGACTGGTGTCAGATTTCAAGCTTCTGACTACTCGTAACGACTGTCAAAGATCTTCAAATGACAGCCGGGACCAACGGCTTAACGTGCTTTCCGAGGCACGGAGGAAACCCGGTATGTTGAAATGGTCACCCATCCACGGCCCGACCTCGTCAAGCGTTGCTTAACCTTAAGATCGACCCGTGCGGCTGTTATTATTTAGCCACGAGCTCCTCCTAAGTTGAGAGATACCTAATCCAATAAAAAAGAATAGTCACGACTCGATTAGTAGTGCGTGGCCTGCTAACCCGGTTAGTGGAAATCGTACTTAAAAGATCTAGTAATGACAGCCAGAACCAATGATAGGTAGATATCAAAGGTCCTTGAAAGACTCCTCAACAACCGTCTTGTATCTTTCTCAGATAATAATAACATCCTTGCCAACAATAAATTTAGCTTTCGTAGGGGGAAGTCCTGTGAAGACGCATTTGCGGCCTTGATTGACGATGTTGTTGAGACACTGGATAAAAAATCTAAGTGTCTAGGTTTATTTCTAGACCTTTCCAAGGCATTTGACACTGTCTCTGTCCCAATCCTTCTAAAAAAAATTGGAGCAAATAGGAGTTAGAGGTCCTGCACTCGCAGTCTTCGCAAGTTACCTATCCGAGCGAACGCAGTGCGTTAAAATCGACACATTTGTTAGTGACGAGTGTATATTGTCCTTCGGAGTACCTCAAGGCTCAATCCTGAGGCCTACACTTTTTCTACTTTATGTAAACAGCCTATGTGATTTAGCACTCCCATATTGTTCAATTTATTCATATGCTGATGATACGGCCCTTCTGGTACATGCTGAAAATTGGGACGAAGCCAGGAAGAGAGCTGATGATGTCCTTAGAATTGTTATGTCTTGGCTAACGGTGTATAGTCTGACCCTGAATGTAGAAAAAACAAACTTAATCACTTTTTCTTTGAAATCTCCCTCGCAACCCGACAACTCATTTACAGTTAAGGCTCACATTTGCAATGCAAATGTGAGCCAAATAAACTAGTTTTCTTTCTTTCTTTCAAATGCGAACCGATGTGCTTGTCTTCCCCTGACAAGAACAACCAGTGTAAGATACCTGGGTATAGTTATAGACAGTCTGGTCTCGTGGAGTGCCCAGATTAGGATTTTGTCTGGGAGAGTTAGAAAACTAATTACGGTGTTTAAAAGACTGCGATATAGTGTTGATGCGGATACCTTACGTATGGTTTATTTTTCTCTTTGCCAATCAATATTAACTTTTGGCGTTACGGTCTGGGGTGGAGCTCCGAAGACAACCATGTTACAACTGGAAAGGGCACAGAGGGCTGTCCTCAAGGTCATGACTTTCAAACACTACCGACATAGTACCGCACTACTGTTCAAAGAATGTAACGTCCTGACCGTGAGACAGCTCTTTGTGCTGAAGTGTACGTTGCGTAAACATACCGGCCTGAGGTTGGACGCTAATCGTCCAGCAATACGTAGGACTGCTAACGTTTGTCCCTCCGTAAGACATAGAACCACGCTTGCGCAGCGACATTATATGGTTCTTGGTGGTCGTATATACAACTTTATTAACAAACAGTGCAGCATTTACAACTGTAATAAATTTGACTGCAAGGCTCTAGTCAGTAAATGGATCATCACTCTTTGCTATGATGAGGTCGAAAGAATTATCAATGCGTGACCTTATTCTGCTCCCCCTTTTCCAAACTTTTCTCCATCCCACACATCCTCATACACACATACACACTTACAACACAAAACATAAACACAATACTTACACACGGTTTGCCTCTCAATTTAATTAATCAATTATTTATATAATTTATATTGTCTGTACCCTTAGGCTTTGTTTAAATTTTACGTGTACTTTACTCCGAGCTGTATGCATTGTATTGTTCTTGTGAACTTAGAGAGCTGAGACTCATAACACAAGTTCAATCTTAGCTTGGGTTTCAGAGATGTATAACTCTGTGTCATGTAGAATTCTCAATTTGAATTTTAATTTTGTTAAACCACATGACGTGACATTGAAATTGTAATCTGGCAATAAAAAAATATTATTATTATTATTACAGATACGTAATAGAAGGTCACACATACGCGGACATACCTCCCTTGCTTAACCTAAAGTTTACCCCCACGTGCCTGTTATAACTTAGCTCAGAACTAGCATTGAAAATTGCTAAAGATACATTTTGTTGTTTTCGAAACTTTGTATCTTTCATATAAAATACATTTGTATTTAAAAATAACATAATTCGACGTTAATCTGAAAAATACAATCATACACGTATAATACTGGTTTTATCATAATATTATAAAAGCGAAAGTTTGTGAGTGTGTGTTTGTGTGTTTATTACTTATTCACGCTCAAACGGATAGACGGATCTGGATAAAATTTGGCACAGAGTTAGATTATAGTTTGGAATAGCACATATGATACTTTTTAACCCGGAAATATGTTCCTTTAGGATAATTTTCGACATTCACGCGGGCGAAGCCGCTGGCAGAAGCTGTATATTTTTAATATTTCAATCAAAGGGAAAAAATCTTGCTTATAATATAAATTGAACAATACTATACGTAACATAATCTACGAGTATATCTCGTTTGACACAAAATAAACAAATAGGTGTACCCTCAAAATACCATCTTATTATAATATGCTAGCTTCTGCTAGCGGAATATCGAAAATTAGCCCGAGTGCCTGACTATAATCTAGGTATCTCTTGACCCATTTTTCATCCAGATCCGTCCAGCCGTTTGAGCGTGAAGATGTAACAAACAAACTCACAAACTTTCCCCTTTATAATATTTGTCGGCGTTTACGTCAAACGTCAGGTTGACAGGACTGTCGATGTTAACCTAGCGAAGCGTCATTGTCGATGGTAGTGGGGGTGGCCATCTTAAAGTCACTTTTGAACGGGATGGTGCCTGCGCACCACGCTTGTGATGAATCGCTCAGAATCTTCGCCATCATGCTATCTCAAGATTTAATTAAGTTGATTTCGTATAGTAGTAATCGCTAATTACCTAATTACATCGTGATTCCTGTGAATACTGATTAAAATACGTCGATTGTGGTCTGAAGCCATTTATTCCTATTGCTGCGCCTACCTACCCACATAATCAGAAGATGAGTTCTGGTGCTCCAAGCCTTCCTGGCTCTACATATTAGTGTGAAGTGTGATTAATGCGAAAAATAAACCATAAAATACATGTAAAAAACTTAAACATGATTCAACCGATGATCCGCAAGGAAAGTTACTGTATTTTATTGAAAAATACAGGGGCGTTTGAAAGATAAACGTTTTTTATTTACATGTTATTTTCAACGCTACTAAGAACCTCTCAGTAGTTTAAGATAATGTTGACAAATCACAGCAAAGTTAATCCAACTCCATTCAAGGCAATGCCATACTTATTTGATCGGATAGCACTGCAGTTATGTCCCAAGCATCACACAGACATAATTCTAACTAGATAACGCAAGTCCCTCCATCTGTATGAAAACCAAGCGTGAAAATTTTTGACATACTATTTAAAAACAAATTCTCTTACTAATGAACGAAAACATTTCCAATGCCTCGGCCGACTGCTTTTGTACATTCTTAATCAATATAAATTGAACAATACTATACGTAACATAATCTACGAGTATATCTCGTTTGACACAAAATAAACAAATAGGTGTACCCTCAAAATACCATCTTATTATAATATACTAGCTTCTGCTAGCGGAATATCGAAAATTAGCCCGAGGGAACATATTCCCGGGATAAAAAGTATCCTATCTATGCCTGACTATAATCTAGGTATCTCTTGACCCATTTTTCATCCAGATCCGTCCAGCCGTTTGAGCGTGAAGATGTAACAAACAAACTCACAAACTTTCCCCTTTATAATATTTGTCGGCGTTTACGTCAAACGTCAGGTTGACAGGACTGTCGATGTTAACCTAACGAAGCGTCATTGTCGATGGTAGTGGGGGTGGCCATCTTAAAGTCACTTTTGAACGGGATGGTGCCTGCGCACCACGCTTGTGACGAATCGCTCAGAATCTTCGCCATCACGCTATCTCAAGATTTAATTAAGTTGATTTCGTATAGTAGTAATCGCTAATTACCTAATTACATCGTGATTCCTGTGAATACTGATTAAAATACGTCGATTGTGGTCTGAAGCCATTTATTCCTATTGCTACGCCTACCTACCCACATAATCAGAAGATGAGTTCTGGTGCTCCAAGCCTTCCTGGCTCTACATATTAGTGTGAAGTGTGATTAATGCGAAAAATAAACTATAAAATACATGTAAAAAACTTAAACATGATTCAACCGAGGATCCGCAAGGAAAGTTACTGTATTTTATTGAAAAATACAGGGGCGTTTGAAAGATAAACGTATTTTAATTACATGTTATTTTCAACGCTACTAAGAACCTCTCAGTAGTTTAAGATAATGTTGACAAATCACGGCAAAGTTAATCCAACTCCATTCAAGGCAATGACATACTTATTTGATCGGATAGCACTGTAGTTATGTCCCAAACATCACACAGACATAAATCTAACTAGATAAACGCAAGTCTCTCCATCTGTATGAAAACCAAGCGTACCATTTTTCACAAACTATTTAAAAACAAATTTACTTACCAATGAAAGAAAACATTTCCAATGCCTCGGCCGACTGCTTTTGTACATTCAAAAAATCAAAATCAATTTTTTTATTTCACATAGGCCTACATGGGCACTTATAAAACGTCGACAAAATGTGCACGGTTCGGGTTGGTCGTTTCCTATGGAGAAGAACCGGCAAGAAACTCCATGGTTACTCTTTTAAAAATGGTTTGGTTTTACAATATTTCCATGTTACAGCATTAGTACTTAGATATGGGGAGACAACGTAGGCCCGAATTATGACAATAAGTCGTAAGAAACTAAAAAAAAAAATATATAAAAAAGTTAACAAATGTTAACTAGCATCTAGAAGGCCTACAATGTTCACACATTCACAAAACAATCGGTAAAAGAATCTATACAAAGGTAAAATTAATAAAAATAAGTATAACAAGACTTAATTTAACATGTTGCACAAATTTTGTTATCAGTGCTGTAACTATTCTTAGCAAAGGGCTTTAAAGATTATTGAAAACCATTGTAAAAAGTCTAATTAAAAGAAGGAAAGAAAAAATGAGATTGAGAATAGTTAGAGACATCCACATATTTGTGCCGTTTACAAGTTACCAGGGAAGCTGCATGCGCAGAAGGAGCTAAGGCCAAATGTTTTTATCTTCAACGTAGTCCTTGATTTTATAATATGCTTTTTTAACAAGGATACGTTTGATGTAGTTTTTGAACCTTCCATCGGTCAGTTCTATAACTGTTTATACATAAATATACATTTATATCAATATGGCATAAAAAGGTATTTTTCTAGATTACGGTGGATTTCCTCAGATTACGATCATTGATCGTGACTTTACTCCGTTTTTTGGCACGCGAAGTACATACTTTCGTGTCGTCTAGTTAGATTTATGTCTGTGGTACATCACTAACCACCCATGGACTCACTGTACCATATTATTAAATTCCCACATATTTCAGTGCAACAACCCAGACAAAGTCGGCAGTATCTCTATTATAACAACAATGAGGCGAACTTTCAGCAAAGTTTTAATTAATTTATGCATTTAGTTCGTGTGTGCTAATATTCCTCTGTGACACCATTTTGTGGTGTTTATTGGGCCATGTATATAGCAATGCTACTCAAGCTAAAGTGTCACTATCTGACAAATTCATATTTTGAGTTATAGTCGAATAATAAAAAAAAGCGAAATAATAATACTCGATGCTTTCTTTCTTTTTCGTGTGAGGATGTGGCCTCTTCTGGTGTCAGAGTTAATTAAACCGCCTCTGGGAACCCCAAAGGCCTCTGACTTGGATATTTCAGACTAACATTAAATATATAAGTCCAGCAGTCTTATTGCGTAATGCAGTCGACAACGCAAAGGGCAAAGAGTATGAAAAAAACTTTAATAAAAAACCAAACCGACTTCTCTTCCAAAACAAAACACTACAAAGCGAAAAATAACTTTCTTTTCCGAAGTCGGTGTCTTTTGTACCCATTGTTTTCCGTTATTATACACCGACTGCACGGATTTGAACCCACGACTTTAAGACCACCATAGGTGAGGTCTAAGCCACCTGGCCACCACGACGTACAATCGATGTTGATCAACTATAACATGCCAGAATTCCCGGTGTAAAATAATAGTTCCATTGCGCATTTTCGAATAAGTAAATTGTTAGTTTAAATCAATGACTCTGAGCCGGTCCACACGGCGCGTTGCGTCGACGTAGCGCTCTATCGCTGCCTCGTTTTACAAACTAAGGCTGGTGCATTGCGCCAACGCAGCGTCATTTTACAAATTAAGGCTGATGCATTGCGTCAACGCAGCGTCATTTTACAAACTAAGGCTGGTGTGTTGCGTCAACGCAGCGTCATTTTACACACTAAGGCTGGTGTGTTGCGTCAACGCAACGTAGTTTTTTTTACTAACTAAGGCTGGTGCGTTGCGTCAACGCAGGGTCGTTTTACAAACTAATTCCGGTGCGTTGCGTCAACGCAGCGTCATTTTACACACTAAGGCTGGTGTGTTGCGTCAACGCAACGTAGTTTTTTTTACTAACTAAGGCTGGTGCGTTGCGTCAACGCAGGGTCGTTTTACAAACTAATTCTGGCGCGTTGCGTCATTTTACATTATAATAAAACGACGCAGCGACAGCACTACGTCGACGCATTGCTGACGCAACGCGCTGTGAGCACCAGCTCTCAGTTCTATCAAAAATAGGTTTTAAACATAGTATTTTGGGTCATTCTTAATTTAATTCCGGAATCTATTGATAGTAGAAAAATACTACTTAGACAGATATTTTTTTGTTGATTTCGATGGCATCAATCAATCTGCTGCCTGCTAGCCCTTCACTATCTATGCATGTGTAGGAGTCAGCTTCCAGTTCAACTGGATGCAGCTTTATTTTACATGGAGCGACTGCCTATCCGACCTCCACAACCCAGTAACAGGGTAATACTATACCCATTGACAAGACTGGATTCAATTTTTTTCCTGGCTTCTGACTACCCGTAAAGACTGTCAAATATCTAACAAATTTGTATCCCTTGCTTTTAGCTGTCATTTAATGACAGCCGAGAGCAACGGCTTAACGTGCTGTCGATTTGCGGCGGATGCAATTACCAATTTTTGTTCAATCACCCAGAGAGAAATAGTAGCTTTATTAATGTTATCTCATTTGACTAGCCTATACTCGTATTGTTCCATTTGTCTAATTGCAAGGAAAAAAAATACTTAAAAGTTAATTCAAAAAATCAAAAAACCCGACTGCTTAAAAAGCGAACTAAAACGACGTAAACAAGACATATTATTCGCTAGCTGGCTGACCAAAACCAGATGTATTCTCCAACTGCACAGCATGATTTTCTTCTTGTTAACGTCTTTTTAGTTCGCTTTTTAAGCAGTCAAGTTTTTTGATTTTTTTAATTCCACGTCTAAGCGCGTATTTTGCGTACGGATAAAAAAAACGATACGATTTACGTATTTTGAATTAACTTTTTTTGATTTATTCAAGAAACAACACTTCTAAGTTATCATAACAATTCGACGCACAACCAACAAAAGTGATTGATGTACCTACCTAACTTAGAAGATGACAAACATCGAAGCACTATGAGCGAGTTAAGTTCAATCGTTAGCACAACTTAGCCAACTTAGCGCAACTTAAACAAAAGATGCGCAAACTTGAGTAGTTAAAAGTTTTTTTTTCTGCGCTAGGATACGGATAGTTCAGAGTTAAGAGTTTGTGTTAGTCTAGAGTTGCTTCTAGTATGTGCGATGTTATCGAAGTAAGACGCAGATACCTCTGATTAGCTGATTTTAAAATGAGAGTCACGTCTAAACGGCTACTCGTAATTTTTTGGAAGAAATATATGTTATATTAGACCATTCTCTTCATAATTTGATCTAAGAAAATGTTGAGTTTTATTCATATAACTTAGTGTAATTAATTTGTAAAGTTATGTCTAATACGGACAAAAAAACGACAATCGAACCAAAACCACCGGGCGTATTTTAATGAAATTGACACCATCTCAAAGACAATTAAAGTATCTACATTTTGATCTAGAGCTATTTTAAAAAACATAGAATAATAAGGAAAGTACAAAATAACTGTATTTTGGGTCGCGCGGGTGTGAAACGAGTGCGCGTTTTGTTCCCTCATGGTCGTTGGCAACCAGCGTCGTCTTAAAAGGTTATAGTACTCAAATCACAAGCGGTGAGCATGTTACATGTGACCAGTGCGAGTTTTTACGCTTGTCCAATCGCGTTATTGTAAAAGTTCTCTTAAGTCATTTTGTATAGAAAACAAGGGATTTTCCGTCATTGTCACTAGATGTCGCTAATTCAGTTTTCGTAAAAATGTATGTGTACATATTTTTAAAAAATTGCACTAAGGCCAGGAATGGACCGTAGTAGGTGGTGTTTTGATTTTTTCCACACGGGGAAAAGGATTAAGTTTAAAAATGTTAAAGGCCATCTAGAAATCTAAAAGGAGTTTTGTGCCAGTCCCAGCGTTGGGTATATGATTTTGATACCAGATAGTTTTTTTGTTTGAATGGCATATATAACTTAATAAGAAATTAAAATCAATGTGCAGATTCAGGATGTGTCTGACACCGACGCGAAAAAAAAAAAGGATTCAGTACATGATTCTATGGCATCCAGAGGGTCCAGACCCCCTAGTGGTGGAAATTTGCGTAGGCTTTTAATATTATTGAAAAAATATATAATTCCCTTGTATCACGCAAAAACACAAAAATGCAAAAGCGCTACCTATCCTGTGATTGTCTAAAGTTCACGATAGTGGTCAACACCGCTGGCTAGTACCTACACGCGCCGCTGTATTTGTTCGTGTCGGTATCAGACACATCCTGTATGTGTTTACCTTTGTAAGTCATCAAATTGATGTAAAGTGATTTACTTCAGATTAATTTGATGATTTACAAAGTCTGTAGTATTATATGATCTGTGAGAAAAGCAAACATATAATAAAAGTGCAGTCGCTCACTCCCAAAACTAAAGTGCCTATATTTGTGTTGTAAAAAAAAACTGGTATGTATCTACCTCATAAAATATACACTGGTTCACTGATCCATAAACGATTATCCAAGAGAATAGAATCTAAAGTAAAGATTAACCTAGTCGTGGGTGTACTGTACATAATGTACAAATCCACACCATTCTGTAAAATAATAAAGAAGTGATATTTTTTGAGGAACCTAATCAATGGGGAAACGATTGGCAGGTTCTTCAAGTCGCAAAGGCTCAGATGGGCAAGTCACCTGGAAAGAATGGGCGATACTAGAGCCGTTAGATTCATGTCCAAGTAGACTCCGATTCAAAAAAGACCCAGAGAAAGACCCAGAAAGCGCTGGATAGATTATGTCGAGGAAGATCTGAAGAGGATAGGAAGGAAAATATCGTTGAAAGAAGATCGTTGAGGAGGCCAAGACCCACAAAGGGTTGTAGCGCCAAAGGAATGAATGAATTTTTTGAGGATATTGAATATAATGTTTTTATAGGCACACAATATGTACTGTATAAGTAGAAGCCAAATACGCATTTAGATTTCGCTTAATATTCGGTTACCTATTTCTTTTTGCTGCGTAAAATACAGGATATGTTTTGATTATTTCGGCTAAATAAACATACGAGTTACAGGAAGCTCCTCCTTATAAATACCTTACTGCTGTAACGTTACGTTTAGCTCCTCTGAGCTAAACCACTTTAATAAAAAAGATAAAAATAAGGGCCGGCTTCGTACGACGTGCTGAGGGATCAGTTACGGCTGTTGCCGCCCGCCTCTTCCGAGTTGGCGAAGGGGCAACCGCAGACCAGGGCGGCGTGGTACGGTGCGATGGGACGGCTGGTGGAGCGCTACCCCGAGATGTGGGCCCTCGTGTTCAGCGTGCGCACCCTGCGCATACAGCCGCGCCGCTGAGGACCTGTCTGCCGCAGTTCATACACCACGTGGCAGACTGGCACGTGGTGTATGAACGAATAAATAACGGTTTACAGAGGGGGCAGTCTGCCGCTGCCCTTATTTTGAAGATTATATTTTACAACCAGCTTTGTTGAAGAAAAAGTGTCCATGGTATGTTATTTCTATGGCTTAAGAAAATAAATTGGCCAGACAGATGTCAGATCAGATGAAAATGTCAAAGTATAAAATATTCTAAGAGTTTACAAATTAGTAGTATAAAATAAGTTGTGGATGTTAAAAAATCGGAGATAATTAAAACTATGCTTTTCAGGTGCTAACAGTATCAAAGAATACATAAAAGTGAGTCATATGAGTTGATACAATTTCAAAAGATAAAATAGTGTGGTTTGTATAGTATTATAAAACGTAAATAGACTAAAAGATGTGGATCTGAACAGCAGAATACCACACTGCGTAGTTACCTTTTGTAATTTTTTATAATTTGTTAAGATATTATTGAATGAGGTGAAGCGTGAAGCTCAAGACCGATCGCGATGGATGGCTATAATTATTGCAGACTCTGGCCTCAGCTAGGTGACATAGGATCTTAAGCAAGTTAGTTATCCATTAGAAAAGCACTTTTTTACCAAATATAGTTTTGAATTAAATGGACTTAGACTTATTTATGTACGTAAAGACATTAGCCGAGACCGACTGACAATTTATTACTCGAAGCCAAACTAAATTATGGTTGTAACTAAAATATGAGCACAAACACTTAGTAAGATAAGTTACGGAATTCCCAAAAAAAAATACGTTTTTATATACACAAATACTCTATCTACCAATTGACATTTACAGATTGTCAAAGTCCTACAAGCCAAACCATACCGTATTGCACATCCGCAAAAACAGAAACACTCATCCAAAATTGTATCAATACAAATCTCTCTCTAAAAACGTATTCTATCTACACGCAGCGTGCATGAAATTGTTGTATAATGAAATAGGCACCCGAGGGGCATCCCCGAAATACGGGACGCGTTGTCACCGCGTTGATTGAATTTGTCACGCCAAAGAGTACATGCGTGACACTAGAAAATTTGCGAAATGAAACATTTTTCACAGGGGCATAGAATATGTAACGCCAAGCTGGCAGAGTTCATTAAGGGTAAAGCTACTGTCTGACTGGATCTTCAGAATCGGCTTCAACCGTCTTCGGCCAAAAGTAGTCTACGGCCCGACCTTCAGCTCCATTTAAAATGGGCGAAAGTTAAAAAAAAGCATGTATGCCGAAATTTAACGAACTGTTACGATGAGCGAGAATGCGATGGCACAGGCAACGTGCTAGTGGCAAGAATCATACTCTGTTGCGCGATAGATTGCGCGTTGGCTAGTTGCCATCGCCAGGAAATAGCCGCAATAAAAACAAAAAAGGGTTCTTAGGGATATTCAACTTTCGGCTTCAGCTTCTGCTTAGGCTGGGGCCGAGGGTTGTGGCGATAGTCAGTTTCGGCCTCGACATCGATCTTCTTTTTTATCCGGGCTTTGAGCCTTACTATTAATTCATCAATAATAATAATCGTGTTAGTATCAAGCCATACACTCACTGGAGAGTACTGGAGACTTCATTATCGATAATGTTCGTACCCGCACAATGTGTGCTAATCACAAGTGTAGTCTTTCAAGGCCTCTGTCAAAATCGTTACTGGCCGTCTATTTCCATGAGTAACCAGTGACACTCACTCTTGGTTTGTATAGAAAGTTTTGATAATACGATCTCTAGCAATGGCAAAGACCTTATACTTCTTACTACTAGACTGTGCACTATGGCGCAAAAACCGGTCCGAGCGAGAGGGCTCCCTTTGGTAGTGTGTCTCTTTCTAATGAGGTGACCATGACCAAACAGAACACGGGACAAATTGATTGTAAAAACGACATTTTAAGTATTCCGATATGTTGATGCTACCTAACAGCGCTACCTAAACCTACCTAATTTATAGTTAATAAAAAAAAAGTGTTTATATTTTTTGGTATCTACATCACTAACCGTATGGTGTCGGGCGTAAAGAATTTCACCATCCCATGTTTTCCCGTGGGTGTCGTAAGAGGCGACTAAGGGAAAAACCAGAGAATGGGCAGCAGCGTTCTCTGTGCATTTGTAACAACCATACTGCGATCGCCAACCCGCCTGCAAAGCACTCCCCATGAATAGCACAAATAAAACATAGCCCCTATTGCCCGGCAGCTGTACCTTCGATTACGTTAGGGTCGAGGTTACGGTATGGCAAGGGGTGCTAAGAATCTCGGACGAGATCCGGCTACCCCAACAAATACCGACGACTGGACCTGGCAACGTACAACATGCGCACACTCCGGACCGACGAAATTATCACCGAACTCGAAGAGGAATTGAGCAGTTTACTATGGAGTATTATAGAGATATCTGAAGTTCGAAGAGAGTCCTCCCCGACTCAATAATCCTCAAATCCCAAGACTCTTCAAGTTTCATTCTTCAAGACCATCACATAGATTGGAACAAAAAGCTCTCTGATCCTACTCTCAAGCTCATGAAGGAGAGCCGTTAGATGACCCTGCAGTCTTCTGACGGTGCTTTGAAATACCGGCAGCTAAATATACCTCAAAGGATCTCTATGATTTCACATATATTCCAGTTGCGTAGACGTTGAGAAATAAAACTGCACCAATTGTATTCCACTAGGAATTAATTTGCAAATAATATTAACAGCCGCTGAATTTCACTCGAATAAAGTCCGACAAAAAATCCGCAAACCATCATCCTACATTTAGTATTACCAGGCCCAAACATTTAAAAGTACTACTCTTACTCAGTATTAATGATATTTTTTTTAAATACAATGAATTGATTAAATATAGGAACTAGAAATATTTATATATTCTTCTAGAAATATTTAAATAAGTGAAAGTCTATGAATTGTTCGTTTTGGTATAACATAAAAAGAAACATATAAAAATTTCTACCATTTCTACCAAACCCAATGATTAGTTGTGCTAGCAATAGGTCAGACAAGGACACACTACCAGCGGAAACCCTCTCGCCAGGACCGCTTTTGGTTAGCTACCGCTTATAAGGAAATAGCTAACCTAGGTGTACGATGATAGATTTCATTTTAGCTTAACAAAATATTGTGGTACACAGTCTAGTAGTAAGAAATACGTATAAGGTCTTTGAGCAATGGCCACCGAGGCGTCTTGGTAGTCTGTGCAAAGGCCGCTCTATCTAGGGATGTCCGTAAAATTTTTGCCGTTCCATAATTGAAGGCTCGAATTGAAGTATGTTACATAACTTTTGTTGGTTTCGATGAACTTTTTTTTTGTTTTTGGGAATTGGATGTTCTGTTTTTCCGGCTAGATAAATCGGGATGGAGGAAGGATGCATATGTTGGTTTTGGTCGTGTATCTTATATAGGAAAATAATTTTGCATTACACCTATTCGAAAAACGACAAATGTCTATAGATGATAGCAGGAGCCAAATCCAATTTTGCGCCCGTAGGAGTTTGAGCTTTCTCTCTTCTGATTGGTCCGCCTTGTGCTTCTGATAGATTTGCGTAGTTGGGTTGGAGGCGCTCGCGTGAAGGTTTAATTTAAAAAAAAAAACACGAACTAACTTTCAATTCTCTATGGTGATAAACTCATTTTTGTGATTGGTTAGTAAGGAGCTTAGATGAAGAACCTATATTCGTAGATTGAGCCCTAAATTGAGCTCGATTGATAGAGCGAGATCGCTAATTGGCAGCCCCGTGTAAATAATAAGGACAGAAGATTAATTTTTGTCTTTGTCACCATGGCCGGCTTTTGTTGTTTGTCATGATCTAATGTTTTGACAGGTTCATGACAAACAAACTCGGTGGTGTTTGATTTTCTGTGATTTCGTGGTATAAAGTGTTTATTGAGCCAAGGAATTGGGTTATTTATAGATAATTAGTGTCAGCGCGATGGTGGGTGGTAGTGTTCTAAGCTGTAAAAGTCAAAGTGAGCGAAAGCCTGATGGAATAACATTTCACTCGTAAGTAGACGAAATTATCTTTCTTTTGGTTTTAAATCGCTATATGATTATCAAATATGATGTTTTACAATGAGATTCAATGATTTTAGTTTAGAAAATTCAGATTTAATACGTGTTTTCAATAACTTAAAATAAAATAACCTAAAACTATGAAAGGTTCAGTGTTGCCATTGTAAGAATGTAATTTTACCCAACTAAACATATTTATTTTTCGTCATACATACATAGGACTGTTAACTTCATTAGGTACCTTTCTTTACCACGCTGTAGCTTTGTTGTTTATTACCCAATAAATATATCTAGTGTACTAATAAAATGTATTTAAATTTTAGGTTTCCGTCTAATAGTGAAACAATAAAGAAATGGCTGGATGCTACTGGACGAGAAAATTGACAACCAACAAAATATAGTAAAACTTGTTCAATTCATTTAGATTTTGATGATGATTCCTTTCTCTATAAAAAAGAGAACAATTAAAAACACATTCAGAACCTAAAAATATATACACGTAAGTATTGATGTATTTACTTAGGTACGATTCTCACCCCCTCTTCTTTTGGGTGTGTTTTTATTACATAAATACATTCACGTCCGTATCCTAAATAGGGTAGATCGAACCTCAAGTTGTTAAACACAGAGTAGTGACAAACATATTCCTATTACGAATGAGGTGTACTAGATGACTGAAATAAATATAAATAATGAATCACAACTATTGCCACCTGCTCGCCATCGATAAAAACTTTTAGAAGATTTAGGTGAACTCGCTAAGCTCAGGATTCTAAGTTAGAATCCCTCGCTACGCTCGTGATTCTACTATAGAATCCTTCACTTAGCTCTGAATTCAAAATAACGCCCTGGAAGAACAAAATATTACTTTGTCCCCTTGTAAAACAAATAACTTTTGATGTCTGCTATGTGCCAATGAAGTTTATAGGACAAAAAGTGTTTGTATGTATGTCATATTGTGGTAATTAAATACTTTGCATAATGCGCACAGCAAAATAGTGGAACTCACTACCTGCTTCTGTGTTTCCGAACGCATTCATCACGAATCTCTTAAAAGTTAGAGTGAACAGGCGTCTTCTGAGAAAACTCACTCCATCTTCGACTTTGTATCTGTCACCAATGATGTAGACTAGGGTCAAGAGCAAAACCATCTCAAATAAAAAAATTGATAGACCGGTGACCTAGGGAGGATTACAGCAGTATATTCATCATCATCATTTCAGCTGAAAGTCGTCCACTGCTATACATAGGTCTCCCCCAAGTGTCACCCATCTACCAGCCCTGTGGGCATCGCATCCGTCGGATTCCTGCAGCCTTAACCAGACCATGGGGCCACCTATGTAGTCGACATCATTGATCACTAAATAACAATGTCAGACACACAAACAATTCCTCAACACAGAACAGCCATCCAACTTACCATGTTACTACTAATCTCGCCAAAAATTATTGGGCAGGCATAATTCCAGAACTGCCAACTTTACAACATAATATTCTGAACTAAAACCAATATCCAATCGAAACTTGTACAAGGAACGTGTCGAGCAGTTTATCGCTGGAGGCTGGAGGGTTCGCCGTGTGCATAATACAACTGCCGGCGACCGTCGCACTTTCGCGTTTTGTGGGTTAGCTCGGGAGCTTGGGACTGTTAAAACATATTTTAACTCAAAGGTTGGCATTTTGGCAAGTGTAGCAGACGGCGCATGAAGGTCTAACATGAATATCTATGAGTTACCCACCGGATACAAGCATTTTTACCCGACTGCCGAAGGAAGGCAATCTGTTTATCAGTCTATGTATGTATGTTTGTTTCTATGTGGCGTTCTAGAGACCTAACGCGTTGACCGATTTTGATTTTACATCTGGATTTGGTCAGCCACCTCGCGAATATGTATCCTCCGACTGCACAGCATGATTTTCTTATTGTTTACGTCTTTTTAGTTCGTTTCTCAAGCAGTCGGGCTTTTTGTTTTTTTTTTCTACTTGCGATAAGATTTTATATCGTTCATTGTCACTGACTGCTTTTTTTTACAAGTTTTTTTGATATAAAACTTGTATAAAAAAAGTTTTTTTTAATTGTATGTATTATTTGGTTTAGTGATGGTAAGCACGACAACCGGTTTGACGCCTAGGTCAGGCAAATAATAATGATTTCTTTAAAAACAGAATTTGCCTAACAGCAGCCCAAATTCTGGATGTATGTCATGCTCTGTTGATGGAAAACTGCCCCATGACGAAATTACCCTTCTACACCTTTGTATTACAAATAAATAATTCATCTAGACCAATCTAGGAGACCAATTATATAACAGTATTTTTATACATCTCGTTCATGATGATTTTGGGATAACCTAATAATTTCTTACTCTTTATAATATTTATTTTGCTGATTGCTTGTATTTCACATTTTAAAATTAGCTTAGACTCATGATAATTTATCATCTTCTCCATCTTCATTTTCTTATCAAATAAGTCATCAACCAAAACAAAACCATTTCAATATTGGAAAGTTTCAAACTTCTAACCCAGCTCCCGGTCCTCAAGTAGTGTTCGAGCGACTAGCAGGCTAAGTCTAGGTACAAACTTGTACCGACCGTCCAAGACATCTGTCGAACTTGCACAATGTCGCAGCCCGGCTGTACTTCATTAGTATATCAGACTTAGTATAATAACTTACTTAAGAGAATTACCTACCACCTGCTAAGGAATTTGAATGCCGTGTTAGTTTCAATAGGATTTCATTTTGGGTGGAAATAGAGTGTTTTTGGTTTTAAATAGGTGTTTATGATCGTGAATATGGTTTGTTGATAAGTATTATATCATAATCAGCGTATAATGTTCCCACTGCTCGAATACAGACCATCTTTCTGTGAGAGGGGGTGGGCCATAGTCTACCACCAGTCCGGGATGGTAGATGTAACATGACTTCGATGTTTTGTTCTAGAACATGCCGGTTTCCTTACGATGTTTTCCTTCTAAAGAGAATTTGAATTAAGAATGTGCTAATTAGTTTCTAAACAGCTCAGAGATTTTGATTTATGTTACTGCTTTTATTCCATTATACGATTGTTTATAACAAAACAAAATAGGGTTTGTTTACATTTTCATTAACTTGAATTGGAACACTCTATAGCTGTGCCCTGGGGTTTACCTACCCGTCGTAAACCCTACCTTATCTATGTACTATGTAGTGTTAAAATGCCCCTGAGGGAGATGGTCTGGTCTAAGTTATAGGCAAAAAATTGATCGGGCCGACGTGTCTGGAGTCTGGGCGTCAGCATCGGTATAAGACGTTTCCTTTGCGTAGCGTATGATAATGGAATTATTTGGAATGTGCCATTGTTCAGTGTAGAGTTGTGTATTGTTTTAGTTACCTGTTCAAATTGTGCAGGTACTTATGACAACTTTTTGTTTAAGAAATGATTAAATTATTTAGAATTGTCGCAAACTTTTTCAGTCACAAGAGTCCGAGTAACAATATCAATATTTTTCATGGGCGTATTTACCCTAGGGCGAAAAGGGCCATGGCCCGTGGTGGCAGGCTGCGAGGGGCGGCGGCGCAACTCACACCTCGCACTCAGCTTTGTGCGTCTTGTCTTTGCGGAAGGATCGTACGTCCGCAAACCAGCAAACCCGCGGCTGGTGCTGGCACGTCTGCGGGCCTCGACCTCGGGTTGGGGGAGAGTGCGGTGTTTGCCTCCCCTCGCGATGTCTATGACTATTTTATTGACGAAATTGAATCAGTATCTGACATTAATATAATTAATCAAAATTTTAAATTTGACATGCATCCTAACTCATTATTTTTATTACCCACATTTCCCCCTGACATTATAAAATTAATACATTCATTAAATAATACTAATAGCTCTGGTTATGATGACATTACAACAAATGTTCAATCATTATAGCACCAGTACAGAGTCACATAATAAATCTGTGCTTGGAATCAGGTGTGTTTCCAGACAGTTTAAAATTTGTAGTTATAAAACCACTTCATAAGAAAGGTAGCAAACTTGATCCAGCCAATTACCGACCTATTGCCTTACTACCCATATTCTCCAAAATTATAGAAAAAGTTATTTACAATTCATTATACATATTTTTTGAACGGAACAATCTTTTTGCAGATGAACAATACGGTTTTAGACGAAAAAATTATATAAACATGGCAATTTTCAATCTCTTTGAAAAAAATATAACTAACATCGATAATAGAAGTCCGAAAGCTGCTTTATTCATGGACATGAGCAAGGCATTCGATTTTGTGGATCGAACATTACTCTTAAAGAAGTTGGAAAGATATGGAGTTAGGAGAAATGCTTTAAAGCTTTTGAAATCGTACTTGTCCGACAGAAAACAAGTGACGAAAATAGATAAGGTCTGTATTCCTTCAAAAACCGAGCTTACTTATATTTCTAGTCAGAGGCCTAATAACTACGGTGTACCCCAAGGAGGTATTGTAGGCTCTTTATTATTTATTATTTACATTAATGACATGCCCAAAGAAACAAATCACCCGATGGTTTTATTTGCTGATGATAGCACGGTCCTTTTGAGTGACAGTAATGATGCGACGACACTTGAGGGAGAGATAAACCACTGTCTACAAGTTATAGAATGGATGTCCGGGAATCATTTAAAAATAAATATTGACAAAACTAAAATAATGACTTTTGAGCAAAGGACAAATCATAAAAAACCTGACGTAAAATATGATGACAAAGTAATTTCAGAAACGAAAACCACAAAATTTTTAGTTGTAGAACTGGATAGGGACATTTCATGGAAAACCCACACTGATAGTGTATGTAAACGCCTGAGTCAGCATTCATATGCGTTACGGAGAGGTATTCCATGAAGCACACCCAAACGAAGCACACCCAGACAAAGCACACCTAAAGTATTCCACTAAGCACACCCGTAGGTGGGCATCAAATAAAAAAATAAAATAATTAATTTCCTATTCCACGAAGCACACCTACGAATATCACTCGCATAGTGCGGGGTCTAAGAAATAAAAATGTCGATAGGAGAAAATATTTATTATTTAAAAGACTAAGGGCCAATTTTTCAATCCTCAGATAAACAATTAGATAGTACTTATTAGACAGATAACGAAATATTGCATTTTTCAACCGTCAGATAGGCTCTATCTGGTCAATAAAGGCCCTAACTGAGGAATAAATCTGTCTGCCTCATTGACGGCCAGATAAACGTCTATTCAATACATACAACTAGATCCATAGCGTTTAGTTTGAGGTTATTTCTTCTTTTTTCCAAAGTTATATCAAACTTATGGAAATTTTCGACTCTGTTGAGGATCTGACAATTGAAGAAGAGGCTATAATGTATAGTATGAGTGGAGTCAAAACGTCGAAAATAAGTCGCTCAAATGACCACACACACTTACTTATCTACCTATCTTTCTATATTATAAAAATCTTTTATTTTTTTAAACTTTGCCCACACTAGGAATTTCTTCCTGTATACCCTATAATTGCTGTTCGTTGGTCTCGAGTAAACTCAAAACGGCTGGATCGATTTGAATAATTATTAAAGAGAAAAAATATATAAAAACGTGGGCGGGTAACTAGGGTAGGTATGTAGGATAGGTAGGGTAGGAAGGTAGGTAGGGTAGGGTTTGCTTGAAAACTTGAAAATTACAAGTCAGACTAGACCACATCATCGCTTAACATCAGCTGAGATAGTGGTCAAACGCAAAACTAAAGATTATAAAAACAAGTTATATTATGTAGGTACAAAAATATTTATTATAAAATGAATCTTAAAATTTCAGCAATAAGGTTAAAAACACTATGTAGGAAATTTCGGGGTTACTTTATTTCGTTTTCTATGGATCATTAGGAAAAATAAAAAAAGCTTTACAAACTATTCCATGCATTCTCTGTTCCAGAACAGTCGATGTTTGTTACAATAGTTGACGCGTTCGCTTTTTCGACGCAAACGTTGGTCAAACAATCATAATATTTGGTAATTGATTCATATTTACTATTTTACTTTATGAAAATCACATATTGATATAAACTTACCGAAAAAAAGATATTCCTTACAAAAACAAGATGTTACGGTGGTTATTTGCACAGTTTTTGAACGCACATTGCGGCATTTTTAACGTAATAATGTAGTAATAATGTAGTATGATTGGACCATACTAATTTGAAATAGTGCCACAACCGTATTTGTCGCCATATTTTTCGGCCCGTTTTCGAAGCGCTGACCGGGAATCTAGTTTATTCTTCATCGAAGGTTAGGGCCTTTATTGACCAGATAGAGCCTATCTGACGGTTGAAAAATGCAATATTTCGTTATCTGTCTAATAAGTACTATCTAACTGTTTATCTGAGGATTGAAAAATTGGCCCTTAGTCTTTTAAATAATAAATATTTTCTCCTATCGACATTTTTATTTCTTAGACCCCGCACTATGCGAGTGATATTCGCAGGTGTGCTTCGTGGAATAGGAAATATTTTTTTTTATTTGATGCCCACCTACGGGTGTGCTTAGTGGAATACTTTAGGTGTGCTTCGTCTGGGTGTGCTTCGTTTGGGTGTGCTTCATGGAATACCTCTCCGTAACGCATATGAATGCTGACTCAGGCGTTTAAATACACTATCAGTGTGGGTTTTCCATGGCATGTCCCTATCCAGTTCTACAACTAAACATTTTGTGGTTGTCGTTTCTGAAATTACTTTGTCATCATATTTTACGTCAGGTTTTTTATGATTTGTCCTTTGCTCAAAAGTCATTATTTTAGTTTTGTCAATATTTATTTTTAAATTATTCCCGGACATCCATTCTATAACTTACAAGTTAGACAGTGGTTTATCTCTCCCTCAAGTGTCGTCGCATCATTACTGTCACTCAAAAGGACCGTGCTATCATCAGCAAATAAAACCATCGGGTGATTTGTTTCTTTGGGCATGTCATTAATGTAAATAATAATTAATAAAGAGCCTACAATACCTCCTTGGGGTACACCGTAGTTATTAGGCCTCTGACTAGAAATATAAGTAAGCTCGGTTTTTGAAGGAATACAGACCTTATCTATTTTCGTCACTTGTTTTCTGTCGGACAAGTACGATTTCAAAAGCTTTAAAGCATTTCCCCTAACTCCATATCTTTCCAACTTCTTTAAGAGTAATGTTCGATCCACAAAATCGAATGCCTTGCTCATGTCCATGAATAAAGCAGCTTTCGGACTTCTATTATCGATGTTAGTTATATTTTTTTCAAAGAGATTGAAAATTGCCATGTTTATATTATTTTTTCGTCTAAAACCGTATTGTTCATCTGCAAAAAGATTGTTCCGTTCAAAAAATATGTATAATGAATTGTAAATAACTTTTTCTATTGGTCGGTAATTGGCTGGATCAAGTTTGCTACCTTTCTTATGAAGTGGTTTTATAACTGCAAATTTTAAACTGTCTGGAAACACACCTGATTCCAAGCACAGATTTATTATGTGACTCTGTACTGGTGCTATAATGATTGAACATTTGTTGTAATGTCATCATAACCAGAGCTATTAGTATTATTTAATGAATGTATTAATTTTATAATGTCAGGGGGAAATGTGGGTAATAAAAATAATGAGTTAGGATGCATGTCAAATTTAAAATTTTGATTAATTATATTAATGTCAGATACTGATTCAATTTCGTCAATAAAATAGTCATAGACATCGCGAGGGGAGGCAAACACCTCACTCTCCCCCAACCCGAGGTCGAGGCCCGCAGACGTGCCAGCACCAGCCGGGGGTTTGCTGGCTTGCCAATCACAGAAGATAACGCGTACTTGACAATTTGTCACATTAATTCTGCGATAATTTTAAGGTGGGAAACTGAGGGTTAGTCTTTTAAATAATAAATATTTTCTCCTATCGACATTTTTATTTCTGAGACCCCGCACTATGCGAGTGATATTCGTAGGTGTGCTTCGTGGAATAGAAAATTAATTATTTTAAATTTTTATTTGAAGCTGGGTGTGCTTAGTGGAATAATTTATAATAGGTGTGCTTCGTCTGGGTGTGCTTCATGGAATACCTCGAAATTGTACCATAAAATCGATAAAAAATGGAGGGCAGACAGGCAGTCGTTTCATGTAAGATATAATACTGGTACTTAGTTGCATACAGATAGACTGAAACCCAACCACAACATTTTTAGGAAAAGGCTAGGCACAATTTTTTAAGGTTTTTTATTTCTCACAATTTCACAAATCACTCAAAATTTAAAACCAAGATATGAATAGTGTTAAAATAAAATATTGTAGTAAACAAGCTTGGTAGCTTATCGTGTACTAGCGTCTGCCCGCGGCTTCGCCCGCGTAAAAAGTGTTTTATCATTCCAAGGGAATACAAACTATCCTATGTTACTCCCAATATCTCAAACTGCATGCCAAATTTCATCTAAATCGGTTCAGTAGATCCAGAGATTACCCCCTATAACTTCAAGAACTCGCAAACTTTACCTCTTTATAATATTGGCATAGATGTATAAACCAAACATGTATGCTCAACATAATTGTTTTAAAATTCAGTTGCAAGATTTGACCCACACCTAGTAACAAAGTAACAAGAGAAGTTAAATAAATGATATAAAAACTACTATATATAGGACAACTTGGAGGAGCTCGTGGCTAAATAATAACAGCCGCACGGGTCGATCTTCAAGGTTAAGCAACGCTTGATGAGGTCGGTCCGTGGATGGATGACCATTTCAACATACGGAGTTTCCTCCGTGCCTCGGAAAGCACGTTAAGCCGTTGGTCCCGGCTGTCATTTGAAGATCTTTGACAGTCGTTACGGGAAGTCAGAAGCCTGAAGATCTGACACCAGTCTTGCCAAGGGGTGCCGTGTTACCCAGTTACTGGGTTGTGGAGGTCAGATAGGCAGTCGCTCCATGTAAAACACTGGTACTCAGCTGAATCCGGTAAGACTGGAAGCCGACCCCAACAATAATTGGGATAAAGGCTAGGCAGATGATGATATAGGACAACTTGAAGAATAAAATACGAAGGTTGAAGAAGAAAAAAGTAATGTAGGTAATAAATAATCATTTTAATTTATTTAATAAAAAAAATATAGTATTTCATTACAAAAAGTCTTCAAGAACTTCTTAGTCACAGCCTATAACAATAATTTACAAAACTGTGAATATATTTTCACAAATCTTTGACAAATATGGTTGGGATCCAAATTCACAAATGAGGTCCAATTTCACCAATGAAACTGAACGCGATAAGTAGGTAACCGACTTCAAGATCTGTCAGTGTCATTACTGCTACGTAATATTGACACTGAGAGCTCTAGAACAGATTTTTTTTTCTTTTCTTTCTTTCTTATAGATAGCTTGATCTCTGCGACAGCTGTCAGTATCAATACAGTAACAATAACGCTTGATAGGCTAACAATAACGTATACGTCAGTTTGACATAATTATGTCGCAGAGATCAAACTATCTTTTACGAAGTATATATTGTATGTATTGTACTGATCGCATTCTGCAGTGGTATTCTGTAAAAATTTCACTGTGATAACTTATGTGAAGTGAGCTTATTGCTATTTAGTTTGAAATTTCCTTTTTGTTTTATTTTTATATTGTGTGCTCTAGTGGCTTGTGACAAATAAATATGTTTTATTTCTTTCCCTTTCTTTCTTTCTTATAGTAAGCTGTCAAACCCTAGCATCAATTGGAATGACAGTTCCCTTCATGCTCACTTCACATATGTCTTCATGGAAACATTTTTACAGAATCGATCGGCTGTTTTGTTGGTGAAATTCACCCTTAATTACATAATATTTAAAACACGGAGCTACCCTCTCAGGTTTTGGTTAATGTTCACACAGAAATGATAGTTGCGACCAGCGCTTTTCATATCATCTTTCTCGACTAATAGAATATTTATTATTATCTTCATATAGTGTTAATTTAACACCAATTTGATTCATAAATAGAAAGTGACGGTAATAAACCTGCTGTTTTTACAAAGCCTTAGGGCGCCTTTTTATACTCACTCGATCGCGTTAACGTAACGTTCACATACGTAAAATTGTATGGAATAGTATATATGTTTCCTATGAATGCCTTCAGTTTCAGTACAAATGAAAGATTATGTTAACTCGATCGATAATTATTAAAACTCGCACTAAAGACATTGTTGAACACTGTGAGCAAGGCAATTTTATTTCTTTGATAATTCCGTCACATATTCATTTATTATCTAACTCGTGATAAATATAATCTTAATTTAATATAACAGAGCGAGGTAAGGACGGTGTGATTGTTAAAACTTACCACAAAATATATCTTATCTATGAAATGCGAAAAATATTACCTATATTTTACACGACCATGAAAAACAAACGGATTTTTTTTGTACTGGCATTACTAAGGATGAATTTCATCAATGAATACGATGAAGGCAATGAACACTATCAGCACACTTTACCCGCGTTCAAGATCTGTCAGTGAGTGTCAAGGTCTTGAACATCTAGCCATATTTATTTAAAAAAATCTAACTATATGATTAGTTTAAATACTGATTCTAAATTCAAATTCTCCATTGAAACTTTGAATTAAGAATATTCTATTCATATTTAATCTAATCGCATGATTAAAAAGTTTTTATAAAAAAGGCCCAATGCTGATACTGACAGCTCCTGAACTCTGTTAAGATCTGCTAATCGCATTCAGTTTTATTTTTGAAATTCGCCTTAAAATGTCTACTCACTCTCACGCAGTACAATATAAGTTTGGGTTTACTCCAATCCAATCGGTATAATTACATCTAAAATCACATATATTATATTTACAATAAATACTAATCATAGAAAAACCTAAAGATAATTAAAAACAAATATGAGTTTACGAATAATTTACACATTCTTAAAATTACTATTTACACTTGGTCCCGACTTAAAGTGCCAGCAAATGGTTGCGACACGAAAATGCGACACCGCTTTTCCACAGAAATTATTCAACCTGTAGTGAAATTTTTCAATTATTCCTCGCCGTTGTCACATCGTTGATGCTTGCGCATTGTCGCGTCGCAACTATCTGTGAGAGTGTTTATGTTTATACTTATGTGAGTTACAGCTAACAACCTAAAAACTGTCCACTCAGAAAATACTAGCGTTACGTCTCTAAATTAAAACTGGACCAATCATAAAATGACAAGTTTTTTTTGTACCAATCATACTCGCTCACAGGACAGCTTGACTAAAAAAATACTTAACTAAGGGCTAAGTTTTCAATAGTCAGGTAATTTTTAACTAAATAATGAATGATTCTATTTAATATATTTGCTATAATACAAAAGCTGTCAAACCGCCAATTTTATACTTTAACACGATTGCCGCCGTAATTACTGAAATAATTAAAAAGCCATTGTGTATCACGCGAGGTGAGTCCTTGAAAGCGAACGTGTATTTTTTTTGGGCAACTCCTGAAAGGCAGAATCAACAGTGGCGACCAACAGCAAAGCGCCGAGGCAATGAAGCTCGACAATGTCCCGGAGAATGAAAATTTAACTGTCTTGGATACAATGCAATTAAATTAATCAGAAAAGAATAACGGAGGAGTTGGAAAAAAAACAAGTTTCCACTTCCCTCCATACCAAGCAGGAGATAAGCGAACTTGATTATTAAAAGTTTCCTGACTGTTAAAAATTCAGCTATTAACTAATTATAAAATTTTTCTTTATTTTTTGAAGTATCTAGATATTATAACCTGGTTATATCGTGTAAAGGGAAGGAGGGATATCTTAGCTGGACTCCTCGCAGTCGTTCAGTCAGGAACTCTTCGGCCTGAAGTTCCATTTTCTCGTCAAAATGTGCTCGCCAACCTCCAGCTTCGCCTGCAAATAAAAACAATAATTGTTTTAATATATAATTATCAATATACAAGTTATCATTATCATTTTTAATTTTAGGTACCGGGAAATATAAAATATACATTTTCACATCTTCAAATAAAATGTGGCATTGTAATTTTTGACGTTGATCAGTTGACACTACCATTTTTACAAGCTTTTTATTAACTTGTAATGTATGTATGTGTGTTGTATACACGTTTGGTTTGGATGACAATGCATAGCAAACTAAAAAGATTGTTTAAAAAATATTTTTGAATTCGAAGAAAATATTATCATTCAAATATTAAAAAGCTTTTTTTTTTTTTTTTTTTTTTTATCTAATATAGGCTCGCGCTTGACCACTATCTCACCTGATAGTAAGCGATGATGTGGTCGATGGTGGAGCACGCTTGCCTAGAAGTAACCTATTCACTCTTGACTTAAAGACCCCTAGATTGTAGCTATCGGGAAACACAGACTCCGGCAGGGAATTCCACTCCTTAGCTGTACGCATAATAAAAGTATTCCCAAAACGTTTAGTGCGTATGGGTGGGATGTCCACCATATATCGATGACGCATCGCCGTACGTCTGGTAGTCCGATGATGGAACGGGCTGGGTGGAATTAAATCATGCAATTCCATCGCACACTCCCCGAAATGTAACCGATAAAAAACCGACAAGCTGGCAACTCGGCGACGATGTTCAAGGCTCTGGAGCTTTGACTTAACCAGTGCCTCATCGCTGATGAGTCTCTTGGCCCGCTTTTCGATCGACTCCAGTGCATCAAGCTGGTATTTGGCAGATCCGTCCCAGAGATGAGAACAGTACTCCATGCATGATCGAACTTGCGCTTGATACAAGCTGAGCAGCTGTTCTGGCGTGAAATACCTTCTCACCTTTGCAAGTATCCCCAGTTTTTTGGCGGCCAGCTGAGCCTTTGCCTCAATGTATGGCCCAAAATTGAGAGTCGATGTCAACGTAACGCCAAGAAGCTCAAGATGGTCAGCTATTGGCACGGTCACATCTCGGAAAGTTGGAGCCGGGTGAAATTGACTCTTTTTTGCGGAAAATAGACACGCCTGGGTTTTAGCAGCATTAAACCTGACCAGATTGGCATCGCCCCATTCGGAGACTGCCTGCAAGGACAGGTTTAAGCGCTCCACCATGGCCTCCCGGAGCGACTGGATCTGAGGCCCGGTAGCACTTTCTAACCAATTGAGTTTTTTTTTTAAGAATATCCTAACCTGTTGAAGCATTGATTAGCAGACTGTTCAATTCAAATTGAGAGGCGAAATGTGGGTATACTATAGGTGTACCTCTATATAACCCTTCGAAGAATACAGGTTTGATGGTATGTTTAATTCAAATCTATGGAAAATTGGTCTTCTCACCACCATCGCCACATCAACCGATTTTTGCATCAGTTCTGGATTCCCGCAACCGGGGGACTACCGCGGTACTCAAAGGTCTACTCTTCCACCTTATAGGATCCCTGCGCCCATTACAGACACTCATCCTTTCAATTGAAAGGTTTGCACTGTTGAACAGGCTCAAGTGTCGCCACATGGACCGGTCTTATACGTCACGCATCCAGCAGATTCCTGTGGCCTA
Source organism: Orthosia cruda (assembly GCA_964057195.1). Lineage (NCBI taxonomy): Eukaryota > Metazoa > Arthropoda > Insecta > Lepidoptera > Noctuidae > Orthosia > Orthosia cruda. Next base: position 48,595,213 of record OZ059826.1, on the reverse strand, counting down.
AACCAGGCCATCGGTATATCCTGGCTTCCTTTACAGATCATCATCATCATTTCAGCCGAAAGACATCCACTGCTGGACATAGGCCTCCCCCAGGCGTCGCCACATTGACCGGTCCCGTGCGCCTCGCATCCAGCGAAAGCCCGCAACCTTAATCAGATCATTGGTCCACCGAGTGGGAGGCCTTCCAATGCATCGTTTTCCGGTTCGCGGTCGTCATTCCAGAACTTTTCGGCCCCATCGGCCATCCGTTCTGCGAGCAATGTGCCCTGCCCACTGTCACTTAAGTCTCGCAATTCTTCGGGCTATGTCGGTAAATTTGGTTCTCCTGCGGATATCCTCCATATAAAAAAAAATCTTCTTCTGATGCGATCACGCAAGGAAACTCCGAGCGTAGCCCTCTCCATTGCCCTTTGGGTGACTTTAAGCTTTCTGATAATGCTTATTGTGGGCGACCACGTCTCGGTCAACCTTTACAAATCCTGTCAGTAAAACATTCTTACCTTTTCTGACGAATTGAATGTTGCTATCCGTGCTGTTATTGACATTCTTGTTCTTTCGAAGGTTGTCGAAGGTGAGATGCTCTGCCAACTTCTTGATCTGAACATCCGAGAAGTCTTTGTTCAGGAACTGGCATACACTCTTTACTTCTTTTGTCAGATCCTGTAATTATTTTTTTTGTTAATTAATCAATTATAATAAATAGCGGACGCCTCATGGTTTCACCCGCGTAGTTCCCGTTCCCGTGGGAATAGCGGGATAAAAAGTTTATATTTGAGTACTGTTACCGGAAATATGTTTATTATTGTATGTATATTGCTGTGTGAAAAGTCCGTAATTATGTGATATGCGGAAATAGTAGTTTATGCAACGGGCATATAATAGGAGTTATTAAAACACGAGTGTGGGTGATAGACACGAGAGTTATAATACCTTATTATATGCCGTTGCATACACTATTTTATCTTCACTCATAGAGATGAAAAAAAAAAGTAGAAACGGAAAACATATGTCGTATGGCGGGCAATACAGATTCTCAATGCGCATTACTACGCAGCGCGCGCATCCATAGACAATGACACAATTTTTCTACATTAAGTCAATGAGCCCATACGCGCCAATTAATTAAAAAATAAAAGTCTGCTATAAAATTAAAAAGTTATTTTTTCTACTACCTTGTCTATTAAGTAACACATTGCCTAAGAAATACGTTTCGAAATATGAACATTTAGACACAAGATTATACAATAAAAAATAAAAATAAACACAAAATTACTTTTGTTCATTATGCAAATTAATACTGAACCTGTAACCTCTCGAAAAAGCGCGCGTTAACTGTGTGTATATACTCGTAGTCTGTGGTTTTTAGTCTGAACGTTTCTAATAAACTGTTGTTGGAACTTATTTGCATTTAGTTAAGTAAGCTCATCAGTTAGTGGAAAAATAATCGTTCGTGTCTCGCAAGAAAAAGCTTTATTTTAATACTTGCATGTAGCATTCGACGTTGGCCTTCGGCTCACGTCGAAATTGGCTACATCGCTCGTAGACAAAATAGTACATTTCGTGTCAGGCATAAAAAGCTCGACATTTTACTATTTTTAAATTGAATAATAGTTTTTGAATTCATATTTGGAACATTGCGTGTAGATAAAAAAATTGTATGTCAAAGAGCCCAAAAAATTATTAAAATCGCGTATTATTATTTTTCAAATTTCCTATTCGAAACTGTTTCATTTCTGGTTTTGAATTTTCTTCCTTTCTACAGCTGACTTATAGCGTGTGTCTTATTAAGTGAAGTAAATACCTTCTTCATATCTTCATAGTACACAAAGTGGAGGTTCGGATGACGTCTCTTTGTGAAGGCTTCGTTCGCATGCGCCACAATCGGAGTCCATGGCACTGTAAATAAGGATAATATTACGCCTATGTTAAGACATGTTAAAATCATAGACCCAGTGCTGCTAGATCGCTAAATTACTGACAAAAAAAACATGAATTTACCAACAGACTCACTTAATAAAGGTCACAAGCATAAGGGTGAAAACACACCTGCCTGTATTTGTACAAAAAATTGCAAGTTAGTGAATAGTTTACTTTTAGACAAGCATACTACACCGTCGACCACATCGCTTACCATCAGGTGAGATAGTGGTCAATCGCGAGCTTATCAATAATACTAATAAAAAAGTTGCTTGTATGCCATTGTCATTAACATTGAAATTCAACAATCAGAAATTATTATGATATTAGGATTCTTAAGCAAGTTAAAGATGGATGGCCAAAAAAAAGATTGATGGACTGTGTGAGGAGTAGTATGAAAGAAAAGAGAGTCAGCGATGGCGAGACGAGGGACAGGACGGTATGGAAGAAGAAAACGAGTTGCACATGGGACAAGAGCAGGAAGATGATAATGCAACTTAAGGAAATGTATATTTTCGCCCTTATCAGCCTTAGAACAACAAATGAAAACTTACATAAATCTCTTCTAAAGGCTTCCCAAAAGTGCGTTACATTCGCTCTCAAAAGCTTCTTCGTTGTCATCTTATGAAGGTAGTAATACGATACCGCCACATCCCTTGGATCTCTTGCTACATATATCACTTTGGCAGTAGACAGCAGACTGGGAGGCAGCATCGACAAAGGAAGGTGAGTCTTAATAAACCTAGGTGAAGGTGCCCTTTCTATTGCCTTCCAACTTGGCTCTCTTACTGCTTCGTTAAGTCCTTGAAAGTTTCCTAGGTTGAAGAAGTTCATTTTGATCAGTTCGAATGATACTTCTGGTAGTATGCATGTAGTCCTGTAATAGACAAAAATGATGGTGAGTATTTAATGTTTTATTGGATGGGCCAGCTCGTGACCTGATTAAACGAAACAAATAGTCATTTAATACACTCAGCGCCAACGTACGCTATTTCTGTCAGTCACATGTCCGTCTGTCTGCCCGTACTGTCCGTCGTCTGTCACACACTTTGTTCTTTTTAACTTCCCAACTTGAATCATATTATTATTACGCATATTTTACTAACAAATACTAATATATTGATACATTAGTACGGAACCCTACATGTGCGAAGTCCGACAAGCACTTGCCCGGTTTTATTTATTACAAAGATGGCTTCTACTGGTTCCAAAGAATTTGAGTTTAACTTTGATTTGAATGCTGTTACGATTATTAAAAATATTATTATATAATTGAACTCGATAACATTTAGTAATAAAAATACTTTGGGCATCGTATGATCATATTTTTATGATACGACATTTAATAATATTGATAAGGCCAAATGAGTGCTAGAATTTTCATGAACTTTAATAAGAGTTCTTTCATTCAAAAGAGTGAATGACTATTTTAACAAACTTGCATAATTATTGTTTTCTATACAAGCTTGTATATTAAAGATTAACTTCTGCCAGCGGCTTCGCCCGCGTGAAAATGGGTATCATATTTGCAATTTCAGACTATAATCTATCTCTGTGCCAAATTTCATCCAGATCCGATCAGTAGTTTCTTGCGTGAACGAGTAACAAACATACAAACACACTCAAAAACTTTCGTCTATTTAATATTAGTGTGATGTGATTGCATTGTCACGAGAAAGCAACGTTTTGCTAAATTTTAGCTCAATTGGATACTAGAAAGCGGATCAAATTTTGGTTACAGATACCGGACAGGTGAAAATAAAGGAAAGTTTGTAAAATAAAACTCAATTTAAAAAATCACCAATTCTGGACATCAAAATTCACGCCTGAAAGGAGCTACTCCGATTTCATGACATAAAATGTTGGTTAAAAGCATTGAGTTAAATGTACTACGTACTAGAGAAGCTATTTCAAACAAAAGATTGCGCGTAATTCGGTGACAGCGGAGCTGATTGCGCGTAATACGGTTATGTTCTCTGTTGTTACTGGTTATGTTCTCACAGATAAACAACCAATGCGCGCAGATGAACTTTTTCTTACTCTTTGACATTTACACAAACATGGCCGCCCTCCCGCTTCCGCGGTGACGCGACGTCACGAGATACAATAAATTGATAAAATATAATTAAATTAAGCGTGTTTTCATCTTACTGTTGAAAACTCATTCCTTGACTTTTATTTATATTTCTCGAGTTGTTTGAACAGTATCTCAATACACACGAAGGCATTTTATAAGAAACAAAACTTAGTACTCAAACGTGTCACGTTGCAGCGAGCGCTTGCCACATACCAAGTGAGTTGGGGTACGTGCGCTCTAACGCGTGTTACAAACAATTGAGTTGAGAAGTCTCCTCTAGTACGTAGTACATTTAACTCAATGGTTAAAAGTTGGATTTTTTTACTCGACTGCGCGACACAAAGGAGGGCAAAGGAGTGTTAATCAGTCTATGTATGTATGTTCCTATGTGGCGTACTAGAGACAAAACGCGTATGACGATTTTATAAATGATATTATGTCATTAGATTCGTCTTAGTAGCGCGAGCGTCACTGGCTACATAAAAATGGCAGATTTTGAGCGCCATATTGTACACGCCACAATATGGCGCACAAAATCCGCAACTTTTTTCGCCGTTCGCGGGGTTGGCTGACCAAAATCATAACTATGTATCCTCCGACCGCACAGCATGATTTACATCATTTTCGTTCGTTTCTTAAGTAATCTAGTTTTTTTTATTTTTATTTACCTTTTTCTGAAATCATTTACGACCGATGTTTCAAGTAAGCTCTCTAGATATGATGTAGGTTAGTCAGTACACTTGAATAAGAAGCAATTCATCCTACCTGTTAGAAACCGTTATCGAGTTGTAATATGGCGGCAATATCTATAACTGAAGATAGTATGAACGGTCAGGAATGATGATATCCACAGGCGAAACAAAGCTACCGACATAGACCGAAGAATTGCCAAACTTAAGTGGCAGTGGGCAGGGCACATTGCTCGCAGAACGGATGGCCGATGGGGCCGAAAGGTTCTGGAATGGCGACCGCGAACCGGAAGACGATACGTTGGAAGGCCTCCCACTAGGTGGACTGATGACCTGGTTAAGGTTGCGGGAAGGCGCTGGATGCGAGACGCATGGGATCGGTCAATGTGGCGACGCCTGGGGGAGGCCTATGTCCAGCAGTGGACGTCTTTCGGCTGAAATGATGATGATGAAGATAGCATTACTGATACTCACTCAAGCATGGGAAATCTTTTGTATAGTGGTGTTTCTTTCGCCGTTATGTAGTCTAGGTCATTCTCTGCCAGCCATACCATTTCTTGAATCCATGTTGTTCCTGAAGAATAAAGATGGAACTCGTTAAAAACATCTTAGTTAAAGCAGAGATTGGTATAGGTTGAGCGATGATCTTCACAGATTTGAGATGGCGAGAACCCAGATCGGTCAGGTCAACCTATGAAATTGTCGAGTGCTCAACCGGACTTGCCCGTGGCGGCCTTAAGGCATATACTCGTAAATAGTCCAAAATGTTAACACAGTACTGCGTGAGCCCGCTCGGAGCTAGAATATCAATATTGAACCTCCTTTTGAACAGATTTGTTTGCAAAATATTATTTGATTTACATATGCCATTTTAGTTATGAAGAAATTCTAGCCATAAATTTTTCTGTGTTGTGATATTTATCATCAACATCCAAGTCGTTTTTGAGGAGTATCCAAAAGTAGCGAAAAAATATCGTGTTGTTAATTATTTTTTTAAAGCAAACTATTAGTTACACGAAAAAAACACGTTTCACAATTAAAGTACATTAATTTAAAACCTAGCCATTATTATGAAATATGCTTTAAAAAGCACCTAACCGTTTTACAGAAAAAAAGCGGTGGCAGGCCTTTGATAAAAATTAAACCAAGACAGGCAGGGCGGATTGAATTATATAGCTAACACCATTGACTTATGTAGTAAAGACAAAGCAGACCGAGCGTTTTTCTGGCGCCACAATTAGTACAAACATAGGTCATTATAGACCAAATCAAAGTCGCCACGCTGTCACATATCTTAGGAAGCAGTCGTGTGTGATTCATTAAAGATACCGTGATTCTTGTATGTTGAAAACCTATCAGTAAACATTTGGACAACGGTATCTTCACCATTCAAATCTATGGCCAACGCCTACACTTTCATTAATCGATTTTCTTGACCATCAAAATTAATACCTGCTTATCATGTGACTCATGTACCAAAAATGCGTCACGAAATACTTCGGAAAAATACTATTCACGTTACCTAAGCCGCTGTAACTAATATCAGCAAAAATGCCGGGATTACATCCATCGTATATGCACTTTATCAGATGGATTGACTTTATCGTGATAAGGATAACAAAAGCCACGAAATAAAAATGTGTTACACTACCCACAAACAATATCTGTTCACCTGGTCTGACGTTTGACTTTGATCTGACCATTATATTTGATAGCTAATCTAAAAACTTATTGAGCATTTTATTTGACAGCTAAAATAAAAACTTTTTGTACATTTTATTTGACAGCTAAAATTAAAACTTTTTGAACATTTTATTTGACAGCTAAAGTAAAAACTTTTTGAACATTCTTTTGGCTTTATTAGTTCCATAGTTTTAGGTTTTATTTAGTGCACTCTTTTGTTAACAATGTTGACTAAAAAGAAAATTTCGTTAAATGTTAAAATGATTAGAACAATCTGAATTTAGAAATCGCTGGTTGATTGACTATTTTCTGTTGAACCGCATCAATTTGAAAGTTTATATGCATTTTTGTGTTTATATATCGAGACCGATCGGTGGACTTCAAAACTAGATAGGTACCTACTACCTTTTAGTAGGAACCAAAAGTTGAATAAAAATCGTCATTATTAAATCCCGGGATTAATACATCTCGCATATTATTTCCGGATTATAGAGGCTTGTCCACTCTATGTTACTTAAGTTGGTCAAGTTTAAGGTAGGTAAATGTTATATACCTATTCCAATCCCTGGCCAAAACAACCGCTATCTACCACTATCAAACATAGGCATCTACATGGACGAAATGCATATCATGCCTATAAATAATGTGACGTCAACATTCCGCAACGTCAAAGTTTTACCTACAAAATTCTTGCCTATTATATTGTCTTATAAATCCATAATCCATATTGTAATAAAAAAATAATCATCTTATTTCAAACGTCCATTAAAGCGTTATCTTCCAGATGTCTGTTGAACCTACTTGCCGTGGCGACACTGATAATCATCGTGCTCTCTCTCATATAATTCCATAAAATAGACGTGGAGAACACGTTGCGCACACGCAACATGTTCGCAGCGTTTACGTGGCGTGCGTTTTTACCGATCATGCACCTTCCCAAACACACGCTTAAACTGAGATAGTGCGAAAACATATTTTGGTCAAAACAAAATGATCTGACAGTAAAACCGTTCGTCCCTACTGCCATTTTAGATCTCTGACGGCTGTCACGTTTGGAACGGCTGTTCCAAATAGTCAGAAGTTTGAAATCAGACAACAGATCTTGGAATATCGTGTTTCACACTTGCTGCTTGATTGTCAAGGTCAGATTGAAGACTGCGCCATGTAAAATACTCATAATTATCTGCTGAAGGATTGTTACGAAAATGAGGCACATTGATTGATTGGCGCAGATCTGATATTCATGCATCCATCTAATAAGAGTAAAATAAATGAAGGAACGTAGTGCTCACCAGATCTAGGGAATGTAATGACCCACACGTCATCAGGTCGCACCTCCATGTTGTATATGCCCTCCGCGTGTTTCTTGAAGGCTCCGGGCATCAAGTACCCGCTTGGTCCACATTTCACGAACGGCCGCGTATAGCCTGTAATGAAAAATAAATTTTATCATTAGTTATAATTTTGGCAACGTTAGGTAGGACGCACCGGGTGCCGTAGGAGAGTGGAGCGACGATCTTCACAGAGTGGCTGGATGGGAATGCCGGCAATTGAGATTAATAGCGTGTGGTAGAGAGGTCTATTTCCAGCGGTGGACTGTTGTAGGATTATGATGATGGCAATTCAATATTTTGCAGACCAATATAAGTACAGATGAGCAAACCTACAAAAGATCGGGAAAGAGTTTGATGTCTCTCGTAAAGACAGACAAAGGAAAGGAGTTCTAAATACTCAACAGTGAGTCATGAATAGAACAAGGCTACCAATGATGTTACAATTTTATATAAACAGTTTCTCTTTTCGAAATAAGCACAATGCCTACTTAATCCATTAAGTTTTACTAGCTGACCCCCGCGGTTTCGCTCCCGTCAACTGGCTATCTATCTACCTACCACCTACCTATCTACCCTACTTATCTGCTCTACCTACCTACCCTATCCACCTACCTTATCTACCTACCAACCTTCTCACCTACCTTACCGATCAACCTAGCTTACCGATCAACCTACCTACCCTACCTTATCCTTCATATCTACCTACCCTACCCTACATACCTACCCTACCCTACATACCTACCCTATCCGACATACCCTTCCCTATCTACCTACCCACCTACATTACCTACCCTACCTTACCTACCTACCTACAAATTGGTTAAACTACTTATTTGAATAAGAATGAATACTACAATACGAATATAACCAACTTTTGTTTCTACCGGGCGGCGATCTAATTATATTTTAGAACACAAAAGCTGCTATTGTGACTTAATTATGATAGTGAGATATATTCTCTCGCAGACTTTTTTGTAGTTAATAATAAGTACTTAAATCATGTAGTACCTACATATTTTTTATGTAGCATCAATAGTTTTCTCAGCGCACGCCAGATAATGAATTTTATAGGCAAAATTTTGCTACTTTGGGTTACATTATTGCAATTTCCATATAGATCTCTTATTTTTTTGAAAATAAATTATAGCTTATGTTACTCGAGAATAAGGTAGCTTCCCATAAGTGAAAGATTTTTTTAAATCTGTCCAGTAGTTTCGGCACCTATTCTGTACAAACAAACAAACAATAACATCTTTCCTCTTTATAATATTGGTATAGAAGAGTGGTATTAAAAAAAACCTTTTAAATTTAAATTCAGGCTTGCCTTTACACACAAGCACTTACGAATATATAAAAAATAAACACTTTTAAAAGATCTATTCAATGTTGCGAAAATTCTACCATTTTTATGTTGAGAGGCCTGTATGAGGTGAAAGCAATTTTGTATATACAAATACGATTCCACTAAAAGCATTAATTTTGTATAGTGAGAGTCTACTCCGAGTGTGAGTGTGAGTTTGCAAATAATAATTTTAGAAGTGAGACTGCGTGTATATTACTAATAATAAATACTACTTTAGAGGAGATCGTAAATAAAGATCTTTGACAGTCGTTACGGGTTAGTCAGAAGCATGAGATCTGACACCAGTCTTGCCAAGGGGTACCGTGTTACTCAGTTACTGTGTTGTGGAGGTCAGATAGGCAGTCATCATCATCATCATCAGCCTATAGCAGTCCACTGCTGGACATAGGCCTCTCCAATTGCACGCCATTTGCTTCGATTTTCGGCAACTCTTAGCCAGCTGCTACCAGCCACCCCGCGAAGATCGTCACTCCACCTAGCCTGAGGGCGTCCCACCTTACGTTTACCAATTCGCGGTCTCCACTCAAGAACACGTCTACCCCAACGGTCATCGGTTCTACGACTTATATGGCCGGCCCATTGCCACTTCAGCTTACTTATTCTGTGAGCTATGTCGACAACTTTGGTTCTCTGCCGGATCACCTCGTTTCGGATTCGATCCCTTAGAGAGACTCCGAGCATAGCTCTTTCCATAGCTCGCTGAGCAACTTTGAACCGATGAACCAGCCGTATTGTGAGTGTCCACGTCTCGGCGCCGTAGGTCATAACAGGTAGGACGCACTGGTTGAAGACTTTGGTCTTCAGGCTCTGTGGGATACGTGACCAGAAGACTCGACGAAGTTTCCCAAACGCCGCCCAGCCCAGCTGTATTCTTCTATTAGCCTCCTTATCAAAGTTGTTCTTACCAAACTGCAGAGTTTGCCCGAGGTAAACGTATTCTCGAACAACTTTGAGAGCACCGCCATTGACCACAATGGGTCCCGGAGTGACGTGTGAATTGAACATAACCTGGGTTTTGTCCAAGTTCATCCGGAGCCCGATGCGTGCAGAAGAACCAGCTAAGCCGTTCAGCATCAGCCGTCACAGATAGGCAGTCGCTACATGTAAAACACTGGTATTCAGCTGAATCCGGTTAGACTGGAAGCCGACCCAAATATAGTTGGGAAAAGGCTAGGAGCTCGAGAGCTTAGAGAACCCTGACACGGATAGGTTAGGTTCGAAGGGGATACGAACGAAAGCGAAAAGGAAAGCGAGCGAACTTAGCTCCCGTCATCTCCTTCATGTTAGGTTACTTAGGTAGTGGTAGGGACTTCCTTTTCCGCACTTAGACTCCGATTTGGTCCGTTGTGCGTGGGGGTACTGGCTAACATAGCCAGCCTAGCTCTGTCCAAAAGCATAGAAGTTTCTTGGGAGCTTCACATTTTTATTATAATGCATGTATTACTAAAAATGTATTAGAAAATAATCATCATCCGACTGCCCCATAAGAAGATGGAGTTGGCGGCAGATAGTGGTTCAATCTCTCATTTGATGCTATCAACAGCACCAGGTTTGAAACATTATAGCCTTGAGCCTTGAGGCACACCAATTGTCATTTCAGACCCTATGAGTTTACGCCGTTTAGCTGAACTTTAACTTGTCTGGCTTTTAAATATGATCTAAGTAACTCAAGGGCAGTATGTCTAATTCCATAGTGCTCGAGCTTCAACAATAGTGTCTAATGATTAACGCAATGGAACGCCTTCGAGAGGTTCCAAAAGATTCCAATGGCGTCTTGTGCTTCCTCCCAGGAGTTGTAGATCTTCTTTATTAGGGTGATTCTTTGTACGCCCAAGTGAGTATTGGAATATTTAAGTTGTTGTTTTTATTGTGACAAGCTATAGAATTTAAATTTTTCATGAAAGGCGTTTATTTTAGGACTCAGTTATTTTTCTTTGTTCAATTTTACAGCTTCAGCATTAAATTTTAAATTATTCAAGTATTCATTGAACCTGTGGTAATTATAACACCCACTTATCTAAAATACTCGGTGTTTTGTTTACAAAAACGTCACATCAAGTTGATCTAAAGTGCCTACTTACATAAATAAGGGAACCTACATACGGATAGGTACCTACTTAAGTATCACTTAGGAGATATTTGGTGCTTGTCAGCTAACCGCTAAAGCTTAACCGTGATAAGATTACGAATTTTGTTCCTATTATATTATGCTAATTTGTGTGGGCGGCAGTCAGCACGTATATAGATAATTGTGTGCCTAATATCTAAACTGCATGGATATCGTTATAGCAATAAAATGCAGTTGCCATATATTTTGTCGAAAGGAAAGACTTGTACCCATATTGGTTTGACGATCCTTGATTATGACGACGACAGTCGCCAACGACCTTGATCGATCAAAACACGCACTCGTTTTACACCCGCTATTATACTGACTTTAAAAAAAGCCTTAAATCAAAATGTAGATTAATAAATTATCTTTGAGATGGTGACAATTTCATTAAAATACGCCCGGTGGTTTTGGTGCGATTGTCGTGTTTTTTCCGTTTTATACATAACTTTACAAATTAATTATATTAACCCCCAGTTTCCCAGCTCAAAATTATCGGTGAATATGCGACAAATTGTCAAGCACGCGTTAACTGCTGTGATTGGTTGAATGAATTTTCAACAGCCAATTACAGCAGATAATGCGTGCTTGACAATTTGTCACATTAATTCTCCGATAATTTTGAGCTGGGAAACTGGGGGTCAGTTATACGAATAAAACTCATAATTTTCTTAAACCAATTATTTTAAGAATATTCAAAAAAATCTCAATGTAACATATATTTTTCCATAAAACACGACAGGCCGTTTAAACGTGTTTCTCATTTAAAACCGGCCAAGTGCGAGTCGGACTCGCGCACGAAGGGTTCCGTACCATTATCGCAAAAAAATCACGTTTGTTGTATGGGAGCCCCACTTAAACATTTATTATATTCTGTTTTTAGCATTTGTTGTTATAGCGGCAACAGAAATACATCATCTGTGAAAATTTCAACTGTCTAGCTATCACGGTTCATGAGATACAGCCTGGTGACAGACAGACAGACAGACGGACCGCGGAGTCTCAGTAATAGGGTCCCGTTTTTACCCTTTGGGTACGGAACGGTACGGGGTATCTGTGCCTTAACTTGTTTAAATGACAAGTTTTAACTGGGGTCGATTTGGAGGACACAACTTGGAATTTTCCACCAAAGATTTCACCTGTTGTTTAAGTCCTATAAAATCGAGAGTGAGCATTTTTCTATTTTTTACCGGACACACAATATACAGCCTTGTGGATGATTTTGAGATTATTCAGATAGAAAAATCCAATGACACTTCTCTCGACCAGGAAATCGAACCCAGAACCTCGTGCAGTGAAATATATATAAGGTAAATCTATGGTTTAATATATTAAGGCCCGATTTTTCAATATAAGTTAGTTAAGAATGTAGGAATACAGAAAACAATTTTGTATTTCAGATTACACGTGCACCCGTTGTTAGTACACTCAGTACATTGATTCTATTTGTCAATCGAGCACTTGTTTGTTCCACAGAGTAAATAATGTCGTAAACAGATTATAATAATTTATCAGTGATTAAGTTATGAAATACGTTTATAATTAGTGCTGTAAACAGACATATTGATAACTAACTAGCTGTGGCCGCGACTTCATTCGCGTGGTTGTAGAAAACCTTCGATCAATGATATCGAAGTCGAAAACAAAAAACTAACAAAAAATATTTTTCGAGTTTCGACCAATTTTGAACAATAAGCCAACCATACAATCAAGACCTTTTCAAGACACAATTTAGAACATTTCAGAAACCCTAACTCAAAACTGCTAAGCTCGCTTATGGGCAATTGTCATTCTTTCGCAGAGAATCTTAACATCGCCATTCAGATGATGACTTAAATTGCACAACGCCATCTATTGAATATAGACTTCAACTGTCAACATTAGTTTTATTTGTAGTGCGAGTATCTGAATTGAACACTTAAAATCCATCTATCTTTTGATAGAGGGAACCGATTGCGATGAAAACAAAACTAAGTCATACTTCAAGTTAAGCACAATTTTTATAAATAAAATTTATCTACATTGGTTTCGTACATTTTACCTTTAACATCCTGGCATTTTTTTTTGGAAATATTTTCGATTTACAAAAACGACTTTTCTACAGATTTATTATATGTATAGAATTGATATACGTATAGTTATAGAAGACATTGATATAGAAATTTGCGTGTCATCGTTATGAACAATATTACATATTGGCACTTCATGGAAGAGTGCCTACTACTGAAAAACGGCGTTTTGTTTATGCCATAGATTGGCAAAAAGCAGGTGGTCCATCTGATGATATAGTAACTGGTTACCGCCGCCTATGGATATCTCCCATACCAGGGGTACACATGTTGGACCGAGACGACCACGCGCCTTACTAGAGGAATTGCGGTTGTTTGCGGGCGCAGATGGTGATAGGGTCTATATAAAAGATTCGTGCAAACAAATACCTGGCTGGGGGATCGTGACGAAATGCGCAAGCTATCTAGCGTCCCCCCGGACAAAGTTATCTGCAGAACACTGTGCGGATTTAATCAGTCAGAGTCTGACAGTCCCCAGACCGCCCTTGAGCGGTGGACATCCATGAAGATTTCCAAACGATAACAATGGGTACAACAAGTGCGTTGCTTACCTTTTTTCTAGATGAACAATTAGAAGAAAACAACAACAACAACATTGTTAGAACAATTGATCAGTTAGGCCCTACGACTTGGTTATCATATACCCTATGTTGCCATTTACAACACCAATTTAAAGTATGTGGCATGTTATTTTGTGTAAAATTAGTTTCTCCGAAATTGTTTTATAGTAACTTGCAAAATGAATTTAATTAGTGGATGTCAGAAACACTGCCAGACGTAAATGAAATACTATTTTACGCAGTAAAACCTTAATAATATTGTGCTAGTTTTCAACGGCATTTTTTATATATTTTTTTTACTATTAATTTTTATATTAGTTATTTAATGGCTTAGTTATCCTAATGTTGTTTGTTGTTAGTGATAAGTCTGTCTAATCTTCAAACATTTGTTTTTTTTTTATGTAGGTTTAAAATTGAAAAGGTTTTTATCTTTAAACCAAACATTGTTATTGTATGTACTTTATTATTATTTATCATATACTTTATTGTACACCATAAGTTATCTTATGTCTTAACAATTGGTGGTAGAACCGTATATTTATCAACTAAACTAGTATTATAAGAAGGTTAACTGTTTGATTGTTTGTAGGAGGTAATATCAGGAAATACTGGATTGAAAAATTGTTTCACTGGAATAATGCTACACTATCGTTATGTTTCATACACTGGATTGGTTCTGCAGCAAAACCGTGAAAAACCCTATTGTTTTGTGGAGTTTTACAAAGTTTAACTAAAAATTAGGAGAATAAAGAAGAAGAACAAAAAGAAAAAGGTTGTCTGTAAGAGATTGCCTAGTGCGATAAGACCGCCCATTGTACACTTGTTATTGTGAATGTTTGTCCTGTATGTTTTTTTTTGTGGTGTACAATAAAGTATATAATAAATAATAATAAATAAATAAAAACAAGAGAAGATTTATTAGAATTAATATTTGTTTCGGGATATTTAGATACAACAAACAAATACAAAAAAAAACAAACAAACAAATATTAATTCTAATGATTGAAAAAAAAACAAAGAGAAGATTTATTAGAATTAATATTTGTTTCGGGATATTAACCATGTAAATTTAGATACAATAAACAAATACAAACAAACAAATATTAATTCTAATGATTGTGACCATGCCAGCTTAAAAACTTAGAAGATTTATTGCATTTACTCCACAAAAAAGAAAGTACAACTACTACCGTTCAACAATAATATCTCCTTAGTAACCATACTTAATGCTACTAAGTCCTAGCACTTCTAAGTAGGTTATCAATATGAATCATAAAAAGATTTGCATAGGTACAACGGTACTGAGTGATCGTCAACCAACGATAAAGCGATCTAGGAGTGATAAGACAGTAAAAGTTTTAAATGATTAGCTATCTACCGACGTACATAAGAAATGCAATTATTATGATATAATGACATCATAATCAAATCTGTTTGTAGTTTTTACTGCAGGCCAAAGACCCGTTTTTAACCCCCGACGGAAAAAAGGGGTGTTATAAGTTTGACTGTGTGTTTGTGTATTTGTGATGTGTATGACGTTATGGGCGTTTTACTGTTGGAATCGGGGTGTTTTCGCAAGATATCGTGTCATATTTACGTGTTCAATAGATTGTCGATCGAAGCGGTTCTACTATTAGATAAATAATGTAGTATGATGATATAAAAATGTGTCGGGTTTTTTTAATTTTATTCTTTGTAGAAAGGAAATGGTACTGTTTTTTTTAAATTATGATTAGATGTGATTACTCAATGTGTGATGATTAAGTTATATATTAGGAAAGAGGTTCATTCATTTTTTTATCTTTTATGTTTTTGTAATATTATAAAGAGATATTGTAAAGTGTAAATGTATGGAGGTGAAGAATTAAGTACGAAGGTATTTCACAGCTAGGAAGCTACATAAGTACTGTACGTACGTAAGTAAGTTGTACCTACGTTAAGTGTAATAGGCTCCAATATGCATTCCGAAAAAAAACACAGTTCCTGTAGAATATGCTATGCTAGTGGAGTCGCTAGGAAAAGCAAGTTACTCGTATTCATAGACTGTCTAACTTGGAATTCTGGTGTCACTAATTATGAGATATGGCTTCCGTTTTTGTACCCACTAGTTGGCGCCACTGGCGAGTAGGGTCCTTAAGGCGATATACACGCCCCAATGTTAACGCAGTACTGGCCGTGCGCCCGCTTGATGCCAAAATATCAATATTGAACCTCCTTTTGAACAGTTTTGTTTGCATTAAATATGCTATGTTAGTTATGAAATTTGATTTACATATGCTATGTTAGTTATGAAAAAAATTGCAGCCATCAATTCTTCTGTATAAAAATATTTTAAACATCCAAGTCGTTTTGAAGGAGTTTCCAAAAGTTTTTATTTTTTTAAAGCAAAACTATTAGTTACACGAAAAAACCTTGAGTTCAAAATTATGTACATGAATCAATAATATACATATATTTTTTTCAAACCTTTTAACATAGCCGTTACTAAAGATTATGCAGAAAGTTACCGTTTTACGGCACTAAAGCGTATGTAGGCCCTTATATATAGCTGTCAAACGTTGTTATAACACGCACGAAAGCAAAGTTTGAATTAAAATATTTTTTTATGCCGTAGAACTGTGATTAAATGTAAAATCGAGTATGCTGCAGTTCTGCGCAGCGTCTTTTTAAAAAAAAAAAGAGGATAAAATTTGCCGAAACATAAAACTCAATTAATAGGTACTGGTAGTACCTTTTTAATCTGCCATATTTGGATAATATTCACAACAATAAAAAGTACTGTGGGTCTGCAGTGATAAACTCGTGGTAAAACCTAAAAATCTATGAAATTTGACATTTTAAAGACCTCACTCTACACCAGCGCCCCCAGCGGCAAATTCAAACATGATATTTAAGCCTTCATTGACTTGTTAGTTAAGCTATGATTCGATAATATTTGTCAAGGTTTTCGATAAGTAATGGCAGTAACATACAATAAATATAAAACGTTATCTTTTAACAGCCGAACCGTGATGCTTCCTATTCTGCTTGCCTTGATAGCAACAAAACGTCACGATTTCCGGAAGGCGGTTTTTTTTTAAAACTAAGAATAGGTAAACTAATATAATGTCTATACTAATAATATAAAGAGGTACAGTTTGTGAGTTTGTGACGTTGTAGGGGGTAATCTCTGGATCTACTGAACCAATTTTGAAAATTATTATCACCAGTAGAAAGCTACATTATTCCTACTAATATTATAAAAAGATAAAGTTTGTGACGTTGTAGGCGGCAATCTCTGGATCTACTGAACCGATTTTGAAAAATCTTTCACCATTAGAAAGCTACATTATTCTTGAGTGTCATAGGTCATAATATATTTTCAAAAAAATAGAGATCCTTATGAAAATTGCAATAATGTAACCCAAAGTAGCAAAATGTTGCCTGTAAAATTCATTCTTTGGCGTGCGCTGAGAAAACTATTGATGATACATAAAAAATATTAGGCAGGGTAGGCAAGGTAGGCTGGGTAGGCGGAGACGGCTGGGGTAGGCTGGATAGGCAGGGTAGCCAGTGGACGGGAGCGAAGCCCCGGGGGTCAGCTAGTAATAATAATAAACGCAACTAGGGAAATGTAGGTATGTACAGCTAAATTCAATCCGTATGGGAACACTTAAGATTAATGTAATAGGAGACGGCCTATTGAACCTGAGAAAAACAATTACCTAACAGTAATTATAATTGTGGTTTGTTACCACAAGAACGGAGTTAGAAACAAACACAATATAACAATGTATGTTACAGCTACAAACATCAAATACTAAGATAACCTAGATCTATTTCTGAAGATACAGATGTTGTCTTATCATAAGATGTTGGAGATAAAGCCCTCCAGATGTTGCCATAGCGGCTTAGCGAAGTAAGATGAGATTACAATACGAGATGATGAAGTATATTATTTACTAGTTGATTCACAAAGGTATTGGTGTAATACCAATATTATTTATTATATTATGTATTATTGTGTATATGTTGGACATATATCTGGCTAGATTGAAGAACGGGATCCCAGCGCTAACAAAGAAAATTTGGTTCAAATAAATTTATTTATTTATTTTAGGGGCACAAAAAAGTTACACATCATTTCCACCAAAATAATGCCACCAAATGTGCGACCAACCACATTTGCCTCGGAATACATATAAATGTGTACAACTAGATGGCGCGATATACATCGATTTTGTTATTGATTGTGTGTAAAATTAACATTTTCTAGAATTGATTGTAAAAATTGTATGTTCTTGTTTAATCAAATCTCCTAAGCACGAAATTTTGGTATATTGGGCTCGTAATTCACTTTTCAAATATTATTTGAACGGATGATCCGTTCAAATAATATTTGAAAAGTGAATTTAAACTTGATTCCAATAGATGGCGCGGTTTTAAATTTCTGAGGCATGTCACTCGATTTATTAAACTTGTATTTTAACACATTTTGGTACAATGAAACTGTAAAAACGTGCAAAAAAATACTATGAAACAAATCGTGTCACTGTATTTAAAGAAAAATATAGTCACGAACCGAGAAAACCCTTTTACTTGCAAATGGCTGCTAACACCATCTATAGCCTTGGTACGGAACCAAACGCGATCGAAGTACTTGTAAAAATAATCAGCTTAATCAGACGAAAAACGCTAGTTACGTCAGCACGGTTTCTTCGTATGGGATGAGGCATCTGTATGCAAATATTATATTATCTGTGACGGAAGCGAACTCGCCACGCGGTCGGCTATATCTGTACCGACATACCGTATCTCTTGTATGGTGAACGCGTATAACAAACTATCGAACGGCATATCGTCACTATGTCGTTCTTTGGGTATTGTTAAAACTATTTATTGCTATTGTTATCAGTGTATAATGTTGTATGTTACACTTGAAACAGACAAAAAAGTTCGAAAGTTGTTAGGCCGATTCAATTATTGAATACATATTATTTCCAAAAAAAAACATTGCAGTAAAGCATAATCTTAGGTCATCATTATCATCAGCTTATAAATGTTCCCACTGCTGGGACACAGGCGTCCTCTCTGTGAGAGAGGATGGGCCGAAATCCACCACGCGGGCCCAGTGCGAGTTGGTGGATGCACAAATGAATGAATCATAGGTGGGTTCACTAAAAGAGACGTTTCCTGGATAAAAATATAAATAATCGTATTTGATCCGTCAGTTACAATGACAAAAATATTGGAAACGTATTTTTTATCTGTCCCATCAGAATTGACAAAGATAAAGTGCATCAAAGTTTAGGAGTGGAGGCTTGTATGTCTCTTCTAGGCAAATATATATAAAAGTACCAAGACGTGACGACACGACTAATTTCAATGCACTTTATCGTCGTCATTTTTGCTTACGTGACAAAAGAAGACACGTGTTCAATATTTTTTGGGAGTTAGATTATAACTGAAGGACAAAAGTTCTAATTTTCCAGCAATCTTCCCTTTTGCTAATGTTAAAAATATACACCCAAATGAACACTACTTGGTAGACTGAACTATGATTTTTCTCATTGATCTTTGACCCTGAAGTCTAACCGAAATTTTTTTTTTAATTCTGTTTGCTTTTTATATTTATTTTTTATTGTATTGTTGACTTCGATTTAAATTTTATTATTGAGTTTATTTTAATTTCTATTGTGATTTAGATTTTAGTCTAGGATTGTATTGAATAATTATTTAAATTGTAATTCAAATATGAATTGCATTGGTGTCTAATTAATTATAAATAAGTAACGTAACGGAAAAGGTCACTGGCCCCTGAAACAATGGTGCTGTTATCTAGGTCAGGGGTCAGGTTTTTTTTTGTAAATTTTGATGCTAATAAACAATTTATTTATTCATTTTCAAAATGACCTCATCTAAAAAATACTTGTTTGTTTTTCTACAACTTGACGTTTCATACAGTAACATTGCATAATCGTAATTAGTTATATTTTATTGTAATTCTTTGTATTCACAATTTTTCAACGAATAATTATTTGTATTTATATTAAAAAGTAATTTCACTAGTTTCAACTTAACTATGGAAGAAAAAAACCGGGTTTCGCCGACCTCAAGCAACATGGAAACAAGTGCAGGAAGATGATGATCACTTGTTTAAATTTTTCACGAACGATTTTAACTTGCGTTTCGGCATGAGTTTTACGAAAAAACTGCGTTAATATTTACTAAGTAAAAACCACAATTATATTGCCAAAATTACAGGCATATTTTAATGCTACAATCAGGAGCAATCATGCATATAAGCATTAATTAAATGTAGTGGAAAATCAGACGAGCCCTGTATGGAGCGTTCTAACTTTCAGTTAATTATATTGTTCAAGTACTCACCGTGGAATATTTAATCAAGTTTAAACATAATAGTTGAATGTTCATAAATTAATTCTCACCAGAATGCCCAACAAAAAGGCTTGAATTTTTTTTTTTTTTTTTTTATAAATACTCAACTAAGTTAGAATAAGTCGTAGCGTGTACCATCGCGTGGTATAAAAATAAAATAAAAAAGTCATACTGTTTTCCCGCCACCGGACAAACCACATCCATTGAACACATTATAAGATTTTTCATTGCGCACAGCACTACACGCACCCATGAGGCATTTCCTAATAATCTTTTCTTCTTCCGCTGTCACTTGTTTCATTTCGTACGGCAATTCCAACCATGGTGTCATCGTTGCTGTTTCACGAACAAACGCTCACACACTGTGGTAACAATTGGCAATACCAAGGTTTTTCAATAAATGTACCTTTTGTACTTAATCTAATCATTGTATCGATTCATCTATTGTCTTGATAAGACTGACTAGCCAACGGGAATGAACGAAATTTTACGCAGAGCGATAAGAGTGGTGACGATACTGTTAGACCAAAGTGCGGTGCTTAACTTATAGCGATTCTATGAGTAATGAGGAGTGAAGATGTACGTAATGGTGAAGATAGTAAGTACAGTAATAAGTATACACTGCTTATTTATGATTATTGATATAATATGACACAAGTGAGGTGAGCAAAGCAGCTGTGAGATACGTAAGGGAATGAAATTGCGTATAAAATTATTGAATTTTCAAGGCCAAATTTTATAATCAGATATGCATCTTTTAGCAGCTTTGAGAAGCTCGTGGCTAAATAATAACAGCGGCACGGGTCGATCTTTAAGGTTAAGCAACATACCGAGGTCGGTCCATGGATGGGTGACCATTTCAACATACCGAGTTTCCTCCGTGCCTCGGAAAGCACGTTAAGCCGTTGGTCCCGGGGGTAATTTAAAGATCTTTGACAGTCGTTACGGGTAGTCAGAAGCCTGAGATCTGACACCAGTCTTGCCAAGGGTATCGCCAGTTACTGGGTTGTGGAGGTCAGATAGACAGTCGCTCCACGTAAAACACTTGTACTCAGCTGAACCCGGTAAGACTGAAAGCTGACCTCTACATAATTGGGAAAAAGGCTAGACAGATGATGATGATGCATCTTTTAGCAGGAATTAAATTGTCATGTCTTGTGAATAATCCTTACTAAAACTAGAAAAATGTTGTGCCAAATTTTAAGTAAACGACTATAAAAAAATTGCCCCTAAAGAACTTAGTTATTTTAGCTTTAACGATTAAAGGTCTATCTAAGAAAAACATAGAATAGAATATACTTTATTGTACGTCATAAAAGGACACACTTCTATTAGGACTTTTTAATATTATGCAATTCAACCGATGTCGAAAGTGTCACGTAGACAACATATCATTTACCAATAACGAACTTAATAATGAAACAAAGTCCAAAGTTATATATATTTTTGTATAGCGAATCGTATGATATATGACAAAGTGTAAAAAGATTGTTTAAAAAAATCTTAACATTTACAGATGTAATTGTTAGAAAGAGGTGACTACTGACCGACTAGATGACGACTAATAGAAACTTCAGAAGAAGAAATCAAAATTTCAAGTAGATCCAAAAAAATAAATAAAAAAAAAATGTGTTATGGACAAAAGACGATTAATGAAATAGTGAACAGATTATTTTTATTTGTTTATGAAAGTTTCCATTGAGGTCTAAAATAAGCATCATTTTTCTTCAAAAAAATAATTTACTTATCATATTGCAAATCATAACCTCATAATAATTTTGCTAATCTCTGATACTGATAATTTCATATACTAAAAGTTACCTTTTGACTTTTTGACGTGTCGTTGTGACTTTGACATCTATTTTTTTAATGTATGTATAACATTAAATGTTTAATTAATATTTAATTTAAACATATACTAAACTAATATTTACTTAATTAAATTGGCCGGCCCAGAAAGAGGTGGCGAGACGACCTAGACGCCCGCCCACTGCAGAGACTGATCCGAAGTAGCTCAGGCAAAGAATATTTGGAAGGATTTGGGGAAGGCCTCTGCCCAGCAGTGGCACAGATGGCTAATATAAAAAAAGTTAAGCTGACATTTGGGGGGTTGCCAGTTTATCGTTACTTCAAAATAGTGTCGTATCCTGAGTAATCGAAAATCGAAGTAGATCGAAAATGGAACTATTTCACTGCAAAAAAATTACATTTGTTAAAAAACTAGCCCCTTGACCCTTATTTAATTTTTACTCTTTTATGACAGACTTCATTCTATCGATCGCATTTATTTTATTTTTGATTTCTTATTTATTACACTAAAGTTTCATTTTGTATGTTTATTAATACTGTTATATTTAAATAATACTTTTATATTCATAAAACATGTACACCAATTAGTAAAGTTAAATTGAGTAGTCATGTCACACCGATTCGATGAATCACTTATGATTGAGCTTTTTTTTTTTTTTTTTTTTGACCTACAACACTATACTCCGCGCCGCTTGCAACATTAAAAAAAATAAAGTCATTGGCAGTTGTCACTTCTTCGAAATTTAAATCACAATTTAGGTAAATAATAGTAGAGAGTATGTTAGGTAGATAATCTATCAACGTTGGGCGATGAGCCATCTACCAACAAACTGATCCTAGCCATGACAGATGTAGAACTGTAGATTCCTTAATTACTCACGTAGGCAGATGCGAATTAATTAATCATAGCTTTACCCCTTTGTATCAATCAAAACTTAGAGGCCGGTGATATCAATTCGAACTACAAAGTGAGACAGGCATCCATTAATTTTAAGTTGTCAGTTAACTGTCTTTGTTTGTGATATATTTGTTTGCTTCCAAGGCTACACTGAATCTGTTACCTACACAATCTGTTTTTTCGTCTCACCAACCAAATTGTATCTTTCTTAGAAAAAAATCTAATGTTCAGTACTTTTTTGTTCGCACATCCCTACAAAATGGGTGACAAATAATTTAGTTTTTTTTAAGAATTGATTTTTAACCCCCGACGGTAAAAGGCAGGTATTATAAGTTTGACGTGTGTATTTGTGTAGCTGTGTGTCTGTCTCCTAAACGGATGAACCGATTTAGTTTTTTTTTTTTTGTTAAAGGTGACTTTTCCGAAAGTATTCTTAGGTATGTTTGATAAAATCAGTTCAGCCGTTCAATAGGTTTAAGCATTTTACTCTTTTAATCGGGGTTTTTCCAAGATATCGTGTCATGATTACGTGTTTCAATAGATTGTCGATAGAAGTACCTATATATGCTGATTAAAAGGCATACAATTATAATTATATTTAAAATAAATAAATAAAAGCCCTGGCACAAAAAACTCTAAAACTTTTAAAATAAGCCTTGTACTCGCGTCAGGGGTCGGACGGGATCAAAGGTATGAAATGCGATAAATGATTGAATAACCGTGATTATGAATTTTATCCAAAATCTTTGGTTTTTGATAGAAATTGTTTCATGAAATTGTTATTCTGGTCGCAAGCCTTACTGGCTTACGAATGGCATTACGAATACTTACTAAATATCTTAGGCTCTAGAAAGACGGACTGCACAAGCTAGCTGCACGGTCGACGTGCAGTTCAAATGCAGCTTTCGGTCGTTGGTACCGCACACCGACTGCAATCGGGCTGCACGGTTGGTTTGCAGACGTACTAACTGCATCCAAACTGCAAATTTGCAGTCGGAGTGCAGTTGAAATGCAGTCCGTCTGTCTAGAACCTTGTTTTAAGATAATAATTCTGAAATAAGAAAACTAATCTTATATGATAATTTTATTACGCTATTGAAAAAAAATCGGCCAAGTGCGAGTTGAACTCGCTCACGAGTGAGTTTCGTACTATTATCGCAATAAACGGCAACAAAAAACACGTTTGTTGTATCTCTCGCATTAAATATTTATTTCATACTGTTTTTATAGCGGCAACAGAAATACATCATCTGTGAAAATTTCAACTGTCTAGCTATCACGGTTCAAGTGATACCAGCCTGGTGATAGACAGACAGACAGACGGAGAGTGGAGTCTTAGTAATAGGGTACCGTTTATACCTTTTAGGTACGAAACCCTAAAAAAACACGTAAGTAGCTATCACGAAAGACTGTAAATTATATAATTAAGATATCAAAGTGATTGTCATTGTATTATGTATGTATCAGCAAATTAATTTACAAGCTTAAATAACTTTAGATATGTAAATAGGTACCTAACAACTTCTGATATTATAAAAATGCCTTGCTAAATAATTACTACTTTTTTCTCTGCACACACTTGAATTAGGAGACGCTTTTAGGAATTAGATTTGGGGACGCCTTTGCCTATCCTAAATCCTTCCAGGTATTCTTTTTCTGAGACACTTTGATCCAGCCCTGCGGCAAGTGTCAAGTCACATTCATCATCATAATTTCAGCCGAAAGACGTCCACTGCTAAACATAAGCCTCGCCCAAGAGTTGCGACATTCAGTACGCCCGTACGCCTCACATCCAACGGAACCCCGTAACCCTAATTGGGTCAGCGGTACACCTATTTTATTTTATTCATCGAAGAAAATGCCTAACGTTACCGCACTGACCGGGGAGACGACATGGTTATGTGGGGGCTTGCACCCACTAAAAACTCCGTCTGTAAATCTTCTTTTGCCTTGATGGGTGAGCCGCGAGAACTGCTACGCATGATATTCGCTATTCAGGCTCCCTCTTCTTTGCCCGCCTCCGGGCGCTCTCCTCCTTCGGCGATGTCTGGATGCACTGGGACATCACCACAACTCTAGGGACCGAGCAACGTGAACAATCTCGTGGTCAGCGGTCCACCTAGTGGAAGGCCTTCTAACGAAGCGTCTTCCGGTTCGTACTTTTTAAGTTAGCCACTGATGTCGTGTAGGAAATCCTTCGACAGGAAACATAAGTCTGAAATCGTGCACCTGCCATTAAGTTTAAATCTTACTGCAACAAGATCACGAAATGTGTTCAAACTCAAGCCCATAAGTTCGTAGTTCAATAAAATAATGAACATACAAACCTTTCTGAAGTGTGTTTTTCAACCATCAATTCTTCCTAGTTTTTGATGACATTAAGAACCCATCACATGTGATTATATTATGTACCGTATTCCTTAAGCACGCCTTAAAAAACCTAATAAGTTCATCAATCTGTACAGCCCATCCGTTTATATACTAACTAAATGTAAACCCATCCCTATGGCCAGGTGTAGGGTGGTACACACCCGTACATTTAGCAACGAATAAATAACACCGTACGCTATAGAAAACACCTGTTACCATATAAATTATATTTATTGGTGACCAAAATATAATATGAGGTGTGTTGGCTTACTTTTTGAAACCATATTGTTGGACGGTAGTGGTATTACCAATCTATGGAGTAAAAATAAAAGAGTAATTCTTTTAAACATTATTATTTTATTATTACGTGGCCTTACCATGACGTTTGAAAACTATCATGGTTCCACTTTGAGACCGTGACGGAGCTATACAAGACCAATAGCACTGCCCGTTTCCCCCAGTGTACCTGATAGATTAATTAGTCATGATAAGATCTCTGTAATTTTACTAAATATTTCGCTAAAGCCAGACTACCGACTAGAGGATACCGATAGCTGCAAACCTCATTTTCAAGAACATAAATTACTTACCCTCCCTTGTCTATACATTCTAAAAATGTGCAAATTCGTTCGAAATAACCAACACTTTTTCACGACAAGAGAAAATATACAGTCAAGATATACATTGCGCCATAAAGATAGGTTAAACCTACCAAGCTCTAAGCTAAAAATGCACTCAACAAGTACATTAGTAATGTCAATGAAAATATACAATAAATTACCAGAAATAATTAAAGAAAAACAAAGGTTTAATTCATTCATTAATAAATTGAAACAATTTCTGTTAACTAAATGCTATTATAATGTTAATGAATATTTAAATGACAAATTTTAACTTTAACAAATTCAATTTTTTTAATAAATATGAATGCTATTTTAATGTTATTGAATATTTAAATGATACATTTTCAATTTAACAAATCAGAATCTACTAAATAAATGAATACTCAGTCAAATAAAAGCCCTCTTCCTCTCTCCTACTTTTGCAGTGCCCGACAGGGTCCACAATGGTCTAAATTTGTAACCTACCATCTAAGTTCAAATGTGGAAGCAATAAATGTATTGAGTATTGTATTGAGTACTATGGAACGAAAATTATGGCAAATACATTGTGAAAAATTGTCAAACGGGGATGAACTGCTAAATTGTAATTGGTTAAATGAGTTTCCGTAAGAGTTGCACTTAATATGTCACGCGAGGAAAATTTAGTTACAAAAATCAAACTTATCCCAAGCAATGTTATATTTCTGCAACTTTTGGAACGGAACTAAAAGGAACACAAAACATTACCTAAAAATCTCTTTATGGAAAAACTAAGGGGTCTTGCAACCGGGAAATATTACTTACCTGCCATACTTGCAATTAGACACAACCTCTGACTCAGTTCATCATTACCTTTAGAGCAATTAACGTCATCAAGAGAATGAAGTTTTCACCTAAAATTAGCGGCTCTCGGTAAGGTAACGTTATTAGATCAAGGCCTCGGAAATTACTGCTGTTAATTCAGTTTATTGCTTCTGCACCCGTATGGAGCACGGTAAGGTAATGATTAATTGTGCCACAGTATAGGTATGATATCTTAATTGGAAGTACCTTTGAACACCTGGCTTTTCCAGACACTATTCAGCAGTTTCTTCGGACTTACCCTTATATTCCTTATACTCGACTCCATCTCGAATCATCAAATTCAATTATTGTAAGTATTGATATTCATCAAGAGTTTTTTTATTGTCATGGCGGTTGAGTCATTGAGTGAGTGGAGGTCCTTCAAACTGGCTTCAAATGTCATTAGCTGTAAAAGCCTCAAATCATTATAACTGTAATAAATTATATTAATCTATTGGGCCGCACCAAAGTTCTATTCCACATAACAAGGTTCTCCACCTGAAGCATCCAGTCTGTCCCAGCCACGTTTATAATTTCGATGTCTCCACCACTTCACTACGCGGAGTATGAATAAAAGCCGCAGAAGATGCGCTCCGTAGGAGAAATTGAAATGGCATTCCAAAAGAAAAGAAGAAAGAAAGAAAAACGCTTATCAGTGCCAGGCACGATGCGTACCATAAAAAAAAAACAAAGGAAAAATTTAAATACAAATACAGATTATGCATCACAATCACTCAAAACAGTCATCGCTCAGAATAATGCTGGGACTCGCGTGCGAGACAGAACCACAGCGCTGGTCTTCAGCGATAGCCGATGTCGACTGGATGACGCCGAACCAATGAATCCTTAAGGGCAAGTGACGGAGCAAATATGTTCTATTTCAAAAGGAGGATATGTAAGATACAAATAATCTCCCGCCTCAGGATATATCGATACGTGGTCATCTATTTTAACGGCCATCGGCCCATCACCAGAGAGGGCAGACCCATTGCTTCTTCAGCTTACAAACTCGTACAAGCTGCGTGGCGATCGGGGTCCTTTCCTGAATGATTTAATTCCGGGTTGCCCATCAAAACCTAAAGTATCTACCAAAATAAAATACTTGTGGATTTATATTTATTATCCTAAAATAAGCCCTAAAATGAAATACTTTTCACGCAAAGATACGTAGGCTAAATGACGAAGAAAGTGTGATAATTACGAAGATGATGTGAAGTTCGATGATTCCTAAAGTTTCACTACAATCGGTTATCTCTGAATCACCAATATTTACAATATTTATCAGTTTATGTAATTTTCTGATTTTTCATAAATTCCATTGTTTAGTCATACAATGTTGTAGCTAAGATATAATATTGTGTATCTACATCGACGAACTCCTGAATTTTTGGATTTTGGTTACAATTGGAAACATATTAATCTGATTTCTCCTTATTTCTATTTTTATATGCCTGAAAACCTATTTATTTTCTATGATATAAGCTCATGCATACTGCACTACCGAGAGGAGATATTGCAGTTATGTGGGAATCCAACCCACTAAAACTCCATGGTGTCCCCCGGTGCCACAACGAACCCGCGGGCGGCTGTCCATCACCGGACCCTCCTCTGGACCATCCCAGGATCCAAATCCGGCACATGGGCACCAGTACATATACTAAAGTTGGAACAATACAGAGAAGATTAGCATGACCCCTGCGCAAGGATGACACGCAAAATCATGAAGCGTTCCACATTTTTCGCCCCGATGGGAGGCCTGAAAACCTAATTCACAATTAACTTTTTTTCATGCTGGACATCTACTTTATTGTTTTTGTTCATGCCTTGTTATACTATACCTTTTACTAACAAAAAATTTAACATATTGATGTCAATGTGAAATGAATAAATTGTTAGAAAATTCATCTACCAACCAGCACTAGACCAGCGCGGTTGATAACAGTGAGACAGAGAGTGGGCCTGCTCCCCAGCAATGAGAACATTATGACTGATTATGCTGTTTTAAATGGATAAGTATCAAGGTAATTTTTAACTTACCTTCATCAACAAGTCAGTTAAAATTACATAAATACCTATGAATCTAGTTTTACAATAGATCCAACTATCGTGTTCCACAATAAGACCAGTATGAGTTGTCTCGTCCTAAACTTGATGTGTCATAATAACGCCGATGTACTGGAAGCACCTGCAATCAACAATCGCGGTAACCACGTATCAGTTTCGCACTAACTAATCTGAGTTACTCATTAATGACAAATTTGATACTAAATATTTTATGACAGTTGCTTAATCAATGAATCATAAAAAAAAGTTAAAATTAAGTAGAGCCTTAAGGGTCCCACGATACATTTACGATAAAAAGAAAAACAATCTTCAACCCATTTTGGTCCACCGCTGAGCAAAAGTATTTGCCTTCTCCGGCCAAACTTTAAACCGTGAGTCCTAAAAAAAGCATTATAATCATGTAATCTATGAATCATCAATGTTTACAAATTTTACGCAAATTGAGAATCATCTTTTTATAATATGCACGTAACGCATGACGCACAAGAACATTATTGTAAAGATTTTTGAGTAGATAGTATAGTAGTCAGATACTACATCTTCTGGCTGATAAGTTGTAGGTATGCATGTTGATGCTGTTTAGAAAAATAAAAAAATAAATCACCAAACAATTTAAAAAAAAACTAACTACAAATTTATCTAGGCATTATAAATGCTCTTAAATATTAGAAACACAGACGGACAGAATTCATTAATTTATTAAATAGGAACATGGTTCTCACATACATACAATTGCAAAATTTAGGAAAAAGATATTACAATATTTGATACGTACGTTCAGCATAAGAAGAAAATAAAAATATTGACAAAAGTCAGGACTTTTTCTAATATTCTTACTTCACCACAAACTGAAGTGCATCATGACTTCCTAAAATCTTTATTTTAATTCTAATCTCAATTACTCATACTTAACTGACTTAATAGGCTCGTGGTTTGATAGCATTTTTTTTAAGTCTGTCACCCGTTATCAACATTTGTTTAATCTATAAAAATATGTACCATGCAGAAACAGTTAATCCATGAGTCATCAATATTATTAGGTTTCGTGGTGACGCAGTGGCTAAGACCTCTAAGCCTCTTGTGCTTGTGGTTCAAATCTGGGCAAGTACCAATGTGACCTTTCCAAATTTATAAGTACTTTCTAAATTTGTCTTGGACATCACAGGCAACGGTTAAGGAAAACACCGTAAGGAAACCTGGACTTATATAGTTAATGTAAGTCTGAAATAGCCAAGTCAGAGGCCTGTGTGGTTCCCAGAGGCGGCTTTATTAACTCTGGCACCAGAGGTGGCCAAACAAAGAACCGAAAAAAAAAAGGAAAAGTTTCAACGTATTTCAAATTTAAAAAACGAAGAGAGAGGAGGCCTGTGTGAACAGTGGGAACATTAATAAGCTGATGATGATGATACGGGTTGGGCAAAAAATCTGTATATCTGTTACTTGGTTAACCTAACCAATGTTAATGATTAAGTAAATCACATGTTGTATTTTCTTTATATTGTCATCCTAGGGTAAAATAGCTCTTATTTATATCTAATTGGAATAAAAAAATATGTTTAGTTTATTTTAAATCACTTTTGAAAAGTTCTCTTGTATGTATTTTACTTATGTTTAAGCTGTGTACTTCTTTAAGTGACAAATTCACGATACTAAGAGATATATAAGTTTTTTTTATGTAATATGTATTAGTGAATAAGTCGTTGGAGTATCTTATATATAAAATAAAATAAAAAAATGTCTATGTGCAAAATTTCTAGGATTATGTTAAGCGCATCTCTAGTTTAAAAGTACTAAAGTTAATCATAATAATCTCCATTGCTCATAATAAAATAGCCATTATTATATACTATCATATAATTGTTTATAATTTTGTACGGCAAAATTTCAAGCATTATGAAAGGTTCATCTCATATTTGAAAGTAATCTTCATTGCTAATATTTGACATTATATATTAACATATTTAACATTTAACTACAATCAGATAATCTATGAAGCATCATTTTTTTCAAAACGCACGTAAAATTCAAAGTGTATAGTGCAGATTAATGAGGAAGGGAGTGGACGTCTTCTGCCTTTTAAGGTGATGCATATTGATGTTGTTTAAAAACAACTAAGATATATAAAAAAAAGGTTATTTTTTGAAAATATCACGATTTTTACCTTCAAGAACCAAATTCTTATTGGTAATTTTCTTATTAGGACGTGCTTTAAGGCTAAAGTTTAGTTAGACAAATACTCAACTTTAAATTATATTATAGATCAACCATCGGGGGTGAGTGCAGCATGTGGTTTCCTACAATCCTAGATCTAATCTTTATTACTCATACTTAACTGACATAACGTAGTACGTGGTTTGGTACCAAGTCGGGCATCAGCTAATCTCTGAATCAATAATTAGTTATATTTTTAAACAAGTCCTGACTCACTCCCAATATATTTCGGAAGTATTGATGAAAATTTAGATGTTCATGACATAATCTGGACTTAATTTGAAGCCATCAAAATATATAGTCCACATGGTTAAAGTTTTTATTGCATCAATATTATGAACATAGAATAGAATACTCTTCATAATGTACACCATATAAGTTACAGAAAGTATAGACGAAGAAAACATTACACTGGGTGACACAATGGGCGGCCTTTGGAACATTTTTCTTTTGAAAAGATAAGCATAATCTCCATAACTCATACTGACATAACAGACGCCTTAAATATATACTACAATCAGATATCTTTGAATCTCCAATATTTACTACAATTAAAGCTTACCACGATTTAAATGCGTTTCTAAATGAAAGTTGTATATATGTTTTTACATATTTAATATTTGTATATCTTGATATTTTTACTTATTTTACCTTTACATTCTAGAAGATCAATTTTGAATTTTATTATTTCATTATCAATTGCGGGACATTATTTTAAAAATAATTTGACTAAACATGACATCCTAAAATGATTTTTTATTGATTTATTATTTTGATATCTTGACATGCATAATTTTACTTTGACTCTAGAATGATTATTTTGTTTTGATTTACTAATTTGACATATCTGACATGCTAGAATAATAATTTGGATTTGTATTATTTCATTGCTGACAGTTGCACTTTTTTATTATGATTAAATATGCCATTCTAGAATAAT
The DNA here is from genome assembly GCA_964057195.1 of Orthosia cruda. Lineage (NCBI taxonomy): Eukaryota > Metazoa > Arthropoda > Insecta > Lepidoptera > Noctuidae > Orthosia > Orthosia cruda. The sequence continues at coordinate 48,563,296 of OZ059826.1, read as the reverse complement.
TATTTTGAATTGTATTCTATATTAATATTTCATTGCCTTTGTATATTTTAACATCTCCTTATGCTGGCAATTTGATATAACAAATGCATGCATGCATGATACTTATGTTTGAGAAATTCAAAAATGATTATAATTATTATTACACTTTGCATGTTACTTATATGACTCATCAGAGCTTTTCTTACTAGATAAAATATCACCTGTAGAGTTGGAAGTTATGTTTATGGAGACTGTTAGGGTAGACCTTTGTCGAGAAATAGAATATTAGCTGATTAATATACCATCCACCCAGTGGCGTGCCTAGGGTTTCAAAATAAAGCAAGCCCAACAAAATTTTAACCGATTTCAAAAAAAGAAAGTTCAGTTTTCGACTGAGTATGTAGGTACCTACGTATGTATCATCGCAATTTCTCATAAACTACTGGTTAGGTACAATAAATTAAAAGTGAATTCATCCATCTTCTTATTTCCTCTTCTTTCTTCAATTTCACTCTTGCTTGTCGTGCGGTGAATGAGGTAACCAAAGCTCACTGAAGGCATGCTAATGCTAGATTGAATATAATAAACATATCACTACGGTTGTTATCAACGCGCGTGTTATATTTTGAAATTTCCTCAGATAACTGGCGTGATATAGATGTCCCAATTGGTTGTTTACCAAAATTACCGAAAGAAACCATTGTACACAGGTGTTTATGGGATTTTGCGTGCCTTTTAATGGCGCCAGATATGTTATTTAAATCATTATAACCAGATGTATTCCAAACGAAATCTTCATTCGAAAAAAATATGCAGCACCAGCAATACAACTTATTAGGGTGCGAACCGCCAACAATCCAACTAGTTTTATACACTGATCTATTAAATTTTCGTTTATGCGATTTACTAGTCTGAGAAATACACAGATTAGGCGTCGGTTTTAATGAAGAAATTAACTGTTTTTTCTGAGCAAAGTTTAAAGATTTTACCTTATCTTCGCCAATCAAAACTTGAACGCATTTTAAATCCTCACAAGGTACTATTACCTCCAGGTTGTAGGTAAGTCACCAAAACAATTGTATCACTGAGAAAATCTAAGAAAACACACAAAAAACTTTAACAACAAAGCTTTTCCCACTCAAACAAATGAAACTGAAGTGAGTTGCACTCGGGTGTCGGGAGTTCCCGACACCCGAGTAAGTAGTTACTTACGCAGAGTTGTAGTGTTGTCATTTAGGCAAAAAAAGTCGCCAGGTATATGAAAAATCTAGCTAGATGTCGCAATTTTTTTATTTTAAGATATTGCTTGAATATTTAATTTCGTTATTTTAAAAAATCGCTAGTTTTTATTGTTGCTAAATCTTAAAAAAAGTCTCCAAACTTGTTAAAAATCTCCAAGATCTCACAACTTCGCTAAAACGGCCACACTGCAGAGTTGGCAAGGTGACAAGGTCACGCATACGCGTGCAACTTCATACGCATGCACGGCTTAAATCTTCCATACCGATCAATTTGTAGACGCACAAGGTTCTAACTCGTTATACGGCACATCGCTATAAGTGCGAAAGTGAAAGAGATAGTATTTGAAAGCCCGGCAAAAGCCGGTACGTGTAAGCGAGATAGCTATATGCGATGCGATGTGTAGTAGTGTGGCATAGGTAGATACTTTGTGTTATTTTGATAAGAATTAAGCGCGCAAACTTTTAAATAGTTCAGGTTTGATATTGATTCTCTATCGAGCATTTTAGTAAGGCGTTTGGGCTTATATGAAGGTACCGCCACTGCATCCACCCTTTGATAAAATTCAGACAAAGTTTGAGCGATCTCCATCATATGTTGATCGAGTGTATATATGTATATATAATGTATTTGGGATCAGAATTAGCTTTAAATCTAAATAAGAAAAATAAAGAAGTGTTCATAAATTTAAGAGCATAATACTTGTATTATTATAATTTTCATTACTCATATTGACATAACACATGTGGTTTTACCAAACTGTTTGACTATATATTGATATCAGATATAATGTATGAATCACCAATGTTTATATTTTCCTCGTAACTTTTACTTATGAATCATCAAACATTTCTTACTAGATATTAATAATTTATTTGACAAAAAGTACAGAATTACAGATTTGGTGAGGTTCAAAATACACGACCCCATGCTAGGAAATATTGCTGTGTTACAGGAGCCATCTATCCGTGTAATGCATTAGCGATAAAATATAAAAATTGACAATGCGGAGTATATTATATAAAAAATAAATCAATAAAAGAACAATAAAATAATTAATTTTGCATAGTGCAATTCGATTTGGAAAGGGGGAAAAGGGAAAGGGAATGTCTTTTCTGTGTCGGGTGTGTTGTGTATGTGTTATGTATGTATGTGTAGAGTATGTATGTGTTGTGAGTGTATGTGAGTGTCTGCTTGCCTTCTTATGTTGTGTTAATTCTTCGCTGTCATCATAGTTTAGGGTGAGAAGATACTCTTTTAACTTGGACTTACATTTAAAATTATTCAATGTATGTATGGGAGGAGCTCGTGGCTAAATAATAACAGCCGCACGGGTCGATCTTAAGGTTAAGCAACGCTTGACGAGGTCGGTCCGTGGATGGATGACCATTTCATCATACCGAGTTTCCTCTGTGCCTCGGAAAGCACGTTAAGCCGTTGGTCCCGGCTGTCATTTGAAGAACTTTGACAGTCGTTACGAGTAGTCAGAAGCTTGAAATCTAACAACAGTCTAGCCAAGGGGTACCATATTACCCAGTTACTGGGTTGTGGAGGTCAGATAGGCATTCGCTCCATGTAAAAAACTGGTACTCAGCTGAATCCAGTTAGACTGGAAGCCGACCCCAACATAATTGGGAAAAGGCTAGGCAGATAATGATGTATGTTCAGTTTATTGTGGAGTCTGTGGTAAAGAAATGCACTTAAGTGCGCATAAGTATCTATCATCAGTAGTGTAGGAAAACTTTTATGAAGATTATAGGAGTAAGCTTATGTCTAGCAGTGGACATCTTTTGGTTGAAGAGATGATGCCTTAGAGATGATTATGTAGATACACTTTTCCGAAATAATTTGAAAATCACTTGTCTATTTCGCAGCTACGAACGTCGCGATAGTAAACTTTCGCTGTAACGTACATCGCGGTAATGATCGAACTTCGTAACAATGATTTACACTCAAGGGACTGATCTCATGATTTTTCGATATCTCTTGTCAATTTCATACAATTTTTCATTTTTGACAATCGCTGTCGCCACGCTTTCGATGATAAAATCTCACTTGTCTAGGGCTTAAGATACTCAATTTGGAAACCAACCGGTCTTATGTGTACCTCGAGTGAGAGAATACTAAAGAACACTCTAAACTCCTAAACATAATCTTTATTTTCCTTATCGTCACAAATACCTGTCATGATTTGATCCGAAACATTTGACTGCAATCAGATTATCTATGAGTCACCAATGTTATTATTTTGTGTGAACGCAACTTGTGAATCATCAAACCTTTTACTATAGAAATGCGTACGTATAAACGGCAGGTATGTCCGTAGTAATTTTTTTGTCAAATCTTGAGGTAGTTCTAATTTCTTCGCTATTAGGATTGAAACGAAACGCTCGGTGTTTTTAGGGTTCCGTACCTCGAAAGGAAAAAACGGAACCCTTATAGGATCACTTTGTTGTCCGACCGTCCATCCGTCTGTCTGTCAAGACCCTTTTTCTCAGGAACGCGTAGAGGTATCAAGCTGAAATTATATCAAATAATCAGCTCTACTATACCTTAAAGCTGTGAAAAAAAAAAACTTCTAAACCAACGCAATCAAAAGATACAGCCGTTTATGCCGCAAATTTTCGACACTCGCAAGGGAATCAGAACCTACAGGGTACTTCCCGTGAACTCGGAATCTTGAAATTTGGTACGAAGCAACCTCTTATAGCACAGATAAAGGATTAATTGCGAAAACCGTCAATTTGTTGTAACATCACATAATAAAAATATTTTTAATAATTTTATACTTACTACCCCTTTCCTCATGAACGCGTAGAGGTATTAAATTGAAATTCATATCAAATACTCAGGTCTATAATATCTTTAAGCTGAGGTTTGTTCGGAACCCTCGGTGCGCGAGTCCGACTCACACTTGGCCGGTTTTTTTTATAATAAACATACTTCATAATGAAAATATCAGCTGAATTTGGAGAACAACCGATCGACAATCTTTTTTTTTGGGACAATCCCACCGCCCCATTCCCAAACCACTGTAACTTTTGAAAGCCAGAACCAACAGTGGCGACCAGTAAAGCGCCGAGGCAATAGAGCTCGACGAAGTCCCGGATAATGAATTTAACTGTCTTGGATCCCGCAACGAAATTAATCAGAAAAGAATAACGGAGGAGTAGGAAAAAATACAAATTTCCACTTCCCTCCATATCAAGCAGGAGACAGAACAAACAAGGCCAATAGGCACTAAGGGTCGTTTACAACTGGGATAAGCCCAGTTGCCTAGCACCACGTATCGACAATCTATCAAAACACATGATTATGACACGATATCTTGCGGAAAAACCCCGATTCAAAGAGTAAAATGCGCATAACTTTTGAACGGCTGAAGCGATTTTCATCAAACCTAGCTCACCATCGCCCAGTCACCTTTTAAACAAACTAAATCAAAACCGGATGAACTGTCATCCATTTAGGAGCTATGGTGCCACAGACAGACACAGATATATAAATACACAGATACCAAACGTCAAACTCATAACAACCCTCTTTTTCCGTGGGGGGTTTAGAATAAATTGCATCCAAAGATCTTCCCAGTTACATATATGAGTCACAGCAATTATTAACTGATCCGATCCTAAATTTTTTACGGTTATCAGTTTATCTATGACTCATCGGTACACCTGTTACTTATCAAACCTTTTTCAGGCTAGACTGAAGGCCTATGGTATAAAAATGATTGTGAAAATGTTTTGAAGAGGTATTACCTCCAGCAGCGTCCAACAGTGCACGCATTTAGGTACCTATATTAAGGGTGACAAAATTATAATCTAAATAATTATTTTCGGAAGACGCAGTTTTCTGTAGTCAACGATAAAAACGTTGAATTTTTTATGGCCAAGTCGAAACCAAAATAATTTTTATGTCACGTTTTGGAAGCTCGTTTTCACGTTTTATAGAAATTTCGCATCTTCTTCTTTATCTGTTTCTTTTAAGGCATGTTTAATTTAAGACGTATGCATTTGTAAAGCCCCACTTAAAAAATCTGTAGTCAGAAAACCTGGGTCATATTTTAATTTTCTGTTCGTTTCTCTTGACACGCAGTGACTGTATCTCGTACAGGTCGAATTCTCAGCGGGATGCAAACAAGTGTTATCGTCGGTGGCAGGTTATCATACCGTCAGTTCATCTAAACTATTATTTAAAAGCAGTGAGAATTATTTTTCTTATAAAAAATATATTAACTACTTCTCAAGTAACCGAGGTAAGTCAAATGTAATTTTTCTTTACAGTCAAAAATTACGTGCCTACTGCGCAGCCAAAACTTATCGGGAGTGCATAGTTGATCGTCAGATACTTAACTTACGTTTATCTGTTACTAAGCTAACGAATTCAGATTGCTGAGCCGACTAATGTCAGCTGCATCGCTGAAGAAAGTCGGTTACTATGCTGACGAAAGTCGGCTGCATAGCCAACGAATTTTAGCTACGAAGCTTTTCAATATCGGCTGATTAGCTGACAAATAACGGCTTTTTGGCTGACGACTGTCGGATATTTAGCTAACAGGCGTCAGCTGCGACACAAGCCCTGAGTCGTATACCAAAATCATACAGAAAGCTTATACTTTGAAATACTATTTACGAGTATACTTACGCAAGTATTTTATCGTTTCAGATCATGCAGCGTACAACACTAGGTGAACTAGCCTTGTGGGATCCACCACCCGATGAGATCAACTATTTTCAAAGATTTATCAACATCATTGACGAATTCTATCCAGATGACTGGAGAAGCTGGGAAGTGAATACCGTTTCTTATGAAGACTTATTCGGTGATAGGATCTCATCAGACGAGGAATGTCGCTTGCGGTTTGCCGTTCCTACTCTCCATTTGGCTTACGCTTTTAGCGAGGTTCAACCGTCCTTGAGTGAACGCAAGTACAAACGCATCAAAAGACAGTTGATCACATGGCCACTTGGCAGAGCCATCATATACAGTCCTTTTGCTACAATGAAGAAAATTCATCCTACAGACGCTGGCAATAGATTCTCAGAAGTGCTTTCTGTACTAAAATCTCAATTAATATCTCGTTCAGAAGCGGCCAAAATTCTCCAAAACACGAGTAAAAAATTCCGCCCTCCATTTACAATGACATCTACAAGGCAGAAACGGCCACATAGCCCACGACCTGCTTTGTCATACAAAAAAGCTCGCAATGAAGACTGTGATACCTTGACAGATTTCTTAAAACAACAACATCTCATGCTTGAAAAGCTGTGTAAGCTCTCTGAATATCAAAATGAAAATATCAGATTGGTGCATAAAAAAATCTCCAACAAATGTGGGTATTCAAATATGGACAAATCAGAATCCGACGATTCAAGTGATGAAGAAACCTGCAGTGAACGTTCTTATAACCAGAAAGTACATGAGAAGCATGCAAGAGATCTAGAAAGCCCGACAGATGAACTGGTTGATGATTCTGCAAGCACGATATCAGTTGAGACAGTAGATGAAACGCTGAGCGTTGCTGAAGATAGCATAGTAAAACAAGGAATTGCTTGCCAACGTCTTGGAACAGACGGTTGGCAGAATATTATTAATATAGAAGGACAGGAAAAGTTTCAGGCGGCTCCTGTATTCACAAACCTGAAAGTCAACAGTCACTTAGCTGCCGTCACTCCACCTGAGCAACTTCTCAGAGTTCTGGAGAAAATGGATCTCTGTTTAGGGGCCATAACTCATGGGCTATTACAGCAACGAAAAGAATTTCAAGAAATCTACCAAAAAGCTACACTGGAAGTCAAATCAGTTATAAATAAATACTTCTTGTCTTCTGAATCTTCTTTTCGTCAAACTACGGACTCTTTACTGCAGTACACATGTAGGAAGAGAGCAGAAATTATTCAACAAAGACGAAGCATATACAAACCAAGTAACAAAATTTTGCACGAGCTTCTGCACTCTATTCCTCCATCATCCACTCATTTGTTTTCGGAACTAAAACTCTCTGAACTACTAAAAGCACAAGGAGGGATCCACAAGTTTTTTCCTGCCAAATATAAGCTTAAAGTGGGAAGAAAAGCTGCTTCTCGAGAACCTGATGATAGAGTTAAACCAGGTTCTTCGGGAAGCATTAGGAAAAACAATCTTAAGGCTTCGAAAAGATCTAGCTACACTAAGAGGCGGACAAGAAACTCGAGAGCAGAGAATATCTAGATTTGAAGGAAAGGTATCCTTATGTAAATAACTGGCCAGGTCGGTAATATTAATAGTAATTCAAAGATGTTTGGTGATAGGCGTAATTTATTTGCCAATTAATGCAACTGCATCCCGTAAAATTTGCGTAGCAAGATAAGATACGAAGTGACGTGTTCAACATTTGTCTTGCAAAAAATACGAAAATTGGCAATTATTTTTCAGAAATTTCAGCTAAAAAACAATACTGCTGTAAACAGGGCTCCCCCTAGTGACGCCAAATCGACTGATCCAGTGCTTCGCGCTTAAGTGGTCCAAGGCATCAGAATAGTCGTATCAAAAAGTCAGCATGTCTTTCACCCAAACATGATTCGGAGTTGTCGATACAAATCTGCCAAATCAGTGACTTCTGAAAATTGTGAATTTGATTAGATAAATGTATTTTACTTATCGCAATCATGATAGTAAACTATTTTTTGTGTTGTGTATGTAATTCAAATGAATGTACTATCCAATAAAGAATATCTTCATATTATGCACTTCAAATTTTTATTTAAAACTTTTACAAAAATACGTATAATTTGTCTGTACATACACACATCAACACGGTCTAGGGATATTTCATACTCAATTAAATAACTCGAAAAGTACTGGCCGCATTGGAATCTTTTATACACCGATTTGTTTGTAATTTATCTCAGACTAATTCCAAATTCAAATTTTCGAAAATTCTTTTGTTTCGGTGGCATAAAAATGTCTTGATGTGTAGGAGAGGGAATTTTCATTTGTGCGAAATTTAGAAAACAATACGAATTACGTTTAGTTACAGTTTTTTTTTCATTTTCAAACGAGATAACATTTTTAAAAGATAAAGTTAAAATTGAGTTATTGTAGCCATGTAACGCCAACATTTGACGAGGGCGGAGATGTTACGAGCTGGGGAATGCTGGAAGCTGGGTCTGTTCAGCGTAATGTTACTGAGGCCATAGGGACCCACCAAAATGTAATTTCAAGATTGTGGACACGCTATCGTGCCACAGGTGAAGTAGCGGAGAGGCACCGGGGGCCAAGTCGCATCACTACCCCCAGACAAGACCGATTTTTGCAAATTACTGCGCGACCTCAACCAAATGCAACGGCGACTCAATTGGTCCAAAGGCTGCGAGTGGAACACTAAGTGCTTGTGAGTGACCAAACTGTAAGAAGGCGACTGCATGAAAGCAATCTACGCTCTCGTAGACCACTCCGAGTCCCACCTTTACGGAGAGGCAATCGTGGACGACGATTAGAATGGGTTCGGAACCACGTGGACTGGGGCCGTGAGCAATGGTCCAATGTGCTGTTCACGGATGAATCCAGGTTCGGCTTCCATCCAGATTCACGAAGGACGCGTGTTTGGCGAGTTCCTGGACGATGGAGCCGTCTTCAGAACCCTCAGGAAGTTCACCCATACCAAGGAGGAACTATTATGGTTTGGGCAGGAATTCGGTTTGGAGGACGGACGGATCTCGTTTGGGTGCGGGGCAATATGACGGCAGAACGATACGTCCAACAGGTGCTGGGGCCCGTAATCTTGCCCCACAGAACACAAATGGGGCAAGATTTCCTGCTCATGCACGACAATGCCCGGGCACACACGGCGAGAACGGTAGCAGCTTGGTTACATACACACAATGTTAGGGCCTTAGACTGGCCTGCTCAACCGCCAGATCTAAATCCCATTGAGCATGCGTGGGATAAGCTGCAAAGAAGAGCTCTGAAGGAAGTTCCTGAAAATCTGGCTACAGAAGATCAACTTTTTGCGCACCTCAGAAGGACATGGGACAATATTCCGCAGCAAGACATTGACAACCTTGTTCTGAGCATGCCGAATCGTTGCCGATGTGTTATGAAAATCATGGGCGCTTTCTCAGACTACTAACTTCAAGTTTATAAACACAAAATAAATGATTTTTCAATATTTTTCAGTTTTTACTCATAAATTATAAGTTAATTCATATACGGTTTCCGTCTATGCTTCATTTTTTTCCATGAAATCCTGAAATTTAAATCGAAGTACCTTAACCATTATTAAAAAATGGTAGAATATTAAATAACGTATCTTTTAAATATATACATGTCTTATAAATAACTAACACATTGATAGTAATTCGCTTTTTTAAAAATATCCCTAGACCGTGTTGATGTGTTTATTTATGCTGGGAATATTTTTACTCGTGATTTTTTTACCTTGATTCAAACCTATTCTCAAAACTTTAAGTACATCACAAGTGTAACACTATTAAGTTCTATAATATAATCTATGTTACTCATCCAGCTGACATAATTCACAGGTTTGATAAAAATGAACCAAAAAAGTTTAGACAAGAATATCGGTTAAACTATGAATCACCAATGTTTACATTTTGAGTGTGACTCATCATAACTTACTTTTACAAGAAAAAAATTGTATCAGTGGCATATAAAACAATCTGGAGATTGAAAGAGGTCTTAACTAAAATAGGACGTCTGGGGAAGCTACGTAATATCTTTTAGTTCATAAATACCGAAGTATCTCAAGACGAATGTCTTCGACTAGTACATGTTATCTGTGATGTCTTATGGCACTGAATCGTGGTCGCTTACAATGAGACTTAAGAAACCCAAAGGGCAATGGAGTGTCCCTGTGTAATCTAATAGATAATGATTAGATCAACGCAGATCGACGACTTAGTCGCTAGAGTCACTAGATAGCAGGAGATGTCGGTCTGGCGGCCTTTTGGCCAAATTTATTATAATAGTTTTCAAATAGGTTACCTACATAAATAATCATTAATTTACCTACTAAAATACTCGTTGTAAATATCAATACGAAGTGATTAACAGATTATGATATAGCGATACTAATGAAATCGTGCGAATAGAATAACATCAAGATTAGCAGAGTTCTTCAACTTGAATTCACTTTTCATTTAATCTATTTGAACATAAGTACATGATAACACCACGCCCATATTCCCGGCAGGGTTGGGTAAAGTTGCACCTTGGTTATGGTAGTACACCCATATTCAGGCAGTCATATTTGAGTCCCATAGGGGACGAGACTATTGCTATCAACCGGCACAAAGACCAGACTCCGGGTTGCTTGTTTAAGATCCAATGTCCCCTAGGCTGGGGCAGAGGGCTTCCACAGTAGTCCTCCATCGCGACCGGTCTTGAGTTTCGCGCTTTACCTCGCTGCTCCACGTCATTCGCGTGCTCGCCAGGTTTGACGGGGACGGCCACGCTCCCTTTTTCCTTGAGGATTCCAATCAAATGGCATGTTTAGGAATGTGATCGGAATATCTCCGGAGCGTGTGAAAAATCCATCTCCATTTACGCCGCTTGATCTGGCGGTCGATCGGGGTCTCGCGGCATCTCTCCTCCTCAATAGAAAATAGGGCACATTAGAGTTGGTCAAAGGGCAATGGAGTGTCCCTGTGTAATCAAATAAATAATGATTAGATCAACGCAGATCGTCGCTAGAGTCACTGGATAGCAGGAGATGTCGGTCTGGCGGCCTTTTGGCCAAATTTATTATAATAGTTTTCAAATAGGTTACCTACATAAATAATCATTAATTTACCTACTAAAATACTCGTTGTAAATATCAATACGTAGTGATTAACAGATTATGATATAGCGATAGTAATGAATTCGTGCGAAGAGAATAACATCAAGATTAGCAGAGTTCTTCAACTTGACTTCACTTTTCATTTAACCTTTTTGAACATAAGTACATAACACCATGCCCGTATTCCCGGCAGGGTTGTGTAAAGGTGCACCTTGGTTATGGTAGTACACCCATATTCAGGCAGTCATATTTGAGTCCCATAGGGGACGAGACTATTGCCATCAACCGGCACAAAGACCAGACTCCGGGTTGCTTGTTTAAGATCCAATGGCCCCTAGGCTGGGCAGAGGGCTTCCACAGTAGTCCTCCATCGCGACCGGTCTTGAGTTTCGCGCTTTACCTCGCTGCTCCACGTCATTCGCGTGCTCGCCAGGTTTGACGGGGACGGCCACGCTCCCTTTTTCCTTGAGGATTCCAATCAAATGGCATGTTTAGGAATGTGATCGGAATATCTCCAGAGCGTGTGAAAAATCCATCTCCATTTACGCCGCTTGATCTGGCGGTCGATCGGGGTCTCGCGGCATCTCTCCTCCTCAATAGAAAATAGGGCACATTAGAGTTGGTCTCGGGCCAGTAAATTCCGAGGATGCGACGAAGACATTGGTTGACGAAGAACTGGATTGGACGTGAGATGTCCTTTGTTAACTTCTACTTTTTGCACCAATAGAGCAGCATGGATTTGACATTGGACCTGAAGATTTTAAGTTTAACCCTTCGAGTCAGTTTCCGCAGGTCTCAGCTGTGCGAAGGTAGCTCGCGCTTTTTTTGGAGATCCGTCAGACTCCGGGTTACTATTGTGAAATTCCAACCAGTAGGCAATATTTTTGAAGAATAGAAAAAATAGGAATGAAATCATAATATTAACAATTAAAAAATAAAGATATTTTTAACCGACTTCAATGTGTGTTACCTCAGAACTTTTTACTAGGTAAACCGATTTTGATGATTATTTTTTATTTGAAAGCTGGTGCTTCTCATGTGTTCCCAATTACTACAAAAAAATACAACCGGCTTCCAAATAAAAACGCTACATAGTGAAAAATAACTTCAATTTCGGCAGCCGGTGTCAAAAAACGAAGAAACAAAAACAGGAACACCGACTTCCGAAATTTGTTATTTTCACTATGTAGCGTTTTTATTTGGAAATCGGTTGTATTTTTTTGTAAAAATGTTTTTAATTAAAATACGGAATTACAGAATACAGATAAAAATACTGTTGTTTATTTTATGTTACAGTGAATAGTAATAGTAGTAGTAGTGTAATATTGTGTGTTAGAGTAGATATGTTTTTGTTTTGTATTTAAAATATTGTATTTTTATAATTACGAAACATAGTTTTTAAGTTATTTTTGTTAGATGTGTAGTAGAAGGACGTTTTACGTTTTCTTAGTTTATATTGTAAAGAAGTTAATTTTAAGACCGCGCTGTCGCATTAGGTATTAGGTACCTGTAATGATAGTTGTAAGGGAGATTTTAATAAATAAATAAATAACACAAGTTTGAAGTTTGTCACGAGTATGTCGTAATCAAAATGTTACCTACCTCCTAAGTTTATTTAAATATCATACAATACATAATAGTATACTGTTTCCTAAATATAAAGAATCTCCATTATTACTCATAACTCGCATAATAGACGAGGATTGATACCAAAAATATAATACTAGAATCAGTTTATCTATAAATCACCAATGTTTTGATTTTATTTATCTTGTGACTCAAATATCGGCGTGTAGCTTTCTTCAGAAGCATAATGAAGATAAGAGAGTCTCTTATCTTCATTATGCTTCTGAAGACAGCTACAACTTGACGCCAAATGTGCGCGTAGGTAATAGTTAGTTTCTACTACGTTTCTAGTAAACTGCTAGTAACTGAGTGTATTGTATAGGCATTGTAGAAATAATGTATGTATAGGATTTTATGGAAATATAGATTATGCAATTTTTGTGGGAGTGCACTGCACCAGCGCTCTCTAGGACGAGCCGCCTCTGTAAGAGACATACAGTAACCCGTACTTGGCCCGGGTGCAAGCCCCTCACCTCTCACAACCCCATCCAACACCATCCAATTTCATCATCATCAGCCTTTTAATATTCCCACTGCTGGGACTCAGGCCTCCTCTCTGTGAGAGAGGGAACATCCAACTTACAACGGCACAAATCACGCAATGTTATGCTTTTTTTGAAAATTTTTTTTTTTTTTTGTCTATTTGGTGCTATCCAGCCTCTTGATGGCACTTATTGGACGGCATAATAACGTTACACACGATATAATAATGATATTTTTTTGAAAAATAAATCAATAAAAATCAATAAGAAAAAAAAAAATTAAATAAAAATTCGCGCCTACCCTTTTTTTACCCGACTGCCAAAGGAGGGTAATGTGTTTATCAGTGTATGTATGTATGTTTGTTTGTTCCTATGTGGCGTTCCAGAGACCAAACGCGTTGGCCGATTTTGATCATTCGTATGTCAATCGATTCGTCTTTCTTACGAGTGTCACTGGCTACATTAAAACTGGAAAATAGAAAAATGTCGGCTTTTGGGCGCAAAAAAAAAACAAAAATCAAAAAAATCGGCTGCTTAAAAAGCGAACTAAAAAGACGTAAACACGAAAAAAAAATTGCTGTGCAGTCGGAGGATACATATTCGCGAGCTGGCTGACCAAAACCAGATGTGAGTTTTTTTATTTTTTATTCTATGGGAATTTTAAAAAGGCCCCGGCAGGCTAATTGTGTGTGCGTGTGAGGTGAAAGACGCGTTGTGGATATCCGTCTATGTGATCGGTCGATTGATGGGGTTAAATCCAAAGATTATGGGCTTTTGTAGTCCACTAAAACCTCCCCGGTGATCACCATCAGCACAAAGAAGAGGTCCCGTTACTTACTTAAAAGACCAACCCGGAACCCCTTCTCAGGCATTTCCTTGGCGGGTCATCATTGACCTAGGATATAGCTACTTTGTTAAATGATATCACCACAAAGGTAGGGAATCCCCAATAATCGTAAAAATCATAACTGACATTTAGTAGATACCAAATGTTACATTGTAACCAAATCTACTTTTGAGTCACCAATGTTTACATTTTGTATTTGTCTTGGTGACTCATTTTTTTCAGTGGTGTTCTTTATTTATCACCAATTATTATGAATCATCGGCAAATTCGGTCAGCTGGGGGTAGCTATCTATGGCACGCGTCGATGATACCTTTAACGTTATCAAATAAGTAAAGTATGTTACATTAGTCAATAAAAGTAGTCTCCTATATTAAATTATTTTTATATTATTTTGGTGTCTATATTTTCCTCGTTCGTGCTTGTCATGTTATCACTCCACCGTCCTTGGTTCACTGGCAATGTAGAATGCCAAATAGCTTTTTAATAGTGGATTATGCACCATGGGGATAAAGCAGTGTCTTACGTCACGGGCGGCATATTGGACCCTGAGCGTGACGTGGGACTGGGATTTATGTAGACTCCTGAGTGAAGCGAGGGGTTCTAGCTGCCCAAGATGAAGACAGGCTTTATCCCAGACGAGCACACTCTACTTTTCACACCTTCTGCGGGACAATGATTTCGGATTACGAATTCCCTTATCTCCATTACTCATAAACAATAGATACATTTGACTCCAAAAATATTATCCAGTAAGCATATCTATGAATCACCGATGTTTATATTTTGATGTGACTCATCACTGAAGTGATATTTTGTAAGCTTAGAAACAAGAAAATTTGCGAGTACCTCTAACAATTGCTAGTTCAGCTAACGTTTAATTTATGTTTAATTATTGTAAAAAGGTTTTTATTCTAATTATTAAAAAGAACCTAAATATCAAATTCGGACCTGTTAACTCCTCATCCTTTCACTTAATTCTATGCATTTTGCAAAATCATAAACTTCATATTCAATTTTAATTTGTAATTTTGATTTTGATCTGAATTATTTTTTTATTTGATATATATCTTATTATAACTTTAAACGTTATTTTTGGTTTTGCTTGGTATAATTTTTTTTTTTTGATTATTTGATTCTAATGTTTTTAATATACAATTAGTAACTTTGTGCTGTGTCACACTGAACCCTCAATCTGCCTATTCTAAATTCCTGGGCCTTCAAGATACAGACTGTGTCTAATTTGGGGGAAATTGTGTGTCAAGTTTATTATATAGCTTTGTGTAAATTGTTTCTTTGTTTTAACTTGTGTGTGTGTCAATAAATCTATATCAACATATTAGCCGAAAGACATCCACTGCTGGACATAGGCTTTCCCCAAGCGTCGCCACATTGACCAATCCCATGCGTCTCGTATCCAGCGGATCCCCGCAACCTTCACCTGTCAATAAATACATTATTATTTGTAAATTTGACATTGCCAATAATTTGCTTTCATATGATCGACCAGTAAGATAGGCAGTTGCTCCATTGCACCTGGTTAGAATGGAAATCGATCAACATTCCAACATATTCCAACATAGTTGGAAAAAGCTAAGCAGATGATGACGATGTTGGTCTACCAGCAGTTCACCTCTAAATAAACAGAATAAATATAATGGCTTTGGGAGAGGCCTTTGCACAACAGTGGGACAGTATAGGCTTCATCATCATGATCATATCAGCCGAAAGACGCCCACTGCTGGACATAGGCCTCCCCCAAGCGTCGCCACATTTATCGGTCCCGGTATAGGTCAGTATAGGCTTATCACACTAAGGCATAGCACGCACAGCGATTTTCATTCGCGCGAATTTTTTTCCGCGCGATTTTTTTAGTACTATTTGGGCGCGATTTTTTTTCCGCAGTGCGTGCAGCTTCATACATTTCCATAGGACACAGAATGCGCGGAAAAAAATTCGCGCGAATAAAAATCGCAGTGCGTGCCATGCCTAATATTATAGAGGCGAAAGTTTGTGAGTATAGGTATGTGTGTGCGTGTGTGTGTTTGTATGTTTGTTACTTCTTCACGCTCAAACGGCTGGACGGATCTGGATGAAATTTGGCACAGATATAGATTATAATGGAATAGTACATAGGATACTTTTTATCCCGGGAATATGTTCCCTTGGGATGATAAAATCCTTTTCAAGCGGACGAAGCCGCTGGCAGAAGCTGGTGTAAAAATAAAAATAGAATGTTCTATAGATTAAAGATATACCACCGGTGGATGAGGACGAACCTTTTACTACCTATCCTCGGACGAAAACAAAATATAATGAACAGATTTATTATAACGCCCGATAAACCCACAACAAACTCCCTAGATTTCTTTGATCTTCAAAAATCCATAGATAACGAAGTCGGAAAGCAGAGCTTATTATATTACGCCCACATTTTGAGGAAAACTTTCGGTTGGTAACACTGTTACCGTACGCTGGCAATGTTGGCACTACTTAAAATTCTGAGAGAAGACAGGAAGAACCGCAAACTACTTAAATGTAAAGCTCACAGGCGTCTTTGAACGTATACGTCAATTGTATTATTCTATCATCTATCGAAACAGCAGTAGAATGTTGTATAAGGGGTGGTCTTCACCGCTGGATAAGTTTCTGTTAACATATTTAACGAATAGTTGGCTAGGAAAAAAAATTGTTCACTAGATTTCTTCAATTTGTTTCTGTTAATATTTTTTCCATTTAAAATAATCTTTTTAAGCGGGTTTTATACCCGACTACAAGGAAAGGGTTATGTTTTTCGCGCGTATCTTGTATTTAATTTTCTTTATTACCTCATATATTTCAAACCGCTAGAGGAATTTATGTAATTGAGACGTCGATAGATAGGTCTTGACTACCCAAGTCTTCTTAGATAAGTGACGTTAAAAAAAACAAACATGGCGGTTTCTGAATGCCATTTGTTGGAGTTTCAATTTTCTTTTTCTTCGTTTCAATACCCTCGAATGGGGTTTCAAAATGAAGGGTTTTTATAAGCGATTACATAAATATATACCACTTATATTTTTTTAAGTAATAAGAAAAACAAATGATATCTAAAAACTTCTAAATAAAAAGATGTAATAAAATCAAAAAAGCCGACTGCTTTAAATCAGTCGGAGGATACATATTCACGAGCTGGCTGACCAAATTCATTTATTTATCCTCTGACTGATTTCATAATCGGTTTTAAATTTATTTTTATATGAGTATTTGAAATTCTTGTGACCCACGGATTTCCCCACAAGTTAAAGGGGAAAGTTTACAAGTCCGTGATTAGATCTGTCGTACTGTATGGATCAGAATGATGGCCTGTGAAAAAGATGGATGAAAAGAGATTGCATGTAGCAGAGTTGAAATTGATATGCGGAGTGACGAGAATGGATCAAGTGAGAAAGAGTATATTAGAGGAAGTTTGAAAGTGGCGCCAGTGACAGAAAAGTTGAAAGGAAACCGTTTTTCCTAGTATGGTCATCTGATGAGGAGGGATGAAACGCATATTACTATAAGAGTTAAGAATATACACGTGGATGGATGGAGAGGGAGGGGACGGCCAAATAAAAGATGGATGGACTGTGTGAGGAGTGATATGAAGGAAAAGGGAGTCAGTGATAGTGTGACGGGGGACAGGATGGTATGGAAGAAGAAAACATGTTGCGCCGACCCCATGTAACATGGGGTGAGGACAGGAAGATGATGATGATGATGAAATTAGTAACATGTCAAACTCTACTGTAATGCCAAAGTTTGACAGGTTTTCAGACTAAGCAAGAGTTTGACAAAACTGAACTTGAAATTCTTTATTTAGAAATCGTAGGGCTGCCTATTAGAAGATTATTTATTTATTTAATACTTCATGCATACAAACGTACAGAGGCCAACTTAATGCCTCAGGCATTTTCTACCAGTCGACCTTTGGGTGATGCAGAGACAACTAGTGGTAGGAGCAATATTGACAATTAAACGAATCAGGATAAGAAAAGAAAAGGAAAATCAGGGAAGATTGTGATTTTATTTAAAGTGAATATCTCCTTGTTGTACTTACAACAGTTTGCTTACCGAATTCAAATTAAACTCAGAACTCTACTTTTGCCGTAGCTAAGTAAAAAAGTAGGAGATAATGTATTAAACGAGTTATTAGCAAATAAAGGTTACTGAAAGACACCGCCTTTGAGCTCAGAAGGTAAATTGATGACCTTATGAGAGCCGTTGGCCTTCCGCTTGATGTGAGAAGCACGGGAACGGTCGATGAGGCGACGGATGCTTGGTAGTGGCCAAAATCCAGCAGTGGACCTCTTTCGGTAGAAATGTTGATGGTTCATTGCTACTACCAAGCACGCGTGCCTTCTCTCTATGAGTAAGAGACCAAGGACGTTGGTAGGCTATTATTATATTGTTACCTAATCACATTACTACCTGTTTCCGCCACTTAAAACAAATCAATAAACACTTCAGATGCCACTCAATACTCACCGGCTTTTCCATGACATGTTGGAGTAATTAATTTATATATCAAACTCAAAGTCAAAGTCAAATGTATTTATTTCAACTGGGCCACTAAGCGGCACTTTTGAACGTTAAAAAAATATTTACAAGTATTAAAAATTTATTCTACCGTGCATTCGGAAAAGTAGCTTGTTATGGAGAAGAACGCACAAGAAACTCCATACTTACTCATTTAAAAATAAGTTTTTACAATATTTATATAAGTACAAACATTAATAAATTCATGTACGTGAGAACGATGCACCCAGAACTACTATACTTCTATACCAATATTATAAAGAGGAAAGATTTTTTGTTTGTTTGATTGTTTGTACCGAATAGGCTCCAAAACTACTGGACCGATTTCAAAAATTCTTTCACCGTTGGGAAGCTACTCTATCCCCGGGTGACATAGGCTACTTTTTATCTCTGTACTCCCACGGGAACGGGAACTACGCGGGTGAAACCGCGAGGCGTACTCTAGTACTATATATAGGTATAAAGTATTATAAGCACTAAATGGTAAATTCCTTCACTTGATAAATATGAACATGATTCTCACATACTTACAAATATTGCAAACATAGGTAAATTACCTAATTCAACAACAACGGAACAGTGTGCGAGTCAATTTTTTTAAACAAATAGGGTAGAAAATAAATATTAAAAAATAAAGCTTTACTATAATTATGAATATAATACAAATTAACTAGTTTGATATTATCTACACTAAAGATTGCACTATGGAGCAGGACCAGCATATGTGCCATCATCAAATAAATATTGCCTTTTCTGAAATATAAATATGCCAGATATAAACAGAAATGAACATAATTATAATATCAAACAACTCGTCGAATAATTTCAAACCGCCCCTTACGAAATATGTCCGGGATTTTCGGAACAAAAGAATGCGGGATAAATCTCTGGCCCGCGTTATTTCAAGTATGTGGCCCGGCTATAAATGAATCCATACTAATATTATAAATACGAAAGTAACTCTGTTTGTTTGTTATTTTAGCTGAACCGATTTAGATGAATTTGGTATCGAGATAGACCCCAGAAAGGACATAGGATTGGCTTTGTCCCGATATTGTGCTCCCTTGGGATGATAAATCACTCTTTCGCGGGCAAAGTCGCGAGCAGAATCTAGTCATATATGCCCTATTATGAATATGTTTACAGTACAACTATTTTCTTAATGTCCCTCGGCAATCATCGCATTTCCTAATATAAACGAATACTAATTTCCATGTCAATCAATTATTATATTTATCGTGTATAATAATTTGAATTCAGAACTAAGTACTTTATTGTTGTTTTGTTTGATTTTTGTGTGAACTATATAGAGCTGTAAAACGTTTTTTTGCCTGCGACTTTGGCAGCTTTCCGCCCACTTTTAAAATAAATAACATTAAATTAAAAGAGTATTAACAACTCTTAATACTACGATTAAGAGCGTCCGGTCTGCAGCAAGTGCAAAGGACAACTGATGGAAATCCGGCGACTGACGAAGACCGAAGTTTGCCGAGGGACGTTAAGAAAATAGTTGTACTGTACATGTTTTTTAATCAGGATATTTATTTTGTCCCGTTATAACGTTCACTTCAGATAATTTTTGACGAAGCTGCCGGCAAAAGAAGCTAGTATTGCAAATTTCGTTCTTATCATCTGAATTTCATAGAGGAGAATTTTATTACGGCATCGTCCTGTAACTGTGTGACGTCACGAAGTTCCAGGAATTAATAAATTCTCGTTGATATTAATATATCGTTCCTTCCAGGCAGTATTTGCCTGGAATATTGTTGCCAAAGTCCGTATTTGGACTTCGGGAGATATTAAAGCAATTCTTACGTTATTAAAGTTATGAAATTCTTCTTATCTTTTAGAAATGGGAAAATAAATATGTATTTGCTTCTTTTTATGCGATTTCATAGGTGGAGTTTGTGTATTTGACTAACTGGTCAAATGTTTCAGGATAACCTCTTCAAGTACGTCACTTGAAACTTGGTACATGAAATTTGGTACCTACACATGTTCAGAAGCCTAATATGACTAACATGTGTGAATATTAAGCAATACCAACAATATTACATACATACGTATCGAATTGATTACCATTTTTTTTTTAAATCGGTAAAACGGCAAAAATGGGTCTTTCAAGCGCTCTTAAAATGTTATCACCATTTTGTTAATTCGATCATCTTCAATGATCTGGGAGGGACGTGGCGTTAACATAAACCGCAAGTAAATCTCACACTTGAGATTTGCGGATGACATCGTCATAATGGCTGAATCGCTGCAGGACTTGCAGCAGATGCTGGACGGCCTAGCTGATTCTTCTGCACGCATCGGTCTCCAAATGAACTTGGACAAAACTCAGGTTATGTTCAACCCATACGCCACTCCGGGACCGATCGTTGTCAATGGCAGTGCTCTCAAGGTTGTTCAAGAATACGTTTACCTCGGAAAACTCTGCAGTTTGGTAAAAACAACTTTGAGAGAGAGGCTAGCAGAAGAAAACAGCAGGGCTGGGCGGCGTTTGGGTAACTTCGTCGAGACTTCTCGTCGCGTATTCCACAGAGCCTATAGACTAGAGTCTTCAATCAGTGCGTCCTGCCTGTTATGACTTACGGGGCCGAGACGTGGACACTCACGGTACGGCTGGTCCATCAGCTCAAGGTCACTCAGCGAGCTATGGAGAGTGCTATGCTTGGAGTCTCTCTGAGGGATCGAATCCGGAACGAGATGATCCGGCAGAGAACAAAAGTTATCGACATAGCTCAGAGAATAAGCAAGCTGAAAAGGAATGGGCCAGCCATATTAGCCGTAGAATCGATGACCGTTGGGTAGACGGGTTCTTGAGTGGAGACCACGAACTGGTAAACGTAAGGTAGGACTCCCGTCAGGGTAGGTGGAGCGACGATCTTCGCAGGGTGGCTGCGTAGTAGCTGCATGAGAGTTCCCGAAAATCGAAACAAATGGCGTGCAATTGGAAAGGCCTATGTCCAGCAGTGGACTGCTATAGGCTGATGATGATGATGATCATCGTAAACGCTGATAGTAATACACTTTGTCTAGAGCTTGAGGTCCTGAGGCTCACCAAATGGCGGACTACGGTCCGGATCCGAATCCCCGGCCTATTTTGTGTGGACCTTAAGTAAACAGTAAAATATAATTTATTTGTGTTACTTGAGTACGTAATTTAATAATAATATATCCTACGCTTTGTCTTTACTTTCTTTGCCCCGACAATGGACAATCATCGAATCGATCGAATCATCTTATCCAAATATTACTTGATATTGTACCTATATTAGCATACTAGCTGACCCCCGGGGCTTCGCTCCCGTCAACTGGCTATCTACCTACCTACCCTGCCCACCCTGCCTACCCTGCCTACCCTGCCTACCCTGCCAACCCTGCCTACCATGCCTACCCTGCCTATCCTGCCTTCTCTGCCAACCCTGCCTACCCTGCTAACCCTGACTGCCCTGCCTACCCTGCCTACCATGCCTACCCTGCCTATCCTGCTAACCCTGCCTACCATGCCTACCCTGCCTGCCCTGCCAACCCTGCCTACCCTGCCTATCCTGCTAATCCTGCCTACCCTGCCTTCCTTGCCTATCCTGCCTACCCTCCCTACTATGCCTACCTTGCCTACCCTGCCTACCCTGCCAACCCTGTCTAACCTGCCTACCCTGCTGCCAACCATGCCTATCCTGCCTACCCGGCCAACCCCGCCTACCATGCCTACCCTGCCTACCCTGCTTACCCTGCATAGCCAGCCTAGCCTGCCTACCCTACCTACCCTGCCTACTTTGCCTACCCTGCCTACCCTACTTACCTACTATTTTTATCTATCATCAATGTTTTTCTCAGCGCACGCGAAAGAATGAATTTTATAGGCAACATTTTTCTACCTTTGGGTTACATTATTGCAATTTTCATAAGGATCTCTAATATTTTTGAAAATTTATTATAGCCTATGACAGGAATAATGTAGCTTTCTACTGGTGAAAGAATTTTCAAAATCGGTTCAGTAGATCCAGAGATTACCCCTTACAACGTCACAAACTCACAAACTCACAAACCCACAAACTTTACCTCTTTATAATATTAGTATAGAAGTATAGATTTAAGTTTATTACATATTTAAATTTAACAAAGTAAATTTACGTGACAATTTTAAGGCCTCCGCCTTTAACTCTCACAGTGGGCTTAGAGTTTTGTCTCTCGCAGGTTCGCATTAACGTAAACGTCAATTTGTATTGAAGCTGGATAAGCGCCGTCTGGTTTCAGTAATGAGAAGCCTCTTTTTAGGGTTACGTATCTCAAATGGAAAAACCGGAAACCTTATAGAATCACTTTGTTGTCCCTCTCTCTGTCTGTCCGTCTGTCTGTCAAGACCATTTATCTCGGGAACGCGTGGAGGTATCGACTTGAAATTAATATCGTATACTCAAGTTTGCAATTCCTTGTAGCTGTGAAAAAATCAAACTTCTAGATCAACGCAATCTAGAGATACAGCCATTAATAACACTCGGAAAATTTACAGGGTACTTCCAGTTGACCTAGAATCATGAAATTTGGCAAGAAGCAATGGCTTATAGCACAAGTAAAGGGAAAAATCCGTAAGCCGTACCATAAAAAACAAAAGAAAGCTTAAATACAAATGCAGAGTATGCGTCACAACCACGCAAAACAGCCATCGCTCAGCATAATGCTGGGACTCAAGTGCAAGACAGAGCCACAGCGCTGGTTTTCAGCAATAGCCTTATCGGCAAGTGACGGAGCGAACATGTTCCATTTACAAATAAATAAGTAAAAACAAATACGAAACACAAGTGTCCAAAACAAAAGTTCAGTCTTTATAGTTATAGATTAGTACGTATAAATTTCAATTCAATTTCAATTTATTTATTCAGTAACAATTTACATTGCGTTCGAAATAATCAGCATGAAACAGTAACATTAGATGTACAATTAATTAATAATAATACAGAATTCATTTTAAATTAGAATACCATTCACACATATTTTAAAATAACAACTTCAATAAATTAATAGCTATTCAAATGTAAACAATAATCAAAAATAACAATGTCAATGAATTAAAAGCGTTTTTTTTCTATACGAGTATATAGTAACCGTACGCAAAATACGCGCTTAGACGTGGAGTTGCGGACACCAGCCCGTCTTAATCATCATCATCATCATAGTAACCGATATAGTAAATATTATATTGAATAAAAAATCGGTAGATAAAATTTGTTTCTGGTAGGTAAGAATAGAAAAATAAATATTAAGGCACTACAGCTCCCACGGACTGGTGACACAGGTGGCAACATTGCGGTTGAACGTACTTAATGCACTTTCTATAAATCATGCGCACTGTAATCTATATTACTCATTGATTAGTGACAAGTTTGATCCTTCATATTGGATGGCAATCAGTTTATCTATGAATCACTTTTGTTTACTTTTTGTGCGACTCATCAGAAATTTTCTTCATTTCTTCTTCATTCCTTCTCATATATAGGGTTGAATTAAATTTATTGGTGAAACTTCGGAGGCTGTCAAAGACCGCTAAAACTGTAGTTACGTGAGAATTCAATTGTTTTTCTTTATCGTTGTTAGACATCGATACGATATTTATACTTATCACGTATGCAAAGTTTCCATCACTAATTTTATTTGTCACTGTATGTCGTAGAAGTTCGTCTTCTCCATTAAAATACTTCTAAAGACCATCTATGGTATTCTCTTCTTTCCCTTCAAATCCATCCAAAGCTGGTTTTTAAAAGAACGATTTTAGCGTTAAGGCTTAATGGTTTCTAGAATAATTGTATTTTCTATCTATACTAATATACTAATAATAATATTATAAAGAGGAAAGATTTTTTTGTTTGTTTGTACCGAATAGGCTCCGAAACTACTGGACCGATTTAAAAAATCTTTCACCAATAGAAAGCTAAATTATTCCTGAGTGACATAGGCTATTTTTTATCACAAAATTGGGTCCTGTGGGTGGTCCACGGGATCGAAGCCGCGGGCAACAGCTAGTAACTTATATGGTGTACATAATAAAGAGTAGGTATTCTATCAGCTGACCTGTGATTGCCCACAAACAAAAATTGAAATAAGAAGCCAGTACCTCCAGCACTTTATGAGACTGAAATTACCCTACACCTACAGCGCAGCAAAATACACTTTATTTTCTCTCAGAAAAACTTAATGAAAATTGCAGAACGTTCGCACCTCCAACACTTTCATAATAAAATATATAAAGTGCATCAATCTCTTTTGCTGCCGACATTACACCATAAATAGGGTGGGGAAAAAAATCTGAAAGTTCGGTAAAACCCATGGTAATTTAAAATTTCCTCCGTACCGACATAATCCACGACTCAGTTTGGGGAATCTCCCCTAGGGGGTAATTAGTCATTAAACTTCCTTGGGTTTGAAGCCAACTGATATTTCCACCAACTTACACCAGCATTTCATATACACCTTATGCCAGTGATATAAAGCTTGTTTTTAAATTATTTGTACGGCGAAAAGTTTGTGTAAAAGTGGCAAGTTTTGAGTCGCCTCCATTCTGCGTTAAATTAGTTGATTTAGACTTTTTAGATTGGAATTATTAATATTACGTTGTGTAGGTATATTTATGGTAACTTTTCCGGTTTAGCAAATGCGGTCGTTTCAGCTTGTTACTAAGGGGTAAAAAGTAAAAGTCTTCAGCTTTCTTTTAGATTGGCTCAATATTAAATGCAAGTCATAGAAAATGTTTTACTTGTTTTATGTCAAAGTCTAAGCCAAACATATTTATTTCAACTAGGCCATTAAGCGGCACTTTTGAACGTCAACAATTAAAATTTATAAGTAATTAAAATGTATTCTACCGTGCATTCGGAAAAGTAGCTTGTTATGGAGACGAACGCACAAGAAACTCTTTTAAAAAATATGTGTTTTACAATATTTACTTAAGTACATACTTTAATAAATTCATATATATGTGAGGACGATGCACCCAGAATACAAGATACTCTACACACTATACTACGTACAGGTATAAAGTATAAAAAACATTAACAGGTAAATTCATTAATTTGATAAATAGGAACATGGTTCTCACATACTTACAAATATTGCAAACATTGGTAAAATACCTAATTCAACAACAACGAAACAGTGTGACAGTCAATTTCTTAAAAAAAAACCTAGTTTAGATGTGTTTGTTATACCAACATGCAATGTAAACAAAAATAGTGGTATAGACTATATTGTATACAATATCATAGTGCCTAATCGTAGAAGAACAAACACTTGAATAAATAAACGTTCAAAAACTTTTTCAAATATCGGGGGTTCAATTTTCCCACTTATTCCCATTAAGAACTTATAGGGCACATACATACTTCACCTGTTCTAAATTGCCCTGTCCACTTTCAAATTACCTATTAAGAACTTATAGGGCACATACATACTTCACAGTTCACCTTTTCTAAATTGCCCTGACAACTTTCAAATTAGGAACGTTAATAATTTCCCATAATGATGCAATGGGCCTAAAATACCCTATTACTTACACCCCATACCTAATAGAGTCAGGTGGTACTGAGGGGGGTCCATGGAAAATTAATGATTTTTGGGGGAGGGAACCCTTCAACAGCCCTCTGGTCTTTGAAGAAGGAGGGTGTTTTCCCCTAAACACCATCTTTCAAGGTGCTATAGTTAATTAATGTGTCTGCCATTTCAAATACGTATTTGTGAATGGTAGAACGCAGCTGGTATCATAGATGGAACGACTATTTACCTCAATAATTAAGAAACTAAAAATAAGTATTGGGACAAACCCACCGCACTATTCGCAAACCACTGCAACTCCTGAAAGCCAGAATCAACCGTGGCAACCACCAGAAAAGCGGCGCGGCAATGAAGCTCGACGAAGTCCTGGAGAAAGAATTTAACTGTCTTGGATCCCACAACGAAATTAATCAGAAAAGAATAACGGAGGAGTAGAAAAAAACAAACATAATTTCCACTTCCCTCCATACCAAGCAGGAGACAAACAACACACAACACAACAACTAAAATATGTAAATCATTGTTCTGACCTGAGAATTTCTACCTAAAAATCTGATAGATACCATTTGAATTTCTTTTATTAATCGAACCCCTCTGGGTTCGATTAATAAAAGATTAGTTTCGATTAGTTTCTTATACAAAAGTCCTCACATGATATTGTTAGTAGAATCGTTGAGTTCCTTAAAATTCTGAATTGATAGATAGATAAACCATTTATTCAGTGCACACAAAAGACACAGCACAACACACAATTCATTAATTTTAATTTACATGAAGGTATATGGAAACATGGTGACAACATACAAAAAATAAATAAAATAAAATTATGATTAAAACACATTGCGGTATGCGTCTCAAGGTTGCACCAAATGGGAATCCAGCTCAGCACGTGTCAGGCAAATATACCTGACGCTGATATTCTGCTGGATTCCTGCAGTGGCATAAGGTCGCTGAGCATTCGTAATATATTGGTGTTGTGACAGTGTTATGCGAGGTATATTAGAAACAATTGTTTTTCTATCGTGTCAACTAATAGCACTCAAGGGATAAACGTGTAAAAGATTGAGCTACACGATAACTGACAAATGCTTGCGCTGTCTGAACAGGTCAATTCGAATCTAACACCAGACGCATCTAGTTTAAATTGTCAAAAAAGAATGACCAGTACAACTGTTATTTTTAATCAACTCACGAAAGAAATATCATTTATCTTCATCATAACATGATATAACTGACCAAATATAGAATTTATCTTATCGCAAAAAATTACTGATACTAACACAATATATTTATCAACATATAGGTATGTATGTATTGTAGCAAACGAAGTAATACAATAAATACACATTCCTTCGTTTGTCCAGTTGACATCGTTCAGCCTAAGACAAAATTATCAGAGCATAATATCGAAATAAATGAAATATACAAACATGTAATATGTCCGTACATGAGAAGAGATGATATATCGTATAGAAAAGCTATGTAATTTGTACACACTGTGGACACATTTGTGAGTGGAATCACAGTTTGTGTAGCTGGGATTGGGAAGTAATGGATAAGTCATCCCTAATAAATACTTTACTTGAACATTCCAAACATAAGATTACATTATTATAGATATACTTTAGATAAGGCCCGGAAGATATTGATGATAAGATCATACTAGACAACTTTCAACTATTGGAGGTAGAAATATCGAAACATATAGGAACCTTTTTGGCCTCGCACAGGGGGGTGGCCATGAGCTCTAGGAGAATGGTTATTACCCGACTGCCGAAGGTGTTGTAAATAATGTGTTTTTTGGTCTATGTATGTATGTATGTATGTATGTTTTTTCCTATGTGGCGTTCAAACGCATTGGCCGATTTGGATGATTTTTACGTCAATCGATTCATCTTAACGTTGCGAGTGTCACTAGCTACATTAAAATTGGAAAATAGAAAAATGGCAGATTTAAGGCGCTATATTGTGGAGGT
The DNA here is from genome assembly GCA_964057195.1 of Orthosia cruda. Lineage (NCBI taxonomy): Eukaryota > Metazoa > Arthropoda > Insecta > Lepidoptera > Noctuidae > Orthosia > Orthosia cruda. The sequence continues at coordinate 48,535,257 of OZ059826.1, read as the reverse complement.
TCAATATATTTTGTTCTTCCAAACCGATCGTGTGGGATATCAAAATAAAGGTTTTTTTGAGGTGATTTCAAAAATATATATCACTTAGGTATCTAAATGTAACTAATTCGAAAAAAAAATGTTAACTAAAAAGTTATAAATAAAAAAGCTAATTCAAAATATCGAAAACCCGGCTGCTTAAGAAGCAAACTAAAAAGAAGTAAACAAGAAGAAAATCATGCTGTGCAGTTGGAGGACACGTTGGTTTTGGTCAGCCAGAGCGCGAATATATATCATCTTTTTTGACTGTGTATAAGGGATAGATGTATATGACTTGTATAAATCTGTCCCTAACGCACACTCAAAATAACCTTACTCCAAGACCTTATGGTCACCCCCTGGCCTTTTTTAGTTTTGTTAGTCTAATATTTTTTGTCGGTATTTCCTTTGAGAGTATAAAGTAAAAAAAAAAAAAACTGTCGAGTAAAATTTCAGCTGGAAGTGAAATTCCAAAAAGATAAACTTCTATGTTGCTACCACGTTGGTACGCATCCACGCCACAAAATAGAAAGTATACAGAAGGGCCACTCCCGCCGTTTCGAAAATTGACAGCTAAACCTGACAGATTCACTAGAGTTGCTACTATATTGAACCCGAATTTACAAAAAAGAGTAGGTTAAAAAAGTTTCAAACATAAATACATCGATTGGTCTTAACATACATCATAGCATGCTTACGTGCCTTAAAGGGTAGACAAAGCATCAAATATCCATTAAGGTCACGACTTCACATACGACGAAGATTGGATGGTAACAAGACGTAAAATGGTGTAATAATAATCCCACTAATAACATTAAAATGTGAAAAGCTCCAAGCTATCACCAAATGTGAAAAAAAATAGTTAATAAAATCAAAAAACCCCAACTGCCTGAGAAGCGAACTAAAAAGATATACTTAAACAAGAAGAAAATTATGCTGTGCATTCGGAGGAAACATATTTGTGAGCTGGATGACTTATACCATATTATTATGACAAGTTCCATAGCCTTTCCAATTTCGTCTATGGACTTAAAATAATTTATTATTTTCTTTGATATTGAATTTCTAACTTGTCATCTTTATAACATAAAAAATAATGAAAGAACGAATTTAAAGTATATTCGTTCTGTAACAATTAATAAAGGTAAACCAGCCAATGCAACCTCGTTAGAGTACTTTATGTATAAATGACGTGACAAACGCCCGCACAAAGCATTCGTGACAGCCGCGACTGAGCTCGGTCCAATATTGCCCAATATTCCCTGTAAAATGACAATGTCAAAGTGTGTATACAAAATGACGCTTTGTTCGTAGTGGCCTCTCTGTCTGCGGCGCGCCGCCGCTTACGTACTTTGTTTCCACGCACTCCCGTTCGTAGTTCGTAGCTCGTAGCATAGTGCTACGCCGTAGACGTGCTACAACATCAACGGACAGGATTCAGAATTGTTTAGATCCCTCTTTCTAACATTTTTCCTAGAAATTCTCAAACTATGATGTTCCCTGATTCCCTTCGAGTTACCGAGTTTTATGTGTTACCATAATCAAAATTTACACACCCTAACTAAAAGACAAAAAAGCTACTACAAATTAGGAAAATAGCATTCAATTTCATACTATCAATAAAGATTTCAAATAAAAAAACTTTCCAAATTAAATACAAATAACACATAGTAGAAGTAAGTCCATAGATATCAACACAAAATAAAACTACTGACAACAAATATTTGCCTTCTCCGATCTTCTCAAACTTGGTACACGGACTCAAGCAAGTCAGGTTACACATGTTTAGTGATAAATGGTGTAACAATGGGGCTTCATTAGCGTCCCGAGACACATTAATTAATTCCACGACACAGGCTCACTCGGATATGTTCGCTGCGGAACCCTCCATCTTTCGCTGTCACAAATATTCGAAGCACTCGTGGCAAATAAATCGATTTGAGCGAAATTGGTGCTTTTTTAGGACATCATGTAGGTAGGTAGTATAGTCACAGAACAGAAAAAACGCCTTGGTACAGTCGTCATGTAAACCTTATCTATGCTTTTCTTATTAGATTTTTACAGTTTTATTTGAAAATGGGGTAGAAAAGATGGCCTACATTCGGACTCTGTGACTCTTGTGGTCACCGCCTAACCTTATATTGAACTTATTTTTCACTTTTTAGTGTTTTTTTGGAAGTCGGTTGTTTTTTTTTTGTTAAAATGTTTTTATTTTTCATTAGAATGTTATTATAATCATTAATAAACTTTTGCCGCGGCTTTGTTTCGAATGGTCTTTCCTACAAAAACCTTGTTATTTTAACCCCCGACGGAAAACGAGGGGTGTAGGTACTTGTGTGTTTGTATATCTGTCTGTGTGGGATCACAGCTGAACAAATGATCCAAATTTGATTTAATTTTTTAAATTATTTGAAAGGTGTTTTTATCGAGAGTGTGCTTAGCTATGTTTGGAGAAAATCAGTCCAGCCGTTCTAAAGTTATGGGCGTTTTACTGTTGGCATTTTTAATAGGTTAATTTTCGCAAAATATCGTATCATAATTACGTGTTCAATAGATTGACGATCGAAGCATGTCTATATAAATAATGTAGCATGAAATAAAAATGTGTCGATGGTTTCTTTTTAACAAAATATTTTTTAAATTTGTACTCCTAAATAAACTCGAGTGACTGCAGAACTTGTGCATCCGCTTTATTTTTGGCCTCCGCAAATACGACCACGTGTCGGAGTTTCGGACTAAATTGAAGTGGCTGCCGATTCTGCGTCGTCGAGATACCCATATCCTATCTCTCCTCTATACTATCCTACACAATCCTAATTCTCCTTAATACCTTCGTGAACGCTTTGAGTACTTTGTCCCGAGGGGTAAACCCTGTCGCACTTCCACTTCTCTTCTCCTTCGTACCCCACGTCACATTTCCAGCCGCTATGATGGCTCCTTCTCTGTTACTGCAGTGCGTCTCTGGAATTCTCTACCAAATTCCCTACGCGACAGCCTCTCTCTGAATGTTTCCAAGAGGAAAATTAAGGATAATTTTCTTTCGGAATTACATAATATTAGTATATGTATATTTTGTACTTATGTATATTTATGATTTATTTTATAGTATTCTAAAATTGTACACTGGACTACTTCTCTTCTTCCTTTTGTAAACTCTCTCTATTACTCTAAGGTTTGCTGGTAGAAAACTCTTCTTTGAGTTAAGCTCGCCTTTGTACATCACCTTTATAATTACTCATGTTTTATATGTATTTTTTTTTGTGTACAATAAAGAATTAAGAATAAGTTAATAAGAATAAAAGTTTTCTTATTACTAACAAAAATATGAAAACTTACTGTTATTTAACAAAGGGAGAACCTAGAACATCTATTCTTTGCTTATCCCCTTTGTTTTCAGTAATAACATTTGTTTTCAATTTATTACTTCAACAATACAGTTGTAAAAGCATTAATTCCAAGTTTTCTACTATAACCAGTCCAGAGACTGAGTAAGCATGAATATTACAATTTTAATTCACTCCTGAATTCGCGCAGCGAAATTTAATTAAGAAATAATTTTAGAGACAAAACTGGACGCCATCTGCACGCGACTGTACTGATCCGATGTTTTAATATAAACTTAGAAATTTAATTAAACACTTCGTTTATAATATAATTGTTTCTGTATAAATTGTGAGCGCGATTGTACTTGTACTTATTAAGCTTAGGATCATGAGAGTACATTTTACAGAGTATTTTCTAATTCCTCGGTGTTCTAATGTTACCAAGAATAATTTATGAAAATGAAACCTAACCTAACCTAACCCATAGGTTACACATTACACAGTACTCATTACGGCCTGAGTCATCACCGTCATCATCAGCCTTATAATATTCCCACTGCTGGGATACAGCCATCCTCTCTGTGAGACAGGTAATGAATGGGCCTTAATCCACCACGCGGGCCCAGTGCGGGTAGGTGGATGCCACATGTCTTCGAATTTTTGGTTCTAGGACATGCCGGTTTCCTAAAAACAAATGATGATGTTTTCCTTCACCGTTTTAAGAGCAGTGGTGATAAAATAATTAACACAAAGTAAAGCGCTTGCCTGGGTTCGAACTCACGACCTACGACACGTAAGTCGGGGCCGTTACCACTGGGCCACCACTGCTCTTTCGGCCTAAGCACGGAAATCAAATTAATAAAAAAGAAGATGTGGGTTGGAACTCTAGGTCACTGCAGCCTAGGATTTGCCTGGATTTGTCCCGGTGAATAGCTACAAGCTAGGTATCTGTAACGAGATATGGAACTTGGTTCCATCCCCGGCTGGTGTCAGGACTTATTTCGTAAAGATGGCCATAGACTGCAATTTATGCTATTATGAACTTAACTGCCCCACAATTAAATATGTAGGATTGTTGCGCAATACAAATCTGTTTCCAACCTCGTATAAGACAGATGTAATTTAAATAAAATTATTCATTAAAAAATCTTTTATTTTTAATACTTTTTTCGTATTCTTCTCAGCTTCTTTGATGCCATATACCATGGCATTGCACAAAAAATAACTAGTCCACCATCTTGGGCCGACCGCAATATTGGATTTAGAATGTCGTCATTAACTAACCATGCATTGTCACCCACGTGTATGCAAAATTTCATCTTAATCGGTAGAGGATAGCTTTTTTTTTTTTTTTTTCCTTTTTTTTCTTGCAATCGGTTATCAACCTTTTGCAGATTTTTTGTTAGAACGTTGACTGCTGAGGTCCATTCTTCCAGCGAAGAATCTGCCTCTCAAAATTGTTTCCACTTTATTTAATAAAGTCCCATATATGGTGACGTTTGAGCCTTTTCAAGGTAATTGGTTCGCTTAGGGCTATGGCTAAGGTGTTGGTATGTGATGTTATTCGTTGCCTGTACGTCTGCATTCTGTGTTCTATTTCCTCTTTTATTGTTGTTATTTTTAGATGCTCATGTATTTCTGAGATCTTCATAAACCATGGAGCATTTGATATAATTTTCAGAGCCTTGTTTTGAAATCGCTGGAGAATCTCCACATTTAAATTTCTCGCAGAGCCCCACAGCTCGACGCCATATGTCCAGACAGGCTTTATTACTGCCTTGTAAATGAGTACTTTGTTCTCCAGTGACACATGCGATGATCTTCCCAAGAGCCAGTTCAGTTTTCGGAGCAGGATATTTAGCTCGTCTCGTTTTTTTTCTATGTGGTGTCTCCACGTTTGTTTCCTGTCGAGATGTAGGCCGAGGTACTTAGCTGTTGTCCCCTGTGGAAGTGTGTCACCTCCGAGCTTAACAGGTGGGCAGTTGTCCTTTCTAAGAGTAAATGTCACATGTGTCGATTTGTTAGCGCTAGCTTTTATCTTCCATTCTCTCATCCACTTGGATACTTGGTCGAGGTGATTTTGTAGTGCGAGTGAGGCCATGTTAGGGTCTTTGTTATTACACAAAGCAGCCGTATCATCAGCGAAGGTGGCAGAGAGAATTTCCTCTGACGTTGGTAAGTCTGCTGTGTATATAAGATAGAGGGTTGGACCCAATACGGAGCCCTGGGGTACGCCAGCATGTATGTTGTAGAATTCCGAGTAAGAGTCATTAACTTTTACACGGAAAATTCTGTCTTCCAAGTAGGACTTAAGTAGTACGTAAAGGTTATGTGGCAGTTGTTTCTTTATTTTGTACAACAGGCCCTGGTGCCAAACCTTATCGAACGCTTGCTGTACGTCCAAGAATACTGCCGAACAGTACTCCTTTCGTTCCAGTCCCTCTCGTATCTTATTCACCACTCTATTCACCTGCTCTACAGTTGAATGCCCTCTTCTGAAACCAAACTGATGTTGTGGAATAATTTTACCGTCTGTAAGTATGTCGTTGAGCCTACGTGCAACGACTTTCTCAAAAAGTTTAGACATAACAGGCAGTAGGCTTATTGGCCTGTATGACGACACAAGGTGCGGTGATTTGCCTGGCTTTGGGATCATGATGATTTCCGATGCTTTCCATATTCTCGGAAAATGCCCAGTTCTCATAATGCCATTAAATAGTTAATGAAGACGATGGCTTTTCTTGGCAATTGACGTAGAATTTCAGCAGTAATAAGGCAGTATCCAGGAGCTTTGTTCAGTTCGAGACCTTTTATAATCCGCCAGATCTCGCGAGGCGAGCAGAACTTTATTGGAGGACTTAGTTGAAGATCTGTCTCCAAATACTTTTGGATCTCCTCATCGCGCGATCTGTCACCGGAGTTGGCAGTGAATACATCGGCCAAGAAAGATCCGAAAGCCTCGGCGCGTTCGCCATCTTTTCTTGCCCATGCATTATTGGCCAGCTTTAAAGGATGCTGAGCAGTTTGTGGCGCATTTTTGCTATGCTTTACGGTGTTCCAAAGCGAATATTCGTTTTTAGCTGTAGCGTCCAGATTCTCCAGTCTGTTTTTTTAAAGTTTCGTCCTCAATGTCCTTCAGATATTGTTTCAGGTCCTCAGCCGCTCTGTTAAAGTCTCGTCTATCAGAAGCATGACGACTGGCATGCCAAACCCTCCTGAGCCTCCTTTTCTCCAGCACCTTACTTCTTGTTTCCTTAGAAATATTTTTGCATCCTGGCTTTGAAGGTGTTGGTGTGCATTTCCATGCAGCTGTCTGGATGAGGTTTGTGATATTTGTAGCAGCATCATCAATGTCGTCGTTTGTCTTTAACGGTACTTTTAGGTTCACGACTGTCTAAAACCAGCCCAGTCAGTCTTCGTGTTATAGAGTTTTTCTTTGATTTCTCTTTCTATTATTGTTGTGCTTATAGTGGTTATCACAGGGGTGTGATCTGAACTGCTATCCAGGCAACTTTCAGCACTGAGGTACATGTTAGAAAGTCCCTTATACACAAAGAAGTCCAATAGGTCAGGGAGTTTATTGGAGTCTGTTGGCCAGTATGAGGGTTCACCCGTACTCAGGACATTTAATTTATTTTTGTCAAGGCATTTTTTCATTTCCCTTCCTCTGGGTAATGTCAGTCGAGAACCCCAGTAGACATTTTTGGCATTCCAGTCTCCACCGCAAATGAATCTCTGGCCAAGAGTGCTGAAGAAATCGGTAAATCTATCTTCCTTTAGGATGTACTTAGGGGGACAATATACAGCGGAGAGCGTTAGTGAGCTTTGCTTATCCTGAACCATTACCGTAGTAGCCTGTATTTGGTCAGTTTTATACTCCTCTAAAACCTCATGTTTAATGTGTTTTTTTATTATGACTGCTGTCCCTGCGTGTGCAGTTCCATCGGGATGAAATGTGGAGTATGTACAGTAGTTTTTGAAGGTGCATAAATGATTGGATGTCAGGTGTGCTTCAGAAACTAGAAGTACATCAATGTCGTGTAGTGCAAGGAGTATCTCTACTTCTTGTTTGTGTTTGACCAATCCATTTATGTTCCAGGTAGAGGATAGCTGCTTTAAAATTCAGTTGCAAGATTTGACCCGAACACACATACATACATTGCAAGTAAAATTGTAGCATTGTTGCAAGTTAGGTTGTAAAAAATGGCTGTTTCTTTTAAAAACTACAGCATTGTTGTGTTCAAACCTTAAAAATAAACTTTTAGATTAGCTTAGATTACCTATAGCCTACTAATACTTACGAAGCAGTAGGAACCACACACTTTGTGGGTCAAATAGACCAATACCACAGAATTAAACACTGACTGGACCACAAAGTAACCTGGCAGTAAACCAGTATGCAGTAGGTATACCTACTATATATATATACCACATATACCAATGCCCGACCACTGTTTTGTGGTTGCGCCCGAGGTGAATGTGACAGACCTTGCCATAAAGGTAAACTTATATTTGTCGCATCAAGCCTGGCCGATAGATGTAAACCATCGGGAAGTCAGGATGTATTCCTTTAGATTAAGACATCGTGTGTGGGCAGGTCAGTGGGTACAATCGTAAAAATGAAATCACACAAGTTATTCGATACACTGAGTTTATTCCAATAGTCACAACTCACAATCACGTCACGTTACAATCTTGCTTACTAATATTATGGATTGACATTGATTCTACGACGTCAGTACTCAACTGCAATATTCTGCTGTCTGCACCACGTAAGTGGTTAGTAAAAACGCACCAATGCGTAGTTGTTCTTGATTTTCTGCCTGGGAGCGTGCTTGTGCTTTGTTTTGGCGTCCGTACTATTGACTAAACCCGACATATTCATTAATTCATAATATAAACAAAAATCCAAAAAGACCAACATATTTTTTGACAAGGTGTTTCAATTAAAATCATTTCATATCATATCAGAATAAAAGTAATACGTATCATCTAATTTAACTGCTTCGTAATTTTGAAAGATTTTGAAAAAACTTGTTTACTGAAATGTCTCCTCAAACAAAAGTATCTAATGTTGGGATTGATTATGGCATTTTTATCCGACTAAGAACGACTTAATATGGCACCAAGTAATATTTACGACAAGCTTATTCCCGCGGCTCTACTACCGTCGGTAACTCGCAGGAACCGGACATTTTCTGGGATATAAAGTAGTCAACGGTACTCATCGATAGTGTAACTGTTTACCCGACTACGCGACGCAAAGGAGGGTAGTGTGTTTATCAGTCTATGTATGTTTGTATCTTTGTTCCTATGCTGCGATCTAGAGACCAAACGCGTAGGCCGATTTTGATGATTTTGGTCAATCATTTCGGCATTGTGAATACTCCGACTGCACAGCATGATTTTCTTCTTGTTTGCGTCTTCTTAAGCAGTCGGGTTTTTGACTTTTTACATTCACTTTTTTTATCAATGATAAAAATATCGTAATTGTATAAAAACTTCTAGAGATTACCTCCAACAAAAAATGCTGCCGCTTTAAAATGTTAAGTTTAGACGTGTCCAATAAAAACATATACTACCACAAAAAACTCATAACAATATTAACCTGAACAGTTCCCTGATATTCCTACATTATGATTTAAACTCGGCACACAATACAGGTATAAATCAACAGAGGACCTTTCAACTCATTCAAATAAACTCAATTGAGAATTACTTGACTGACTAACAGCCAGTAAGTTACTATTTTACCAACTTATCTCAACACTGTACCATTGGAAGATCACTTCTATGACTAGAGAAATAAGGGTGGTGGAACACGAATGGGTGATTTGGTAGGATTTATCCACAGATTAAGTCGGAATGGCTGAAGGAAGTCGACCAAACGGAAAGTATTACATTATACACGAATCAATAAGAGCGCAGTTTGCTCACTGGTTTACAGTCAGGCAGGTTTCAAGCTTGAATTAACACTACCCTGTGATTAGGTGCCATTTGCAGCTATGGGGGCCTTTGTAAGCGTTTTTAAGTGCGTGTGTACGGAGATATTTGTGTGTGTGTATGGGGTGTGGGTCGCCCCTTTTTAACCCCCGACGGAAAAAGAGGGGTGTTATAAGTTTGACGTGTGTTGCTGTGTATCTGTCTATGACATCATAGCTCCTAAACGGATAAACCGATTTTAATTTAGTTTTTTTTGTTTGAAAGGTGATTTTGTCGAGAGTGTACTTCGCTATGTTTGAATAAAATCGGTTCAGCCGTTCAAAAGTTATGGGCATTGTACTGTTTGAATCGGGGTGTTTTCGCAAGATATCGTGTCATAATTACGTGTTCAATAGATTGCCGATCGAAGCGTATCTACTATTATTTCCGTTGGATCCCACTTTTGAATCCCACTTTATTATTTTTGGTATTGGATCCCACAAAACATTATTTCATAAAATAAAAATGTGACGGGGGTTTTATAAATTTTTAATTTTACTTGTTGACTACCGTACTTGTGTGAGGTAAATACTTTTCGGAGAACCTGCCAAAGTGAACAAAGATGAAGGAGATTGAAGGACACCTGATTCTGGAATGTTGTTTAATAATTTATTTAGAAAACCTGGTATTACAGATGTCTACAGGCGGCGGCCACAGTCACTCTTAAAATTATAGTAACGACTAATAGTTACGAATTTTTTGCTTGCTTTTAGATAATAATATAATATCTACACATTACATTTAAACACTGTGAACGGTGAAAGAAAACATCGTGAGGAAACTGGCATGTCCTGGAGCCAAAAATTCGAAGACTTGCGACATCGACCAATTCCCACTGGGCCCGCGTGGTGTAGTAAAGCCCATTCCCTCTCTCAAAGCCTGTGTCCCAGCAGTGGCACTCACAACCTCAGGTTCAGTCGAAAACCAGCGTCAGCCACTAGTTGTTTAGGATTTACACTAGCTGAACCTATTCATTATTTTTTCTAACAGTAAATACCATTTCTTTACGTTTTTTTTCGTTTTTCCTATTTTTTCTTTCTTTTCCATAAAATCAATTTTTATTCTATACTAACTTGTCCCCTTATCAAGCTATCTTTCCGCAATTTTTTTATCAAAATCGATGCGATGATTCATGCCGCACTCGCCACGCTTTGGGGCTTTTTATATTTCATTACGACGTTTGTAATTAATAAAGATAACACTAATTTCAAGACAGGCCTCAATCAAAACAAAGATTAGTATTGTACCAGTACTTGTTAATCGGTGATTTTACGCCTTGATATGTCACATTATGTCGATTCAATATAAATCAATTGAAAATTACGTCAAACACATGAATTTTAGGCAGTGTTTGTAACCTGCAACAATCAGAAAGACGACATATTTCGTCGACGAGATTTTTTTAAAAAAACACTAGCATACAAGTCTGACCGCCAGTGATCTTGACTTTTTGAGAAATTCGTTGTTCAGTAGAGAGCCATGCTTTCTCACTGTGTGTTTCTCTTTCTCAATGTCACTCTGATGGTGGCGCGTGTGTTGGATCACTCGGTTCCCTTCAAGATGGTTGAGCTGGGTGGTGCCGATTCATGCTTCATGTTCGTGAACGGGCGCCGCCAGTTGGGATTGGTCATAACTTAACTGCTTCGAATGTTAATGTTTTTCTAATACCTATTATATAGGTAAGTGCACAGTACATGTGTGAGTACTTTTAATACTCTATACCTGTACGTAGTATAGTGTGTAGTGATTCTGGGTGCATTGTCCTGACATAAATGAATTTATTAATGTATATACTTATGTACCTCATAATAGTATTTTTTTTTAAGTGTAAGTATGGAGTTTCTTGTGCGTTCTTTTCCATAACAAGCTACTTTCTGAATGCATGGTAGAATCAATTTTTATTCCTTGTAAATTTAATGTTCTCTTCAAAAGTGCCGCTTGGTTGTCTGTGTTGCCTAGTTGAAATAAAATATCTTTGTCTTTGTTCCCTAAGTTCTGGGGACATGCACCGGAAAACTACACAAGGTGGACCGACGAACTGATAAAAGTCACAGAACCCGCTGGATGTGAGAAGGAAAGGATAGGACAGACGGACACCCTTTGCCGCACTTAGACTCCTATTTAGCCCGTTGTGCTTCCAGGCCTCCTCTCTGTGAGAGGAAATGGGCAGTAATCCACCACGCGGGCCCAGTGCGGGTTGGTGGATGTCACATGACATGTCTTTGAATTTGTGGTACTAAGACATGCCGGTTTCCTCACGATGTTTCCCTTCACCGTTTTGAGAGCAGCGGTAATGAAATAATTTACGCAAAGTAAAGCGTCTGCCTGGGTTCGCACCCTCGACCTACAACTTTTAAGTCGCGGCCGTTATCACCGGGCCACCACTGCTCTGCTGGATGTTAGAAGCACAGAGCAGTTCGTTGAGCGAGCCTTGGGGGAGGTATATGTCCAGTAATGGACTTCTTTAGGTTGAAATGATGATGATGCTGCCACATTTATCTTACCCAGCTTAGGCTGCGTTTCCTCCAGAGATGTGCGAGTATGCGTAGCGAGGGATGTGTATGTTAAGCAACAATATAATCAATTCATTTACCTAGCCTCTATCAGCGCAACTCTGGTGGAAACGGCTCAGCCAAGCGTGGTTTTCGTACAGACAAAACAATAGAAGGATATGTGCGAGGGATGTGTTGCGAGGGACGTGTGCGAGGAACGTGTTGCGAGGTATGTGTGCTAGGGACGGTCGCGTCGCTACACATTCTCGCACCGCCCATCTGCTCACCATTTCACAGCATCGCTACGCATCCTAGCACCGTTTAGCGGCCTAGCACATCTCTGGTGGAAACAGTCACACCGTTACGTCATCCCCGCACCACCCAGCTACCTCATACATCTTTGATGGAAATGCAGCCAATCAGCTTGAGCCGCTACCAAAACATGAAGTCTCGGAATTTCTCATATTTGTCTCCTACTCATATATACTCGTATTTAAGGGGCACGTTAACACATTAAAAATATTAAAACTTGGCAAAGACAAATAGAATAGCACAGAAGTAAATTCGGAACGTTACCCCTAAACGATTGTGGAAACAAATTTAATAAACGCATTTTACTCCGACTTCCACCGAAATGCAACAAAGAAAGTCTGACTTTGTTAAATCCTGTTTTAAAACGGCTTCATGTAAGTCATAAGCGGATGGCGATTGATATTTTTTATTTACAACTGAGGTCTCCTGTAATTAAAGAAGTACACCATCTAGATACCCATTTTATGTTACTTAATTAAGTAACATAAAATGGGAATATCTTTTGTAGGATATCCTATATTATAGAGGCGAAAGTGTGTGAGTGTGTGTGTTTGTATGTTTTTTACACTTTTACGCAAAAGCTACTGAACGGATCGGGATGAAATTTGGCACAGAGATATATTATAGTCTGGAATAGCACATCGGATACTTTTATCCCGCGAATATAGCACCATCTATCGAATATGGAGTTCAACTGTCTGAGTGAAGAGAGAATTGCGTATGTTGTGATATTTTACCTCTTGAGCACTTTAAATTCATCTAACCTTTGATAGATTGAACCGATTGCGATTAAACAAAAACTAGGCAATACTACAAGTTACGCACATGTTATATGTATAAAGGTTATCTACATTGGTTTCGTAAATTTTACGTGATGCGTGCACAACTAAACAGACAAACAGACAAGAAAACCAAAAATTCTGGAAATGGGTTCTGTTGGTTATCCTTTAACTCTCAATTTTTTTTTATATTTACGATGTACAAAAACGATTTTTACAGATTTATTATAATTATTTATTGATGATAAGTCCATGTTTCCTCATGCAATGCATTGATATATAATCAACCCATCGTTACTCGAAATTACGTTCGCGATCCGTGGTAATCTGTGTCGCCCGTGCATTTGTTTGTGTATGTATTTCGCGCGCAGCGAAGTATTTTCCGACAAAAATACGTGTCTAGATGTCTGGCTGGAATCCCGAAGCAGACCACGTCAGTTATCCCAAATTTATAATATATATTTTCTCCCTATAACCCCTGACCTTGCACGGGTTTGAACGAGACCAGAAGACCACCACGAGGACATGTAATGCAATGCATGCTCTTCGAAATGTCAGTGAAGTTACATAGGTAACCCAAATTTGAACCCACGACCTCAAGCCTGAGAGGCGAGGTCTTAGCCACTAGGGGGCTACGACACACGCAGCGATGGGAGTAGAGCCGCGGGAGGAAGCTAACTATTATAACAATTTTCTATAAATAAATAACACTCCTTCTGCAATATTTTTTGCATCACGTAAAGTAAAACTGACAACCGATATGCACAAGATAACGAGAATTCAGATAATATGCATTGTGCAGTTATTGTTTTCTGCGGTTAATGTTCCATATCTAAATTTATATTGTGATCCACATGCATACAATAAGGAATATATTTGTTGTGGTTTCATTATCATCAGCCTATTAATGTTCTCACTGTTGGGAGATAGGCCTCCTCTGTGAGAGGGAACGGGCCGTAATCCACCACGTGGGCCCAGTGCGGGTTGGTGGATGTCAATGTCATCAAATTTTTGGTTCTAGGACATGCCGGTTTCCTCACGATGTTTTTCTTCACTAGTTACGAAATATTACTAATATTTAGTATTGTTCATTTAGGCTTCCGTTTCTAAGTAAGTTTAGAGTAAAAATATTTGTATTTACTAGAATAATTCATAATTCGAATTTGATAATTTACTGCAACGAACGGCACTGTTCGTAAATTCCTCCGTGCCTCGAAAAGCATGTTACGCCGTTCGACCTTGACAGTCGTTACGGATTTTCAGAAGCCACGAAATCTGACACTAGACTAGCTAAAGCGGGATACCTCTAACTTGGTAACACGTCAGTGTTACCACAGTGTTACGACAGTTACTGGATTGTGGACGTCAGATAGGCAATCGCTCCAAGTAAAATATTGGTAATCAGCTGTATCCAGTTAGACTGGCAGACGACCCCAAACACAGTTGAGAAACGGCTGGGCAGATTAATTTTCACTACAACACACAATAGAGCATAATTACATCGATGTTATAAACACTTATATGTATAACACTTTTTCACTACAACAAATAATTGAGCATAATATAGCAATGTTATAATAAAAACATAGGTATAACACTTTTTCACTACAACAAACAATTGAGCATAATACTTCGAAGTTATAAACACACACAGGTATCACACTTTTTCACTACAACAAATAATTTAGCATAATACAGCAATGTTATAAACACACATAGGTATAACACTTTTTCACTACAACAAAGAATTGAGCATAATACAGCGATGTTATAAACACACATAGGTATAACATTGTTTCACTACAACAAACAATTGAGCATAATACAGCGACGTTATAAAAACACATGGGTATAACATTTTTTCACTACAACACACAATAGAGCATAATTACATCGATGTTATAAACACTTATAGGTATAACACTATTTCACTACAACAAATAATTGAGCATAATACAGCAATGTTATAATCAAACATAGGTATAACACTTTTTCACTACAACAAACAATTGAGCATAATAGAGCGATGTTATAAACACACAAAGGTATAACACTGTTTCACTACAACAAACAATTAAGCATTATACAGCGATGTTATAAACACACATAGGTATAACACTTTTACGTACTTATTTATATCTGTATCGATAATCTCGCGCACCCTGGTGCTCTAGATAAAGAGATATCAGCGATAACGATTGCCAAAATGTCTTAAAAGTATGTCATTAACATGCGCATAGCGAATATAAGGGCATGAGCTTCCGAAATGTCACGTGGTCTATATCAAACATTTCAGACTATTGACAATCCTAATCGATGACAATAGGTACGTCGATTTGGCTGTTGTACGTACAAACTTAATTATAAAATTCCTGTGAAAATAAGTTTGGCATACACACTTTGATATTAGTACCAATCCACTTTCTAACGATACTTTTAACGTGCTCAAAATTACAGTGAAGCGAGATCCGTAAAGCCTCATACTAACGATAAAAATACAAATCCTACATCTCGCATTCAAAGTTCTCCACGCGATTCGAACAATAGCCCGACAACAACCATCGGGCTGTTGCACATTGGTCCCCTCTGGTCGGAAGATTCTTTCTTTTCAAAAGATGACGAGAAACATTCCAACCGATTCCGCATACCCTTTATAACAGCACACTATAAAAATGCTATCTAAAATCGCTTGAAGCTTATAATTTAAACGAAAAAGGTCCCCAAAGTTAGCACAAAGATTTAAAGTATTCATTAGACGGGCTGCCGAGAGCTGATAGTTGTTTCTCGACGAGCTCGCCTGCGACTACACACTGCTACTTTGTATAATCTTCATAAAATTAGACAAAGAAAATAATATATTAATTAAATTTTCAAGGGGAAATAGCACACACTTTATTTTTTTTGCGTTGAAAATGCTCATGCATAATGCGCTACCACGGGGAGATAGCGCGGTTTTGTGGGGCTCTAACACACTAAAACTTCACGTTGTCCTCCTGTGCCGGTTAATGCGGGCACACGGGCACGCGTTAGCACTCACCGCGAACCCGCCGCGGCTGTCCGTCACCGGACCCTCCTCTGGGGAGTACCCCCCGTCACCGGCGCAACAGAACACACTGTGCGCCATGACCACTCCAGGGACCAAACCAGCACATGGGTGCCAGACGACTCCGTGTATGGCACGGTCTAAGGCCCCGCCACCTACCATTTTTCGGCCGCAGGAGATAGGCAGAGCGGCCAACGCTTTACCGACACTCCTCCTCCCCTGGGGCCCCACCGTGTCCACCATCAGACGGTGGCGACCCCGTCCAGGCCACGGAAAGTAGGGAGAGCGGCGCACCGCAATACCGGCACTCCTCTCCCGTAGCCCTCTGACCTGGACATTTAATACGTGAACAGTCTAAGTGTGAAACTCCCAGCCAGCGTCTCTGTTTCTTTCACATAAGCATTCGAAACAACTGTGAACTGGCATCTCGCTTGATGCATGTTAAACTCATACACATATGAATTATAACAATACCCAAATCATAAGTGGTTATCGATTTGTGACGATAAAAATACTATACTTGAGCATATTCTGTTAAGGTAAGGAAACAGTTCGAGACCAACACAAAAAATATCATGTTAAAAGATGTTGGTGAATCACTAATGTTGCAAAAACGTTAGCCACGTTAGTAAAAATAAAAGGGAATATAAATAAAAACTAAGAAAAAGGATATAGATAATAAAAACTATGGTCCGGCTTCGCACGACGTGGGCAGCTAACCAGGCAGGAAGACGTGATAGGCCCTGGGTAGGTAGATGAGCAGGCACCACGACGGCAATCGGATAGGCAGGCTGTAGAGTAGGGCAGGCAATCGGATAGGCAGGATGTAGAGTAGACAGCAGGACGGATAGGCAGGTACACAGATAGATGGTCGAAGGCAGCTGAACTAATAGTCAGGCTAACGAGTAGGTAGGCAGTAGCACAGGTGCAGGCACATGCAGCAAGGGGTGCAGGCACAGGCAGCAAGGGGTGTGGAGGCCGGGCTGTGGCTTCATACGCCAATCAAACGCCGCCTTTTAGATGACAATTGTACTTAGAACAGCTTAGAATTACAAAAATAAACGATGCCTATTTAATATTTGTTTGTATGAAGTTACGAACTAACACAATTGGCCTTTCTAAACTAAACTAAATCTATACCAATATTATAAAGAGGAAAGATTGTTTTGTTTGTTTGTTTGTTTGTACCGAATAGGCTCAAAAACTACAGGACCGATTTCAAAAATTCTTACACCGTTGGGAAGCTACTCTATCCCCGGGTGACATAGACTACTTTTTATCCCTGTTTTCCCACGGGAACGGGAACTACGCGGGTGAAACCGCGAGGCGTCCTCTAGTGTAAAATAATCACCTAACTGTACTCGTGGCGTTTCGGGCAAGTGACCATTCGGGAATGTGACCTTTCGGGAAGATAGGCAATATCGTATGCATCCCAAAGCTTATCTATCACAGCCACAGCCATTAGTAATTCTTTATTAATTATAAATTAATTCACGTTTTAGTGCATCCTTTCACTTTTATATTTGACCTTTCCTTATCTAGAAAAATAATTATCTTGGTTATTATAATTCAAGGATAACGCATTTAGTACAATTTAAGTACCATAGCACGATCTAGTCACTAATATCACGATAATAAATAATTAAAATGCTGATACATTCAGTGCTGGTGCCTCTTCAAGTACACAAGTCCTAAGATATGACTCCTCGGAACATAAAAAGATAATCTATACAATAAAGTGCGTAGTACTTGCTAAAGTCCGCATTAACAGCTGATAATCAAAATATGTGGCAGATTAACGGTCACTCATCAAAACAAGATATTATTTAATGAACGTGATAATAGACAGAAAATACGACAAAGACGTGAATGGAAACGACGGGAGGGGGCGCCCTAAAAAGACATACATAGACCTTATTGGTGGTATTCTTCAGAAAGACCAGGTGCGCAGTATTCATAACCGGCGTGCGTGTTTGACTAAATATATGAATGTGAGTGAAGCAAAAGAAGTTTGTAAGGATTGTAGCAGGTGGCGTTCTGTAGTTTCTGCCTACTCCCATGGGAAAAAGGCGTGAGTTTACATATGTATGTATGTAATACGACAAATTTAGTCCAGTAGTTTGGTTTTAGTCAAAATTAATTATCAAAAAAGCCATAGCAAACAGGGAGATTTTGGAGATTAGTGTGAAGAAGCCTATATACGACAAAAGTGGATGTCGTAGGTACTTAATGATATGTTTAAGGAACCGAAAAACCATATAGATAAGATGGCAAGCCTTTTAGTTCATGGCGTTTGATGATTTAAACTTAAACTCATAGCATTTATTTCAACATGTACATTTGAATAGTCAAGGATTCGAAAGACGATGCTAGTTGCACGCTCCACAGCGTAGCTTTCTGTGGAAATAAAATAACGTGCAAGAAATCCCATGGAATAGCCCTGGCGTTTTTTGTACAACCTTCTTTGCAAATCAAAAATTAATTCAAAAGAATAATCGGCCAGTCCATAGTTTACCAACATGATTAGGAAAGAAGATGCTGTCACTTCTGATTAATTTTACACTTAAGTGCCTAACCTTCTCCTACTCTCTGATCTTACTAACTGAAGATAAACTTTATCTTGTCCAAAATAAACATAAAAAATGAGATGATAACCTAAGTGTTAATCTAAGATTAATCAAAAACAACAATGCGATTGACGCAAAGCTAAACCTATCTGCTAGGAGGAAATAATTGCGCACCTTCGCGGTTGTAGCACCGGTGCGCAGCGCGGCGATCCAAGACGTCAAAATTGTGGCAGATAATACCATTTTCACACGCTTTCATTATCAACCACTTTGCGAGCAACTTCCTGCTGAGGTTCACCTGGAAGACGCTGAACAGTCCCAGAACCCAAGAAGGAAGACCTACTACCGACGGACGACCTCACAAAGTGGGCCTACCACGACGGAACGGTAGAAGGTAGTAATTGCGGACCTGAGTCGCAAACTATGATCCACCTGCAATCCTACCCTCTGTGCCTCAAAACATGCAAAATAAGTGACCTATTCGTTGCCACATTCGCCGACGTGGAAGTGACAAAATTATGGTTCTACCTCTACGTTCCTACTCAAAGTCATGTTCTGAAATTCAACTTCACCTCGAATCATTGACCATTTCCAGCCACACCAAATCTTATTGTTTATTGACATAAATCAAGGGTTTTTCCGGTGTCATAGCGTCTGAGTCGACTGGAGGTCCTTGGAAACTGACTTGGAATATGGCCCTTGGACTAGAACAGCTCTGTCTGCAGTCACGTGCCCAGGCATTGTTATTGTAGGTACCCAAGTTAGAGGCGTTATGGACGTAAGCCCTTATCAGTCGAGCCCGTATCACGCGATTATCTTCAAATAAAACATTTATGCCGCATTTGTTTTTATGTGCAGATTAGATAATTAACCTCCAATCAGTAATCAACGTAACATTTCATTTACATCCGGGTCTTATATATGTATAGTCACTGTGATAAAAATTTCGTAGAGTGAAGAAAAGCTTTTTCTCCCGTCCCAGTTATTGGGTTGAAGAGGTCAGGGACCGTACTATAACGTATCAACGCTATCTTAATTCCGCTATGAAAAAGGATAGCGCTATTCGTCTCTCTCTCAAAGTAGCTCCATGATCGTTTTGACGTTATGAATTTTAAGTTTCATGAGATTTATTTGCTATTATATAATTGATTGTTATTCCAAATTAATCAAATTAAAATACAGTACCCGGGCGACCGAGCTCTGCTCGGTTGAAAATAGAGTAAACAATGTATTTGAATTTTTTTTTCGAATATTGTCCGTTATGATACTTAGCCAGATCGATTTTCCGCCCCCGAAAACCCCTATATTGTAAAATTTATCGATATCGTTAGAGCTTTTTAGCTGCGTCTCCAACCTACACGCCTCCAGAAAGCCCGGAGCATGAGATCGAGTCTATATATGTAACGCGTAGCGTGGTCAAGGGCGTTGTCCGTTCTTCTCCACGTAGGTATTTTCCGAACGTAGGTATTATGGTAGAATCATTTAACCATGACCCAGCCCTAGTTGTCCCCCCAGCGACGCCCTGAGCCGAGGTTCCACTCCATAGGGGGTAACCCTCAGCGTGGTTCTTTAGGTTTAGCTTTTTGTGCCTAGCTGGAGGCTCTAGTTTAGTCTCCACAGGATCACCCGATTAAGCAATAGCCAATCACTCTGATTGAACTGCAAGATGTCCATCAAAAAAATATAAATAATAGTCAAGGGCTTATTCACACAGCAGGCGGCGTGCACTTTGCTAAATGGTTCCCCTCGACTCTGTTCTTTTGATTTTTAAACGTAAATACTAAATTTGTTAATTTTGTGTTTTATTTATGTTATTAGATTACTTTTTTCAACTGCGTATAGAGAAAGAAAGAAAGCTGTTTATTTGCGCCAGGCACGACGCATACCATAAAAAATACAAAGGAAAAAATGCAAGTACAGAGTATGCGTCACAAGTTCACAACCACGCAAAACGGTCATCGCGCAGCAAAATGCTGGGATGGTTATTTAATTCAATTCCTAAAATATATACACTGATATTGCTCGTTTAATAGTATAGGAAATGATAGGATATTTTAATAGTATAAAGGATAGGAAGAAATCCATAGTTAGGAAGGCTAGTCTAGTCTAGAGTGATGATGAAGGCCTAAGTATCAGGAAATAGAAAGGCAATATGAAAACTAGGCATCGTTCGTGTTGTGGTCAAGCAGCAGGCGTAACTGCTGAGAATGTTAATGTCTAATTTTCAATAGCTAGCCTATAAGGCCCCTCTTAGGTACAAAGGTATGGCCTTACCTACTGTGAGGCGGAATCACACTCTATCTAAACTTTATTTTTATTTTTTTACAGAATATTTGTAATTAGTATAACGCAGTTTAGAGTTAGTGGTCCTTACATAATGTAAACCAAGGGTACCTAAATGTGTGAGCTCGTTTTGCACGCTCTTTCCTTTGGGGTGACATACAACAAGTCTTGCATTCCAAGATTGGATTGCCCCTCGACAGGCTTAGTCCATTACTGAAATTCCTTATTTTCCCCAGGCCAGCAAACGCTGGGTACGGCCATACACAAAGGATGTATATCTATCACCCTTCCTACCTATAATAATAATAACAAAATAGTAAATACTAAAAACCTTTATTAGATGCATTAATTCTTAAGTTATAACATAGTAATTAACATAACAGCCAATTAAATTCAGAACCGTACAAAGTCATATAATATATTAATAACATATTTTTATTTATTAAATTAATTATTTAGATATGTATTTAATTTATTTATATTATTAAATTTATTCTATTACTAGCTTTTGCCCGCGACTTCGTTCGCGTGGAATAGTGACTTCCGGCAGATTTTTGGTTTTACCCACATAGTTCCCTATCTCGCGTGATCTCTTCAAAAATGAAATGTGGAAGATATTCTAGGGAACTCTTCAAAAATCAACATAATGAGCTCTGCGTTTGAATTGAAGATATGTATACTCACTTAGGGCATTAAAGCCGTTATTGCCGATCGAAAAAGGCGAAAATGTTATTTTTCCCTTATTTTCAAAAAAACGATCAATCCACAATTCCACGACAGTCAGTGTTGCCAGTGGCAGATAGTCAAATGTTACATGAGACATCTAAAAAAGTTACATTTTCATGAGAAAAGTTACATTATCTTATTTTATGTGGAAAACGACACTAAAATAATAAAATACTACAATTTGTATTTTTTTTTTCTTCTATGTAGCGGAACGCGCCCACTATTCGAATTTTTGCGCAGGCGCGTCCTTCCCCGCAACTATTCCGGGTAAATCCAAATTCAAATTACAACGAGAAACAACTATGTAGCTAGGTACCTACTTGGTCGCATTAGCGAAAATATCGATAAACAAAATCAAATCTAGGCTACGCCGGCCAGTAGGTACTCAGCCCACTCTAGTTCTTGTAAACGAAACCAAGTCAATTTCAATTGCAAATACGACTTTGTTGATGATTTACTGATTCCTTATTAAATTAAAACTACAATCAATATAACATTTACTAACCAAGTAATGTTAGCACAAACAGTTCGAAAACAAACCAATCACTACACTATTGACGAAATAAATGTAATGAATAAAATTACATCGACAGATATTAACTTTCATATTTATTTACTGTTTTTGGGATATAATAAAACTTTAGCAAACAAAACACGACGCTCACTCGCTCCACGTGAGTGAGTGAGTGAATAAAGTCAGGTGTGACCACACGACAAACAAAAGCTTTCTTAGATGCTTTCCGTTCCACAATTATTTTTTGTTTGCGAGCAAATATTTTAATAGTTTTAAGTACTAAAAGTTACGTAAAAGTTACATTTTGAGTCGTGTTACATGGAGGTTACATGAGTAGTGGTGGTTAATATAACGTAAAGCAACTTAAAGCAGCGTGCTTATTATAAATAGCATAAAGCAAACGCTATCGTGGAACTCACTTGGCGCTATGTGCTATTTGCTTAATTCGTTATAACGCAGTATCGCGCGAATCGCGCGCAACGCAATAACGTAAATAAAGCAATAAGTTTGGGGCGCCGGGCGGGCGCGGCGGCCAGTCGTTGCATGCTAGCGATTGTTATCGGTCGCGCGCGTAATTTTAGATCCCGCACGGCTCACGTAATATACCTACGCTATTTTTCTTCGTGCTTTTTATTGTAAACAGTGATAGGACACGTAACATTGACTAAGTATAATACTGTGTAATTATGGAAGATTGATTGAGAGATTGTGTTCTTGTTTAATCTTTTGTTTTTGTGTGTGTATAGCAGACGAAAATGTCTAAAAGAAATAGTGATTTACCAATAAGGAACTTAAATTAGTGAAGTAGAACTGAAAGTATGAAGGAAAGTTCATTGTTTATTTTTTACTGTTCCATTTTATCGCAATAAATTCATAAAAGCGATGTTATATTTTAAATATGCTGTCTGTCCAACGAGTCCAACGCTAGGGTAGGAGCTGCGAGTTAACAGTCACCGCGCTTGCTTTATTCGTGCCCGCCCCACGCCCGTGCTTTATAAAAAAGCGCGTTATAACAAAGCGTGTAAAATAACGCGCTTAAAATATAAAGCATTAAGCAAGTTATTATCATATAGCTACTTTGAACACTACTATACATGAGACGGTCAAAAGTTACGTAAAATGTAACAAAAGTTACGTTCTGGCAACGCTGACGACAGTACCGAAGCGCTCGGCCGATACCCAACCAAAATTAACCAAATGCGTGTAACGAAACCATAGCGCGATCTATTTCGATCCCAACGCCATCTATCGAGCATAGTGACAACTCGGATTATTTATCTATACTCCGTTCGGGCATTTTCTTTGTACTAAAAGTTTTATTATATTGATATTATTTTTTCCTTCCTTTTTTACTATTTATTTACTTTTTTCCGATGAATTAAAACAATAACGTGAACCGAACTCGTGTAACGATCGACACCATTGCGCGATCACCAACTCGACATATAGTACTAATAGAATTATCTATACTCCGTTAAAGCATTTTCTTTGTACTAAAAGTTGTATTATATTATATTTTCATACCTTTTTACTATTTATTTACATTTTGCCGATGAATTTTCAGTACTGAATTGATGCCGACTCTTGACCAATAGATGACGCTGTATGTCCGGAATAAATTTTATTTTATTTTTTGTAATAAAAACTATCCTATGTCCATTCTCAAGTTCCAAACTATGTCTGTACCAAATTTCACACAAATCGGTTCAGTAGTTTAGGCGTGAAGCAAAGACAGACAGACAGACAGACAGACAGAAAGACAGACAGACAGAGTTACTTTCGCATTTATAATATTAGTTTGGATTTAACTTATTATATTATTTAATTCATTCTATTATTTAATTTATTATATTATTAGATTCATTCTATTATTTAACTATTTAATTAAACCGCAACTCCTCCCATTCTTTCCTATCCCATGCCTTTCTCCACTTGCTTGTTGTATTTCGATATGTCATCTATCCATCTTGTTTTCGGTCTGCCAACTCTCCTCATCTTATCACGTCTTCCACTCCTGTTGTCGATCAAAGGTCAGTATTTCTGATCCGGTCTATTCGATTAACTGCAATCATAGATCGGTCCATGGCTCTTTGACAAGTGCTTGAATTCTCTTCCTGTTTATTTGTGAGGCTCCAAGTTTGGGCTCCATAAGTGAGGGTTGGTAGTATAGCAGATTTGAAGACTGTTTTCTTCAGCTCAATCGATAATTCACTTTTGATAATATACTTCAGACCTGGAGTCTGAAGTATGCTACCTCCAAGAAAAGAAAAAAAAAAAAATTTACTTCAATTGTACAAGAAAACACATATCTAAACGCGTTGCGTTACAACTAGGGAAAAGGGTGTTTACGATAACTCTGGCACTCAATGTAAGATTTAACTTGTGTTTAGGATGCCAGCGTTAACATGTAACAGCAGTTGTAAGACGAACACAGTACATTATTATTTTATAATAAATTTACTAGCTAATGCAGCTATGATGTGGCCTAATTATGTACCTATGTATGGATGTGTGTATGTGTGTGAGGGAGAGGTAAATACTATGATGCTTGTGTTTATGTAAGTCTGTATGAATGTAATTATAAACATATTACTTTATTCACTACATTAGGTTGACCTGTCAAACGTCGATTGCCCACTATGTGTGCAGATGACAATAATATTTCTATTTTGTCTGCTAATTGGCGAGCAACGAGTTAAGCAATCGATATCTGTAGTAAATCTTCAGTCTTATTGTAACTCAATGTCAAGAGCCACTTCATGACCCTGGTTTTGCACCCGTTTAAACATATGGGAGCAATGGAGCAGATTTTATTTATTTTATTACATAAGTGGTTGGACAGTACACCAAAATGACGCTGAACAAGGGCCGTTCCACATCCGTGTGTTGAGCATACTTTGAAGTGTCTACGATTTTTGGTAGCATTCGGATCATATACTACAACTGTGCAGAATAGTGCTTAGGACAAAGAGCTGTCTTACAGTAAGAACCTGACATCCGGTGTAGAGAGTTGCGGTGGGATACCTTAAAGGCTTCGAGGCCATAACCTTGAGAAAAGCTCTCTGTGCTCTTGGTAGTCCCACCCCACAGTAGTTTATTATTCTTTGACACAGGGCATAATAAACAGTTTTAAAAGTAAGGCTAACCGCGGAGTGCCTTAGTATTTTAAAAATAAGTATACACTTGCGGACTCGCGATATGAGATTACTAAAGTGATGTTTCCAGCTCAAAGAACTATCTACATAGACAAAGACAAAGATATTTTATTTCAACTAGGCCACAAAGCGGCACTTTTGAACGTTAGTTACATTAAAATTTACAAGGAATAAAAATTGATTCTACCGTGCATTCGGAAAGTAGCTTGTTATGGAGAAGAACGCACAAGAAACTCCATACTTATTCATCTAAAAAAAAAATGTTTTTTTTACAATATTTAGGTACATAAGTACATACATTAATAAATTTATATGTGTGAGGACAATGCACCCAGACTCCGAGATACTTGCCTTCTGCTATAAGCAAAAAGCTTTAGCTATTCTGTGCTCAATTTCTTTGCTCTGTCGGTCTTGGAGGGATACAAGTTGTCCTAGGTTGATACAGTTTTCCACATAATCTATATTATCGCCGTCGACGACTATCTGATTTACTTCCCCATTAGAACTAATTTTACATTTGGTTTTGTTAATTGATAGACCGGCAGATCCACAGGCCGTGCGGATCTGGACAATCATCTGTTGTATTTCCTCGGGTGTTTCAGAAAATAATATTATAACATCAACCCGAATCTGAAGTTGTTGAGGTACTCTCCATTTATTTTTATACCTTTAGAGGCCCAGTCGAGTCGTCAATATAAAGATTCTAACACGGCATTGAAGAGTACCGGTGAGACTGGGTCACCTTGTTTTACTCCTTTCTGTAGAAGAAATTGTACTCCCATTTTATCGGTGTTTACAGCTGCAGTGCTGTTTTTGTACTCTTGACTATATTTATGACATTTTTATCACTAAGACGTTGTGATTCTAGACTACTGAACAGGAATTCGTGGTCTACTGAACCAAAAGCTTTAGAAAAATCAATGAAAGCTAAGTAGATTTTATATTTGTAAATTCATTAGCCTTTTCTATTATTTGACTTACAGTGTGTAAGTGATCAGTTGTGCTATATTGTGATCTAAATTCAGCCTGTTCTGGCGGTTGTCCCTCTTCTAAGGTTTTTTGTAGCCTTCCTCTTATTAAAGTCATAATTTCTACTTACATGACGATAGACGGATGGTTTTGTAGTTGTCATTATTTGCTTTGCTTGCCTTTTTGTGCAGTATAGCTATATTTGAAGTGAGCCGTTGCGTAGGATTTTTCTCTTCGGTTACAATTTTATTAAATATAGATTGTATGTGTCCAAGAAGGTTATCATCTGAGTATTTTATCATTTCGTTGCAGATACCGTCGGGTCCCATTGCTTTCTAATTTTTCAGCTTTCTTGCAGCCGATCGTACCTCACCCAATAGGAATAGTTCCCATGTTGTATCTTCTTTTGGGTTATATATAGTTATATCATGGATTTTATTATTGTAAAGATTTTTATACAATTCGGTGGCAATTGAAACTATAATCTGATTATTTAATATAAATAGTTTTTTATTATAATTAGTTTATTTGATTTTTCCCTTGCTCTCCAAATTTAGAATTAATTCCTTTCCTAGAGTTTTGGAGTTTTCAGCTTTCCTTATTGTGCATCTTTGCATTAGTAATTGATCTATTTTTGCCATTCTACTGTTTTCTATGTCCATTTTTTTCAATTTTCTAAGTCTTCTCTTTATTGCTCTCAGTCTATTATTTTCTGATATACTTCTATTTTCTAAAGACTCTAGCTGTAGTTCAAGGTTCAGGAATCTTTTTGTTTACTCACTATGTATATTCATTTCTTTTTGTTCTTCTACTAATGCTTCTTTCATTGTTGATTTTAAAGCACTTTACAGTTTATCGTATTCTATCTGTAGTGTGTCTGATACGTCTAGTCTTGTGGTTAAAGCTTCTCCCTGTTTATGAGTAATTGCTGGTATTGGTTTATTTATGTCTATTTTTAGGGATTTTGAGTTCTTGTTCAACTTTCTTTGCTTATTTGGTACTCCCAGTATCATCTCTACAGGTCTGTGGTATGCATTAAATTGAATTTGTCTTATAGTAGATATGTTGTGTACATTGTCTTTATTAGGAAGTAGTCTATCTGGGTTTTGTCTTTATTGTTTGGGTGTTTCCAGGTCCATCTTCTGTTGAGTTTACATTTGTAAAATGTGTTTCCTATCTTTAGATTAAGCGTCTGCACCAACTCTAACAGTTGTCCTCCTCTAGGGTTGCTTCTGCCGTAGTTGTATTCTCCCATGTTGAAATCTTCGCCAGGTTTTCATTCCCCTACTTGACTGTTGAAGTCCCCCATTATGTATATATAGTCCCTTTTTGATTCGCGGTGTGAATCTTCGATGTCCTTCACAAGCGTCACTGAGGTGAGAGTTATCTGGGTTCAGAGTATCGGTATTAGTCGGTGCATATACTTGAATGAATGTGTATGAGTTTTTGTTTATTGCAAGCTTCAAGCTTATTACCCTTTCTGAAGTGTGTTTTATTTTTGTGATCTTGCATTTTACGTCCTTGTTGATGAGAAAACCCACTCCATGCGTTCCTTGTTTCACGCCATAGTAGTAGAAAAGGTTACCTGACTTTAATTCTATAAGACTTTCTCCCTCTCGTCGTACTTCCGATAGGCCTATAATGTGCTACTTCAAATTTATTATACTCATTTCAAGCTCCTGCTATTTATGATCTTGCATAAGAGTTCGAACATTTTATGTCCATATGTATAGGTAGTTGCGGGTAACTCTCCTTAATCCTTCTGTTGGAGGAACCGACCGACCGCATCCCCCCCGGATGCGGTCGGTGTTTTGCCCCAGACTGACCAGGTTTTTTGGATAATACAAGCATGTTATTATAGAGTATATCTTAATAAAACAATACATTCTGCAAAGTAGCATACGACCACGGTTATCCTCTGAACACCACTATGAATATTTCAGATGAGAATATTTTCTTGTTCCATACTTTTTTGAGCGTGATTTTTCATTAGTCGGGTTTTAGTTTTTTAATGTATTTTTTATTCAAAGTATTTTGGAGTTTTTGCGGAGCCTGAGAGAACAAATGAACATAAATGCATACATATATTCCGATCAACAAACACTGCGACTCCGTAGTCGGGTAAAAAAATAGTTTTCATGACTTTTACGCGATATGTCTCGCAAACGGTAAGCTTGACAAAAATATGATGTACTAAACCCTACCTTAATTTTAAAATAGCTGTTCAATGATACCACTCATGATGGGGCGAACCTTTTTTTTTTGTTCTTGGTTTCGTGCCGCCTACAGGGAGCCTATATAATATAACCAGCGGAAAAACAAGACACATCCAACGACACCTCATTTGTCAAATTATGATAAGTAGTTTAGAAGATATGAGGGAATAGGTGAACATACATACATACACACATACCGCTCAAAAACATAACCCTCCCGTTTGCTTCGCCATAGTAGGATGAAAATGATAATTAGTTCTATATCATTTGTTCTACACTTACTTTACTAAAAAAAAAACTGTATGTCCGTGATGCGGACTTTGTATGCTTTGCTTATTAGGAATGTACGTTGGTTCATACGATCGACCACATTGTGGTTGCTGGTTCATACCAACTATACATCATATCAATTTATTCAAGGAACGATTCATGCATCAATTTATTAAAGAAACGATCGTAAGACGAAGACTCACTGGCTGGCAGTCTCCGTTGAGATTGGCCACAATTGACCGTGAACTAACAAAACTCGATCAGGACGATATTATATTCTTATAAATGAAGATATATATGTAACAATGTGAATGTCGCCTAACTGGTTATTATGTAATAAAGACGGGAGACAAAGTAGGTGCGATCCAGCTCACTTATCTTTGTGTTTAGTATTTGTATTCTGCTCAGTGGCAGTGGACCCTTTGCTCAGTGAGTTTCTTTCGGTTGGTAACAAACGTGTAAGTAATACAATTTTACGATGTTTTATTTATTTGATTGCTAATGCGTTTTTTTTTTACAAAAATAGTTCTTTATTATTATTTGTGGGTTAGTTTGCGATCTGACTTACGTGGCTATTGAAATTAAATTTGGAAATCTTTCTTCTATCATAAACGTTTGTATGGCTGAGGTATCATGTATGATGTTTATCATGAAGATGTTGAAACCAGATTTACCAATTCATCAAAGTATTTCTATTGAAGCAACTAATAATACGAGATCATGCACTAAACTGAACTTGTGCGCTTAAGAGGAAATAGGGGCAGAGAGCGCCGACTGAATTTTCTTAGTAAAAAAATCGAGGTCTGGCTCTCGCCTATTTCCTCCTCCAATATTGGACCAATTTAAAAGATATTCCATAAACTGAAAATGTAAGATATATACTATGCTATGCCCCTATGTATCCTTTTTGATGATACATTATCTTTAGAAGCACTAGAACCTTCAAAATATGCTCAAAATTGCGCTGTCAACAGAGGCTTAGTGTACAAATTCCGTAAATATAAATGAAAAAAGGAAAATATAGGCGCATAGCATATATCCTAAGTTTCCAGTTTGTGAAATATCTTTTAAATTGGTCCAATATTGGAGGAAAAAAAAAGAGACGAGAGCCAAACCTCAAATTATGTCTTTTACTAAAGAAATTCATTCGGCGCTCTCTGCCCTTATTTCCTCTTAACGTATCATTTTGCAAATTCCTAATTATTAGGAACCTTAATGAGAAGGCGTAATCACTCAAAGCCAAACCGTCTAGCAATTAAATGTCGCTGTTGATTAGAACTAGATTCGTGCGCGCTCAGCCCGATACACCACTCCTCTTCCCTCGTTAGTTGCTGCGTCACTTCAAAGCAATTTCACCTTTGTGGCCCATCCACTT
This sequence comes from Orthosia cruda, assembly GCA_964057195.1. Classification (NCBI taxonomy): domain Eukaryota; kingdom Metazoa; phylum Arthropoda; class Insecta; order Lepidoptera; family Noctuidae; genus Orthosia; species Orthosia cruda. Next base: position 48,505,233 of record OZ059826.1, on the reverse strand, counting down.
TGATCTCGACACGGATCGATTTAATTTTAGCTTTCTTCTAATTAAAATTGAGCAACCGAAGTGTCTCTATTGAATACTGTTGGCCAAAAATATTTGGACAGTTTAAAATCAATGCAGGTACTTACCTATTTTTTAATTCTTTCGAGTTAGAACCAGTTGCTGAGCTATTATTAGGAACTTAGTAACAAAATCTCAAGATTTCTTAAGCGAGAATAATCGTAACTAATTTTATGTTGATTTTTAAAATTAATGGTATCTATCAATATCAAACTGCTTTTGTTTTTAACGAGGATAAAAACAACTTTTTGTTTAGGTTTCTGGTCGTCGTCCACTTTTTTGAAACCTAATCAAGCAAAATTATGATCCGTAGCTCAAAAATCTCACGTTGGGTGGGTCCATTTCAGATTGGTGGACCAAATCCAACACCTAAATGATCTGCCAGCGGATTTATAAGACCTTAAAATTAAAATTCAAGTCGATAATCAATGTGAAAACGTAACAAAAAGTAGGGATATTACAAGTGTTTTGACAGACAGAGACTGGACCCCTGATTTCTGAAATAAGAATTTAAACTTGAGTATAGTTCGCGCCAAGTTCCCTGAAGTTGCCTACAATGGCTGCGCAGTAGTAAATGTCTTTACAAAAACAGCACCGATTCTTGCCTTGCGCATCGAAAAGCAAACTTCAGGTGGCCCAGAAGTTTGGCGAGAACTATATATGTCAAATTCTACTTAAGCTTTATCACCCAACCTGGTATGACACGTTCTTAACTCAAATTCTAAATTTAAAAAAACTGCTTCGAAATTGGGCTAAATTCCCATACAGATAAATACCTGAATCACCCTTTCAGTTTCCTAGACACGGACAGGTTATGAACTCTGTCCGCCATTGTACCCGCGGTCATAAAGCGAACCCAAGGGCGGATTTAAGGGGGGGGGGGCACGAGGGCACGTGGCAAGTGGCAGTGGGCAGGGCACATTGCTTGCAGAGCAGATGGCCGATGGGGCAGAAAAGTTTTGGAGAGGCGACCGAAAACCGGAAGACGTTGCGTTGGAAGGCCTCCCACCAGGTGGACCAATGACCTGGTGAAGGTAGCGGAGATCTGCTGGATGCGGCACGCACGGGACCGATGAATGTGGCAACGCTTGGGGGAGGCCTATGTCCAGCAGTGGTCGGCTGATATGATGATGATGATGAATAGAAAGAACATGAGTGAAACTCTTGTCTTTCATAAACCTTCCTATACTACCTGAACTTGTAGAAATAAACATGAAATATGATAATTCAAGTTTATTTCTGGCACCAGAAAAAAATCCGCCCTTGAGCGAACCGGTAGTGATGCTTTATTCATTAACATTGTTCCGATGCTCGCGATGAGTTCTGTCGCCGACTGTACTTGTCTGTCTGTTCGTCTGTCACCGGCGATTCATAAGTAATGAAAAGGCGTATTAATATTCACGTTTGAGCTTCGAATGAATCTTAAACGATTTCTCTGTAGTCAGAGATTTATGATTCATCTGTACTTGTTGTGGATGCAAAACGTGTATCCCTGTGAACGGTTTTAAATGGCTTTTCAACTAATTGGATTGGCTATTAATATTTTCAGGTTTTTAAAAACTGTATTCATCCATACTAATAATATTATAAAGGTGAAAGTAAATTTATTTGTTTCTTTGTCTACTTTTCTTGACTAAACTAAACATTGAATTATATAACTAAACATTGGCTGCTCCGATTTCAGATGAAATTTCGTATCGAGATAGTTTGAGACGAAGTAAGAAGCTTGTCAATATAATTTCGTTACAGTTTATAGTAAGGAATTTCATAAGGTTAAAATAGTTTTAAAATCGGAGTAATCAGTTTTCCCTGTAGTCAATAAGTTAAATTAAGCTAGTCTGGGACTCAGCCTCTGGCGGTATTCCACTCATCATTTCTCAAATATATAACAAGAAACGTTCTTGAAATAAACAATGTTTTTTTTTCCTTTCAGGACAAAATGGCGTGCCTGGAATTTCCATATAAAATTAATAATGTGACGGAAGAGGAAGACAAACTTATTAAAAAGTATTATAAAGGTAAGACCCGAAATACCCACGTTATCCTTCTAGTTTGTTGTCCTCAAAAACCTTTTGAACAAAAATAATAACCAACGATATAACAAACTGAACAGCAATAAAACATTATCAATATTGTTAATATTAAAATATATTATTATAGAAGAAGCCATTTAATTAAGAAATATTTATCCGTCTTGCAGATTACGTGAGACCATTCATCCGAGTAGGTCCAAAGGGGTACATTTCAAATGCTGGTTACGGAGACCACGCCGCAGAGATCTATAACCTTGAAGTCAGACCAGACGATATATGGGTCACCACGTTCCCCAGATCAGGTAAGACACTCTGTTGAACTCATATCGTCAGATTGTAAAATTTCCATAATTGGCCATACCGAAATAGAGCACTCCACTGCAGGATATAGACCTCTCCAAGGTTACAGCCTTGAACTCCATCATCAGAACTCTCATCTAGCCGCTGCCATCATAAAATCACCAGAGAAATAAAACCTGACGGTTTTAGTGGATAAGTACATAGCTAACCTGAAAGCAGTGACATTCAGCTTCAAGAATTAAGAAATTCACCGAAATCGTGCATATTTTACTAACCATAGTATTTATTAACTATCTACCACAAACATCGACATGCAAATTAATGTTCAAAGTTAGTTAACACAGCCTCCCTTACTAATTAATTGGTATTTGACACTAATTAGGTTCAATGAATGTAGTTAGTAATACAAATTTGTAATTAATTAATTCAGATTGAGCGAAAAGGGTACCTATTTCAGGATAGAAAGAGTATGTTCTTATAAGTAAACAGCCCGTAGCGTTATGTAGTCAATAAATTACAACATGAATACACTCTTCTTCTTCCATCGGTTCCTCATTACTGAGGATCGTGGTCACTGGATTCTGGTCCAAAGTTGCCATCACCACCTGCTGAAATTTGCTTGAGGACGTAGCTTCACTTGGTCAGACCATCGTGTTGGCGACCGGCCTTGTGCTCTTTTCCCTTCGGTATTGCCAACAATTACCAATTTTTCTAGGCTTCTATCTCCCCTTCGCATTAAGTGACCGAAATAGGTCAAAATATACCGTAGACAATCTGGTCTTGATATCGAGTTGGGAAAGGATAAACACTTTTGTGCATTTCACTGTCCATGGTATACGGAGCATCCGCCTCCAGCACCACATTTCGAATGCGTCTACCCTCTGTCTTTCCCTTGCTCAGATTGTCCACGTCTCAGCTCCATAGAGGAACATGGGGAAAATTAATGCTCTGACTAAACGGGCTTTGGTTTTGTAACTTATACCACGATTTTTCCAGATGTTCTGCAAGCATGTTACAGCATATTTAGCCATAGCTATCCATCGTTTTATTTCTGGGACGCAGCTGCTTTCAGTATTAATAATAGACCCCAAATAAATGAAACTATCCACAACTTCGATGCCTTTAATGCTGTAGGCGCCTAATAGCTTTTCCGCACGATCTATCACCATAAGATTAGTTTTCGGACTATTTATTGCAAGCCCTAACTTGCCACTCTCCACCTTCAATCTATGCAAAATCTCCTTCATGTCGTCATATGTTGTAGCAAGGAGAACAGTATCGTCAGCGTAGCGTAGATTGGAGATGCGCTTTCCACCAACAGCAAACCCCCGTTCCCAGCCCTCAAGAGTTTTCTGAATTATATACTCACCTTATACATAGAAGAGTAAGGATAAAATGATGCATCCCTGTCTAATGCCTTTCTTGATGGAGAAAACATTTGAACAATCGGTGTCTATTCTGACGAAAGAGCGATTGCTGATGTAGAGGCATCGGATCAAGTCAACAAGAAGCTGAGGCGCACCCATGTCCTTTAGCAGCTCCCACAGCTTATCCCACTGCACACAATCAAATGCCTTAGTATAGTCAATGAAACACATTAACACAGGGCTGTTAAACTCCCGGCTTTTCACTATGATTTGGCGAACGTTCAGGATTTGTTCCCACGTTCCTTTGCCTTTAACGAACCCTGCTTGTTCCTCTGAAATCTGTGGATCAAGAAAATGTTTCAGCCTATTATTTATTATGTACAGGAGTATCTTGCTGACATGTGGAATAAGTGCTAAGGTCCTGTAGTTGCTGCAATGTTTGGTAGAGCCTTTTATATGAAGTGGAACAAAAACGGACTCTGTCCATTCCTCAGACCATGAATACACACTCACATCGTAATAGCAGAGATACTCGTAATAATACTTTTTAATAAGTGACTAGAAGGCACAGAGAATAAAATGAAAAAACTGAGAACCTGTCATGAAGTCATTGTATATGTGTCGCAGCCATCTGGTTAAATCAGCCAGCTAATTGGATGCCTAGGCCGTTCATTAAACGCCGGCATCCAATTAAATAGCTGAAGGACAACTATGGCTAGTTGCCCTTCAGACATTTAATTTTAAAGCGTTTAAAGTATTGTGAAAATCATAGAGCGCAACGTTTAACCGGATGGCTGAATGTCGCGTAATCATTTAGTTAAATGGATATTGATGAAATCGTAATGTTTGGTTAGGGTGACTAGATTAGTTTAGACTCAAATATTTCGAGAACACTTGCAGAAGACGTAGTATTATTTTAGTATTAGAGCGAGCACAACGGGCTCTTATCAAGGGCATGTATTTTGAAAAACGGAGATATTGTACTGAAAAACTATATCATATCAGCAACCTTCTAACGGTCCGGAAACTTTACATTACTCAAGTTGTTCTCACAAAACATAAATCACTAACTTATGATTCCAGAATATTGGCAAGAAGAAGAAAAGACATTATATTAAAAGCACCACAAACAAAAACGCAATTTGCCAGTATTCAACTTTGGAAACGTTCTGCTCAGCTTTATAACGCTATTAATAAACATATTTACGTCTACCCTAAGAATAGTTATGAATGCAAAAAAGTACTTACGGAGTGGATAAAAAAGCTTACCTACAGCGAGACTGAATCACTTCTACAGCAGATATACTAACATAAATACTGCATACACACACACTCGCACACATACACCCTCACACTCACACTTTCACTCAAATCACCTTGTTTTTGTATATGTACTCGTATTAGTATAGTTTAATGAAAACGTTTTGTTTATGAAGGAGCGGAGTCTCCTAATACAGGCATCTGTTGCTTAAAAGGAGGCTTCAATCTCAAATATGTTGTTCCAATTTGGTTATCAAATAAACTATCTTTTTTTTATTTTTATTTGGCACCTCCATATTTTCAACCTGTTTTATCACATTATAACTTCACTTAACACAAGAATGAAAAATAACATAGATAGATTCAATAGAGAGACAACAGCGCAGTTGATGCCCTATTTGTTTTGGTGACTACTAGCGCTTCAGTGCCTAACAATTGTTTCATGTACATTATTTGCGAAATATGGAGATTTCGCAAATAATGTACATGAAACAATTGTTTTTTTGTAACCTTTTAACCTAGCCGTGACTAAGGGAAAGGAATAATTATAATTTCTAATAATTTCAGGAACCACATGGCTACAAGAACTCGTGTGGTTGGTTGCCAACAACCTTGACTTTGACACTGCGAGGACAGTGTCGGTTACCAGGAGATATGCTTATATTGAGTGAGTGTTTTTATTTTATTGTTTGTGTCGCGTTTGACCACTAACTAGTTTATTATCATTTTTAATTTTAGACTTGGATGAGCCATTCTTGGGAGTATTTAGATATAGAAACGTAAACCAATATAAAGTAACGTAAAAATTCCAACATTGAATCTTTGCCCGACAGATTTTGAGCAAAAATTGTCACGAACCAGGTTAGCCCTTTTACCTACTTGCAAATCACTTCTTCTTTTTCGTGTGAGGATCTGGCCACCTCTGATGTCAGAGTTAATTAAGCCACCCTTGGGGACCCCACAGGCTTAAAAGGAAATATTTAACTGATTAGATATAGGCAGTGTGTAGTTAAAGGTTTCGTAGGTAGGTTATTATAATACATATAAACCAACAAAGCTTTCAGTGGGCCGTAATTGAAGTGTATACAAGAAATGTTGTCATATGCGTTACTTTTAATATTAACGAATAGATATGCTACAAATCTTGAATTAATGTTATAACTACTCTTATTTTCTATTGACTCAAACTTTTCTTTTGGTCCTTACAAACAACAATGAAATCAAAATGGTCCCAGGTAAAAAAAACGTTTGGAATCACTGGTCTAGCTAGAGCAAAAAATGGGTAAGAGTTTTATGATGTCGGTAGATGAGGGACCCCCAAAAAGAATCCTATCGCATTTAACCAACTCGCATACCACGATAATATCTCGGCCATAACATTATTTTATCTTTCCATATCTTCTATTACGTTAACGCGGTGATAGTTTATCAGAATACAAATAGTCTTGCATAACATGTAATATTAACTCTTCCTAGGATAAGAATTTGTGTGTTATTTGATGGCAAATATGTAAGAGATATCTCATAGCAAGTGTTCACACTCACCGCCTCTAGGTACATATTTACGAAAGAAATTTATACCAAATTATAAATATGGACGAACAGTGCGTATCGACGAGACCTCTAAACAGTTTTCGCGATACTGTCAGTAGTGCGGGCCGCTTAGGGGTGTCCTCGATGCGCATGTTTGTGTGAGTGTGTGATTTCGAGCGTTTGTAGGTAGTTTCCGTACTGTGTTGAACACGTAATTATGATCCGATATCTTGCATAAACATTCCGATTCAAACAGTAAAACGCCCATAACTTTTGAACGGCTGAACCGATTTTCATCAAACATAGCTAAGAACACTATCGATAAAGTCATCTTTCAAACAAAATTAAATCAAAATCGGTTCATCCGTTTTTAGGAGCTATGATGCCACAGGCAGATATACAAATACACACCACTTATTCCGTCGGGGGTTAAAAATTACGTTATACTATCTACATTTAACACAAAACAAAAGAAAGAACTTACAACCAGAAATTAGGCCGAAGAATTAAGAAACTAACCACCTGTTTATCTTACATGTTGCCTATATCTGGGCATAGAATTTAGGACTTGTAGAGAGAGAAGAAGTTCCTGCCTTTCTCAACTCAAGTTACTCTTGCTCAATCTCTTCTTCTTCCTCTTCTTGACTATGCTGATGTCTGCTTCCTTGATGCGACTGAGGAACTTCTTGATAAGCTCAAGCGTTTGCAGAATTTGTGCATCCACTTCATTTTTGGCCTCCGAAAGTACGACCATGTGTCGGACTTTCGGAAGCAGTTGAAGTGGCTGCTTATTCGGCAGCGCCGAGATACCAACACTAACTTTACTCTTAAAACCTTGCCGTTCCTCATCATCTCTTCTCTTTCGTTTTCCTCCCCACTAATCAAGTCGTTACGGTAGATCATTTACTGTTCGTGCTGCCCGCCTCTGGAATAATGTTCCTCTTACTCCATACGGGATAGCCCTTCACTAGAGATATTCAGGAAAAGAATAGAGGAACATTTCTTGTCAACATGACGCTTATATGTATGTATTTTAGATATATGGTTTATGCATTGTGTGCTGTAAACTTATTTGTGTAGTCTATTTAGTTGGTAAGAATTGAAATATACAAATGTAAAATGTTTTATGTATTTGTTGTGCGCTTTTGTTAACTGTCCTAATTTTGTAATTCTCTCTATGACACTGAGGTTTGCTGTCAGAGAACGCAATTATGGATTGAGCTCGCATTTGTACATAAGTTTTCTTGTTGTATTTATATATGTTTATTTTGTGTACAATAATAGTAGATAGTTTACCTAGGGAGCAAACAACTATTTTAAAGGCGAGTGTTTTTTTGAATCCAGAGCGGAGCGAAGGATTCTAGAGTAGAATCCCGAGCGTAGCGAGGGGTTTTATTCTATAGTAGAATCCTGAGTGCAGCGAGGTATTCAAAGTACTTCACTCGAGCTTAAAATAGTGTAGCTCCCGAGGTGGACACTCTAATTTTTATCACCCTCTATGAGAAAATAAGTAAGTTCAACTTATGAACAAGAACGTTACGTTTATTTATTTACATAAAATTAAAACCCATAAGACATAAAATAAATCTAAATCTAATCTAATCTCTTTTTTTATCATTCTAAAATCTGAATTTGAAAAAACTACGAACGAAGGCAGAATGCATTTAATTTCGCGAGTTGTTTATTTTTCATCAACTTTTTTTTTGTTTGGTGCACTCGCAGTTTTTCAGCCAGTCATATATTCAATACATTGTTCCTGCATGGTTTGTGATTCACCTCTTTGCTGATTGGAACATTTACTAACAATCAACATTCCAAATTCCCCTATTACTATTTTGGTCCCTAAGGGATTAAAGAGCTATTTTGGTCCCTGTTTACGAGGAATAAACTAGCTCTTTTTGAATAGATGTGATAAAGAATATTAATATGACAGGCCTACATTCTATGGACAGATGTGTGCACTCAGTAATCGTGCTTGCAAGAACTAGAGCAACGACGCGGTAAGACAAAGCCTAATTTCAAAGAAGATTTAGGCACCCGCAAACTTCGCGACTGAAATACTATTCAGCTTTCCAACTTTTGTAAAATATAATATACTTCAAGCCTCCAAAGGATTAATCTGCCAACTTAACAAGATAATCTACAACTGAAAGTTCATAAACTTGTCACAGGCACCCCACCCTAAAGGCGGAGTTACGAGCTGAATATACAGATCCCAATGCTCCCCGAGCGACCTACGAAGACTTCCGAAGTTTGCCGAGCCTGTCGTCACCGAGATACGTCAAATCACATCTACCGCTGTCACTTCTCCCGCCAAAATTACTTGAAACGGCCAAAGTAGGTCTTTTTCTTTTTTTTCTTTTAATGAATTCCTGCACAAGATTCCGTTCGCTGGTTTTTAATATCCCAAGAGATTTTTATGTTCGATCCAATAAATTAAGACTGCGACCTATATTTTTGACCGAATTCCATAGCTACGGAATAAATTTGCTTAACTACTAATGTACTCGTATATAGCTGCTTCATAAAATAATGGCCTTTGTGCCACATAACAGCGTAGATTTAGTGAATCTTTTCGCATCACGACCAAAGACAAGAAGACTTATTTTCTAGTCATTATAGAATCTTATAATCTACTTAATGCACTTAATTATCTTTCTATGTTATTTGTTTCTGTCTCTAAGTACTTAGATATAAGCGCTTGTATTTATGTCGCTTTCTTTCGTTCCGAAGGTTTTCTACATAGCCCGAGACCCTCGGGATGTGGCTGTCTCGTATCACTTCGCGCACAAGCTATTCAGATACTTCGACGATAGTGTTCAATTAAACGAGTTTTGGAACTTATTCAAGGATGATTTAAGTAAGTAACAACTAATTCAGCCTATCACTCTGCTTGTCCACTGCCAGGCATAGATTCCTATTAAGTTGCTCTACGTCATATGGTTTCCACTTTCCAAATCAACTCTGTATAATACTCACAACGGATCTTTGTCTCTCTGAATTGGCTGCAAGAGCCTGCGCAGTAGCCATTTTTGTGTCAATATTAAAAGTGAAGATAACATTGTATAACTGTCTCTTTCAGTCGCTTAAGTTTGTCGCATCATCCTATCTCGCTTACTCTATGCAGTTAAACTGTTTTTTGCGCAATAGTTGACAGAACTAACTTCAGAGACATAAAGATCCGCTGTGAATATTATACCAGCAGTGGCTAGCTGGAAGCTTGGTAATGCATGCTGATTTACTGTCCACTCACAGAATCTTAGTCCCCAACTGGCATCGGTTTTTCAGCGGGCATCACATCATATCATCAGCCTATTAATGTTCCCACTGCTGGGACACAGGCCTCCTCTCTGTGAGAGGGTATGGGCCATAATCCACCACGCGGGCCCAGTGCGGGTTGGTGGATGTCACATATCTTCGAATTTTTGGTTCTAGGATATGCCGGTTTCCTCACGATGTTTTCCTTCACCGTTTTTGAGAGCAGTGGTGATGAAATAATTTACACAAAGTAAAGCGCCTGCCTGGATTCGAACCCACGACCTACAACTTGTAAGTCGCGGCCGATACCACTGGGCCACCATTGCCCTCAGCGGGCATAGCCACCCATTGTTATAGCACTGTCACAATAAAATCTTGCTTTTCATCTTCATCTACTTCGTCGTATCGACGATTCCAATCAAAATCAAAATATTTTTTTTATTTCACATAGACCTACATGGGCACTTATAAAACGTCGACAAAATGTGCACGGTTCGGGTTGGTCGTTTCCTATAAAGAAGAACCGGCAAGAAACTCCAAGGTTACTCTTTTAAAAATGGTTTGGTTTTACAATATTTCCATGTTACAGCATTAGTACTTAGATATGGGGGGACAACGTAGGCCCGAATTATGACAATAAGTCGTAAGAAACTAAAAAAAAAAGAAAAAGATTATATAAAAAAGTTAACAAATGTTAACTAGCATCTAGAAGGCCTACAATGTTCACACATTCATAAAACAATCGGTAAAAGAATCTATACAAAGGTAAAAAATAATAAAAATAAGTATAACAAGACTAAATTTAACATGTTGCACAAATTTTGTTAGCAGTGCTGTAACTATTCTTAGCAAAGGGCTTTAAAGATGATTGAAAACCATTGTAAAAAGTTTAATTAAAAGAAGGAAAGAAAAAATGAGATTGAGAATAGTTAGAGACATCCACATATTTGTGCCGTTTACAAGTTACCAGGGAAACTGCATGCGCAGAAGGAGCTAAGGCCAAATGTTTTTATCTTCAACGTAGTCCTTGATTTTATAATATGCTTTTTTAACAAGGATACGTTTGATGTAGTTTTTGAACCTTCCATCGGTCAGTGCTATAACTGACTTTGGCAACTTGTTATAAAAGCGTATACTGTTTCTAAGAAAAGACTTGCTAGTTTTCGTTAATCTGAATTTGGGTATTACAATTTCGTGCTTACTGCGTGTATTTAAATTATGGAAGTCGCTTCTAGTTTTGAAAAGCCCCCGATTTTTACGGACATACAAAATACATTCCAAAATATAAAGTGAAGGTAGAGTCAGTATATCGACCTCTTTAAATTTTTCTCTGAGGGACTCGCGAGGACCCATTTTATAGATTGCGCGGATTGCCCTCTTTTGTAGAATGAAAATTGAGTCAACGTCTGCTGCTGATCCCCACAGCAGAATGCCATAAGACATAATACTGTGGAAATAAGCATAGTATACTAACGTAGCTGTAGCTACATCGGTTAGCTGCCTTATTTTCCTTACTGCATATGCAGCCGAACTTAACCTACCCGAAAGAGTTCTAATGTGCGCGCCCCACTGCAATTTTGAATCGATAGTAATCCCTAAGAATACAGTTTCCGTTATAACTTCAAGATTTTTGCCGTCAAGATTTAAGTTTAGGTCATGTTGTGGTACATTTGGTAAAGAGAACTTTAGACATTTTGTTTTTTTCGCATTCAGTAAAAGATTGTTAGCTGCGAACCATTTTGAGAGAACAATTAGACTTTCGTTGACATTTATGACATCCGTATCTTGCCTATCTATTTTAAAAATTAGCGAAGTATCATCAGCAAATAGAATTATATCCGATAATTTGGCCATCATAAAAGGGAGATCATTAATGTAAACAAGAAAAAGGAAAGGGCCGAGAATTGAACCTTGGGGCACGCCCATCTTGACTAGAGACCCGGAGGACGTCGCCCCATTAACATTTCCTTTTTGCTGTCTGTTTGATAAATAGGAAAGCACGAGATCAGCAGATTTTCCACGAATTCCGTAGTGGTGTAATTTACAGATCAGTGTGTTGTGGTCGACGCAGTCGAAAGCTTTTGAGAGATCACAGAAAATGCCAATGGCATCCTGGGACCTCTCCCAAGCCTCCAAGATGTGGCTGATGAGTTTTACTCCCGCGTCCGTTGTCGACCTACCTTTCGTGAAACCAAACTGTTGACTATGCAGTATCCCATTTGAATTGAAGTGAGACAACATCTGTTCTAACATGATTTTTTCAAAGATTTTACTCAATGCTGGAAGCACGGATATAGGTCTATAATTAGAAGGATCACTTTTACAATCTTGCTATTGACTTGTCAGTAATTCCCACAGCACAGCAGTTCCAATTCTTCTACTTTCAGTATTGCACACACCATTATTTCCGCAAGTGGAAGAGGCTTGGCAGAAAAGAGACCATCCAAATATGATGTTCCTGTTTTATGAAGACATGCAAAATGTAAGTATGGCCAAAATGAGAATGTCCTTTTTGTGTTGGTTTTTTGTGTCCATCCAATGACTTCTCCCGCTCTGGGTGAAGCGGGAAGGCGTGTCAGACTTTTACTAACTAAACCCACTGGTGTTTCTTCAGTTGCTTGTGGCAGGACCGCGGTAACACTCAAATTTAGCCGCGAAAAATGAGAATGTCCTATGAAGAGCTATTTAATTACTAAGCAGTTCTTATTCATTACAAGTGTTATTGCGGCTTTCTATCTGCAATTTATCAGAAGCAACCTGAACGCTGGACTTGTGCCACTTTGATGGCAATAGGGTCGCCTCCTATTACCTACATGGGACTTACATAACTTGCGAAATGGGGCATCCTCCTTTTGGCATAAAATTTTAAGGAATAATATTGTTTGGCATAACGTTGCCACATAACTGTTAAAAGTTTAGTAATACTGTGGCATAATTATATCTTGGCACAATGCAAAGGTTAACTTATCTGTCATCAGTGGTGGATTTACCAGCAGGCTGAGTAGGCTCGAACCTAGGGCGGCACATTTTAGGGGGCGACATTTTTTTTGTCTTAAGGGAACAAAAAAACATAATCAAATATCTAAAAGTTATTAAGTCCACTCACACAATTCAATCAACGTGTAATAATATGTTTCACCATATATATTTTTTGTACTACGTATTTGCATAGTCGTAATTGGGTTGAGGTGCAGGAACGAATGACATAACCGATCGCAAGGTGTCTAGCCGAAATTACAGCACAGCGCGGGAGCCGAAGCGCCAAGCGAGATTCTGAATGTATGTACTTCTGTTGTAGGCTTATGCTGCGTGGAGGCATTGAGTTCAAGAGACAGATACTTTTGAATTTGGAAAAACTGAAAACAGCGTTAGTGATTGTTGTGTGGAATTCTTTTTTGGAAGGAATAAACAAATTGAAAGTTCAGGCTTCTACCGTAGATTTGATCACTGTTGTCGATCATTACGAATCACTCTGAAGTTAAAGCTTCACTAAATCGTGGGTTGTAAAAATAATCTAGAAACGAAACATCAATCCCCTAGTTCACAACACAACACAATCATACTAATTACAGAAAAAAGCTGATGTAATGAGTAGGGTAGTGCACAAATCATAAATTTGCAATTTCATAGACAGTTTTTATTTTTATAACAAGTAAAATTTCATAATTTAAAAAACCCCCGACACATTTATCTTGCGAAAACATCCAGATTCAAACAGTAAAACGCCCATAACTTTGACCCGCTGAACCGATTTTATTCAAACATAGCTAAGAACACTCTCGACACAATCACCCTTCAAACAAAAAAAAACTAAATCAAAATCGGTTCATCCGTTGAGGCGCTATGATGCCACAGACAGACACACAGATACACAGCAACACACGTCAAACTTATAACACCCCTCTTTTTCCGTCGGGGGTTAAAAATAGATTGTGAACATCTATATCGAATTGTAGAGAATTAGAGATCAGTGGGGGCGGCTAAATTTGATTAGCCTACTGGCGGCAAATGTGTAAAGCCGCCACTGACTGTCATATGGTTTAATTTGTATTGGCATTATTTGAAAATAGGTGATAAGTAGGTACTTACATTATTTATTATAATTTGGGAATTACTCTGTGCATCTATTTGATTAGGGGTTAGCCCTTGGGCCACCCTTTAGCCGAAAACATTTTGTTTTTTTATGAGTTATATCGTAAATATCATTATGCGTTTATAACATTATGCTTTATATAATTATGTTTCATTATTATTATGCAAACAGTATTTATGGCAAAACATTTATGCCTAATTAAAAAATTATTATGCGTAATTGATTATTAAGATGAATTTCGTTATACCAATGTTTTTTTTTTTTATTTTGTATTTTTTTTGTAAATGTAAATTATGACTATAATTATATTTTATGCTTATCATTAGTAAGCCTGCCAAGTGTGGGTGTAATATAGGCGTACATTTACCTTAACCTTCGGAGAATACCTACAGCCGGGCGAGCACGGACTCTGTGATACGCTTGAGTCGCGCATTTTATCACGGTTTTTGCTCCAAAACTTTGATAAAAATGTGTGACTCAATGTCACAGTAGGCCGTGCTCGCCCCGCAGGCGTGATGTTGGATAACTATGTTTTCAGGACTTACCCAACGTGATAGACAGAGTATGCATCTTCTTAAACAAGGAGTACTCGAGCGAACAGAAGCAACAGCTCATTGAATATCTGGACTTCGCCAATATGAAGAAGAAGCCCATTGTGAGGCCAGATGATACAAAAGAAAATGAGATTACTTTCTTTAGGAAAGGTGAGTACCTCACTCTGATGTACAGTATTCTGTGATAGAATGGAATATACTTTATTGTACACCTTAAAAGTTACACATCTCATAAATAAGAAATATTTATACGGGTACAAAGGCGGTCTTATCGCTGACAGCGATATCTACCAGACAACCTTTGGACGGACTGAAAGAACTTAGAATGAAAAAGACCCCCGAGTCTGTGGTGTACTGCTGCACACAGGACAGAACTTAGGTATATCGTAGGTACTATAGAAAACTGTCGTTCCTGACGCAACCAAGCCTTTAACCTATCTATCTACTCTATGTAATACCTTTAAACGAGCAAATTTTTTATATATATACTAGCTGACCCGGCAAACTTTGTTTTGCCATAAAAACACCAAACATTCACCTACCCTACCCTACCCTAACCTACCCTTTTTTTTTTTTTTTGATCACGCTGCGAAAAAATGCATTACGCATACCCACCCATTGGGGGAATGGGGGCTATGTGGGACTCCCCGGACTAGCCCGGTATACCCACTAAAATAACCCAGCGGCACTCCCGCATCGTCTGAATGGAGGAGGACTGGGAAACCGGCACAGACTTTACGTCCAGCCCTCCGCCGACGACCGCCCGCCTTTTAGGGCAGGCCCTTCACGCCCCTCCCTTAGTGGAGGGGCCCGGGAACGACAGCGAGTGCTCGGCCGTTCCCGCCCGACGGGGGTGGTGATTAGTGCAATGCAGACGAAAGGCGCCCCCGCGCCTGTAGCCCGCTAATCACCACCAGGAGGTGGGAGGAGACGATCATACAACCGCCTTCTCCCACCCCTTCTTCGCCTGCGGAGCGGCGGCGCGAGAGGATCGTCCTCCCGCGCACGCTCCGCCGCCTCCTTTTGCGACATGACATCCTCGCAAAAGGAGGCAACCGCTGCCCAGGCCTCCCCACTCCCCAGCATGGAATTCACCACACTGGGAAGCGAGAGGTCCTGCCCGACCACATCGATCAGGGCACGGCGCAGCTCTGCCCAGGCTGGGCACACCTCTAGGGTGTGCTGCGCCGTGTCCTCCGCAGCGCCACAGTCGTGGCACCCCGGGGTTTTTCTCCCTCCGGATCCGGTGCAGGTGCGTTCCGAAACACCCATGTCCGGACAACACCTGCACTAGACGAAACGAGAGGAAACCGTGGGGCCGCTCGAGCCAGCCCTGCAAGACTGGACCGAGCGCGTCCAATGTCCGACGGCCAAAGGTGGCGAGGTCCTCCATCCAATGGACGACGATAGCGTCCCTCGCCTCCCGCCGCACGGCCTCCCGCTCTTCAGCGGCGGGGCGCTCCCCGAGCGCCTTCCGCCGCGCCGTCCAATCGTACACTCTGGCAAGCACCCATGCCTCCAACTCCCAGGGAGGGGTGCCAGCCAGAGCGCACGCCGCCGAGAAACCCACCGAGCGATAGGCCCTCGCCACCCGCTGTGCAATGGCCCTTTGAGGCCTGCGGATGGCGGTTGCATTCTCCGAGTCCGCCCAGATGGGTGCGCCGTAAAGCGCCATGCTCTTTAGGAAAGGTGAGTACCTCACTCTACCCTAACCTAACCTACCTACCCTACCCTACCCTACCCTACCTAACCTACCCTACCCTATCCTACCCTACCGGGTCTAAGGGGTATGAAAAATAGATGTTGGCCGATTCTCAGACCTACTCAATATGCTCACAAAATTTCATGAGAATCGGTCAAGCCGTTTCGGAGGAGTACGGGAACGAACATTGTGACACGAGAATTTTATATATAAGAAGATATATCATCTGAATCTCCGCAACGACTCCAGCGATTTTCATGAAATTTAGTATGCAGGGGGTTTCGGGGACGATAAATCGATCTAGATAGGTTGTATTTTTAGAAAACGTCGTTGTCTCTATTTTCACTCGTGCAGAGCTCAGTCGCCCAGGTACTTAGTATTAATAGAAAGTATTTAATGTATGGAATTGTCAGACTTTCTTTTCTTCTTTCCAATATGAATAAGTGTTTAGCTCATGATACGACATTACCTAGGTTGGTTATCAAGCCAAAATTATGAAAAGACTCTGCCAATTCCAAGGTTATGATGATGACAAATATCTCAGAACTGGTGAAAACCTGTAATTCGAGGCCACTCTCCAAGATTAGCCAGATCAGAGTGATTATAGTTATCTATATCTCGCAATATTTATCAAGTCCTTGAGAATATAGACAATACTCTTAAATATAGATTTCAGCTCACCTTCCAAACAGTATACCCGGAAATACACATGCCTGTAACTTGCATATAAGTGTGCAAAATATAGGCATATGTTTCACTGGCTTGTAGTCTCGCCACCGCTTTCTTTTTACCCGACTACGGCGAAGCAAAAGGGAGGATTATGTTTTTGACCGGTATGTATGTATGTTTATCTGTTCCGTCATAACTTCTAAACTACTTATCATGATTTGCAAATTATGTGTTGTTGTAAGCATCTTGTTTGTCCGCTGGTTATAGGCTATGTGACGTCACATTAAATTGAATATGGCGCCCTCTATGGGGCACGAAGTCAAAAACAAAAAAAAGTAGGGTTCCGTTCCTCAAAAGGAAAAAAGGAAACCCTTATAGGACCACTTCGTTGTCTGTTAGCCTTTGCCTGTGATTCAGATACTTGATATCATCAACGAGAATTCTGCTTATGACCCAAATATTAAATAAGTAACATAAAAATGTTGTTCACAGGAAAATCTGGAAACTGGGTCAAATACTTCGACGAAGAAATGACGAAAGAAGCGGAAGAGTACATGGAGAAGAATTTGAAACTGACTACTATGCGTTTTCCTGATGTCAATAAATAAATAAAGCTTTTCTTTATTATTAAATGCTTTTATTAATTTCGTTTCACCTGTCCCGGTATCTATATATGTGTAATCAACACTTGCTAGTTAGATTTTGCCCGGTGTTGCAAGTAAAATTTTATTAAACACGTTTATTTCTCGTGATAACGCATAATAGCTTGTTTTATATTTAAAAAAAAACATATACTTAAGGGCCTTCCACCGCTTTAGTGCCGATAAACGGTTACTTTCTAAAGCATTCTCCTTGGTAACGCAGTGGTTGCCCCGCTGCTCCCAAAACGGTGAAGGAAAACATCATGAGGCATGTCAGCATGTCTTAGAACCAACATTCGAAGACATGTGTCAGCTCGTGGCTAAATAATAACAGCCGCACGGTCCGATCTTCAAGGTTAAGCAATGCTTGCCGAGGTCGGTCCGTGGATGGGTGACCATCTTTACATACCGAGTTTCTTCCGTGCCTCGGAAAGCACGTTAATCCGTTGGTCCCGGCTGTCATTTGAAGATCTTTGACAGTCGTTACGGGTAGTCAGAAGCCTGAGATCTGACACCAGTCCAGCCTAGAGGTATCGTGTTATCCAGTTACTGGGTTGTGGAGGTCAGATAGGCTGTCACTCCACGTAAACACTGGTACTCAGCTAAATCCGGTTAGACTGGAAGCCGACCCCAACATATAATATAATAGTTTTTGTTATTAGTTATAGTTATTTGAAAAAAGAATTAACAATACGATATTATTCACTACTTTTGCATACTCATCGATAACGACTTGGATGTTTAAATATAATTACACAGAAAAATGGATGCCTAGAATTTCTTTATAACTGAAATAGCATATGTAAATCATAGAGTATTTTGCAATCAAAACTGTCCAAAAGGAGGTTCAATATTGATATTCTGGCTCCGCTCCGTGCGGGCGCACGGTCAGTGCTGCATTTATATTGGGGAATGTATATGCCCTAAAGGTAAGGAAAATGCCCTAAAAGGTATGAATATCTACCAATATGGTAGATATTCTTAGTCATGCCCACAACACAATGTTATATCCATACATAACATACTCCCTGAAATAAGCAAATAAGTGTAAAGAAAGACGCACAACAATATAAACAAGAGAGCTGTCGAGTGCATTGTCGTGCAAATTGCTACTCGTCCCACACGAGCGGCGCAAAGCGTTCCACAGACAATTATTTATTTTGTTCAAATGGTGCGATGGCGGGAATAACGACTACAAACTTTAGCCGCGCTCAAAAAGAAAATTGAAAATACTTTTGTCAATGACGGTTGTATTTTTAATGTTTGTTGTTTTTATTTTAATGATGTGAATACTTTAAACACAAGTGGTAGAAGGAACTGTACATTGCTCGCAAAACGTACTATACATAGAATAGAAGAGGGACTCCCTTTTCCGCACTTAGACTTCCACATGGTCCGTCATGCTTAGGTTTTCCAGCTAAAGTAGCCAGCCTAGCTCCGTTCAAAAGCACAGAAGCTTCCTGGGGGCTTCTCAAGCTTCGCGGAGCGATCTCACCGTTCCGATGATTTCTAGCTTCACGTTGGGAAGCCACGGTATCGCAGTCCAGGATGACGTGGGCGGCTGATTGCCCGGCCTTAAAACAGCCCCTGCAAACTGGGCTATCTGCGGCGACTATGTTAAAAAGATGTTTGTTAAGAGGGCTATGACCCGATGCCTTATTGCGTAATGAAATTGCCAAGGCAAAGGGCAAAGGGTATTGGTAGCGCCATCTCTTGTAAATGTCATAAATCAATGACCGAAAACACATAGACAAACGCATTTGAGATTTCGCGGGCGATCGATATCCTAATTATCTCGTTCCTTCCTCATTCCTTTTCCCTTTATGTACGCCTTAATGACAGGTCGCCAGAACGAACCGAAACTTCAACGTGAACGGGCCTCGTATCTCAACCGCCAGCTTTCCAAGCCACCTGGCTGTAGACTGATGCATCTAATTAGTTAGATTGCAGAGAACCTTGTGAACCGTGTCTATTAACCCGCCTCGCGGATATAAAACAATTGTGTGAAGTGTGTGGATCCTGAAAGATCAGGAAGTCGTCGTCACCATTTTGGAGTTGAAGAACACCAGCTCGCTGCCACACGTGGGCTGCTATCGACTACCACAAGGTAAGGCGTACTACTTCCCTCATGTCCATACTAGATCGCCCGAATTGATCCGTGAATATTTTCCCGCTTATTTTCAACGCACTATTGCCAGAACCCTTCAAATACAGTCCACTTTTCATAATAGACACAAGGATGAAGAGGTTTCTCAAACCGCTATAACATTTTTGGTCCTTCGAGCCGGGTATATTACTATAATATATCCATTTTACTTTATTTCTTACGTAGGAATCAATCATAAATTCCTACTAGGGTCGTGGCACCTAGCCGCCTACCCACATAATCAAGTTGTAAACCCAATACGTGGTTCCATCAACGCCGCTATAGCAGGTTCATAATTACGTATCTGCTATTATTAAAAATAATTCTTATTTAAAACTAACTTGTCGTATTGTAAATTTCCATATTTCAAGCGTCTTTTAGTTTAACCGCCCTTATAGGAATCACCTACCTCCAATTATAAATTGTTAGGTATAAGTTACTTTCCGAATACCGCGGGGTAGACATTAATTCTATAAGAGAAAAATAAAATAGGTGTACTACTTGTAGGTACCTACGCAGTATAAATATCATAACTTTACCGAATACGTTTAGACGATTGCGGGCTATAAGTTGCATATTTATACCTATTCATTTATCTTAAACAATATTCAAACTTAACAATGAAACTGGCTAGGATAGTAATGCTATTAACATTTTGTACTATCTAATTACTTTAGTTAGTGGGTACTACGAAAAAACTTATTTCGTTATTACGCAAATATTGCGAAACCCGTTGTCACAGTACAGTCACACTCAGTAGTATTACTTTTCTACATATAGTTGTTCGTTTAAATAATTACCGTACATTGTTTTGTTTGTGTGGTTATTTGTAACTACATTACATAACAATGCCGCGTGATGCGAAAGCAATCGCTTCTTCGGAAGATCAACAGTTGGTGATTTTAGAAGCTAAGCGTAATATACTTTTCGAGCGTATTCAGTCAATTTATGATCGCTCTAAAGTCGCTAATACTTCCGAATCGCTGAGAGAAGGCTTTCTCAGTTCTTGTGTAACAATAGTTGATATTCGAACGGACTTTCATAAATTATTGGATGATTATAATGCTAGGTTACTGCCTATATATCCCGATGCGAAGCCTAGCTATCAAGCCTACGCCTCATTCGAGGATATGTATTGTTCCGTGAAACGTGTGATGTCTCAAATGGAAGATAAGCCGTCCGGGAGGCACAGTATGAGTGATTCCGCAACATGTAGACCAAGGTTGCCGCCAATCGAACTCATGTCGTTCGACGGTGATATACGAAACTGGCCATTATTTTATGCAAGTTTTAAATCTACAATTCATGACAATAAGTCGCTGACGGATGCAGACAGGTTGTACTATTTAATAGGTAAGCTGTCGCCGAAGGCACAGTCTGTGTTCGCGGGAGTCACACCGTGTGCTGAGAACTACCAAGTCATATTCCAGGCACTCCTCGATAGGTACCAGGATATTCGTGTCCTCGCGTCTACCTATTTGGATCAAGCTTTAAATCTTAAATTGTCCGGTCCTGCGTCTGTTTCGAATTACCAGCTATTCGTGGACAAGTTCGTCACCGCAATTAATTCCCTAAAGAATCTAAAATTAGTTGACCTTCTGGATTTCATTTTATTGCACCTCGCAATAAAAAAGTTTGACACTGAAACTATTCGCGCTTTCGAGATGACAGAACGTAATCGTAAGTTTCCCACTCTAGATAGTTTTGTCACCTTCATCAATGATCAGTGTCGAATATTCCGTAATACCCAACCACCCTTAGCTAACAATAATAAGCCTAATAGTTCAGACAATTCACATAAGTCTAATAAATCGCGTAGTTTTAATAATAAAATGACCGCCCCTAATCCACAATCCTATGTAGCTTGCTCTGAGTCAAATAATTCAAACAAGTGTCTGTGCGAAGCATATATCCATGAACACTTATATAAATGTCCCGCTTTTGATAATTTGACTCTGACAGCCCGTTTCAAATGTGTGAAAGACAACAATGCTTGTGTCAATTGTTTGAGTATTAAACATAAAACGGTTAACTGTTCTTCTAAATTAAAGTGTCGCACATGTAATCAACGTCATCATACATTGCTACATTTTAATAAAAACCCGAAATTATCAACTGTAGTGACGTCACAGCCGAATCCGGTCCCAATGCCTATGCCGACTGTACCTTCTATTACCTCACAATCTGAGGTATCGTTGTGTACGACCTCTGTCGCTGGCGCCGCTCGATCGCGTTCGATTGACACTCGGTGCGTTGCGGCGTCGCCATCGGCGAGAGATAGCCCGCAATGTACGGCGTACACAACCGTTCTGCTCGCTACTGCTCAAGTGGTTATGTACGATGCAAATGATAAGCCACACATAATACGTTGTTTACTAGATAGCGCTTCACAAAGTAATTTTATTACTTCTGAATGTTTTAAGCGTCTAGGACTTTGGAAGAACTTTCATACTTCTAATTTAATAGTTAAAGTAATCGGTGGGTCGGAAAAACCAGTTAAAGGTTCCGTAGATATTAAATTATATTCTCGTTTTAGTAGTGATATTAATTTTAAGGTTTCTTCGCTTATTGTTGAACGTATAACGGAGACATTGCCGACCGCTCTCGTCGATGTCTCTAAACTTACACATCTCAAAACATTACCGCTCGCAGATTCGAAGTATGCGGAGCCGAGCGGCATCGATGTTTTGATTGGTGCTGCTATATTCCCGCGCTTACTTTTGCCTAACATAGTGCATAGCGAGCAATATAATATACCTCCCGCTATTGAAACTGTGTTGGGGTATGTGGTTATGGGTTCCGTACCTACGGCACATACTTCACACTGTACGAGTACAACTTCATGTTGTTCTGTTCTTCAAGATCCCAGTTTAGATTCGCTTCTCAAGCGATTCTGGGAGCTTGAAGAAATTTCTGCCTCGCCCTCGCAGAGCCGTAAGGATCTCGAGTGCGAAGAACATTTTCGCGCTACCACTGTTCGCGATGACAGTGGTAGATATATTGTGTCGCTGCCATTTTGCGACGACCCTTATTCGCTAGGCGACTCATACGCTGCCGCACTTAGGCGTTTTCATTGTTTGTGACGCAAACTTGATGCGTCCTTAGGGTTACGCAGCGCTTACAATGACGTCATGTCGGACTACATAAATAAGGGATATTTGAGTCCGGTTTTAAAAGATGACAACGTTTCTAATCTGTCATATTACATTCCGCATCACGGTGTCGTTCGCGAAGATAAGACTTCCACTAAACTTCGCGTGGTTTTAGACGCTAGTAGTCGAACTACATCGGGACAGTCGATTAATAACATTCTACATGCAGGCCCCAATCTACAGGGTGGTTTATTTAATATTATAATTCGTTTTCGACTCTTTCAAATAGCCCTGTCTGCTGATTGCCGCCAAATGTTTCTCAATGTCGGCGTTCGTGAATCGGACCGTAGATTTCAACGCATCTTTTACAGATTCAGTAAACATGAACCTATAATGGTCTACCAATTTAATCGTGTTTGCTTCGGATTTAAGTCTAGTCCATATCACGCGTTACGTGTAGTCCGCCAGTTAGTCGCTGATGAAGGCGATAATTTACCTGCAGCGTCTGCTGCTGCTTCTTCCGCCCTATATATGGATGCCATTGCCTGTAGTGTCATGTCCATACCGCAAGCAATTTCGCTTTGTGATGAGCTTATTCAGCTCTTCAAGCGAGGCCAGTTCGACCTTGTCAAATGCACAAGTAACTCGAAAGAGGTTCTCGCACACATACCTGATACTCATAAGGCTTCACCCGATATCGAGTATGAGAAGTTTATACCGCATAAGGTCCTGGGTTTACGCTGGGACAAGTCTTGTGACAGTTTCCGCTTTGACGTCACCACACCAGATGATAAATGTACTAAGCGAACCATGCTTTCCACAGTGGCTCGGCTGTGGGACTTAATGGGTTTTGTCGCCCCCACTATTCTGTACGCTAAGCTCTTAATTAAGGAACTTTGGCTAGCAAAGTGTGACTGGGACGACATACCACCTGAACATATAGTCACCGCTTGGAAGCAGTTTTGTGCTGAGCTTTCTACGCTTAATGAAATTATTATCCCGCGTCATCTGGGGTTGGTCGACGGATGCACCATGAATTTAGTAGGTTTCGCTGACGCCAGCGAGCGTGCTTACGGTGGAGTACTTACGTGCTAACGTATACATGCAAATATACAATGGTTCTAACTACTCCGTGCAGTTTGTTAGTGCGAAGTCTAAAGTCTCACCTGTGAAAACCATTTCGGTGGCTAGACTGGAATTGTGCGCGGCCCTACTGTTGTCTAAGTTGCTTCGCAAGGTACAAGACACAATATCGCCCCCCTACCGCATCCATAAGGTATACGCGTTTACTGACTCTAAAGCTTGCTCGCCTGGATAAATTCCTCACCGCACCGCTGGCGAACTTTTGTTGCCAATCGGAAAATGTTACTAAGCTGATAGAGCTTATACCCGCTAATTGTTTCAACCATGTCGCGGGTACTGAGAACCCCGCTGATTGTCTGTCTCGTGGTGTCACGCCAGCTAAGCTCTTGCATCATCCATTGTGGTATCGTGGACCATCATGGGTTTCTCATGACCCAGCTGAGTGGCCCATACATACTTTCGAACACAATGCACTGCATGAGGGCGTACCCGAACAGAAATCAGTCGTTCATGCCGTGGTTTCCGAGGTTACGGAATCACCAATTTATGCGCTAGCACTACGTGTTTCGTCCTGGTCTAAGTTGCTACGCGCTATTGTTTACGTCTATAAGTTTTTAAGACAACTGCCTAGTGCACGTACTGTATCAAGCTCTGATCTCCAATATGCAGAAATTAAATTGCTGTGAGCTGTACAGAATGTTCATTTCCGTAACGATATTTTAAATTTAAAAAACAATAAACCATGTACTCCCGCTCTCCATAAGCTTAAGCCGTTTCTCGATGAGCACGGCATCATACGAGTTGGTGGTCGTCTCACAAATTCGGACGAAACCTACGAATATAAACATCCCTGTATTCTACCACGTCATGACCATATTGTTGATCTTCTTGTTGACTTTTGTCACAAGAAACATCTTCATGCCGGTCCGGAGTTGCTTATGTCCTTACTCAGGCATAATTATTGGATTTTAGCTGCACGTCGAATAATTCGTCACAAAATCCACAACTGTAACACTTGCTTTAAGTTCCGCCCGCGTCCTATTCTTCCACTTATGGCAGATCTACCTAGCCAGCGTGTTAACCAAGTCGACAAGGCGTTCACTCACACCGGCTGTGACTATGCAGGCCCGCTGCAGTACACACCATTTCGTGGTCGAGGTGTTAAGAGCCGTAAGGCTTGGCTCTGCATTTTTACGTGTTTGACGACGCGTGCCACGCACATTGAAGTGGCTACAGATTTAAGTACGGTGACTTTCCTTGCAGCCTTAAAACGCTTTCTTTCGCGACGCGGTCCTATTAAATGCTTATATACCGATAACGGTACTTGTTTCGTAGGTGCAAGTTCTTATTTACGCGACCTTCACAAATTTCTTAAAGATTTTCGTCCTCATCTTGAGGAAGAACTTTTCTTCAATCATATAGACTGGAAGCTTATTCCGCCTGCTTCCCCACATTTTGGAGGATGTTGGGAAAGTATGGTTAAGGTAGTTAAAACTCACCTTTTTAAAGTTATAGGTCAACAAATCCTCTCCTACGAGGAACTTATAACTGTCCTTAGCCAAGTTGAGGCTCTAGTTAATTCGCGGCCACTTACTGCTTTGAACCACCTACTGAACCATCAGCACTGACCCCTGTG
This sequence comes from Orthosia cruda, assembly GCA_964057195.1. Taxonomy (NCBI): domain Eukaryota; kingdom Metazoa; phylum Arthropoda; class Insecta; order Lepidoptera; family Noctuidae; genus Orthosia; species Orthosia cruda. The sequence continues at coordinate 48,479,809 of OZ059826.1, read as the reverse complement.
CATTTCTTGCACACCGCGCCATTGTTGTCCCTTCCCGCTCCTGAAGCAGACTCGCTCAGCTTGCTTCAACGACATACTCTACTTGACAAACTGGTGCAGTCGTTCTGGCAGCGCTGGCGTTCAGAATACTTATATCAACTTCAGGCTAGATCCAAATGGAATAGTCCTGCACCTTCTATACAAGAGGGTACTATTGTAGTTATCATTACTGATAACTCTCCACCCCTTTCATGACCGTTAGGCATTATTGATAAATTGCATACCTCCAAGGACGGTACAACCCGTGTTGTTACTGTGAAAACCGCAAAGCAAACCATTACCGACTCAATAAGGCCTGGCTTGATAGTTAGGTCTCTTAGTTTTAGTTAGTTAGCGACGCAACATAATTTTTCTATTAAAATTTAACTATAGGTATGCAACTTAATGTATTATGCAACTCGCAGTATTTATCTTAAATCTTAATAATTGAAATGTAAAAATCCGCATCTTAGTCCGTATTGCTGAATAGGTATACGGTAGTTCACCTCATAGGGCTAAGTTTAATTTTCATTAAAGGTGACCCTTTAAGGCCGGGAAAATGGTAGTGCCATCTCTTGTAAATGTCATAAATCAATGACCGAAAACACATAGACAAACGCATTTGAGATTTCGCGGGCGATCGATATCCTAATTATCTCGTTCCTTCCTCATTCCTTTTCCATTTATGTACGCCTTAATGACAGGTCGCCAGAACGAACCGAAACTTCAACGTGAACGGGCCTCGTATCTCAAGCGCCAGCTTTCCAAGCCACCTGGCTGTAGACTGATGCATCCAATTAGTTAGATTGCAGAGAACCTTGTGAACCGTGTCTATTAACCCGCCTCGCGGATATAAAACAATTGTGTGAAGTGTGTGGATCCTGAAAGATCAGGAAGTCGTCGTCACCATTTTGGAGTTGAAGAACACCAGCTCGCTGCCACACGTGGGCTGGCATCGACCACCACAAGGTAAGGCGTACTACTTCCCTCATTTCCATACTAGATCGCCCGAATTGATCCGTGAATATTTTCCCGCTTATTTTCAACGCACTATTGCCAGAACCCTTCAAATACAGTCCACTTTTCATAATAGACACAAGGATGAAGAGGTTTCTCAAACCGCTATAACAGGTATGAAAAATCGACCAATAACATGCGAAATGAAAGACGCGATGTGGATTTCCATCTATGTGATTGTTCGTTTTTTCATACTCTTTGCCTTGCAGAATTCATTACGCAATAAGGCTGCTGTAATTGTCCCTATTATTCTGAGGTTATTTCTGCTTAGACTAAGGATTTTTTGGTTAATCGCGGGTTTACATACGGTAAGCCGGTTCTTAACTGTCTACAGCCCGCGACCATCTGTTGTTATGCAGTTCGGTTGATATTTGGCGGATCCTTGCACAAATTTGTGAGAAAGGCAGGGGGAGAAATGGGTACGGGCTTAGCACTATCACCTCGGAACCTCTCCTTGCAAGTTCATCCGCGGCATCATTGCCTACAGACCTAATATGTCCCTTGATCCACTGTAGGATGATTCGATTGGATGTCGATATACTCTCCAAGGCAAGGTGGCATTCATAGACTAGTTTGCTGTTGGCTTGTTTGTTTTCTAGGGCTTTGAGCACAGCCAGACTATCGGATCGGTATCTAATTACATAGTTATGGATACCTAAACACTTTACAGCAGTAGCGGCTTGTATTAGGGCGACACATTCACATTGAAAGATTGAACTGTGTGTGCCTAGCGGTAAGTGAAAGTTAATGTTGAGTCAAGGGAATGTACGCCAGCACCTGAACCCTTGTCTGTTTTTGAGCCATCTGTGTAGATGCGTACTTCATGGGCTCCAGACTGATCCCTGTTTTTACAGTTTGTACCTATGATATAGTTTTTGTTGAACATAGGTTGATTTTATGTTCTATCACACAGGGTGGTGATGAGGGGTTGTTACCAAATCGCCCGGTCCAAGATTTTAGCGTGTGGGCTGGTGAGATTCTTGCCCCATATGCCCAGATGCAACAGCCTGATGGCAGTTAGCGCTGCTTCCTGCTGTATCTCTAGGTCGAGAGGAATTATTTTTAGGGCTATCTCCATGGCTGTTGTCGGGGTGGTCCTCATGCAGCCGGTGATAGCTGAACAGGCCAGATTCTGAAACCTTTGGAGTCTGGCAATAGTGGTAGACAGTTCCGTTGTTGTCCACCAAACCAAAGGGCCATAAGCTAACATTGGCCGCTGGGTATAACAAAAATGGGGCCATTTTTGTTACCTAGCATTTTTTTACACTTAAAGGAGTGCGACTGTACTTTTCTTAAGTTTATAGTCAAGATGCTAGTTCCAGAGCAGTTTGCTATCAAGGATCACCCCCAAGTACTTGTATCTATGTGTGTACTCGTTAACCGATAGTTCATGCTTAGTGCACCAACCTTCGATTATTTTGAAAGCTCTTCCCATAAGGTCGCATAAGATGTCCTCAAATTTTCCAGAGATTAGAATTGCTATATCATCTGCGTAGCCCACCGAACAGTTCCAAAACGTGAGACTACGCAGTGGAGTGCTGATTCGGTTGATCTACCTGAGCAGTAGGCGTGTTGATTAGGGTGTGAAGGAAACAGAACAGTTCCGAAATTTGATTTCTGATCTTCTTTTCCCCTAGTCTTTCCAGCGTTTTCAAGAAGAACGAGATGTGGCTTATGGGTCTAAAAGATTTGGGCTGGGTTTAGTCGCCCCTACCCGGTTTCGGAATGAAGATGATTTTACTTCGCGCCAGTTCAAGGGCATGTAGCGGTGCGCTAGACAGGCTCGAAAGACCCTGACGAGGTATTCCACCAGAAGATCTCCGCTCCACCTAGGCAGAGATGGGCAGATACCGTCTAACTCTGCTGCCTTGAAAGGTAAGATGTTGATTGCCCACTTAATTTATCTTTGTCGATAACTTCTGAAGCTACTGCCCAATCCAAGCTACTCGTGTCCCTTTCCCTATATGGTTCCCAACATTGCTGGGTAGCAATCTGGGTCAAATATCAACTTATAATCAAACTAAAGCAAATTAAAATCAAGCCAAAATTAAATTAAAGCCAAAATAATACAACAAATTAAGATAAACTTAGAATCAACGTTAAATAAAATAAAATTAATTGAGGAGCTAAAAGGTAAAACAACAAACATAGCTGGTTATGTTTTTTGTGAGTGTAGTTGAGAGTTAAGACGAGTGTAATGTGTGATGTGAAGCGTGAGAGAGTAAAGTTGAGTTCTCGCCCTTCACTTCACAGTCCCCCTTTACGTGTATAGTCTTGTTTTTGGAGCCGGTGTGACAGTTTCTTTTTGGTGTCGATTCCGTCGGGTCAGTCCAGCTAAGTTTAGTTTACTATTTGCAATGTTACTTGCAGCTTAAGGTGTTAATGAGGTTTTACGAGGGACTGCAGGAGAGTACGATTTCATGCGACGTTTGATTGGATATGGGGGCGGCGCACTTGGTTGTGTTCTTTAGATGGATTTTATCACGTAGAGTTACCGCAGTGTAAGGACACTATATTCAGCAAAAAGTTGTGATGTAGGATACCGCACTGATTTTTGTCCATGACCTTAAGTACTGCTCTCTGCGCTCTTTCCATTCCGAGCAGATATGTACGTCTTGGCAGCAACCTCCATACGGTTATGTAGTATTGTATAATGTACTGACATAAGCCCAAGTAAACCAATTTTAATTTAGCTGATGTTGCAGTATCCATTTAGTTTTTGAAAACAAAAATTAGACGCCTGGCTCTAGAGATAACAGGACAGGACAGTTTTTCTTTTAGTGTAATATAGTACAACATTTCCATTTAAAATACATGAAAATAAGATAAAGTTATATTTCACGAGAAAATTATACTTATTGAGCTAAGTCATGTTATTATTGAAAAATATAAAATACTAAACACTATGGGCGTCATCTCTTGTAATGTGTCATAAACCAATGACCAAATACATTGACAAACGCATTTGAGATTTCGCGGGCGATTACGATCCGAACAATCTCGCCTTTACCACGGACATCTCGGAGCAAATTAAACCTTGACCGTGAAAAGAGTTCGTATCTCACCGCTAGCTCTTCATACCACATGGCTGAAGACTGATGCATCCAATATCCGTCTCGCGGATATTAAACTAAGGTGTAGTGTTGTTTGCAACGTGAATAAGCAGAAGTCGACAGCCGCCCTTTTTGAGTTTGAAGAATCACCAGCTCGCCAGTTTCCGCACCACGTGAGTTGGCTTCGACCTGCAGGTAAGTCGTATAATATTCACAGAGGATCTTTGTGTCTCTTAAGTTGGTTCTGTCAATTAATGCGCAAGAAACAGTTTAACTGCATAGATTAAGCGACATGGATGATGCGACAAACGTAAGCGAGTGAAAGAGACAGTTATACAATGATAATTTCACTTTCAATATTGACACAAAAATAGCTACTGCGCAGGCTCTTGCAGCCAATTCAGACACACAAAGATCCGTTGTGAGTATTATACTATTCCCTCATTCCCATACTACTAATCGCCCGGTTTGAATCCGCGAATAGTTTGCTGCCTTTTTCAACGACAAATTGCTAAACCCTTCAAATATAGTCCAAAATGTATAATAGGCACAAACTTTAATGAGGTTTCTCAAACCGCTGTAACAAACTCTCTATTTGATTTTGTAGGATTGGAAACCGAACCCAACATGGTCGGCAAGACCAGGCAGCTTAATTTTCGATAGGTTCTAAAATCAAACAATACAATATTTTTATACATTTATTATTTTCATTGTAAACTCATACACTTGTTCTATCATCAACCGTTTATAATTTACGTTATACACGTCATACATCACGAGATGAGACTTAAACACTAACGAACTCCACGCGTTGTAAGAGACGACGCCCATTTTGAAATTCATGCTTATAGAAAATATACAATAGACGAAAAAAGAGCAGAGACATATAGAAGTTCTGTAGTATAGTGAGGAAAACGTGAAAGTTTTGAATTTGAAATTTAAAGTATTACAAATAAGTCCGCTTAACTATTAATAAAAACTCTAGCAGACATATTAGTGGTATAACGTAGAAATAAACGAAATTTAGTCTAAGAAGTGAACAATAAGATTCTCGATTAAAAGAGTAATAAAGACGAATAAATACGGAAATGGAAAAAAAAAGGTTCAAAAATGGTAGTTAGTCTCTTACAACAAATAGAGTATCAAATGCATTTACTTTACTTTTAACATACTCGGGCGCACCATAATTGACTTGAAAAAGCAAAACAATCAACAAAAGCGAGATTTTCAAAAAAATATTTAAAAACAAAAACATTTTAATTCAGAAAAAAAAGTGAAATCTCTTTCTGAAAGTGTTTTTATATCATATTTTGATGAATTATCTAAGAGGCTACAACCTTCCAGTTTATGGTGCTTTTATTCCATGCTAAAATCTACAATGATGACAAAACATGACGTGAATTTGAAAGATTTTTCTAAACTTACTGCTTTCTTGAAAAGGCAGTCTGACGGCTTTAAAAGCAAGAAATCGAAGGTATTTACTGCAGAAGAAGTACAGAAATTCTTAAATGAAGCTCCGGATGAAATTTATTTAGCAATAAAGGTACCTACGTATTTACTTGCCCTTTTTAATAAGTTACCAAAATATTTCACAAAAATACTATGCGAATTTGGTGCCTTTAATACAATTTATGTCATTTTTACAGGTTGTTCTAATTTTTGGGATATCGGGAGCCTGCAGAACCGTGGGATTGACAAACATGACAATAGAAAATGTAGAAAAACATAACAAATTACTACTCATAAAACTGCCTAACACGAAAACTAAAATTGACCGGTCATTTGTTGTGCATGAAGAATTTGCAAATTATGTTGAAAAATATCAAGCTCTTCGGCCTGAAAACGTGGATACAAATCGTTTTTTTCTTAATTACAGTAAAGGAAAATGCCACAGACAAGTAATAGGAAAAAACAAATTTACAGGCATGCCAAAGCAAATAGCCACATATTTAAAACTGAGTAACGTAGAGTTATACACCGGGCATTGCTTTCGCAGAACATCAGCGACTCTATTGGCTGATTCGGGAGCCAACCTCACTCTGTTAAAAAGGCACGGCGGCTGGAAGTCCAGCAAAGTGGCCGAAGGTTATATCGAAGATTCGATGGCAAACAAAAGCAAAATTACTTCTAAAATAACAGAAAATATAAACTTGAAATCACCACGTCAAAGCACATCATCTGAGCCATTTTTTAATGAAGAAAATAGTACCAGTCAACTGCCGCCATTTACGATGCAAGAACCTCAAGTCACTCAAACTCAAGTCTTATCATCACAAACTCATATTCAAACTATAAATATTCCTAAAAAGAACGTGACCATATCTCTTACAAATTGTAATAATTTTACTATTAATTTTAATTAAATACACATTTTTTTCTTCTTAATAAATGTTCATTGAAACCTGCTGTCTTGTTGTTTACTTACCTCACAATCGATATGTAAAGCAGAGTATTTATCTCGGGCGTAAGTGAAGGTTGTAGATACTCCAAATAAAAATAAAGAGTTCAATAATATAATTTTAATGAACTACAACGAATATTGACAAGCAAAAAAAACAGTGACAAAAAAAAAAACTATAATAATTTAAGACTAAAGTGGCCTATCTAAAAATCTAAGAAAGAAGGTTGATTATGAAACTAAATAGTTCCAACACTTCCCCTACTTCTGAATAGGTAATAGGCCATCATAAATGTTATACTAAACCTAAACCTTTTGTTAAACACAGATGTCTTTGCTTAGATAAAAACTTAGTTAAAACATCAGCCTTCATTTCATTTGTGGGTACATATTCTATACTGATAATATCACTGGCAACAGTATCCCTTATAAAATGATGTCTTACATCAATGTGTTTTGTTCGTGAGTGATGAATGTTGTTTTTTGTTAGCATTTGAGCTCCCTGATTATCGCTGTAAATACAGACACCATTGTCCAAACCAAACACTTCCTTCAATAAGTTTTTGAGATATATTGATTCTTTAGCAGCATCACTAAGAGCCATATATTCGGCCTCAGTCGTTGACAAGGCGACTGTGCGCTGTTTACGAGATTCCCACGAAATAGGTCCATTTAAGTAAAATACATATCCAGTGTAGGATCTCCGGTCATTTAGACATGCGCCATAATCTGCATCAGTATATCCCGTAAGTGCGAGTGTATTTTTCTTCTGGTATTTAAGTTTAAGATTTATTGTCCCTTTCAAATAACGTAGAACTCTTTTTGCTGCATTCCAGTGAATTGTGCCAAAGTTACTGTTAAACTGGCTTAACACGCTTACAGCATGTGTAATGTCTGGCCTAGTTCCTACAGACAGATACATTAGAGATCCAACCAGTCTTTGATAAGGTAAATGTTGAGCACTCTCTTTCTCTTCATTTGAGGGATTCACTAATTTCAGTTTAGGATCACCGGGAGTAGTAGCAGGTTTTGCATCAGTCATTGCAAAATTATCTAGTACTTTTTTAATGTATTCTTCTTGATCAATGGTTATTCCATTATCCTCTTGAATGATCCTCATTCCTAAGAAATGTTTTAAATTTCCCAAATCCTTGACCTTAAAGAATTGTTTAATATTATTTTTAAAGTTTTCATGTCAGCATTATTGCTGAGAATGCAAAAATCGTCAACAAAGATTGCGACAATTAAAATGCAAGTACCTTTAACTTTATAATATAGACAATGATCATGTTCAGACCTTTTCATTCCAAGTTGCAACATTGCTTCGTTATGTTTCAGGTTCCACTGTCTAGGCACTTGTTTCAGGCCGTAAAGTGCTTTCTTTAACTGGCATACTTTCCCCTTGTTGCACTCTTTGGTGAAACCCTCAGGTTGTTCCATAAAAATTTCTTCATTTAGATCACCGTTGAGAAACGCAGTTTCAACATCCATTTGATCCATTTTAATGTTCCATTGTGCTGCGAAAGCGAGTAGTAATCTTACCGTTGAGAGACGTGCGACAGGTGCGAATGTTTCATCATAATCTATGCCATAAGTTTGAGTAAAACCTTTGGCTACTAATCGCGCTTTATAGCGTACGTTTTCCCCGTTTTCATTTTTCTTAATCTTGAATACCCATTTACAACGAACAATTTTCTATCTTTAGGTCTATCAACAAGGATCCAAGTCTTATTATTTACAAGTGAGTCATATTCACTTAGAAGAGCTTCTTGCCATTTATTTTTATCATCAGAATAAATAGCTTCCTTATAATTTGAAGGAATATCATCTTCTACAGCTTTGTACAGAACTATATCTTCTGGCCACTTTTTCGGGATTCTGTTTCTCAATGGATATCTCCTAACAAGTTGAGAAACTTGATTGTTTGTATTATCTGAAATCTCTGCAACACTGTCATGAAATTCCTCATCAATGTTGTCATTTTCAGGTATATTAAGTTCTGTGAGCTGTGTTAAAGGTTCAGTCATAATTTTGTTGGCTTCTCCTTCAGTTGGTATATTTTCAAAATTTTCTTGAATTATATTAGGAATGAATTCTGATAATTGAGTTCCAACTTTATCAACAATATTATTTTGATAAGTAGACTTTGATTTGAATAGAAAATCGTTTTCAAAAAATTTGGCATCTCTTGTCCTGATAAGAATTTTTGGATGTTCGGGATCAACTACTCTGTATCCCTTAGTTTCAGTACAATAACCTACAAATATGCATAGTTTGGCCTTAGCATCAAATTTCTTTCGAAGATTGCTTGGTATGTGCGCATATACTCTGCATCCAAAAATACGTAGATGAGAAAGATTCACTTTTCGTCCAGTCCAGATTTCTTCAGGAGTTTTCCCTCTAATTGCCTTAGTAGGTAAGCGATTTTTTAAGTAAGTCGCTGTATTAATGGCTTCTCCCCAATAAGTCTTAGGTAGATAAGATTCTGAAAGCATAGATCTTGCTTTCTCAACTAAAGTTCTGTTGACCCGTTCAGCTAAACCATTTTGCTCTGGATTGTAAGGTACAGTCGTTTGGTGAACTATACCGGATTGTTTCAAAATTTCTTTCATTTCGGAATTCAAATATTCACCACCGTTGTCAGAACGTAAAATTTTTATCTTTTTATCAGTTTGGTTCTCGACTAAGTTTTTAAATTCGCGAAACTTTTCTACAACTTCTGATTTTTGTTTTATTAGGTAGGTAAATGTTTTTCTAGAAAAATCGTCAGTGAAAGTCACGAAATATGAAGCACCTCCCAAAGATTGAGTACTCATAGGTCCGCAAACGTCACTGTGAATAATTTCCAGTAAATTTGACGATTTTGAAACCGACATTTTGAAAGGTTGCTTTGAAAGTTTACTTTCCACGCAAGCAATGCAGTTATCTTTAATAGATCCAGCAGGTTTTGGATACTTGACCCCATAAGCTAAGTGTAATCTTAGTAATTCCATACATCTGAAGTTCAGATGACCAAGACGCTTGTGCCATAAATCAGCTGAATTATCTTTAACTTCTGTTAAATTCGCCTGAGCAATAGGTAAATCAAGTTTGTACATACCATTGGCGTTTGAGGCTGTGTATAAAACTTTTCCGTATACCTTACACGTTTGACCATCAATAATTTTTCCTCCAGATTTCGAAAAAAGTACGACATTTCCTTTCTTTACCAATGAGTTCACTGAAAGCAGGTTCGTTGACAAGTTCGGAACATGCAAAACTTCGGTAATGTTGGAAGTGTTTAGTTCTACAGTACCAATGGCATCTGAAAAAATTATTTGATCATTAGCTATTCTAATACTTTTCTTGACAGGTTCAGTATCATGTAGCCAATCACGCCGATTGGTCATATGACTCGTAGCCCCAGAATCTATAAACCAGTCATCACTCTTTACAAAAGGCGACTTATTAAAAATTGGTTTACAAACAAAAGAATTTACAAAAGATTCACAAGCTTCAGAATTATCAAAATTAGAACTACTTACTGACTGATCATCAACCATATGTGTTACCTCGCAAATATCTGTCTTTTCCCCTTGTGATTTAGCTTTGAGAACTCTGCAATTTGCTTTTATATGCCCTGGTTTACGGCAGTAATTGCAAAATATGTTCTTAGTGTCTCTATTAAACTTATTATATGATATCACTAAAGCACTATCTTCACGTGTATCACTGTAGGCGTTTAGATTACGGCTGTCTTCTTTCAGAAGTGCTACAATGACATTATCTGAAGTCAGTTCAGAGACGGAATGTTCCAACGCCATGACAAGTGGCTTAAATTGCTCTGGTAGACCACATAGCAGTATAATTGCGAGAAACGAATCATCAACCTTTTGATTTATTTGCTGTAATTGTTGATGTGTCGACATAATCTCATTAACATAAGTTTCCATGTTTTCAATATAACGACAGTTCATTAATCTTTTCATCAACGTGAGCTTTCTAATTAGTCCGCTGTCCGCGTATGTTCTTTTCAAATTATTCCACGCTTCAAATGCGGATTTAGCTCCCATTATTTTAGAGAAGACTCTTTCGTGGCAGGACAAACCAATTTTAGAGCGGGCTCTGTCATCGCAGCGTAATATTTCTTGTGAGCTATTCTCCAAAGGTGGGTGCTTCACGCAATCCCATAGTCCACAATCAATCAGCATCATTTCCATTGAAAATGCCCATATCATGTAATTCGAATGGCCTTCTAATTTGTTAAAAGATGGAGTACTTACTGTATGTGTAGTTGAAACATAGGGTACTACACTAGTATTACTTGCATTCGTATGATGAAGAGGTTTTGCACAAGAATCTCTCTGCATTTTTATTTACGAATCTCTGTATACACACTATTATAAGGAGTTTAGACTTTCAGAGCTCTGGGCCCATAACCTGAAGGTTGTAGATACTCCAAATAAAAATAAAGAGTTCAATAATATAATTTTAATGAACTACAACGAATATTGACAAGCAAAAAAACAGTGACAAAAAAAAAAACTATAATAATTTAAGACTAAAGTGGCCTATCTAAAAATCTAAGAAAGAAGGTTGATTATGAAACTAAATAGTTCCAACAGTAAGCATCAATTGCATACTCGGGTTAATTAGCGCCTTCGCTTCGCTCAGGCGCCAAAAACCTCGTATGCAATTGATGTCATACAGCCCTTGGTTAATAATCTACTATTAATGAATTCCTGCACAAGATTCCGTTCGCTGGTTTTTAATATCCCAAGAGATTTTTATGTTCGATCCAATAAATTAAGACTGCGACCTATATTTTTGACCGAATTCCATAGCTACGGAATAAATTTGCTTAACTACTAATGTACTCGTATATAGCTGCTTCATAAAATAATGGCCTTTGTGCCACATAACAGCGTAGATTTAGTGAATCTTTTCGCATCACGACCAAAGACAAGAAGACTTATTTTCTAGTCATTATAGAATCTTATAATCTACTTAATGCACTTAATTATCTTTCTATGTTATTTATTTCTGTCTCTAAGTACTTAGATATAAGCGCTTGTATTTATGTCGCTTTCTTTCGTTCCGAAGGTTTTCTACATAGCCCGAGACCCTCGGGATGTGGCTGTCTCGTATCACTTCGCGCACAAGCTATTCAGATACTTCGACGATAGTGTCCAATTAAACGAGTTTTGGAACTTATTCAAGGATACAAAACCCAATGGGCTCTGAAACAAAACCCAATGCTTTAAGTAACAAAATAATAATGAACTGTCGTCATACTAAGTTAAACCCTAACGACAAAATTGTAATTTGTGTGGGAGAAAACGATCATAATTTAAATTTTATTTTATCGCAACTACGAATTGTGTTGGATACATTTTATAACAACATGATAATTGTCTTGAATGTGTTTAAAAATGAGAATTTAGATATAAATAACCTTAACTATCGTATCAAAAATTTGTGTAAACACTACAAAAAGTGTAAATTTTTAGAATGTGGAACCACTACCACATTCGGCATTTGTAACAAAATTAATTACCTTATAGACTATAATGACTACAGCGAGAACTATCTAAACCCAAGGGAACTTGTTAAGAGGATAGCGAGTAACAAATCAAGCCTTAAATTAAAAGCCCATAAAAATGAACCCAAGAAAGGAACAATTCCCTTCTATTTTCAACGCAAGCTTTCAACACCACAAACACTAAACTTTATACATCCCGTAGAAAATACTCAAAGAGGAACTATCCCGTACTATTTTCCGAAGATAAAACGAAATAGCACGTTTTTTCGTGGCCAAAATGTCACCTCCAGTAACCCATAACCTTAAAGTACTCCACCAAAATATTGCCAGTATCATATCAAAAAAAGAAATTCTAGAATTAACACTACAAGAACTACAAGAAGAACATAACGACCCAGACATAATATGCCTTTCCGAAACATTTATCAAAAGAGACTGCGAAAGCTACATTAAAATTCACGGTTATGAGATGGCTTCCAACTACTGTAGAGAAAAACAAAGAGGTGGTACCTGTATTTTTGCTAAAAAAAACCTATTGTTCAAAGACTTGCCATTTATAAAAAGCTACGCCACGCAAAACACTTTCGAGGTTTGCGGAATTGAACTTACACATCAAAAATTGATTATAATTTGTGTCTACAGAACACCTCAATCAGACCCGAACCTATTCTTAATCAAATTAAATAGCCTAATGCATAATTTATTTCAACAATATAAATCTAGAGTGAAAGTAGTTTTAGCGGGTGATTTGAATATTAACACCCTTAAAAAAGGCAATATTACTGCTCAACTGCAGGAACTAGCTTACAATTATAACCTAAAATTTCACATTGATGTACCAACACGTAAGTCATCATGTATAGACCACATTCTGAGTAACATTCACGACGCTACTGCTGCAGTTCTGCCACTTCACTTGTCTGACCACGATACAGCACAAATGTTAACTATTCCTTTAAAACATAAAACCCAAAACCAAGCAATATATTATACATACAAAAGAGATTATAGTTCAGATAATATCCACAAGTTTAAAGAATGCTTAAGTAATTTTTCTTGGTCTGAAATACACACGGCTAACAACGCAAACTCAGCATTCAATAATTTTCATGAAACGTTTTGCCTACTTTACAATCTTTGTTTCCCTAAATTAAAAATAAAAGTGAATTTAAATAACAAAAAGAAACAAAGTTGGATAAGCAAGGGCTTAAAAAAAAGTTGTAAAACCAAACGGTCACTGCGTCATCAATTTTATAAAAACAAAACTGCTATTAATAAGACTAAATACCTTAATTACGCTAATCTCCTTAAAAAATGCATCTTTAATGCCAAGAAAAACGCAAATATCAAATACATAGTTAAAAACGATAACAAATGCAAAGCTACGTGGAATGTTATAAAAGACGAGCTAAATAATACAAACTCCAGACATAATATAGACAGTATCAAATATAACAACACACAAATTACCAATCCAGTAGAAATAGCGTCTGCCTTTAATAACCATTATATCGATTCATCAAACAAATCAATGCCGCCGAACGTCACAGGTAACTCTAGCAATAATGTAACTGTTGGCTCTATGTTCCTCAAACCGATGTCGATAACTGAAGTTAAGCAGGAAATACTGCTTTTAAATAATACAAATTCTGAAGGTTACGATGAAATCAGCACAAAAATCATTAAAATCAGTGTCGACGAAATTGTTGAAGTACTAACACACTTGATCAATTGGTCATTCTATGAGGGAATTTTTCCAGAAGCTTTAAAACTTTCCGTTGTTAGACCACTTTACAAAAAAGGAGACAGACATAACCTGAACAATTACCGCCCTATCACCCTAATACCCATCTTATCTAAAATATACGAAAAATGTATGTACAAAAGAATTGCGAATTACTGTACAAAGTTCAATATTATAAAAAAAGAACAGCATGGCTTTCAAAAGGGAAAGTCTACAACATTAGCAATCTATGCCCTTATAAATGTTATATTAACTAACATCAATGACAACAATCTAACCACAGGATTGTTCTTTGATTTGTCGAAAGCCTTCGACCTAGTTTCACACGATCTACTACTGCAAAAGTTAGAAGCAATCGGGATTCGAGGGCCAACCTTACAGTGGATAAAATCATACCTTGTAAACAGGCAACAATGCGTTACCATAACAAACATTAACGAAGATAAAGAAGTAACGTTACACTCATCGAAATATAGATATAATAAGTTTGGTGTCCCACAGGGAAGCATACTGGGGCCAATCTTATTCTTGATATATATAAATGACATCATTAAAATAACGAATCATAAGTGCATTTTGTTTGCTGATGACATCTCTATTATTGTGACATCCAATAAAAAAAAAATACAATTTATGACCACGAAACTGACATTAACAATACAATTGACATTTTAATTAACTGGCTTTATGTACATAACTTAAAAATAAACCTTGACAAATCTGTTTATATACAATTTAATAAATCGAATAATCATAAATTTAACTTCAAATTAAATATACCCAAAATTAAACCAGTAACACATACCAAGTTCCTAGGAGTTACTATTGATGAAAACCTACATTGGAAAGTGCATGTGGACAATGTTTCAAGCAAGATAAATAAATTTGTGTATGCTCTTAGACAAGTAAAAAAAAGTACTAATCTAAAAACAGCTATATTAGCTTACCAAGCGTATGTGGAATCCATATTACGTTATGGTCTTATAATTTGGGGTAATAGTACCGACCAGAATAGAACATTTGTTGCTCAAAAAAAATGCATTAGGGCTCTATATGGACTTCATCCTGAGGAATCATGTCAGCCAGTATTTAAGAAACTTGGCTTGTTACCGCTACCTTGTCTGTATATTAATGAAATATGCATGTTTGTTTGGAAACATAAGGAGTTATTTAAATTAGCAAGCGATATAAATCCTCGAAGCCGACGAGATCCTCATAGACTCGTACTTAACAGTACTCCCAGGCTTGCTAAGTACAATAAAAGCTGCTTAACTATGTGTATACGAATTTATAACAAACTACCTAGTAATCTGAAAATTTTAAACTCGATATATTCTTTTAAGAATAAATTGTATGAATGGTTAATTGATAACAACTTCTATACTATAAAACAATACCTAGAGCGAAAATAGCGTTCTTGTAATATTTTTGTTAAGGAAATTTTTATTACAAATATTTGCATGCTGTGTTTAATCTTGGCAAAACATGTCTGCTCTATTTTGTACTGTAAGACCTTTTTATACCATGTTTTACGCAAATAAATATGATTTGATTTGATTTGATTTGATGATTTAAGTAAGTAACAACTAATTCAGCCTATCACTCTGCTTGTCCACTGCCAGGCATAGATTCCTATTAAGTTGCTCTACGTCATATGGTTTCCACTTTCCAAATCAACTCTGTATAATACTCACAACGGATCTTTGTCTCTCTGAATTGGCTGCAAGAGCCTGCGCAGTAGCCATTTTTGTGTCAATATTAAAAGTGAAGATAACATTGTATAACTGTCTCTTTCAGTCGCTTAAGTTTGTCGCATCATCCTATCTCGCTTACTCTATGCAGTTAAACTGTTTTTTGCGCAATAGTTGACAGAACTAACTTCAGAGACATAAAGATCCGCTGTGAATATTATACCAGCAGTGGCTAGCTGGAAGCTTGGTAATGCATGCTGATTTACTGTCCACTCACAGAATCTTAGTCCCCAACTGGCATCGGTTTTTCAGCGGGCATCACATCATATCATCAGCCTATTAATGTTCCCACTGCTGGGACACAGGCCTCCTCTCTGTGAGAGGGTTTGGGCCATAATCCACCACGCGGGCCCAGTGCGGGTTGGTGGATGTCACATATCTTCGAATTTTTGGTTCTAGGATATGCCGGTTTCCTCACGATGTTTTCCTTCACCGTTTTTGAGAGCAGTGGTGATGAAATAATTTACACAAAGTAAAGCGCCTGCCTGGATTCGAACCCACGACCTACAACTTGTAAGTCGCGGCCGATACCACTGGGCCACCATTGCCCTCAGCGGGCATAGCCACCCATTGTTATAGCACTGTCACAATAAAATCTTGCTTTTCATCTTCATCTACTTCGTCGTATCGACGATTCCAATCAAAATCAAAATCATTTTTTTTATTTCACATAGGCCTACATGGGCACTTATAAAACGTCGACAAAATGTGCACGGTTCGGGTTGGTCGTTTCCTATAAAGAAGAACCGGCAAGAAACTCCATGGTTACTCTTTTAAAAATGGTTTGGTTTTACAATATTTCCATGTTACAGCATTAGTACTTAGATATGGGGGGACAACGTAGGCCCGAATTATGACAATAAGTTGTAAGAAACTAAAAAAAAAAGAAAAAGATTATATAAAAAAGTTAACAAATGTTAACTAGCATCTAGAAGGCCTACAATGTTCACACATTCACAAAACAATCGGTAAAAGAATCTATACAAAGGTAAAAAATAATAAAAATAAGTATAACAAGACTAAATTTAACATGTTGCACAAATTTTGTTAGCAGTGCTGTAACTATTCTTAGCAAAGGGCTTTAAAGATGATTGAAAACCATTGTAAAAAGTCTAATTAAAAGAAGGAAAGAAAAAATGAGATTGAGAATAGTTAGAGACATCCACATATTTGTGCCGTTTACAAGTTACCAGGGAAGCTGCATGCGCAGAAGGAGCTAAGGCCAAATGTTTTTATCTTCAACGTAGTCCTTGATTTTATATAATATGCTTTTTTAACAAGGATACGTTTGATGTAGTTTTTGAAAAGCGTATACTGTTTATAAGAAAAGACTTGCTAGTTTTCGTTAATCTGAATTTGGGTATTACAATTTCGTGCTTACTGCGTGTATTTAAATTATGGAAGTCGCTTCTAGTTTTGAAAAGCCCTCGATTTTTACGGACATACAAAATACATTCCAAAATATAAAGTGAAGGTAGAGTCAGTATATCGACCTCTTTAAATTTTTCTCTGAGGGACTCGCGAGGACCCATTTTATAGATTGCGCGGATTGCCCTCTTTTGTAGGATGAAAATTGAGTCAACGTCTGCTGCTGATCCCCACAGCAGAATGCCATAAGACATAATACTGTGGAAATAAGCATAGTATACTAACGTAGCTGTAGCTACATCGGTTAGCTGCCTTATTTTCCTTACTGCACATGCAGCCGAACTTAACCTACCCGAAAGAGTTCTAATGTGCGCGCCCCACTGCAATTTTGAATCGATAGTAATCCCTAAGAATACAGTTTCCGTTATAACTTCAAGATTTTTGCCGTCAAGATTTAAGTTTAGGTCATGTTGTGGTACATTTGGTAAAGAGAACTTTAGACATTTTGTTTTTTTCGCATTCAGTAAAAGATTGTTAGCTGCGAACCATTTTGAGAGAACAATTAGACTTTCGTTGACATTTATGACATCCGTATCTTGCCTATCTATTTTAAAAATTAGCGAAGTATCATCAGCAAATAGAATTATATCCGATAATTTGGCCATCATAAAAGGGAGATCATTAATGTAAACAAGAAAAAGGAAAGGGCCGAGAATTGAACCTTGGGGCACGCCCATCTTGACTAGAGACCCGGAGGACGTCGCCCCATTAACATTTACTTTTTGCTGTCTGTTTGATAAATAGGAAAGCACGAGATCAGCAGATTTTCCACGAATTCCGTAGTGATGTAATTTACAGATCAGTGTGTTGTGGTCGACGCAGTCGAAAGCTTTTGAGAGATCACAGAAAATGCCAATGGCATCCTGGGACCTCTCCCAAGCCTCCAAGATGTGGCTGATGAGTTTTACTCCCGCGTCCGTTGTCGACCTACCTTTCGTGAAACCAAACTGTTGACTATGCAGTATCCCATTTGAATTGAAGTGAGACAACATCTGTTCTAACATGATTTTTTCAAAGATTTTACTCAATGCTGGAAGCACGGATATAGGTCTATAATTAGAAGGATCACTTTTACAATCTTGCTATTGACTTGTCAGTAATTCCCACAGCACAGCAGTTCCAATTTTTTGTCAAACATTTCAATGATATCACTTTCAGTATTGCACACACCATTATTTCCGCAAGTGGAAGAGGCTTGGCAGAAAAGAGACCATCCAAATATGATGTTCCTGTTTTATGAAGACATGCAAAATGTAAGTATGGCCAAAATGAGAATGTCCTTTTTGTGTTGGTTTTTTGTGTCCATCCAATGACTTCTCCCGCTCTGGGTGAAGCGGGAAGGCGTGTCAGACTTTTACTAACTAAACCCACTGGTGTTTCTTCAGTTGCTTGTGGCAGTACCGCGGTAACACTCAAATTTAGCCGCGAAAAATGAGAATGTCCTATGAAGAGCTATTTAATTACTAAGCAGTTCTTATTCATTACAAGTGTTATTGCGGCTTTCCATCTGCAATTTATCAGAAGCAACCTGAAGTCTGGACTTGTGCCACTTTGATGGCAATAGGGTCGCCTCCTGTTACCTATATGGGACTTACATAACTTGCGAAATGGGGCATCCTCCTTTTGGCATAAAATTTTAAGGAATAATATTGTTTGGCATAACGTTGCCACATAACTGTTAAAAGTTTAGTAATACTGTGGCATAATTATATCTTGGCATAATGCAAAGGTTAACTTATCTGTCATCAGTGGTGGATTTACCAGTAGGCTGAGTAGGCTCGAACCTAGGGCGGCACATTTTAGGGGGCGACATTTTTTTTGTCTTAAGGGAACAAAAAAACATAATCAAATATCTAAACGTTATTAAGTCCACTCACACAATTCAATCAACGTGTAATAATATGTTTCACCATATATATTTTTTGTACTACGTATTTGCATAGTCGTAATTGGGTTGAGGTGCAGGAACGAATGACATAACCGATCGCAAGGTGTCTAGCCGAAATTACAGCACAGCGCGGGAGCCGAAGCGCCAAGCGAGATTCTGAATGTATGTACTTCTGTTGTAGGCTTATGCTGCGTGGAGTGAAAGCCGCAAAGGGTAGCTATGTGCGCCCTGTTGTGCGTCTGTGTCCATTACCGACTCAATAAGGCCTGGCTTGATAGTTAGGTCTCTTAGTTTTAGTTAGTTAGCGACGCAACATAATTTTTCTATTAAAATTTAACTATAGGTATGCAACTTAATGTATTATGCAACTCGCAGTATTTATCTTAAATCTTAATAATTGAAATGTAAAAATCCGCATCTTAGTCCGTATTGCTGAATAGGTATACGGTAGTACACCTCATAGGGCTAAGTTTAATTTTCATTAAAGGTGACCCTTTAAGGCTGGGAAAATGGTAGCGCCATCTCTTGTAAATGTCATAAATCAATGACCGAAAACACATAGACAAACGCATTTGAGATTTCGCGGGCGATCGATATCCTAATTATCTCGTTCCTTCCTCATTCCTTTTCCCTTTATGTACGCCTTAATGACAGGTCGCCAGAACGAACCGAAACTTCAACGTGAACGGGCCTCGTATCTCAACCGCCAGCTTTCCAAGCCACCTGGCTGTAGACTGATGCATCCAATTAGTTAGATTGCAGAGAACCTTGTGAACCGTGTCTATTAACCCGCCTCGCGGATATAAAACAATTGTGTGAAGTGTGTGAATCCTGAAAGATCAGGAAGTCGTCGTCACCATTTTGGAGTTGAAGAACACCAGCTCGCTGCCACACGTGGGCTGACATCGACCACCACAAGGTAAGGCGTACTACTTCCCTCATTTCCATACTAGATCGCCCGAATTGATCCGTGAATATTTACCCGCTTATTTTCAACGCACTATTGCCAGAACCTTTCAAATACAGTCCACTTTTCATAATAGACACAAGGATGAAGAGGTTTCTCAAACCGCTATAACAGGTATGAAAAATCGACCAATAACATGCGAAATGAAAGACGCGATGTGGATTTCCATCTATGTGATTGTTCGTTTTTTCATACTCTTTGCCCTTTGCCTTGCAGAATTCATTACGCAATAAGGCTGCTGTAATTGTCCCTATTATTCTGAGGTTATTTCTGCTTAGACTAAGGATTTTTTGGTTAATCGCGGGTTTACATACGGTAAGGCGGTTTTTGACTGTCTACAGCCCGCGACCATCTGTTGTTATGCAGTTCGCAAGGGAATGTACGCCAGCACCTGAACCCTTGTCTGTTTTTGAGCCATCTGTGTAGATGCGTACTTCATGGGTTCCAGACTGATCCCTGTCTTTACAGTTTGTACCTATGATATAGTTTTTGTTGAACATAGGTTGATTTTATGTTCTATCACACGATGAGGGGTTGTTACCAAATCGCCCGGTCCAAGATTTTAGCGTGTGGGCTGGTGAGATTCTTGCCCCATATGCCCAGATGCAACAGCCTGATGGCAGTTAGCGCTGCTTCCTGCTGTATCTCTAGGTCGAGACGAATTATTTTTAGGGCTATCTCCATGGCTGCTGTCGGGGTGGTCCTCATGCAGCCGGTGATAGCTGAACAGGCCAGATTCTGTAACATTTGGAGTCTGGCAATAGTGGTAGACAGTTCCGTCTTTGTCCACCAAACCAAAGGGCCATAAGCTAACATTGGCCGCTGGGTACAACAAAAATGGGGCCATTTTTGTTACCTAGCATTTTTTTACACTTAAAGGAGTGCGACTGTACTTTTCTTAAGTTTATAGTCAAGATTCTTGTTCCAGAGCAGTTTGCTATCAAGGATCACTCCCAAGTACTTGTATCTCTGTGTGTACTCGTTAACCGATAGTTCATGCTTAGTGCACCAACCTTTGATTATTTTGAAAGCTCTTCCCATAAGGTCGCATAAGATGCCCTCAAATTTTCCAGAGATTCGAATTGCTATATCATCTGCGTAGCCCACCGAACATTTCCAAAACGTGAGACTACGCAGTGGAATGCTGATTCGGTTGATCTACCTGCGCAGTAGGCGTGTTGATTAGGGTGTGAAGGAAACAGAACAGTTCCGAAATTTGATTCCTGATCTTCTTTTCCCCTAGTCTCTCCAGCGTTTTCAAGAAGAACGAGATGTGGCTTATGGGTCTAAAAGATTTGGGCTGGGTTTAGTCGCCCCTACCCGGTTTCGGAATGAAGATGATTTTACTTCGCGCCAGTTCAAGGGCATGTAGCGGTGCGCTAGACAGGCTCGAAAGACCCTGACGAGGTATTCCACCAGAAGATCTCCGCTCCACCTAGGCAGAGATGGGCAGATACCGTCTAACTCTGCTGCCTTGAAAGGTAAGATGTTGATTGCCCACTTAATTTATCTTTGTCGATAACTTCTGAAGCTACTGCCCAATCCAAGCTACTCGTGTCCCTTTCCCTATACGGTTCCCAACATTGCTGGGTAGCAATCTGGGTCAAATATCAACTTATAATCAAACTAAAGCAAATTAAAATCAAGCCAAAATTAAATTAAAGCCAAAATAATACAACAAATTAAGATAAACTTAGAATCAACGTTAAATAAAATAAAATTAATTGAGGAGCTAAAAGGTAAAACAACAAACATAGCTGGTTATGTTTTTTGTGAGTGTAGTTGAGAGTTAAGACGAGTGTAATGTGTGATGTGAAGCGTGAGAGAGTAAAGTTGAGTTCTCGCCCTTCACTTCACAGTCCCCCTTTACGTGTATAGTCTTGTTTTTGGAGCCGGTGTGACAGTTTCTTTTTGGTGTCGATTCCGTCGGGTCAGTCCAGCTAAGTTTAGTTTACTATTTGCAATGTTACTTGCAGCTTAAGGTGTTAATGAGGTTTTACGAGGGACTGCAGGAGAGTACGATTTCATGCGACGTTTGATTGGATATGGGGGCGGCGCACTTGGTTGTGTTCTTTAGATGGATTTTATCACGTAGAGTTACCGCAGTGTAAGGACACTATATTCAGCAAAAAGTTGTGATGTAGGATACCGCACTGATTTTTGTCCATGACCTTAAGTACTGCTCTCTGCGCTCTTTCCATTCCGAGCAGATATGTACGTCTTGGCAGCAACCTCCATACGGTTATGTAGTATTGTATAATGTACTGACATAAGCCCAAGTAAACCAATTTTAATTTAGCTGATGTTGCAGTATCCATTTAGTTTTTGAAAACAAAAATTAGACGCCTGGCTCTAGAGATAACAGGACAGGACAGTTTTTCTTTTAGTGTAATATAGTACAACATTTCCATTTAAAATACATGAAAATAAGATAAAGTTATATTTCACGAGAAAATTATACTTATTGAGCTAAGTCATGTTATTATTGAAAAATATAAAATACTAAACACTATGGGCGTCATCTCTTGTAATGTGTCATAAACCAATGACCAAATACATTGACAAACGCATTTGAGATTTCGCGGGCGATTACGATCCGAACAATCTCGCCTTTACCACGGACATCTCGGAGCAAATTAAACCTTGACCGTGAAAAGAGTTCGTATCTCACCGCTAGCTCTTCATACCACATGGCTGAAGACTGATGCATCCAATATCCGTCTCGCGGATATTAAACTAAGGTGTAGTGTTGTTTGCAACGTGAATAAGCAGAAGTCGACAGCCGCCCTTTTTGAGTTTGAAGAATCACCAGCTCGCCAGTTTCCGCACCACGTGAGTTGGCTTCGACCTGCAGGTAAGTCGTATAATATTCACAGAGGATCTTTGTGTCTCTTAAGTTGGTTCTGTCAATTAATGCGCAAGAAACAGTTTAACTGCATAGATTAAGCGACATGGATGATGCGACAAACGTAAGCGAGTGAAAGAGACAGTTATACAATGATAATTTCACTTTCAATATTGACACAAAAATAGCTACTGCGCAGGCTCTTGCAGCCAATTCAGACACACAAAGATCCGTTGTGAGTATTATACTATTCCCTCATTCCCATACTACTAATCGCCCGGTTTGAATCCGCGAATAGTTTGCTGCCTTTTTCAACGACAAATTGCTAAACCCTTCAAATATAGTCCAAAATGTATAATAGGCACAAACTTTAATGAGGTTTCTCAAACCGCTGTAACAAACTCTCTATTTGATTTTGTAGGATTGGAAACCGAACCCAACATGGTCGGCAAGACCAGGCAGCTTAATTTTCGATAGGTTCTAAAATCAAACAATACAATATTTTTATACATTTATTATTTTCATTGTAAACTCATACACTTGTTCTATCATCAACCGTTTATAATTTACGTTATACACGTCATACATCACGAGATGAGACTTAAACACTAACGAACTCCACGCGTTGTAAGAGACGACGCCCATTTTGAAATTCATGCTTATAGAAAATATACAATAGACGAAAAAAGAGCAGAGACATATAGAAGTTCTGTAGTATAGTGAGGAAAACGTGAAAGTTTTGAATTTGAAATTTAAAGTATTACAAATAAGTCCGCTTAACTATTAATAAAAACTCTAGCAGACATATTAGTGGTATAACGTAGAAATAAACGAAATTTAGTCCAAGAAGTGAACAATAAGATTCTCGATTAAAAGAGTAATAAAGACGAATAAATACGGAAATGGAAAAAAAAGGTTCAAAAATGGTAGTTAGTCTCTTACAACAAATAGAGTATCAAATGCATTTACTTTACTTTTAACATACTCGGGCGCACCATAATTGACTTGAAAAAGCAAAACAATCAACAAAAGCGAGATTTTCAAAAAAATATTTAAAAACAAAAACATTTTAATTCAGAAAAAAAAGTGAAATCTCTTTCTGAAAGTGTTTTTATATCATATTTTGATGAATTATCTAAGAGGCTACAACCTTCCAGTTTATGGTGCTTTTATTCCATGCTAAAATCTACAATGATGACAAAACATGACGTGAATTTGAAAGATTTTTCTAAACTTACTGCTTTCTTGAAAAGGCAGTCTGACGGCTTTAAAAGCAAGAAATCGAAGGTATTTACTGCAGAAGAAGTACAGAAATTCTTAAATGAAGCTCCGGATGAAATTTATTTAGCAATAAAGGTACCTACGTATTTACTTGCCCTTTTTAATAAGTTACCAAAATATTTCACAAAAATACTATGCGAATTTGGTGCCTTTAATACAACTTATGTCTTTTTTACAGGTTGTTCTAATTTTTGGGATATCGGGAGCCTGCAGAACCGTGGAATTGACAAACTTGACAATAGAAAATGTAGAAAAACATAACAAATTACTACTCATAAAACTGCCTAACACGAAAACTAAAATTGACCGGTCATTTGTTGTGCATGAAGAATTTGCAAATTATGTTGAAAAATATCAAGCTCTTCGGCCTGAAAACGTGGATACAAATCGTTTTTTTCTTAATTACAGTAAAGGAAAATGCCACAGACAAGTAATAGGAAAAAACAAATTTACAGGCATGCCAAAGCAAATAGCCACATATTTAAAACTGAGTAACGTAGAGTTATACACCGGGCATTGCTTTCACAGAACATCAGCGACTCTATTGGCTGATTCGGGAGCCAACCTCACTCTGTTAAAAAGGCACGGCGGCTGGAAGTCCAGCAAAGTGGCCGAAGGTTATATCGAAGATTCGATGGCAAACAAAAGCAAAATTACTTCTAAAATAACAGAAAATATAAACTTGAAATCACCACGTCAAAGCACATCATCTGAGCCATTTTTTAATGAAGAAAATAGTACCAGTCAACTGCCGCCATTTACGATGCAAGAACCTCAAGTCACTCAAACTCAAGTCTTATCATCACAAACTCATATTCAAACTATAAATATTCCTAAAAAGAACGTGACCATATCTCTTACAAATTGTAATAATTTTACTATTAATTTTAATTAAATACACATTTTTTTCTTCTTAATAGATGTTCATTGAAACCTGCTGTCTTGTTGTTTACTTACCTCACAATCGATATGTAAAGCAGAGTATTTATCTCGGGCGTAAGCATCAATTGCATACTCGGGTTAATTAGCGCCTTCGCTTCGCTCAGGCGCCAAAAACCTCGTATGCAATTGATGTCATACAGCCCTTGGTTAATAATCTACTATTAATGAATTCCTGCACAAGATTCCGTTCGCTGGTTTTTAATATCCCAAGAGATTTTTATGTTCGATCCAATAAATTAAGACTGCGACCTATATTTTTGACCGAATTCCATAGCTACGGAATAAATTTGCTTAACTACTAATGTACTCGTATATAGCTGCTTCATAAAATAATGGCCTTTGTGCCACATAACAGCGTAGATTTAGTGAATCTTTTCGCATCACGACCAAAGACAAGAAGACTTATTTTCTAGTCATTATAGAATCTTATAATCTACTTAATGCACTTAATTATCTTTCTATGTTATTTATTTCTGTCTCTAAGTACTTAGATATAAGCGCTTGTATTTATGTCGCTTTCTTTCGTTCCGAAGGTTTTCTACATAGCCCGAGACCCTCGGGATGTGGCTGTCTCGTATCACTTCGCGCACAAGCTATTCAGATACTTCGACGATAGTGTCCAATTAAACGAGTTTTGGAACTTATTCAAGGATGATTTAAGTAAGTAACAACTAATTCAGCCTATCACTCTGCTTGTCCACTGCCAGGCATAGATTCCTATTAAGTTGCTCTACGTCATATGGTTTCCACTTTCCAAATCAACTCTGTATAATACTCACAACGGATCTTTGTCTCTCTGAATTGGCTGCAAGAGCCTGCGCAGTAGCCATTTTTGTGTCAATATTAAAAGTGAAGATAACATTGTATAACTGTCTCTTTCAGTCGCTTAAGTTTGTCGCATCATCCTATCTCGCTTACTCTATGCAGTTAAACTGTTTTTTGCGCAATAGTTGACAGAACTAACTTCAGAGACATAAAGATCCGCTGTGAATATTATACCAGCAGTGGCTAGCTGGAAGCTTGGTAATGCATGCTGATTTACTGTCCACTCACAGAATCTTAGTCCCCAACTGGCATCGGTTTTTCAGCGGGCATCACATCATATCATTAGCCTATTAATGTTCCCACTGCTGGGACACAGGCCTCCTCTCTGTGAGAGGGTATGGGCCATAATCCACCACGCGGGCCCAGTGCGGGTTGGTGGATGTCACATATCTTCGAATTTTTGGTTCTAGGATATGCCGGTTTCCTCACGATGTTTTCCTTCACCGTTTTTGAGAGCAGTGGTGATGAAATAATTTACACAAAGTAAAGCGCCTGCCTGGATTCGAACCCACGACCTACAACTTGTAAGTCGCGGCCGATACCACTGGGCCACCATTGCCCTCAGCGGGCATAGCCACCCATTGTTATAGCACTGTCACAATAAAATCTTGCTTTTCATCTTCATCTACTTCGTCGTATCGACGATTCCAATCAAAATCAAAATCATTTTTTTTATTTCACATAGGCCTACATGGGCACTTATAAAACGTCGACAAAATGTGCACGGTTCGGGTTGGTCGTTTCCTATAAAGAAGAACCGGCAAGAAACTCCATGGTTACTCTTTTAAAAATGGTTTGGTTTTACAATATTTTCATGTTACAGCATTAGTACTTAGATATGGGGGGACAACGTAGGCCCGAATTATGACAATAAGTCGTAAGAAACTAAAAAAAAAAGAAAAAGATTATATAAAAAAGTTAACAAATGTTAACTAGCATCTAGAAGGCCTACAATGTTCACACATTCACAAAACAATCGGTAAAAGAATCTATACAAAGGTAAAAAATAATAAAAATAAGTATAACAAGACTAAATTTAACATGTTGCACAAATTTTGTTAGCAGTGCTGTAACTATTCTTAGCAAAGGGCTTTAAAGATGATTGAAAACCATTGTAAAAAGTCTAATTAAAAGAAGGAAAGAAAAAATGAGATTGAGAATAGTTAGAGACATCCACATATTTGTGCCGTTTACAAGTTACCAGGGAAGCTGCATGCGCAGAAGGAGCTAAGGCCAAATGTTTTTATCTTCAACGTAGTCCTTGATTTTATATAATATGCTTTTTTAACAAGGATACGTTTGATGTAGTTTTTGAACCTTCCATCGGTCAGTTCTATAACTGACTTTGGCAACTTGTTATAAAAGCGTATACTGTTTATAAGAAAAGACTTGCTAGTTTTCGTTAATCTGAATTTGGGTATTACAATTTCGTGCTTACTGCGTGTATTTAAATTATGGAAGTCGCTTCTAGTTTTGAAAAGCCCCCGATTTTTACGGACATACAAAATACATTCCAAAATATAAAGTGAAGGTAGAGTCAGTATATCGACCTCTTTAAATTTTTCTCTGAGGGACTCGCGAGGACCCATTTTATAGATTGCGCGGATTGCCCTCTTTTGTAGGATGAAAATTGAGTCAACGTCTGCTGCTGATCCCCACAGCAGAATGCCATAAGACATAATACTGTGGAAATAAGCATAGTATACTAACGTAGCTGTAGCTACATCGGTTAGCTGCCTTATTTTCCTTACTGCATATGCAGCCGAACTTAACCTACCCGAAAGAGTTCTAATGTGCGCGCCCCACTGCAATTTTGAATCGATAGTAATCCCTAAGAATACAGTTTCCGTTATAACTTCAAGATTTTTTCTGTCATCAGTGGTGGATTTACCAGTAGGCTGAGTAGGCTCGAACCTAGGGCGGCACATTTTAGGGGGCGACATTTTTTTTGTCTTAAGGGAACAAAAAAACATAATCAAATATCTAAAAGTTATTAAGTCCACTCACACAATTCAATCAACGTGTAATAATATGTTTCACCATATATATTTTTTGTACTACGTATTTGCATAGTCGTAATTGGGTTGAGGTGCAGGAACGAATGACATAACCGATCGCAAGGTGTCTAGCCGAAATTACAGCACAGCGCGGGAGCCGAAGCGCCAAGCGAGATTCTGAATGTATGTACTTCTGTTGTAGGCTTATGCTGCGTGGAGGCATTGAGTTCAAGAGACAGATACTTTAGAATTTGGAAAAACTGAAAACAGCGTTAGTGATTGTTGTGTGGAATTCTTTTTTGGAAGGAATAAACAAATTGAAAGTTCAGGCTTCTACCGTAGATTTGATCACTGTTGTCGATCATTACGAATCACTCTGAAGTTAAAGCTTCACTAAATCGTAGCTACATCGGTTAGCTGCCTTATTTTCCTTACTGCATATGCAGCCGAACTTAACCTACCCGAAAGAGTTCTAATGTGCGCGCCCCACTGCAATTTTGAATCGATAGTAATCCCTAAGAATACAGTTTCCGTTATAACTTCAAGATTTTTGCCGTCAAGATTTAAGTTTAGGTCATGTTGTGGTACATTTGGTAAAGAGAACTTTAGACATTTTGTTTTTTTCGCATTCAGTAAAAGATTGTTAGCTGCGAACCATTTTGAGAGAACAATTAGACTTTCGTTGACATTTATGACATCCGTATCTTGCCTATCTATTTTAAAAATTAGCGAAGTATCATCAGCAAATAGAATTATATCCGATAATTTGGCCATCATAAAAGGGAGATCATTAATGTAAACAAGAAAAAGGAAAGGGCCGAGAATTGAACCTTGGGGCACGCCCATCTTGACTAGAGACCCGGAGGACGTCGCCCCATTAACATTTACTTTTTGCTGTCTGTTTGATAAATAGGAAAGCACGAGATCAGCAGATTTTCCACGAATTCCGTAGTGGTGTAATTTACAGATCAGTGTGTTGTGGTCGACGCAGTCGAAAGCTTTTGAGAGATCACAGAAAATGCCAATGGCATCCTGGGACCTCTCCCAAGCCTCCAAGATGTGGCTGATGAGTTTTACTCCCGCGTCCGTTGTCGACCTACCTTTCGTGAAACCAAACTGTTGACTATGCAGTATCCCATTTGAATTGAAGTGAGACAACATCTGTTCTAACATGATTTTTTCAAAGATTTTACTCAATGCTGGAAGCACGGATATAGGTCTATAATTAGAAGGATCACTTTTACAATCTTGCTATTGACTTGTCAGTAATTCCCACAGCACAGCAGTTCCAATTTTTTGTCAAACATTTCAATGATATCACTTTCAGTATTGCACACACCATTATTTCCGCAAGTGGAAGAGGCTTGGCAGAAAAGAGACCATCCAAATATGATGTTCCTGTTTTATGAAGACATGCAAAATGTAAGTATGGCCAAAATGAGAATGTCCTTTTTGTGTTGGTTTTTTGTGTCCATCCAATGACTTCTCCCGCTCTGGGTGAAGCGGGAAGGCGTGTCAGACTTTTACTAACTAAACCCACTGGTGTTTCTTCAGTTGCTTGTGGCAGTACCGCGGTAACACTCAAATTTAGCCGCGAAAAATGAGAATGTCCTATGAAGAGCTATTTAATTACTAAGCAGCTCTTATTCATTACAAGTGTTATTGCGGCTTTCCATCTGCAATTTATCAGAAGCAACCTGAAGTCTGGACTTGTGCCACTTTGATGGCAATAGGGTCGCCTCCTATTACCTACATGGGACTTACATAACTTGCGAAATGGGGCATCCTCCTTTTGGCATAAAATTTTAAGGAATAATATTGTTTGGCATAACGTTGCCACATAACTGTTAAAAGTTTAGTAATACTGTGGCATAATTATATCTTGGCATAATGCAAAGGTTAACTTATCTGTCATCAGTGGTGGATTTACCAGTAGGCTGAGTAGGCTCGAACCTAGGGCGGCACATTTTAGGGGGCGACATTTTTTTTGTCTTAAGGGAACAAAAAAACATAATCAAATATCTAAACGTTATTAAGTCCACTCACACAATTCAATCAACGTGTAATAATATGTTTCACCATATATATTTTTTGTACTACGTATTTGCATAGTCGTAATTGGGTTGAGGTGCAGGAACGAATGACATAACCGATCGCAAGGTGTCTAGCCGAAATTACAGCACAGCGCGGGAGCCGAAGCGCCAAGCGAGATTCTGAATGTATGTACTTCTGTTGTAGGCTTATGCTGCGTGGAGGCATTGAGTTCAAGAGACAGATACTTTAGAATTTGGAAAAACTGAAAACAGCGTTAGTGATTGTTGTGTGGAATTCTTTTTTGGAAGGAATAAACAAATTGAAAGTTCAGGCTTCTACCGTAGATTTGATCACTGTTGTCGATCATTACGAATCACTCTGAAGTTAAAGCTTCACTAAATCGTGGGTTGTAAAAATAATCTAGAAACGAAACTTCAATCCCCTAGATCACAACACAACACAATCATACTAAATACAGAAAAAAGCTGATGTAATGAGTAGGGTAGTGCACAAATCATAAAGTTGCAATTTCATAGACAGTTTTTATTTTTATAACAAGTAAAATTTCATAATTTAAAAAACCCCCGACACATTTATCTTGCGAAAACATCCAGATTCAAACAGTAAAACGCCCATAACTTTGACCCGCTGAACCGATTTTATTCAAACATAGCTAAGAACACTCTCGACACAATCACCCTTCAAACAAAAAAAAACTAAATCAAAATCGGTTCATCCGTTGAGGCGCTATGATGCCACAGACAGACACACAGATACACAGCAACACACGTCAAACTTATAACACCCCTCTTTTTCCGTCGGGGGTTAAAAATAGATTGTGAACATCTATATCGAATTGTAGAGAATTAGAGATCAGTGGGGGCGGCTAAATTTGATTAGCCTACTGGCGGCAAATGTGTAAAGCCGCCACTGACTGTCATATGGTTTAATTTGTATTGGCATTATTTGAAAATAGGTGATAAGTAGGTACTTACATTATTTATTATAATTTGGGAATTACTCTGTGCATCTATTTGATTAGGGGTTAGCCCTTGGGCCACCCTTTAGCCGAAAACATTTTGTTTTTTTATGAGTTATATCGTAAATATCATTATGCGTTTATAACATTATGCTTTATATAATTATGTTTCATTATTATTATGCAAACAGTATTTATGGCAAAACATTTATGCCTAATTAAAAAATTATTATGCGTAATTGATTATTAAGATGAATTTCGTTATGCCAATGTTTTTTTTTTTTATTTTGTATTTTTTTTGTAAATGTAAATTATGACTATAATTATATTTTATGCTTATCATTAGTAAGCCTGCCAAGTGTGGGTGTAATATAGGCGTACATTTACCTTAACCTTCGGAGAATACCTACAGCCGGGCGAGCACGGACTCTGTGATACGCTTGAGTCGCGCATTTTATCACGGTTTTTGCTCCCAAACTTTGATAAAAATGTGTGACTCAATGTCACAGTAGGCCGTGCTCGCCCCGCAGGCGTGATGTTGGATAACTATGTTTTCAGGACTACGTGATAGACAGAGTATGCATCTTCTTAAACAAGGAGTACTCGAGCGAACAGAAGCAACAGCTCATTGAATATCTGGACTTCGCCAATATGAAGAAGAAGCCCATTGTGAGGCCAGATGATACAAAAGAAAATGAGATTACTTTCTTTAGGAAAGGTGAGTACCTCACTCTGATGTACAGTATTCTGTGATAGAATGGAATATACTTTATTGTACACCTTAAAAGTTACACATCTCATAAATAAGAAATATTTATACGGGTACAAAGGCGGTCTTATCGACAGCGATATCTACCAGACAACCTTTGGACGGACTGAAAGAACTTAGAATGAAAAAGACCCCCGAGTCTGTGGTGTACTGCTGCACACAGGACAGAACTTAGGTATATCGTAGGTACTATAGAAAACTGTCGTTCCTGACGCAACCAAGCCTTTAACCTATCTATCTACTCTATCTAATACCTTTAAACGAGCAAATTTTTTATATATATACTAGCTGACCCGGCAAACTTTGTTTTGCCATAAAAACACCAAACATTCACCTACCCTACCCTACCCTAACCTACCCTTTTTTATTTTTTTGATCACGCTGCGAAAAAATGCATTACGCATACCCACCCATTGGGGGAATGGGGGCTATGTGGGACTCCCCGGACTAGCCCGGTATACCCACTAAAATAACCCAGCGGCACTCCCGCATCGTCTGAATGGAGGAGGACTGGGAAACCGGCACATACTTTACGTCCAGCCCTCCGCCGACGACCGCCCGCCTTTTAGGGCAGGCCCTTCACGCCCCTCCCTTAGTGGAGGGGCCCGGGAACGACAACGAGTGCTCGGCCGTTCCCGCCCGACGGGGGTGGTGATTAGTGCAATGCAGACGAAAGGCGCCCCCGCGCCTGTAGCCCGCTAATCACCACCAGGAGGTGGGAGGAGACGATCATACAACCGCCTTCTCCCACCCCTTCTTCGCCTGCGGAGCGGCGGCGCGAGAGGATCGTCCTCCCGCGCACGCTCCGCCGCCTCCTTTTGCGACATGACATCCTCGCAAAAGGAGGCAACCGCTGCCCAGGCCTCCCCACTCCCCAGCATGGAATTCACCACACTGGGAAGCGAGAGGTCCTGCCCGACCACATCGATCAGGGCACGGCGCAGCTCTGCCCAGGCTGGGCACACCTCTAGGGTGTGCTGCGCCGTGTCCTCCGCAGCGCCACAGTCGTGGCACCCCGGGGTTTCCTCCCTCCGGATCCGGTGCAGGTGCGTTCCGAAACACCCATGTCCGGACAACACCTGCACTAGACGAAACGAGAGGAAACCGTGGGGCCGCTCGAGCCAGCCCTGCAAGACTGGACCGAGCGCGTCCAATGTCCGACGGCCAAAGGTGGCGAGGTCCTCCATCCAATGGACGACGATAGCGTCCCTCGCCTCCCGCCGCACGGCCTCCCGCTCTTCAGCGGCGGGGCGCTCCCCGAGCGCCTTCCGCCGCGCCGTCCAATCGTACACTCTGGCAAGCACCCATGCCTCCAACTCCCAGGGAGGGGTGCCAGCCAGAGCGCACGCCGCCGAGAAACCCACCGAGCGGTAGGCCCTCGCCACCCGCTGTGCAATGGCCCTTTGAGGCCTGCGGATGGCGGTTGCATTCTCCGAGTCCGCCCAGATGGGTGCGCCGTAAAGCGCCATGCTCTTTAGGAAAGGTGAGTGAGAGACCTCACTCTACCCTAACCTAACCTACCTACCCTACCCTACCCTACCCTACCCTACCTAACCTACCCTACCCTATCCTACCCTACCGGGTCTAAGGGGTATGAAAAATAGATGTTGGCCGATTCTCAGACCTACTCAATATGCTCACAAAATTTCATGAGAATCGGTCAAGCCGTTTCGGAGGAGTACGGGAACGAACATTGTGACACGAGAATTTTATATATAAGAAGATATATCATCTGAATCTCCGCAACGACTCCAACGATTTTCATGAAATTTAGTATGCAGGGGGTTTCGGGGACGATAAATCGATCTAGATAGGTTGTATTTTAGAAAACGTCGTTGTCTCTATTTTCACTCGTGCAGAGCTCAGTCGCCCAGGTACTTAGTATTAATAGAAAGTATTTAATGTATGGAATTGTCAGACTTTCTTTTCTTCTTTCCAATATGAATAAGTGTTTAGCTCATGATACGACATTACCTAGGTTGGTTATCAAGCCAAAATTATGAAAAGACTCTGCCAATTCCAAGGTTATGATGATGACAAATATCTCAGAACTGGTGAAAACCTGTAATTCGAGGCCACTCTCCAAGATTAGCCAGATCAGAGTGATTATAGTTATCTATATCTCGCAATATTTATCAAGTCCTTGAGAATATAGACAATACTCTTAAATATAGATTTCAGCTCACCTTCCAAACAGTATACCCGGAAATACACATGCCTGTAACTTGCATATAAGTGTGCAAAATATAGGCATATGTTTCACTGGCTTGTAGTCTCGCCACCGCTTTCTTTTTACCCGACTACGGCGAAGCAAAAGGAAGGATTATGTTTTTGACCGGTATGTATGTATGTTTATCTGTTCCGTCATAACTTCTAAACTACTTATCATGATTTGCAAATTATGTGTTGTTGTAAGCATCTTGTTTGTCCGCTGGTTATAGGCTATGTGACGTCACATTAAATTGAATATGGCGCCCTCTATGGGGCACGAAGTCAAAAACAAAAAAAGTAGGGTTCCGTTCCTCAAAAGGAAAAAAGGAAACCCTTATAGGACCACTTCGTTGTCTGTTAGCCTTTGCCTGTGATTCAGATACTTGATATCATCAACGAGAATTCTGCTTATGACCCAAATATTAAATAAGTAACATAAAAATGTTGTTCACAGGAAAATCTGGAAACTGGGTCAAATACTTCGACGAAGAAATGACGAAAGAAGCGGAAGAGTACATGGAGAAGAATTTGAAACTGACTACTATGCGTTTTCCTGATGTCAATAAATAAATAAAGCTTTTCTTTATTATTAAATGCTTTTATTAATTTCGTTTCACCTGTCCCGGTATCTATATATGTGTAATCAACACTTGCTAGTTAGATTTTTCCCGGTGTTGCAAGTAAAATTTTATTAAACACGTTTATTTCTCGTGATAACGCATAATAGCTTGTTTTATATTTTAAAAAAAACATATACTTAAGGGCCTTCCACCGCTTTAGTGCCGATAAACGGTTACTTTCTAAAGCATTCTCCTTGGTAACGCAGTGGTTGCCCCGCTGCTCCCAAAACGGTGAAGGAAAACATCATGAGGCATGTCAGCATGTCTTAGAACCAACATTCGAAGACATGTGTCAGCTCGTGGCTAAATAATAACAGCCGCACGGTCCGATCTTCAAGGTTAAGCAATGCTTGCCGAGGTCGGTCCGTGGATGGGTGACCATCTTTACATACCGAGTTTCTTCCGTGCCTCGGAAAGCACGTTAAGCCGTTGGTCCCGGCTGTCATTTGAAGATCTTTGACAGTCGTTACGGGTAGTCAGAAGCCTGAGATCTGACACCAGTCCAGCCTAGAGGTATCGTGTTATCCAGTTACTGGGTTGTGGATGTCAGATAGGCTGTCACTCCACGTAAACACTGGTACTCAGCTAAATCCGGTTAGACTGGAAGCCGACCCCAACATATAATATAATAGTTTTTGTTATTAGTTATAGTTATTTGAAAAAAGAATTAACAATACGATATTAGGTATTCACTACTTTTGCATACTCATCGATAACGACTTGGATGTTTAAATATAATTACACAGAAAAATGGATGCCTAGAATTTCTTTATAACTGAAATAGCATATGTAAATCATAGAGTATTTTGCAATCAAAACTGTCCAAAAGGAGGTTCAATATTGATATTCTGCTCCGCTCCGTGCGGGCGCACGGTCAGTGCTGCATTTATATTGGGGAATGTATATGCCCTAAAGGTAAGGAAAATGCCCTAAAAGGTATGAATATCTACCAATATGGTAGATATTCTTAGTCATGCCCACAACACAATGTTATATCCATACATAACATACTCCCTGAAATAAGCAAATAAGTGTAAAGAAAGACGCACAACAATATAAACAAGAGAGCTGTCGAGTGCATTGTCGTGCAAATTGCTACTCGTCCCACACGAGCGGCGCAAAGCGTTCCACAGACAATTATTTATTTTGTTCAAATGGTGCGATGGCGGGAATAACGACTACAAACTTTAGCCGCGCTCAAAAAGAAAATTGAAAATACTTTTGTCAATGACGGTTGTATTTTTAATGTTTGTTGTTTTTATTTTAATGATGTGAATACTTTAAACACAAGTGGTAGAAGGAACTGTACATTGCTCGCAAAACGTACTATACATAGAATAGAAGAGGGACTCCCTTTTCCGCACTTAGACTTCCACATGGTCCGTCATGCTTAGGTTTTCCAGCTAAAGTAGCCAGCCTAGCTCCGTTCAAAAGCACAGAAGCTTCCTGGGGGCTTCTCAAGCTTCGCGGAGCGATCTCACCGTTCCGATGATTTCTAGCTTCACGTTGGGAAGCCACGGTATCGGAGTCCAGGATGACGTGGGCGGCTGATTGCCCGGCCTTAAAACAGCCCCTGCAAACTGGGATATCTGCGGCGCCTATGATAAAAAGATGTTTGTTAAGAGGGCTATGACCCGAAGCCTTATACGGTAAGGCGGTTCTTTACTGTTTACAGTCTATAGCCCGCGACCATCTGTTGTTATGCAGTTCGGTTGATCTTTGGCGGATCCATGCACAAATTTGTGAGAAAGGCAGGGGGAGAAGTGGGTACGGGCCTAGCACTATCACCTCGGAACCTCTTCTTGCAAGTTGCCTAATCATTGCCTAAAGACCCACTGTAGGATGATTTGATTGGATGTCGATATACTCTCCAGGGCAAGGTGGCATTCAAAGATTGGTTTGCTGTTGGTTTGTTTGTTTTCTAGGGCTTTGAGCACAGTCAGACTATCGGATAGGAATCTAATTCCATAGTTATGGTTACCTAAACGCTTTACAGCAGTAGCGGCTTGTGTTAGAGCGACAAGTTCACATTGAAAGATTAAACTGTGTGTTCCTAGCGGTAAGTGAAAGTTAATGTTGAGATCAAGGGAATGCACGCCAGCACTTGAACCCTTGTCTGTTTTATTTCTCGAGAAAAAGATACTTTTTGAGCTGAGTCATGTTATTATTGAAAAATATAAAATACCAAACACTATGGGCGTCATCTCTTGTAATGTGTCATAAACCAATTACCAAATACATTGACAAACGCATTTGAGATTTCGCGGGCGATTACGATCCGAACTATCTCGCTTCCTTCCTTCAAAACTTTTCTATTATGTACGCCTTTACCACGGACATCTCGGAGCAAATTAAACCTTGACCGTGAAAAGAGTTCGTATCTCACCGCTAGCTCTTCATACCACATGGCTGAAGACTGATGCATCCAATATCCGTCTCGCGGATATTAAACTAAGGTGTAGTGTTGTTTGCAACGTGAATAAGCAGAAGTCGACAGCCGCCCTTTTGGAGTTTGAAGAATCACCAGCTCGCCAGTTTCCGCACCACGTGAGTTGGCTTCGACCTGCAGGTAAGTCGTATAATAGTCACAGTGGATCTTTGTGTCTCTTAAGTTGGTTCTGTCAATTAATGCGCAAGAAACAGTTTAACTGCATAGATTAAGCGACATGGATGACAAACGTAAGCGAGTGAAAGAGACAGTTATACAATGATAATTTTACTTTCAATATTGACACAAAAATAGCTACTGCGCAGGCTCTTGCAGCCAATTCAGAGACACAAAGATCCGTTGTGAGTATTATACTATTCCCTCATTCCCATACTACTAATCGCCCGGTTTGAATCCGCGAATAATTTGCTGCCTTTTTCAACGACCAATTGCCAGACCCTTCAAATATAGTCCAAAATTTATAATAGGCACAAACTTTAATGAGGTTTCTCAAACCGCTGTAACAAACTCTCTATGTGATTTTGTAGGATTGGAAGCCGAACCCAACATGGTCGGCAAGACCAGGCAGCTTAATTTTCGATAGGTTCTAAAATCAAACAATAAAATATTTTTATCCATTTATTATTTTCATTGTAAACTCATACACTTGTTCTATCATCAACCGTTTATAATTTACGTTATACACGTCATACATCACGAGATGAGACTTAAACACTAACGAACTCCACGCGTTGTAAGAGACGACGCCCATTTTGAAACTCATGCTTATAGAAAATATACAATAGACAAAAAAGAGCAGAGACATATAGAAGTTCTGTAGTATAGTGAGGAAAACGTGAAAGTTTTGAATTTGAAATTTAAAGTATTACAAATAAGTCCGCTTAACTATTAATAAAAACTCTAGCAGACATATTAGTGGTATAACGTAGAAATAAACGAAATTTAGTCTAAGAAGTGAACAATAAGATTCTCGATTAAAAGAGTAATAAAGACGAATAAATACGGAAATGGAAAAAAAAGGTTCAAAAATGGTAGTTAGTCTCTTACAACAAATAGAGTATCAAATGCATTTACTTTACTTTTAACATACTCGGGCGCACCATAATTGACTTGAAAAAGCAAAACAATCAACAAAAGCGAGATTTCCAAAAAATATTTAAAAACAAAAACATTTTAATTCTAAAATCAAAAATTCGAATAATGTTCCATTTGGGAACGCTGCGAAATAATCACTGAGTTTTTTTTTTTGTTTGTAACAACATAATTTATGGCACTTTGTAACAAAAAGGAAACATCAAACACAGTCCACCTTGAAATTTTACAAACATATATTTGAATTCAGAATCCGAGATAATTACCGGAACAACAAACTCTATGTCATACAAGACAAAGTTCAAATTCAATCGCCAGCGATACTTTTTAGGGCCTTTGAACATACAAAAAACGACTTAAAATACACAACGCTAAAAGTCGATACTAGAATTGATGCCGATGAAACAAAATTATCTCGATTTATAATTCCAAGTACAGGTAATAGATTTCCATGTGACTGCTTAGTTAGCAATGACTTAGCCAACTTACTACGAAAATGCGGAACAAAAATTACTAACCTTATATTTAATTGATGTTCATTGACATTATTTTAGAAATAAAAGGATAATAATAGTCGAAAATTCGCGTTCCTATTTCCTATTTAGGTAAATATAATTACCACACTACGGTAACTTCATTGTATTGTAGGCAAACAAAAGTAAACAAGCTTTAGAGCTTCAACTGACTGAAGGAACTTCTATGCCCGGAGCTAATAAACTTCAGCTTGGTAGAGTTTGGCGCGAATCATTCAACGTTGGGAACCCTAGCCCGGTAAGAATTTCACCTCGTTAGAACAGTAACAAATTTTACAACTGTCTAAGTGTTATTATTTACGATTATAAATAGTGTGCAGTAATTACATTGAGAAATTGTGTATCCTTACAATGTAGAGATAGTATAGTTTTGTTATTGCATATTATTCGTTTCGTTTGAAATATACACACAGTACAGCGAGCCACGGCACGTTACGACACCACAATTTTTTTACGTCGTAAAAAAGAGATATAAAAACTTTCGTAGTCTCAAAAGTGACCGTTTATAACACCATTCAGACGAGAAACTAATCATAAATATTAACAGCCCTCTTCTTCAGGTCGATCCCAATGACTACGTAGAGAACAATCCGTCCGACTTAACTGTGCACCTGATGCTGTGACGTCACTAAGGCCCAGTTTTTTAATGCGTAGTTAACTCAACGAATGGTTAAATATGCTAACCGATAACTGTGTACCTGATGCTTTGACGTCACTAAGGCCAGTTTTTTAATGCGTAGTTAACTCAACGAATGGTTAAATATGCTAACCGATAACTGTGCACCTGATGCTGTGACGTCACTAAGGCCCAGTTTTTTAATGCGTAGTTAACTCAACGAATGGTTAAATATGCTAACCGATAACTGTGCACCTGATGCTGTGACGTCACTAAGGCCCAGTTTTTTAATGCGTAGTTAACTCAACGAATGGTTAAATATGCTAACCGATAACTGTGCACCTGATGCTGTGATGTCACTAAGGCCCAGTTTTTTAATGCGTAGTTAACTCAACGAATGGTTAAATATGCTAACCGATAACTGTGCACCTGATGCTGTGATGTCACTAAGGCCCAGTTTTTTAATGCGTAGTTAACTCAACGAATGGTTAAATATGCTAACCGATAACTGTGCACCTGATGCTGTGACGTCACTAAGGCCCAGTTTTTTAATGCGTAGTTAACTCAACGAATGGTTAAATATGCTAACCGATAACTGTGCACCTGATGCTGTGACGTCACTAAGGCCCAGTTTTTTAATGCGTGGTTAACTCAACGAATGGTTAAATATGCTAACCGATAACTGTGTACCTGATGCTTTGACGTCACTAAGGCCCAGTTTTTTAATGCGTAGTTAACTCAACGAATGGTTAAATATGCTAACCGATAACTGTGCACCTGATGCTGTGACGTCACTAAGGCCCAGTTTTTAATGCGTAGTTAACTCAACGAATGGTTAAATATGCTAACCGATGGTTTCAAATTCCGGTGAAACGCGCTGATTCGTAATTTTTTTGTCTAACAAATGGTCAGATAATTAACTCTCAAACTTATTTGACCATATTTTGTGAGGCTAACAACTGTTGAAAAATGGTGTGCAGCAATGGTTGCAAATTTCGGTAATTATTTATTATTAGTTAGTAATAAGAATAAATAAAATTAATTATTTTATTTATATCCTTTATTAATTTCTTTTCTTATTATCTACATTTTTAAATAATTTTATAAAATAAATAAAAACAAACATTTAAAATATAAAAAATAGCGGCCCACCGGTATCGGGAACAGGGTCCAATCTACCGGCGGTCAGGGCTCCAGAGAGAGGAACCTCCTAACAATACGAGCCGTGTCCAGCAGTACTGCTTTCTGGATCAGGCCCTTGACCCAGCCGCCTAACGAGAGCCTCCTAAGGTGTTGGTCGAGGCTCGTGGCTATTAAGCCATTGGCAGACACGACTATCGGCAAAATTATTGCTGTGTCCACATCCCACATGTCGACAACCTCGCCAGCCAAGTCAAGATACTTGATTTGCTTATCTTTCTCGGCTTTCACGAGGTTTCCGTCATGCAGGACGGTAATGTCAACAATCATGGCACGCCTCTCGACGAATCGATAGCCTGACATTTGACACACGCCTGGTATTATTATTAGTTTGGCATATTTAAACATTGGTTAACTACGGATCAAAAACTGGGCGTTCGACTCTCGGTACTGAACGCATGAGGTGAAAACGGGGCGCCGCGCGGGTAGGCGGGAGAGGGGTCTTACTCCAGCCACGTGCACAGTTAAGTTTCACGGATAGTACACATAAGCTATTGCTCTAAGTATTGGCCATAATAAATTAGTTATTGATTGATGAGGCTACTGGGACCGAACGAAGTTAACTATGATATTGACGAGCAACTCTCCCAGCTGTACAAACTTGAACCTTAACACTAACTAGACTTAAACATACTTAATTTAAATTATGCATTATCTTTGGCGAATACACTGCTTATGGTACCGTGAAATTTGAGAAACTTAAAAATACGTTTGATCATAAAAAATCTTACGAACGTCGTTGTAAAGTCTCACAAAGTTACCTATTTTAATACTGAGATACAAAACTGTTCGCTTTATAGAATAAAAAATGGTACCATTGTTACTTAAGTCTAGGTAATTTATTAGAGCTAATAAGATTATTCCGGAGACGTATTATTGAAAACAACTCATCTTACAGTATACTGTGCACTTCTATCTAACACTTCTGTACACCTGTCCATTTAAGTAATTCATCAATGATCAGGTATAGTGCCCGGCACGTAAGTTGGCAAGGGTTTTGGCGTAGTGGGGGTAAGTTCGCGCATATGCCGCGAACTGACCAACCACCATATAGAGCGAACGGAACGTGGACGCGACACGATTGGTCAGTTGATCCTTGTGTCAACTAACCAGCCAATCACGAGCTCGGAACGGTGTTAAACTTTCCCCGCGTCCCGCTTCACTACCAATGAGACCTAAAAAACGACTTCTGCGCATCTAACGCCTCTTGCCAACTTACGTGCCGGGAAATTAGTGCATTTAGTTTTAACGCCAGGCGCCAATTTAATGCAACGAACGAAATAAAGATTTATTTTCAAGAATACAGCTCCTATAAACGATTAAAAGTTACATTTTGTGGTGTTTTAGCGAGAGCAGTACTTTTTATTAAAGTTAGACTACACTGTTTAGAGACAAACGTCAGTTAATTCTTGTTCATCAAATGGCAGTTATCATTTGCACCTTATATTTACAAATAATTATTATTTATGTAAATTGCTTCTACCAATTCCACTTCTTACTAGTTCACACACGATGGAATGCTTAATTTTTATTATTATATTTTATTTTATTTACAATTAATGGATTAGCTGTAAATAAAATAAGTATTAATTCGAATTTAAAATTAAATAGCCCTAACTTATATTTACATTAGGTCCACGCAATTTAAATCAGTTTTAATTTTGAGCCATAAATATGAAAGCTAAATAATATTAATAACTACACCCGGTAGAGATTCCAGATTCATCCAAAATTAAATAAAATTTCTAGTTCAAATATTGTTTTTATTATTGTATGTGGAAGACCACACGAGTTGGAT
Organism: Orthosia cruda; assembly: GCA_964057195.1. NCBI lineage: Eukaryota > Metazoa > Arthropoda > Insecta > Lepidoptera > Noctuidae > Orthosia > Orthosia cruda. Next base: position 48,437,833 of record OZ059826.1, on the reverse strand, counting down.
GAACTTAAATAAGATCTACTGTTAATATTATGTACATTATTATTTTAATTAGAGATATACAATGCAATAAAATTTCTACTGTCGGGCTCCGAGCCATCTACTTTATAGAAACACGCCAAAAGAATATAATTTGCCCAATAATTTGGCGGATTCGTCCTAAAGTTATCGCTAAAAAGCGTTCATCAATGTTAACTAACAGTTCGAAAGTTAGACCATAGCCGGATTTTATCTTAAAACTATATTGAGCGAAAACCCGAGTCCAAAAACGTAAGTCTTCGATGACAGGCGTCACTATAAACTTCAACGTGAGAGATATCAACAAAATTGTTATAAAATATTGGTCGTAAACTTTTGCTAACACAGCCTTATTAGACTTTTATAAATAAATGTATAAATAAACCGCCGCTCTTCATAATCGCTTATTAATAAAAATGTTCAATGAAGATCAAAATTTTGACAAGCTCATAAAAAATATGTAAAAAATAGGCCTCAATCATGATGATTAGTCCAGAGAGTAGTTACCGTTGTAACATTACCTAAACATTTGTGCTAAAATGGTTCCCTAGAAAAATTCGAGACAGCAAAAATAACGTTTGTCAAAATATTTTAGACATAATTATTAGACCAGTATTAACAATAAATTACAAAGATTTTGAGCAATCACGCACAGGTAGAGATTATCCGTTCAGTGAAACGTCTGCACTGACAGAATGTTTGCGTGCGAAAGAATTTTCCAACAAATCACTCATTTTAGAATCAATTAACTTGTAAACGATTTTATATCATGCCATTTTTCCAATCAATTATTTCAATCAATGTCCTTTTTTAACCGTTGTGTTGAAATATTCTGCCAGCACAAAAACACAGAAAGTTACCAGTCAAGAATATTATCAGTCACATTCACATAAACTCATTCAAAGTTGTCCACTCCGTATCCGCTATGATTGTCATAGCTAGACATCGAGTGTCGAAAACGCACGGCGTTCGAAGGTCGGGGGGGGGGATACACTGGATCACATTACAGCGTCACTGGGGAGGGGCGCGTCAGAGAAACACATCCAGAGGAGTCAAGGAGGCGCGGGGCTGCCCCTAGAGCTCCGTCACGGCGTACAGGTCGCGAGTGTCTTGGTGTGGGGGGTGGATGCGCTCGACGCGGTCTGAGCGCTCACCTCGCTCGGGGCGCTCAGGTCGCTCAGCTCTCTCCGGTCGCTCAGCTGCTCGCTCTTGTCGTTCGGCGCGTTCGGGTCGCTCGGGGCGGTCTTGTCGGCGTCGGTGTGTAGTGTGGGTCGAGTGCGGCTGCGGGGGCAGGTTGCCGCGTCGCGGGCGCTGGAGTGAGCGGTACTCGAGCGCGGCGGCGGACAACGGCTGGGGCTGGTCGGGGTGCGGCTTGCGCGCGGGCCGCACGGTGGCGTACTTGTCGGCGGCGGGCGCGTGGGGCGTGTGGGGCGCGTGGGGCGTGTGGGGCGCGTGGGGCGGGTGGGGCGCGGCCGAGAAGGTCCCGAGCGAGACGGCGGCGGCGGCGGGGCGCGGGCGGGGCGCGCGCGGCCCGAACGACGCGTACTTGGGGTCGAAGCGGTTCAAACTCGTAGAGCGCCCGGATTGACCTAGAAATAGTATTCTGTTTATGAAGTGTTGACAGAGTCAAAATGGGTTAAGGTCGGACACGGGTATGCCTTCTAATTTTAAAATAGTTCGTAATTCTTTCTATAAAAGTATTTCGTAAACTAGCAACTAAAGTTAATAAATATAATTCGTCAACATTACAATTTTAAAAATAATAATTTCACATTATTCTGCGTTCGGAATTTAGTTTATAAACATGTTCAGCAAATATGTGTAAGGTTGTTTTGGAAGGAGCTCTTTAATACCCGCACATAAAGTTCTCTTTTTTATATAGCACAAGACATTAACAATAAACTTAATTCTCACTAAAATAAAGTTGATACTTGTTTAAGTGGAACTTTCTTTATTCAATTGGAATCAAGAATTTAAATATGGAACTAAACAAGAACAATAGTAAAGCTGGGTACAAATTATCGGACGCGGCTGACGGATGCGATAAGTGATAAGTGTGCACACCGTCCGCGGACGTTCTCGGCTGACACAAACATCCAGCGAGCCGGATCTCTATCGGACGCCCGAACGCCCAAGGTCACGCCCGCGACTTACGTCCGATAGTTTGCACAATGTAATATAAATTCATTACACAGATACTGTATAAGTCGCGGCTGACAGCCGCGTCCGATAAATAGTTCCCAGCTTTACCGAACAATCGGACATTGCTCTTTCCATTCCATATTGAAATCCTTGGCAATCAAGAATTTGAATACGGAACAAAGCCAAAACAATTGCCATTCCATATTCAAATCCACGCTTCACTTATGCAACGTACCTGCGTTGTGTTCGGGTGGGCCCGCGCCGCCGGGCCGGTCTCAGTAGAAGTCACTGCTCTCGAGCGTCTTGCACTGCTTGCTGAGCGTGGCGTACTTGCCGTTGTGCGGCGCGCGGCCCAGCGTGTGGGCCCCGGAGTGTGCGGCCGCTACGGCCCCGGAGCCCGCGCCGCGGCCCAGGGTCGCACTTCCCGACATGCGCGACCTGAGAACGTTAACGTGAATGTCTAGTCGGGGGTAGGTAGATACGTACAGTACGTAGGCGTTTAAGCCCAGTATACGTGGTAAACTAAAATTGCGTAATGCTATTGCAGCAACACAACATCTTTAACACAAACTGTATGAAATGTTATAACAAGATTCTCAACAGCAGTCAACAAATACATTGCTGAACTTTTTTTCTTTGCTTCAATTAGTTTTTATTGCAAGTTTTGCCCCACGAATACGAACAATATGATACAGTGGGTTTAGAGAATGCTAAGCTTTGTAAAGCAATATCTGTCCTTCATACATACGGCCATATTATTATTCGCATACTGTACAGTGCTTGTCAAAAAAGATGAGACTTGACCGCGCTTTGTCCGCCGCCCCGATGACGCCCGGTCCCTCCCCGAAAATTAAGGTCACAAATACGGTTGTGGTCTTATTTCAAATTAGTATGGTCCAATCATAGCCAACATTGAGACGTCAAAATGCCACAGTATGCGTTAAAAAATTGTGCAAATAACCACCATAAAACTGAGATTTTGGAGTGAATATCTTTTTTTCAGTATGTTTGACAAACGTTTGCGTCGACAAGGCGCCAACTATTCTAACAAACATCGATTGTTCTGGAATTTTGTAATTTAGACTTTAAAACATGCGTGTAAGATTAAATTTGTGTTGATGTATGTTGATCAGCGAAGAAAGATCATATTTTTTATTGCTATTTGTACATCGCTTTGTGAATGCAACTTTAAGAATTGCTTTTAAGGTTGAATTTGCACTAATATATGTTTATTTCAACTAGAATCTTAGAGTTACGTAAGAACACAATTGGCGACAGTTTTAATGTATAATGAATAGTAAAAATGTATTATTGATCGAAGCTCCCCGCACTCAGACCTCATACCGCCAAAGAGACCTCTAAAACGTCTACTGCGCAAGTCAAACCACGTGGTGTGTCAAGTCTCATCTTTCGTGGCACGCACTGTACTTTTGTTTTTGTGAAACACTCAAGTTGATATACAGATATAATTATTCACCCACTCAGGGTTTTCCTAATATTGTTGAAAGAATTTTTCAGTTTTTAAACGCGCCTGAATGTATTTTGTGACTTTAACTTTCTATATTAGTTTAGCGCTGGATAGAGTGGACTGGATTTGACAATTTTATTGATTAGAGAAGAATATAATATTATGTGGAATGTGCAAAAATGTGCGTTGAGTAAAGAAGAATGGATTTTATGTTTTTTGAGTCGAGTTTAAATGCTTTTTTAGTTCTTCAAGAGAAAAGGTTACTATTTCCAAAATACGCCTGTACGATGACATCGCACATTTATTTAGCACGCTTGCATAAGCATTTTTACTTAATGTTAATAGAAATTACTACTAAAACTGTTGAGGTGTACTCAACTAGTACTTTCGACCGTTACATTGTAAACAAGTACAATCAATAAATATTTTATCAAGCATTCAGCAAGAATAGTTTTCTTCCATCTAATCAACATAGCACATTTATTAGCAACCAAGTGCTCGTACATTTTGGTCCTTCGAGCCGGATCTATAGGTCGCTGGTTCATATTCATATCCATGAACTCGAAAAAAACATTCTATTTCGCCCATCATTAGGCAACGACGTCACAAATACTGCCACCATAAGCAAAAAGGGCACATCTGAACAAAATACAAAACGGCGAAAAAATCAGAAATATTTAACGGTAGTTGTTTTGTAGAAATTAGAGCACGGAAGCTTGTAAAAATTCAAAAACAATTGATTCAGAATGTAAATAACTTAATTTTTGCATTAAAGGTCAGATTTTCCCCTTGTCCCTGGGCAACAGAATGGTCTAAGATATTTTTATAGTTACCTTGGCTTTTCGAAGTCCATGAGTTGCACATCCGCGCCGTAGGACGGAGGCTTGCCGGGGCTAGACAGAACGTTAAACATATTTACCGTGGCAAAGGGGTTTGTTGCCTATATAGGCAAAAGCACGTAGATTTAAAAATCTACGTAGTCAGGTTAGTTACAGATTTTTACACCCCTGAAATACTTGAAGAGTATGTTAAAATCACGGTGTTTTTTGTAAAAAGCAGTGAATTTGGTCTGATAACTTCGGTGAGCATTAAGCGGGCTAGTTTTCTAGCGTTTTCATAATTTTTTGTTAGATGTCAATATGACATGATGGAAAGTTAGTAGATGTAAGCTAGGCTACAGTTGGTGCTAAATGAAATGGCAATAGCGGTTTTTGATCCACCAGAATCTTCATTTAAAAACAGAAATAGAATTGCTATCCAGCAACGATATCTTTCATCAAGAATTTTCACAAATTTAAAACTATACCTACTACTTGAATTCAGAATCTGAAATAATAATTTACTTATTGGATAATTACTGAACTATCAACTTTAGAGCTATGTATTGTAAGTTGATTTTTGACTGAGCGTAACAAAAGATCCTAAAACGAATTCGGTTAAAAAGGAAATCGAATCTTATCACAACAGATATTAAGTTCTTTGTCGCAAAGCAAGATAATCATTTCAAATTCTGAATTCAAATACACATAGCCTTCATATTAGTACAAAAAATACAATGGCAAGTTCAACGACCGCTACCACCACCCCATTCACCACCACAACTATAACATTCAGGTCATATCACCTGGGTCGCTCCAGGTCCATCAGCTGTACAGCTGCACCATAGCTGGGCGGCTTCCCATTGTTGTAGGGGGCTGGTCTGGGCAGCGTGCGGGAAGCCTGGCTGGAACCGCCGGAAGACAGGAACGGAGCCTGTTCCTCACCACCGCCGCTGCGTCTGGACATGACGTACCAGAGTGATACCACATATCCCAATGATCCTAGATTCTTAGGCTTAAGCAGTGACGATAAGCCAGTTAGTAAGGTTAGGTCACAGATAATGTAATACTAGCATACAGATGCCTCATCCCATACACAGAAATTGTGCCGTCGTAACTAGCGTCTTTCATCTGACTAAACTGATTATTTTACTAAAAGTATATCGAACTCCGTCGGTTTCGTCCCAAGCGATATATGATGTTAGCTGTGACTTCCAACGGTTCATGATTTTTTTTTTCTTTATTTACAGTGACTATTTGTATTATAATATTTTTTGCGCGTTTTTAAAGTTTCATTGTAACAAAATGTGTTACAATACAAATTTAAAAAAACCGAGTGGAATGCCTCAGAAATTAAAAAAAAAAATTGCCCTCTATTGTTATGGATTTTATAAATGATCCGTTCACATAATCTTTGAAATGTGAAATAACAGCCTAATATTTCATAATTTTGTGCTTAGGACGTAACGTAATTTTTATAATCAATTCTAGAAAATGTTAATTTTAAAGAAAATTCAATAATAAATCGATGTATATCGCGCCATCTAGTGAAATTTATTTGATCCAAATTTTCTTTCTTAGCGTCGGGTCCCCGTTATGTTAAGGCTTTAAGGCACGTAGAGGTATCCATAGAGAGAATTTATTTAAGAGCGTTCATTATGATGAGGACTTTATGAATCGTCATTATTTTGTTTATTTTTAACAACATTTTGATATGATTCATGCGAGATGATATTGGGACGAGACCAAAGAACGACGGATGAATGGTGCCTGTTCCACTGCTGCGTCTGGACATGACGTACCAGAATGATACTACATATCCCGTGGGCCTTGGTTCTGTTTTGGACTAATGCTTGTATGTTGATGAGCCAGTTAGTAAAGTTAGGTTTATGTTAAGACTCATTCTCACACACATACCTATACAAAACGAGAATTTGTTTTAGAACATTCATTTTAATGAAGAAATTACAAATCTTGGCGTTTTTTTAAACAAAATATTGATATTTTTTCGTGCGTGATGACAACAGCGGATATATCGCTGCATATGCTGAGATGGGAGCCTTTTTGTTCTTGCACGTGGTTTTTATGTTATTTGTTCTTGGCAGCGCAAATAGTGCTAAGCGCTAATTTCGGCTGCCACAAGCATTGGCAGAATGGTATGGGCCGTAAGTTTTCATAAGTAGACGATCATTTAGAGAATGAATCTATTTCGTTCTATATATGCGACTACGTCGTTTATCTCCGTTATAAAAAGCCAGTTAGTAAGGTTTGATTAGGTATTGTTACTCAATAATTATGAAGTTTTTATTAATATAAGTTGTTTTGCAAGTGAAACCTTTGCTTTTGAGTTAATTTCAAGTAAGCAAAGAAACAATATTTCTCGCAAATCAACTGCTTATTCACCTAAACGCACAGAAAGTGTTAGAAAACATCGTTATATTCAGTTAACACATTTTTATCAAAATCAAACTCTCTATACTATCCTTGTCGGAGTAAACCCACCACCAGCTGAGATGAGATACTTACAGACCTAAATTTGTATGACGTATAGTTCCACTTACTTGGTATTGATGTATATCCAGGCGTGGGAGTCGACTAGCACTATGGCGGTGAAGAGAATGCCGGCTGTGACCGCTGCCAACAGCTGGAGGGATAACGCCTGGAAGAATAAGGTTTTTGGTAAGGGTGTGATACTTTGTATTATGATAAGGCGCGATATTCAGATTATGTGTAATCTCGCAGTTCGCTATAACCACAGATAATATAATACTAGCATACAGATGCCTCATCCCATACAAAGCTTGTTATTTTTGTAATTACATCAATCGCGTTCGATCCCGTTTCACGGCAATAGATGGTGTTAGCAGCGATTTGCAAGTAAAAGGGTTAACTAGGTTCATGAATATTTTATTCTTTAAATACAGTGAAGGTTCGTTTTATAGTATTTTTTTGCACGTTTTTACAGTTTTTTTGCACCAAAATGTGTTACAATGCAAATTTTAATAATCGAGTGGAATGCCTCAGAAATTTAAAAATGCGCCATCTATTGGCATCATTTTTAAATGATCTGTTCAAATAATCTTTGAAATGTGTATTAAGAACCCAATATAATTTTGTACTTAGGAAAGTTGATTAAACAAGAACATGCAATGTTTATGTTGAATTCCAGAAAATGTTAATTTTACACACAATTCTATTGAATTGTGTGTACATGTCGCCATCTAGTGAGATTTATTTGAAGCAAATTTTCTTTCTTAGCAATGAGACCCCGTGCTTTAACCAAATAGTTGCTTGAGTCCGATTTAAAACCCACTAAGTTCTCTCAGTTAACATTTTTTTGACATCGAATAGTATACTGCCTATAAGACCTGATGCCATGACCAAATTTCGGTCATGGCAGCAAGTATCAGTGGAAATTAGACTTCGATTTGGGAGATATTATAGTGCATAAGAGTGTGTGCAAACAGATGAGGTGTACCCGCACCTAGCACATCTCAAACTTGCTTTTAACCAGAGACTGTTGGCAGGCCGGGTTAAGGTAGCATTCATAGATGCAAAATCACATGGCACCTTTATTTTTGTTCTTTCAAATGATGACCAGCTAAAATATTGGACAGTTGGGTAGCTCCTGAGAGCTTGGGGGTATACTACGTACCTGCAAGCCAGCGTCGCAAGCGGCTCGAGCAGCGGCCACAAAGTAAGCCCTCGCCATACGACACTCCAGCGCACCGCTCAGTGCTACTAACGCTCGTTCGGCTTCGCCTGTGCCAGCTCCCAAGGCACCCAGAGCTGGTTGTAGACCTGCGGATGAACGGATGATTGATTAAGTTAAACAGTCATATGACAATGTTACAAAATAGGATAACGCCATCTAGTGACGAGAGGAAGAACTAGTAGTAACTAGTAAGTAGCGCCATCTAGTATCGAATAGCGGCACTAATCTTCTCTTGTCGTGAATGGAATTTTCCAGAATGTTCGAGCCGAGCATTCTGGCAGATTCTCGAATTATCTAGAACAGTATGGAACGTTTTAGAAACATCTTTCGTGCTATATAAAGAGCGGTCGGGTTCGTCGTGAGTCCTTGTCCGTTCTTCTCCACGTAGGCTTTTCCAAACGGATGGTAGAATCACTTTATCAGATCCGGCCTTTGCCATCCCCCAAGCGACGCCCTGAGCCGAGGTCCGACCCCAACTGGGGTAGCCCTTAGTGCTGTCGCTTTAGGTTTAGAAACTTTAAGCCTGGCCGGAGGCTACATAGCTTAGTCTCCACAGGTTAGTCTGGTTAAGCAGAGGACGGCTACTTTGGCCGAACTGCGAGACGCCACGCATTTAAAAAAAAAATCGTCGTGAGTCTTTGGAAGTTTTTTGAGAGGATTTGGAAGCGACACAGAGCGATCGGAAAAGGAAAATAGTGCGAAGTAATAGAATTGTTATGTTAGTGTTTTTGTAATAAAGTGTGATTAATTATTAAAGTCTGCTATTTAAATAATTTATCCCTGAACCCCAGCTCGTAACAATAATATGGAATTAGGTATATTTTAAATCAATCAAAAAATCAGAGGAGATAGGAAGATCACATACTTCTCTTTTAAAACTCACGAACACTGTTTATTACCACAAATTATTTTGTTTCTTCTCTCTCTTTCAATATACGAGACAGCGTAACGGTGGCACGGCTGATTGATAACCCTAAATTATTGTACTTCATCGTCAGTTGAAGCAAAATGTATATTTATGTCCGCTAGAATTTATTAGTAGCAATAGGGTCGCTTCTTTACATAGGACTTATGGCGAAATACTGCCCTACCCATCCGGGAATATAAATTCATTTTCTCAAACATGCATGGAAATATTGTCATTATTTTCGAAAACAGAACACGCGAAGAATCGAATTTACGGACAAAGAAAATCAAATCCATAGCAGGAGCGTTTTTTTTTAATTTGGAACATTACAACGCTCCAGCAATGTTGATCAAATCCATTGCAGGAGTGTTTTTTGAATTTGGAACATTACAACGCTCCAGCAATGTTGATCAAATCTAATGCAGGAGTGTTTTTTGAATTTGGAACATTACAACGCTCCAGCAATGTTCATCAAATCCATTGCAGGAGTGTTTTTTGAATTTGGAACATTACAATGCACAGCAATGTGTTTGTAACTTTTAATAAATTATATGCATAATATTTTTTTTTTATTTCCCTGCATTCTTTTTAAGCTATTGCATAGCTTCTATCGCGGGCCTTGAGCGTGGAGACCGAATCCAGAAATTCCGTAACGAAAATAACCTAACATCCCCCACTCCGACCGGCACAGCGGTGATATTTTTTATAAGGTTTTTGATTTCTGAGGAATGTGAGCGGTGAGGGGCAGGGGGGCGGGGGGGGAGAGGTTTATTGCACGTGTTTTAGATTTCCGTGTTGGTATTTTTAGAATGAAAAAAATTTTTGCGGGGGGAGGTGAACGGTTAAGGAGGGGGGGGGGGGGTAAATCCTATCTTGTTCTCCTGGATGAAGTAGCGAAGGCAGGGGGGCAAATTTTTTGTCAGAAATGCGCTAACTCCAACCGTTTCTGAGATATGAGGGTTTTAAAATTTTTGTTGGTCGTAAAAAAAAATCCTTTTATCGGTCTCTCTGAGCTGTTTCTGTGACAATGGTGATCAATGTGGACCTTATGCTAATGAGACTAAGAGTCACTTTTGCTTATAAAAAAACGACCTTATTTCAATGTGAATAAGGGTCACTTTATATTTTTGATTTGGTTTTTTAGAATTTTATTAATCGGAAATAAATGGGGGTTTGGCTCGCTACGTTTTCGAGTTTTTAACGTTTTTAATTTAACGGCTCAAATTCGCTTGGCAATGACAAGTTAAAATAAGAATTTTTATTATGACGGATGTAGGAAATATTTTATGTTCTATTGAAGTTGAGGTTCTTTATTTGTATCCTATTTTAAATTCCACCGCGTTCAATGTAGACTTTATGTATGTGGTATAAATAGGGTTCACTATTTAAATTTATTATTTGGGGAAAAGGTAAAAATATGATAATAAGGGGGTTGTTAGAGGGTGGCGTTAAGGGTTTATTATTGTGGGTGGACCGTGATCTGCATTTTTTTTTATTGGGTCTATCCCACCGCACTATTCCCAAACCACTGCAACTCCTTAAAGCCAGAATCAACAGTGGCGACAACCAGAAAAGCGCCGAGGCAATGAATTGAACTGTCTTGGATCCCGCAACGAAATTAATCAGAAAAGAATAATGGAGGAGTAAGAAAAAAATACAAATTTCCACTTCCCTCCATATCAAGCAGGAGACAGAACAATAAATAAAAAAATAATAAAAAATAAAATAAAATTAGTTTAATTCAGACTATTTAAATGTCCATATTTTGTTAGTATTACATTATCTTAAAACTATGTTAGTCATGAGGGTACATCATATTTGTATTTAATCAAATTCAAATTAAAAATTGTATTATAATAAATAATGGAAAATAAATTAAAATAAAATTGAAATAAATAATTTAAAATTAAATTGAAATAAGTAATTTAAAATGACCCTAAATGGAAATTATATTAAAATAAATTGTTAAATGAAAACATAAATATTAAGTGACATGCAGCCTGAAAAGCCTTCCCACAGCTGCCGAGTCTGGTCTGTCTGCAATCATCCTTAGGATTCCGTTGCCACTTCCTCGAATTCGGCGAATTAGTGAGGCTGACTTTTTGCGCATAATAGCGTAAAAGTCATCCACCCTCGCGTCGGTAAACATGCCCGAGGCACTGCAAAATCGAGGTAGCCGCACCAAAACCCTGAAGGCGTTGTTATAATGAACTCTGAGGGCATTGTAGGCCCGCTGCGTGTAGCTGGTCCATAGGGCGCTGGTGTAAAAACTTTGGCAATAGGCTCTGAACAAAGTAATTTTTACCTGTGCTGTACACTTCGCAAACCTATGTACCAACATGTTAGCGCGCACCGACAATGCCCTCCGCTCTCTCTCAATGTCCGCGTCATCACGCAGAGTTTCGGTCACAATATGCCCCAGATACCTAAACTGAGTGACCCGACTCAAAGATACCCCGTTGAGATACACTGGTGGTATATGCTCTGGTTGTTTATTATTCCCTCTGATGAGCATATACTCACTTTTTGTAACGTTGTACTTTAAGCCGTGACCCTCAGCGTAGGCCTCACAAATTCTTAATAGCTTCCTTAGCCCTCCGACAGATGGACTCAGCAACACCATGTCGTCCGCGTAACTGATGTTACTGACGCAAACGTTATCTATATGACATCCGACATGGCTATTGCTGAGCTCACCCATCAGCTGATTGACATACAGATTAAATAGTCTTGGAGACGTCAGTCCCCCTTGCCTCACCCCACACTTAAGTGAATATTCTTCAGAATATGCGTTTCCCCACTTGACAAAGTTTTTTTGGTGGGTATACCAAAAAGAAAATATATTAGTGAGTTCGGCAGGAGCCCCGACCTCTCCAAGCTTAGTCCAGAGCTTATTATAATCGACCAGGTCGAAGGCCTTCGATAAGTCAAGAAAGCAAGCATATATGGGTGTTTTCCTATCAACATAGTAACCAACTGTGTGCTTTAGAGTCAATATAGCACTTTCAGTTGACAGAGTTTCACGAAATCCGAATTGGGCATCGTGTAGGTTAATAAACTTGCTGAGCTGAACATCCAGAAGACCATCGAATACCTTCGCCAAGACAGTAGCCAGGGAGATAACAATAGGCACAAAGGGTCGTTTACTACTGGGATAAGCCCAGTTGCCTAGCACCATAGATAACATTAATATTAATGGGTCCTAACATTGTGAGCTGTTATATTTGATTCCAATAATATGTATGGCAAAAACGCTTGAACGCACGGAAGTTTGTTTTAGTTTCCACAAGGTCCGTATAGTAAACAGCTCCTGATACATCCTGTACATTATTCAACATAGTATTGCGTTCATTCTGTCAAAGAATATATTCTTTTGAGAAAAGCACTATATATGCCTCGGCGGAAATAGCAATTGCCTGTATCGTATTAATCTCATACTCGACCTGCAATTGCTTATTTCCCGGCCTTTGCAATAATGTACTATTCATAATCTTACCAGGATCATTGAACAGTGCCGGTGCGCTTCGGGACAGCACAGCTAACGCTTGCCTCACCGCCACGACCGCTCGTTGTGCGTTCCTCAGTTCAGCCGTCAACACGTTTTCTCGAGACACCTTGCAGGATAGGTAGTAGTGCACCATCTGTGAAAAGACAATAGGGATGTTAAAAAAAGTTAAGTTGGTGCGTTTTCGAGGCAAAGTATTTCAAGTCCAATCTCTTGGAATCTCTAAATGCTTATAAGTTAACCTAGACGCTCACCCCTAGAAAAAAAAAGAGTGGTTTTAAGTTTTATTTCTCAACATAAAACCACTCTTTCTTTCTCTAATACTCTTTCAAAAATAAGTTACCTACTAACTATTAAGATCTTTAAAGTGTCATAGGTCTATGTACCTCAAAGATCAAAGATTTTTCGCGTCATTGAGGACTTGTTTGAGCAGCAATATGCCTCTGGTCTCTGTCATATATTTTTCAATTTTTTTTCTGGTAATATTGCTTTGGTTCAAAGTCAAATATTATATTATTTATTTCAACTAGCGGCACTTTTGAACGTCAACAATTAAATTTTACAAGTAATAACAATTTTGATTTTACCGTCCATTCGGAAAAGTAGCTTGTTATGGAGAAGAACTGACAAGAAACTCTATACTTCCTACAAATTTATACAAAGGTTTTCCAACAAATATCTGGACAACTATAGATATCTGGACTATTCCGCCTGATATCGCCGTAATTGCGATGGATAGGCATTTGTAAGTGACAAAAGAAGGTGTGAACATGTATGAGCGTACACTTGGACACTACAGTGAACCTAACGTGTCACAGAGATATTTGCATAAGAACAGCATAGGATATTATCAAGAGGGACATAGAACTATAGATTATAGTACAGTACAACTATTTTCTTAATGTCCCTCGGCAATCATCGCATTGCCGAATACAAACGAATGCTAATTTCTATGTCCATCAATTATTAGATTTATCGAGTATAATATTTTGAATTAGAACTAAGTACATTTTTGTTGTTTTGTTTTCCGTATGAACTATTTAGAACTGTAAAACTATTTTCCTTTTTAACTGCAGCAGCTTACCTCCCATTTTGTTTTCTTATTATATTTATTAATATTTAATATATAATATGTCTAAATATAAGTTGCAATAAACAAATATATATAATAATTTAAAGGCTGTTTTTTTTTAGTTGGATCCTTTCACGGGTCATGCTCATGTCATAGCACAGATAATATAAAGTGATATGGATGGTTCAACAACAAGATTATAGCATAATCCAGTTACTTTTAAGTTAAAAGAGTATTAACACCTCTATATACTTTCAAGTTGATTGAGAGTATCCGGTCTGCACCAAGTGCAAAGGACAACTGATAGAAATCCGACGACTGACGAAACACGAAGTTTGCCGAGGGACAATAAGAAAATAGTTGTACTGTACTTACGTCGATGGGCAGGTTATGCGGAGCATGCAGTGCTAAGGCAGCGGCGGGCTCCTGGCAGGCGTCGGCCGCCGCCACCGCCCCGGCCGCCAGCACCGCGCCCGCCAGCCAGCACACCACCAGCGCGCCCAGGGCTCCCACCTGGAACACAACAAACGATACTATAGCAGACAATGGATACAACCGCTCTATACAACGACCGAAAACGCACGCATTGAATGGGTAGTGAATACTTCTCTGTTTTTGTTTGTAGATGTGAATTTAACCCATGCAGTATCATGGATGGGTGACCATTTCAACATACCGAGTTTCCTTCGTGCCTCGGAAAGCACGTTATTAGGCTGTCATTTGAAGATCTTTAACAGTCGTTACGGGTAGTCAGAAGCTTGAGATCTGACACCAATCTAGCCAAGGGGTACCGTGTTACCCAGTTACTGGGTTGTGGAGGTCAGATTACAGTCGCTCCATGTAAAACACTGGTACTCAGCTAAATCCGGTAAGACTGGAAGCCGACCCCAACAGAGTTGGTAAAAGGCTACGCAGATTGACTGCTTGGCGCCAAATGTCCCAAGTCTGGTCATAGTGGCTGCCTAAAACACCTTTCAGGCAATGGCTTCTTTAAATGTTTTAAGAAGCCACCAGAAGAACCACTGCAACCCTGGTTTAACTGGTTTCAAGGTCCGGAGAGTTCGGCCTGTCAAGCAAAGTCGATCTCAAAATTGCTTTGCCACTTCGGACCACAATTGGCAGATAATGTAAGCTTCATTAAGTTTGTAACTGTCACATAGACAAATAGACCTTTTGATTTTATGACGTGCAAGTGATTTTCAACCTTAATTTGATGAAGCTATTACTCGGTATATGAGGTGTTAAAAATTAGCGCGAAGATTTTTTTGGACTTGTGTCATATAGATTTAAAAAATAGCAACGAAGAATTTTTTTCTTAAAATCAACCATTCCTAAGATATGCATTACGCGTAAGTTATTGAATTTGCGCACTATGCAGCGCATAGGCGGTTAGTCGATCTGGTGGTCAACCACCCACGCCACAGTGGGTCACCAGTAGTTACTGGAATACATAGGTACAGTGTACACAAGTATTTTCAAAAAGTCTTTGCCTTATTTACAAAAGGTGTTGCAAAGGTCAATCACCTGTTCAATGCACCAATTTCCAGGTCTTTTAACATTGTTGTACACTCTTATTCAAGTGTCCCTGTCACTTTAAATAATGTCGAATGCACTCATATAACACACTATCATGTCTAAGTACTCGCGATTAGTAAAGTAAAGGACATTATTGATAATGCGAGCGCGCGAAAGTTACGAAATGCCACAGAGCGACAGACCCTCCCCGCACGACGGACACTAGTCGACTGGCGGTCGTCGGGATAAGGCCGGTTTTCTTACCGCTAAAATATCGCAGAATTAATGTGACAAATTGTCAAGCACTCGTTTTCTGCTGGGATTGGTTGAATGAATTTTCAACAGCCAATCACAGCAGATAACCGGCAATTATTCGTTGATTACGTTAAGCATAACTGTGACCATAAAAATACTGTTACCAAATTTTTAATTCAGCTTATTTTTGTGAATGATTAAAATCGTTTTTTAGGGTTCCGTACCCAAAGGGTAAAAACGGGACCCTATTACTAAGACTCCGCGGTCCGTCTGTCTGTCTGTCTGTCACCAGGTCGTATCTCAAGAACCGTGATAGCTAGAGAGTTGAAATTTTCACAGATGATGTATATCTGTTGCCGCTATAACAACAAATACTAAAAACAGAATAAAATAAATATTTAAGGAGGGCTCCCATACGAAAAACGTGATTTTTATGCCGTTTTTTGCTATAATGGTACGGAACCCTTCGTGTCCTTCAAGTCCGACTCGCACTTGGCCGGTTTTTTTTTTTTTGTAATCATTTTGTTTATCGTTACCGAGTATCCTCACGAAATTTTTAGAGTTAATTTTTTTATACATAACATTATGTACCAGGCCGTATTTTTAATACTTACACAGAGCAATAGAAGTGCGCGTCGCGAGCGTCTCGCAGCGGCCGCTAACAGAGCCACACAGACCGCTCCGCCGCAACACCAGCCCGCCATGCCGCTAGCCCAACGAGCTGCCTCCCACACCCAGGCACGCTGAAAATACAAACAAACGACATTAAATAATTGAAAGCTATTATTAAACTTAATGTAGAGATCCGCAAGAGAACCAAGGTTACCGACATAGGCCGAAGAATTGCCAAACTTAAGTGGCAGTGGGCAGGGCACATTGCTCGCAGAACGGATGGCAGATGGGGCAGAAAGGTTCTGGAGTGGCGACCGCGAACCGGAAGACGTTGCGTTGGAAGGCCTCCCACCAGGTGGACCGAAGACCTGGTGAAGGTTGCGGGGATCCGCTAGATGCGACACGCACGGGACAGGTCAATGTGACGACGCTTGGGGGAGGCCTATGTTCAGCGGTGGAAGTCTTTCGGCTGATATGATGATGATGATAAAACTTAAGGTGATGAGACATACTTCGCGTCGCAAGTTATAATATTCAATTCCCACCCAACACATTAACAATTTCTCAGTAATTACAGACCAATATAGTGTTTTTGCAGCTACTGCGAAATTTGCAATGTAAAAATTTAATAACATATTGTCCAGTCTGGAAAGCAAACCCAGTTTTACGCCTCAAGCAGTAGTAGGTCAACAATCTATTGTAGTAGTCATTATGCTGTTTTGTGCAATAGACATAATATTTTTAAGCAGATATTTACATTTTGAAGGATCAACAGTAGCTCCTAATGTTTCTACGTATCCTGACTACAATAACGTTTGCTAATCAGTTGGTCTTAGTGTAAGTAGTAATCTGTGGAAAATGTAGTGAGTAGTATATTTGTTAAGTCATATGTTTAAGACAATTTGTATATTTTTAGTATGCTACTGTTTGTTTTCCCTATAAAAATAAATAAACAAGAGAGTGAAATTAATGTATGAAAAAATAAATTAATACTTATTGCGAGACCTCCCTTTTCGTGCCCCAGTCGCTATCTCACAATACTGTACGAAGTGCCGAAGCGCTCGAGTTTTTGGTACGAAAATAAAGAAATAGAGCGAGTAGTATGGAATTAATGTGATAAAAATCATAAATTAAAGCATACGGTACACGATGCGTGGCATCGCATCAATACTAATTTGGATAATACTCCAATAGTAGAATTAAAAGCGCAACAACAACCTTGACGTCAGCCACGGCTGCGAGTCGTTTGCTAAACAAGTATGAAAGCTGAGTATGAACACTGAGTATTGCCATAGAAGTATTTAGGGTAATATTTCCGGAAGCGGCAGGAGCAGTGGCAGAAGCTGAGTGTAAATGTGGTACTCCTAACTGACTCATCTTCCTGTCCTTGTCTCATGTTACTTGGGGTCGGCGCAATACGTTTTCATGCTCCAGTACCGCCCTGTCAACTGTGAAGCTATAACTGACACCCTTGTCTTTCATATAACTACACTAGCTGACCCCCGGGGCTTCGCTCCCGTCAACTGGCTATCTACCTACCTATCCTGCCCACCCTGCCTACCCTGCCTACCCTGCCTAGCCTGCCTACCCTGCATACCCTGCCTACCCTGCCTTTCCTGCCTATCCTGCCTATCCTGCCAACCCTGCCTATTCTGCTAACCCTGCCTACCATGCCTACCCTGCCTACCCTGCCTACTATGCCTACCTTGCCTACCCTGCCTACCCTGCCTACCCTGCCTACCCTGCCTACCCTGCCAACCCTGTCTAACCTGCCTACCCAGCCTTCCCTGCCTACCCTGCCTACCCTACCTACTATGCCTACCTTGCCTACCCTGCCTACCCTGCCAACCCTGTCTAACCTGCCTACCCAGCCTTCCTTGCCTACCCTGCCTACCCTGCCTACCCTGCGTACCCTGCCTACCCTGCCTACCCTGCCTACCCTGCCTACCCTGCCTACCATGCCTACCCTGCCTACCCTGCCTACCATGCCTACCCTGCCTACCCTGCTTACCCTGCTTATCCTGCCTACCTACTATTTTTTATCTATCATCAATGGTTTTCTCAGCGCACGCCAAATAATGAATTTTATAGGCAACATTTTTCTACCTTGGGTTACATTATTGCAATTTTCATAAGGATCTCTAATTTTTTTGAAAATTTATTATAGCCTATGACACTCAGTAATAATGTAGCTTTCTACTGTTGAAAGAATTTTCAAAATCGGTTCAGTAGATCCAGAGATTACCCCTTACAACGTCACAAACTCACAAACCCACAAACTTTACCTCTTTATAATATTAGTATAGATATATATACATACTAGCTGACCCTCGGGGCTTCGCTCCCGTCAATTGCCTACCTACCCTGCCTACCCAGCCTACCCTGAGTACCCTACCTACCCTGCCTACCCTGCCCCTACCCTGGCTACCCTGCCTACCCTGACTTTCCTGCCTACCCTGCCTACCCTGCCTTTCCTGCCTACCCTGCCTATCCTGCCTACCCGGCCTATCCTGCCTACCCTGCCTACCCTGTCTACCCTGCCTAAACTGCCTACCCTGCCTACCCTGCCTACCCTGCCTACCCTGCCTACCCTGCCTACCCTGCCTACCCTGCCTACCCTGCCTACTCTACTTACCATGCCTACCCTGCCAACCCTGCTTGCCCTGCCTAACCTGCCTACCCTGCCTACCCTGTCTATCCTGCCTACCCCTGGCTACCCTGCCTATCCTGCCTACCCGGCCTACCCTGCCTACCCTACCTACCCTGCCTACCCTGCCCCTACCCTGGCTACCCTGCCTACCCTGACTTTCCTGCCTACCCTGCCTTTCCTGCCTATCCTGCCTACCCGGCCTATCCTGCCTACCCTGCCTACCCTGCCTACCCTGCCTACCCTGCCTACCCTGCCCATACCCTGGCTACCCTGCCTACCCTACCTACCCTGCATTTCCTGCCTACCCTGCCTATCCTGCCTACCCGGCCTATCCTGCCTACCCTGCCTACCCTGCCTACCCTGCCTACCCTGCCTACCCTGCCTACTCTACTTACCATGCCTACCCTGCCAACCCTGCCTGCCCTGCCTACCCTGCCTACCCTGTCTATCCTGCCTACCCCTGGCTACCCTGCCTATCCTGCCTACCCAGCCTACCCTGCCTACCCTACCTACCCTGCCTACCCTGCCCCTACCCTAGCTACCCTGCCTACCCTGCCTTTCCTGCCTATCCTGCCTACCCGCCTACCCGGCCTATCCTGCCTACCCTGCCTACCCTGCCTACCCTGCCTACCCTGCCTACCCTGCCTACCCTGCCCACTCTGCCTACCCTGCCTATCCTGCCTATCCTGCCTACCCTGCCTACCCTGCCTATCCTGCCTACCCTGACTACCCTGCCTACCCTGCCTACCCTGCCTACCCTGCCTACCCTGCCTTTCCTGCCTACCCTGCCTTTCCTGCCTTTCCTGCCTTTCCTGCCTTTCCTGCCTACCCTGCCTATCTTGCCTAAACTGCCTACCCTGCCTACTCTGCTTACCATGCCTACTCTGCCTACCCTGCCTACCCTGCCTACCCTGCCTACCCTGCCTACCCTGCCTACCCTGCCCACCCTGCCTACCCTGCCTACCCTGCCTACCCTGCCTACCCTGCCTACCCTGCCTACCCTGCCTACCCTGCCTACCCTGCCTACCCTGCCTACCCTGCCTACCCTGCCTACCCTGCCTACCCTGCCTACTCTGCTTACCCTGCCTACTCTGTTTACCCTGCCTACCCTGCCTACTCTGCCTACCCTGCCTAATCTGCCTACCCTGCCTAACTTGCCTATCCTACCTACCCTGCCTATCCTGCCTACCCTGCCTATCTTGCCTTTTCTGCCTACCCTGCCTATCCTGCCTACCCTGCCTACCCTGCCTACCCTGCCAACCCTGCCTACCCTGCCTACCCTGCCTACCCTGCCTACCCTGCCTACCCTGCCTACCCTGCCTTTCCTGCCTACCCTGCCTTTCCTGCCTACCCAGCCGATCTTGCCTACCCTGCCTACCCTGCCTACTCTGCTTACCCTGCCTACCCTGCTTAACCTGCCTACCCTGCCTACTCTGCCTACCCTGCCTAATCTGCCTACCCTGCCTAACCTGCCTATCCTACCTACCCTACCTACTAATTTGTATCTATCATCAATAGTTTTCTCAGCGCACGCCAAATAATGTATTTTACAGACAACATTTTGCTACCTTGGGTTACATTATTGCAATTTTCATAAGGATCTCTATTTTTTCTGAAAATATTTTATAGCCTATGACACTCAGGAATAATGTAGCTTTCTACCGGTGCAAGAATTTTCAAAATCGGTTCAGTAGATCCAGAGATTACCCCTTACAACGTCACAAACTCACAAACTCACAAACTCACAAACTTTACCTCTTTATAATATTAGTATAGATGTGTTTTCTTTCTTTATAAGTTATTACTAGCTGACCCCCGCGGCTTCGCTCCCGTCAACTGACTATCTACCTACCTACCCCTTACCTATCTACCTACCCACCTACTCACCTGTCCTACCGATTAACCTACCTACCTTACCCTACATACCTACCCTATCCTACATACCCTACCTACCTACCCTACCTATCTAACTACCCACCTACCTGCAAATTTCTTAAACTATTGATTAGAATAAGAATTAATACCGTACTACAATACGAATGTAACAAAGTTTGTTTCTACCGGCGGCGGCGATCTAATTAAATTTTGGAACACAAAAGCTGCTATTGTGACTTAACTATGATAGTCAGATATTATTCTCTCGCAGACTTTTATGTAGGTAATAATGAGTACTTGAATCATGTAGTACATAATTGTTATGTATCATCAATAGTTTTCTCAGCGCACGCCATATAATGAATTTTATAGGCAAAATTTTGCTACTTTGGGTTACATTATTGCAATTTTCATAAGGATCTCTGTTTTTTTTTAAATAAATTACAGCCTATGTTACTCCGGAATAATGTAGCTGTCCATAGATGAAAGAATTTAAAATCGGTCCAGTAGTCCAGGCGCCTATTCGGTACAAACAAACAAACAAACGATCAAACGAAAAAACCCTTTCTCTTTGTAATATTGTTATAGTATAGATTGGTAGGTATAGATTTCATATAACTTCTCACATAATCCATGCATCTTTTCTTTAGCTTACCTCTTCCTCCATCCAAATTTATCTTGATTACTGTTTTTGTAACATGCGTTGTAACAGACTAACCTTCATAAAAGCATCCAGATTCAGCGCAGCCAGCGGCCTTCGTAGATTGTCAGCGGCTGAAGCAGCAGCGCTAGCATTGTTCCTCAGCGCTGAAAGCGCTCGCAGTAGCGTTCCTAGCGCCGTCTGATTGGCTACGGGAGCGTCCAGCGCATCCGCTAGTCGAGCCAATGGGGCGCGCGCTCGGGAACCCATCGCTTCTTCTAGGATGCTTGACTGGAAGTGGACAAAAATCGTTATGAGAAAAATTTAATGCATCTATATACTTTTCTCAAAAATGGTATGTAATATTGCCATAACATCTCTAAAAAGTCTCCAGAAAGTGAATTCTACCGGAGACTTATTCACAACTGTCCAGTAAGTAAGTATGTAATTTACTTACTGGACAGTAGTAGGGATAGGTCCGATATATCAAAACGTAACTTATATCGGATATGTATTAGATATCATATCATATAGATATCTATATCAAAATAACCGATATTACAAAAACTATATCTAATATAACTGTACTACTAATACCGATATCTGAAAACCGAACCAAACCATTTACTTTTCAAAATCAATGACGAACAACGAACAAAAATAATTATGCCCGCGTTAGGGCCTTTTTATTCACGCGATTTTTCGCCCATTCTGCGGCCTATGGAATTGTATGAAGCTGCACGGTTTGCGGTAAAAAACTACATAAATCCGCGCAAATAAAATCGCAGTGCCTGCTAAGCCTTAAAATGTTCATTTGTTTTTTTTTTTTCAATAAACAGCTTTCTATTAGCAAGCCGGTTCCATGGTTGCCATGTTTCGGTGAAAAAGATCGTTCCATTTTTAAATTACACGACAGATATGAGTTTACTATGTAATTTATTTGGTAGCTACACACGGCAGATATGGATTTTCATACAACTTTTGCCAGCCGCTGCTCTCATGTATTTGGTCTGTACTGCAATTTCGACTTTTCTCGAAGAAGGTTGTCAAAATAATTCTCAAATTTCCAAGCATGTTTGAGAAAATATAAATATATGCCCCCGGTAAATCGATCACAATATCTATCAGTAATTGTCCTATTATGAATGTAACCTAAAATACGAATTAAACGAATTTGTTGTTAAACTTTCTTTCATTTTTGAGAAAAGCATTATACAAGCCTCAACCAGTAAGAAAGACATCCTGGCCTCGTATATAACCGGACCTCACCTGCGGTTCGGTCCGGTTAACTCATACTTGGCCAGGAAGTCTTACTTACTGGATTCTGCAGTAATGTACTATTTCTCAAACATGCATGGAAATATTGTCATTATTTGCAACAAGTAAAATTTTAAAATTTAAAAAACCCCCGACACATTTATCTTGCGAAAACATCACGATCCAAACAGTAAAACCCGCATAACTTTTGAACGGCTGAACCGATTATATTCAAACTTAGCTAAGAACACTCTCGATACAATCACCTTTCAAACAAAAAAACTAAATCAAAATCGGTTCTTCCGTTGAGGCGCTATGATGCCACAGACAGACACACAGATACACAGATACACAGCAACACACCTCAAACTTATAACACCCCTCTTTTTCCGTCGGGGGTTAAAAACAGAACACGCGATGTATCGAATTTACGGACAAAGAAAATCAAATCAATTGCAGGAGCGTTTTTGAATTTGGAACATTACAACGCTCCAGCAATGTTGTTGTAACTTTTAATAAATTAAATGTATAATATAAAATGTTATATGTTTTGTGTTGCATGAAGATTCAATAAATAAATAATAATAAGTAACTGCCTTTACATTATTTTGTACTAGAATTGAATTCGTGATTCAGAGTAAAAATAGACTAAATGAGATTGATAACATAAACAGGCTAGAGTAAGATAAATTCTAGGTACTAATTTTCTACACAAATACTACGTGGAGAATATATAAGAATTTTCTATATTCATAAAAAAACTATAAGACGTAGCACCACTTCGGAGTTTTAATATTGGGTAGGCTCGAATTTGTCTACAATCGCAATGGTATGCCATGGCTTTTAATTTCAACCAATTGCAACAAACAAGAAAACTATTTATAAGGAGATTCAAACTTAATAGCAAATTCAAGTAACAGTGGCGGTAAGGGGTGCTGCGCAGCGAAAACAACATTTCAGAGCCGTCATTAAGTCTGAAATGATCTATCTAATCTATATATATAATCTGAATCTCGAAACGGCTCCGACGATTTTCGTGAAATTCATGTATGCGGAGTTTCGGGGGCGATAAATCGATCTAGCTAGGTTTCATTTTTAGAAAACGTCGTTTATTCTATTTTGACCCAAGCAGAGCTCGGTCGCCCAGGTACTAGATATTTAATACTTCAAAGAGAAACGATCAGCTAAGAAATGCCAAAAAGCGAGGGTGCTTGCTCGAAATCTTTTCGCTCTAAAAAGGGACAGCTAAGGCTAGTTCAGCCCTTACCTGGTTCTTAACAGTATTGACGAGTGCGGCTAGCTGGTTGCCTGCCTGGATGCTCTGCAGCATCGCGTTGTGCAGGTCGTCGTTGCCAAAGAGTCCCACGCCGATCGCGCCGCAGCACAGCACCGATAGGATCATGAGCGTTATCTGAAGAACAAGAAGGTTTACGAAGTTAATATGAGTAACTAGCTGTCCCACGCGGCTTCGCTCCCGTCAAATGGCTACCTACCTACCCTGCATACATGAATGTTGCGTAACTTTAACCGCTTACGCAGCGCACGCAACGGAAGCTCTCAAAAAGGAATATTTTGTCACGTTTTTGCAACATTTTTCATTAATGCTCCGCTCCTATTGGTCGTAGCGTGATGTTATATAGCCTATAACCTTCCTCGATAAATGGGCTATCCAACACAAAAATATTTTTTCAATTCCAACCTAGTTCCTGAGATTAGCGCGTTCAAACAAACAAACTCTTCAACTTTATAATATTAGTATAAATTAAGATTTATTAAACAAAAATAAAACAAAATATAAATCATTTATTAAAGCCAAAAAAGTCCATAGGCAAAGCAAGGTTAGTAACAAGAATTTTATAACTAATGTTAAATGCTCTACTGAGAGCGTTTGTAATTTAGACAAATAAAAAAACTAAATATTTTCCGCATATCGCTTATTTCACTTTTAGTCAGTAAATAATTAATCTATCAGATGATAAAACAAACACCAACAACTTTTACTAATATATTTGTCGGTTTTTTATCGGTTGCATTTCGGAGAATGTGCGATGGAATTGCATGATCTAATTCCGCCCAGCCCGTTTCATCATCGGACTACAAGACATAAGGCGATGCTCCATCGGTACATGGTTCACATCCATCGACCACATAGCCCCTAGACGCCTAATGCTTGATCTAATACATCAAAACAATTCTGTCAACTATCTGAGGTGTGAGGCACGGGGTACTGCGCTCTGATTGTTCCTTACCAAGGTCATACGCATCATTAAGGGTGGGTCAGGTTTAAATAAAACCAGGAAGGTATCGATTTTTATAAATAGTATTTGTATTTTTTTAAAATTAATATTACCTTTTTTATTATTAATTATACGGCGTTTTAACATTTTAGTAATAACATAAAATGCTAAAATAAAAAAAAATAAACAAAATTCTAAAGGTAAACATACTTTTTTTCGGTTGTTGGTTCTTAAATATAGTAATATTAAATCGTAAACAAAAATCGTTTCACAATTAATAAACTATTCAATTTAATGTCTGTATTTGTGAGGTTTCTAGTTCTATCGGTAACAGATTTGGTCATAGGATATGGTGCTTCACTAGTTTTGTTTACGAAATTATAGAGAACAAGAGATAGCGAAAAAAATACTTTAAAAAGAAAGAGACGCAAACATGCGGTGGGCGTGTTCACCTACAAACTTGACCAGTATAATATGAACTCCGATAAATAATATTAGAAAATAAATCTAATTATGTTTATGTAACTATTAACTTATAAATTTAATGTTATGTTATTTTTTCGGAAACTCGATGTCCGACTGTTGTTACCATAGCAACGTATTGTACAAGAGGCCATTATAAAATTTATTTCATCAATTTTTTATTGACTGACACGGAAGTGTTTATGGCTCACAGAAGTGGTCGCTACTAATTCGAAATTGTCGAGTGGTGATCAGTATTATAATACTCACAGTGGATCTTTGTGTGTCTGAAGTTGGTTTTGACACTTAACGCGCAAGAAACAGTATAACTGCATAGAGTAAGCGGGATAGGATGATGCGACAAACGTAAGCGAGTGAAAGAGACAGTTATACAATGATAACTTCACTTTCAATATTGACACAAAAATAGCTACTGCGCAGGCTCTTGCAGCCAATTCAGAGAAACAAAGATCCGTTGTGAGTATTATACCTGTATATGATCTTTTTAGTCATATGTGTTGACAGACATCGCTCGCCTGTTACTAGGCGTCTAGTGGCTATGTGGTCGATGTTCACATCCCACCCATATGTACTATTTTTTTTGGAAATACTTTCATTATGCGCACAGCTAAGGAGTGGAATTCCCTGACAGATTATGTTTTGCCCAATAGCTACAACCACAAAGTACGTAAGCGGCGGCGCGCCGCACTACAACCTTCGGCTCTTTAAGTCAAGAGCCCTACCTTCACCTTCATTCTAGCAAATAAATTATTTGATTTTGATTTGAAGAGTGAATAGGTTACTTCTAGGCAAGCGTGCAACACCGTCGATCAACATCGCTTACCATCAGGTGAGATAGTGGTCAAGCGCGAGCCTATATACAATTTAAAAAAAAAACTAATTTCAGCCTTAGTTGAGTGGAATGGAATAAGCAACCTATTCTCAGTTCATTTGCTAAGCATGTATGATAGAATTAGATATTAGTTTTGTCTTAGAATTTTAGCAACGACTTGTTTATTGTACGTTATTACGACTTGGGCTATAAAATCTATATTACAAACCAAGGCAATTCAAATATGATGTCACAGCTGACATCATTACAGTCATCAAAGAAACAGTCTTACATATCAAACATTGGTTTCATCATTTACTGCATCATACAGATTTTAAATAAACTAAATTAAGTAAGCAACTATTAGCGTATGCTCTTTGATATCTAAAAATGCCCTTTGATCTCCAATAATAATGACAGAAGAATCACACACTACAAAATTTCTAATGTAGCCATATTAAGATCCTCAAAAAATGTTTACGCTATCTCCAAACAACAGATCAAAGATTTGAAGCCATTCAAAGTTCAGTGTCCTATTTTATAATCAAAGTAGCTTCTACCAGCGCGGTGGTTTTACCCGTGTGAAAACCGAAAGTAGAAAATTATTCCAAGGGAACGCCTTCTTCCTAATCGCTCTCTCACTTGATAAATGATTTTATTTCTGCAAGTTGGTTTGTACAAACACTTTTACGTGTCGAACATATTTTTTTAAACTAGATGACGTCGGCGTTTCCTATCTGACTACTCTGAGAAGAAAGGCCGAAACAAACTCAGAGGTCACAGTCTCTTTTAAAGTCCAGACATAATCTTGGTTAGATCATTTGAAGACCATGTAGATTAGTGCATGAAATGGTGTTTTGAGAAAAGAACCAGCCAGATTGAGTGGACCTGTCCAGTCAGTGCACGCGTTTGTCAGTAATCATACAGGTCAACTCAGAATTTAAGGAGCTCAAAGATTCGAAGAACAATACCAAAGAAAGGACATCCACAGGCCGCATAAATTACTCAAACTGCCAGATCATGATTAAAACTAACTGATAAAAAATTAAATAAAAGAACAAACTAGTACCTACAATTTCAAAATTTTAAAAACCCCCGGCACATTTTTGTTTCATGCTACATAATTTATCTAGTACATAGTAGATACGCTTCGATCGGCAATCTATTGAACATGTAATTATGACACGATATCTTGCGAAAACACACCGATTCAAACAGTAAAACGCCCATAAGTTTTGAACGGCAGAACCGATTTTATTCAAATATAGCTAAGAGTACTCTCGACAAAATCACCTTTCAAACAAAAAACTAAATCGAAATAAGTTCATCCGTTTAGGAGCTATGATGCCACAGACAGACACACAGATACAAAGAAACACACGTCAAACTTATAACACCCGTCTTTTTCCGTCGGGGGTAAAAAAAGAATGACCCACATAGTCTTGACATTCACAATAATTACAATAATATAATGAGAAGCGTGCTGAGACTCGAGATTCTGTTTCAGACTGTCATAAGTTTTCCTCCATCTGTTAAGATCAGCAGCCTGATGGAGTGCGGCGCTGATCGGTAAGGGAACGTACTCTCGGAATTACTCAGGGTCCTTCTTCAAGGTCCAAATCTATCACTATGCCAAAAATCATCAAAATTATGTTGATTAGGCATGAGTTATAATAAAAAAACATTTTATTTAAAAAAAAAACTAAACCGACTTCCAAAACAAAACATTATTTTCGGAAGTTGGTGTCTTCGGTACCTATGTTTTTCGGTTTTGACACCGACTTCCGAAAATAAAGTTATTTTTCGCTTTGTAGTGTTTTGTTTTGGAAGTCGGTTTAGTTATTTTTGTTAAAGAGTTTTTATTTTTATGTTTCTAGTTTTGGTCCCTTATATTACCATGAAAATTATTTATAGCCAGAGGGCTTCTCATAACAATTCCAACAACCCTAAACACGACTGGGATACATTGTTTTATTACGGAGTTCCGGAGCCTACCTTCCGACTTCATCACCAGAGCAGTTCGATGGTACAATTTTTAATTGAAACCATTTATTTATATTTGCTTCATCACAGTCATTACTAAAACATACAACTATTCGGGATATTATCTTATACCCAAAACATACTTAACGTAGCTGCGTTGAGAAGTTCCAGTGGCCATAATTGTGTGGTATTCTTCTCCGTTCCACTTCACCAAATAATACCTACTTTCTGAATGAAAATGCTTGCCATGCTGATGAAAATACCAAAATCGCTAATCGCTCCCTCGATTTCCATGTGATCCCCTCATCAGATCCTGATTTGGTGACAAATGGGACCACCTCTAGAGTATACCCTTAACAAAAAATAATTTTCTAAATCCGTCCATAATTGGCGGAGTAATCGGTGAAAATACACAAAAAAATATAGAAAACTGACGTACAGCCGAACATAGAACCTCCTCCTTTTTGGCGAGTCGGTTAAAAACAGACAGACAGTGTTACTCTCTACTCTTCTATCATAAATGTAAGTAACAGTTTTTAATAAGAACATCATAAACAAAACAAACTGATTGTTTGAACACTTGCCTCAAACACGTGTTTGAGTCTCTGTGAGAATTATTTTGATTGTGTTTGCAGACTATTTATAGAGCAACGATACCCTCGGGGCGAACATGATGAGTTTATCATTCCTTGTCGGGAAATAGCTCTGAGATGTTTTAGTATTGAGACGGGTAGACTTTGGGCCTGTGGGGTGTGAACTCAGACATAAATCTAATTAGATAACGCAAGGCCCTCGATCTGTATGAAAACCAAACAAGCCACTTTTTAACCGACTTTCAAAAAAGGAGGAGGTTCTATGTTCGACTTCTTGTATGTTTTTGGGGTCCGTACCCAAAGGTTAAAAACGGGACCCTATTACTAAGACTCCGCGGTCCGTCTGTCTGTCTGTCACCAGGCTGTATCTCATGAACCGTGATAGCTAGACAGTTGAAATTTTCACAGATGATGTATTTCTATTGCCGCTATAACAACAAATACTAAAAACAGAATAAAATAAATATTTAAGTGGGGCTCCCATACAACAAACGTCATTTTTTTTGCCGTTTTTTGCTATTATGGTACGGAACCATTCGTGCGCGGGTCCGACACGCACTTGGCCGGTATTTTTTTTTTGTGTATGTTCACCGATATCTCCGTCAATTGTGGACCGATATTGAAAATTCTTTTTTTGTTTGATAGAGTATATTAATTTGGAGGAGATCTGATGAAGAACCTCGGAGATATACAACAGAACTCGTCAATAAATAACGGCAAATCTCTCGGGATTGCTGCAATCGCATGTCTGTTTATTGTTTACACCATTTCATAACATAACATCACGGCAGTACACTATAAGAGGTACGCAGATTTGTATAGTTCACCTTGGTACACTCTCATTTCGCTGGCTATGTTCATGGTAATCGGGTAATCTATTCTGGCATTATAAGTACCTACCTTACTAAAGGCAAGTTGCTTAATAGGTACAACTAAAAAGTGTAAAATAAAAAAACATTTTACAAAAAAAATCGACCGACTTCCAACTAAAAACACTACAAAGTGAAAAATTACTTTCTTTTTCGAAGTCGGTGTCCATAACGAATAAAATTGGTACCTACCAAAGACGCCGACTTCGAAAAAGAAAGTTATTTATCAATTTGTAGTGTTTTTAGTTGGAAGTCGGTAGATTTTTTTTTGTAAAAAGTTTTTTTCACAAAAATATTAAAAACAAATTTACTAACCAATGAATGAAAACATTTTCAACGCCTCGGCCAACTTTTCCTATACATTCTTTACAGCTCAATATGGTATAAAAGGCATTTTTCTAGATTTCGGTGGATTGCCGGTGCACCGTTAACCGACTTCAAAAAAAGGAGGAGGTTATAAATTCGTCGGCATCCTTTTTATTATGTTTGTTCCCCGATTACTCAAAGACGCCTGGACCGATTCTTTTGTTTGAAAGGGTATACCCTTCACAGGTGGTCCCATGTTCATCAGGTCAGAATCTGATGATGGGATCCTAGAGAAATCGAGGGAAGTCTTCAAATATAATAGGCATACATATAGCGATTTTGATATTTTCATTAACAATGCAATCATTTGCACTCAGAAAGTATCATTTGGTGAAGTGGAACTGATGATGATGAGAAGACCACAGATGGCCACTGGAACTCCGAAACAAAACAATGTAGTCGTGTTTGGGCTTATTGGATTCGTTAAGAGATGTACTTTGGCTATTAATGTTTTTTATGTTAAATGGAGGTACACACCAAAAAAAACTACAAGAAATCAAATGCTTAGCACGCACTGCGATTTTTATTCGCGCGATTTTTTCTCCGCCCATTATGTGTCCTATGGAAATGTATGAAGCTGCACGCACTGCGGAAAAAAAATCGCGCGAGTACTAAAAAATTCGCGCGAATAAAAATCGCAGTGCGTGCTAAGCCAAACCGATTCCAAAACAAAACACTACAAAGCGAAAAATAACTTTCTTTTCCGAAGTCGGTGTCGAATAACGGAAACAATGGGTACAAGAGACACCGACTTCAGAAGTAGAAGTAGACGCGAAGTATATCGCGCATCATTTAGTTAGATTTATGTCTGTGGGTGTGAAATCTATACTAATATTATAAAGCTGAAGAGTTTGTTTGTTTGTTTGTTTGAACGCGCTAATCTCAGGATCTACTGGTCCGATTTTAAAAATTATTTCACTATTCGATAGCCCGATTATTGAGGAAGGTTATAGGCTATAAAACATCACGCTATGACTAATAGGAGCGTAGTAGTAATCAAAGATGCGAGTGAAACCGCGAGGTTCAGCTAGTGACATGATATATGTACAGTGTAACAGTGTAACTCAATCTAATATTTATCTCAAGAGAAACATCGCAACTTCGCATGTTTTAAGACTTCTAAACGTTAGGCCATATTTCCACTTCCTTCATCAAGCGACGCCACATCAACCAGTCTGTGCGTTTGGCGTTTAGCGGATTACCGCGATCTTCTCCTCGTGTGACTAAAACAACTCAAAGACGAGACTTCGACAACATTGAGTTGCTATTAGACAGTCGGTTAGACATTTCACATTTTCAAATATGTGTCCCGATCAGATCACATCACATCACATCATCAGCCTATTAATGTTCCCACTGCTGGGACACAGGGATCTGTCAGGGGGGATCGGCCGTCTTCGATTTTTTGGTTCTAGGACATGCCCGGTTTCCTCACGATGTTTTCCTTCACCGTTTTGAGAGCAGTGGTGATGAAATAATTTACACAATGTTAAGCGCCTGCGTGGGCTCGAACCCACGACCTACAACTTGTAAGTCGCGACCGATACCACTGGGACACCACTGCTCTCAGTTATAATATCAACAAACCATGATGCAACTCCTATGCAGCCCTCAATGCCAAAAACAACGACAAGGTGACCGCTGTGCTAACAAGGAAAATGCCGTGGAAGTGGCTTTAGAATTACTGTCGTATCAACTGTTTATACTTCGAAAGCCTATATCCACCTCCAGTGATAGACGCCTTTCGGCTACTGTTGATACTGCATACATATTTCAGCAAACAGAGTTCTGATCAAGGACTCTAGAATTGTATTTATTTAATTAAAACTACATGAAGAATAGCTATAATTTACTGTTCACTTATTCTGAAGGTCATGATGTGATCACACCTGTTGTGTCAGAAAACAATGAATAATAAATAACTTCGAGAAGGTGACGTCAATCATTGAAGTCGAACGTCACGAAGGCTATTTAGGCTCAAACAAATTAAACTAAAATACAGGGTGACTTTTAATTATATAGCAAACTTTCTTGGTGTGAAAGAACTCATGTATACAAGCAAGATTTACTACATGGACCACTCAGAAATATAAATAAAAACCGGCCAAGTACGAGTCGGACTCACGCACGAAGGGTTCCGTACCATTATCCCAAAAAACGGTAAAAAAATCAAGTTTGTTGTATGGGAGCCCCACTTCAATATTTACTTTTTATTCTGTTTTTATTTGTTGTTATAGCGGCAACAGAAATACATCATCTCTGAAAATTTCAACTGTCTAGCTAACACGGTTCATGAGATACAGCCTGGTGACAGGCAGACAGACGGACAGTGGAGTCTTAGTAATAAAGTCCCGTTTTTACCCTTTAGGTACGGAACCCTAAAAATCTGCTGATAAGTGCATGCAGGTACCATATTTTTTTTGTGTAGCATAACTCGACAAAACGTAGGGACTGTAATCGTGACAATCTAAGAAGTCCGATGACGTTTCTCATTCTACTTTTGTTTTTTTTTTTTGCATCGAGAAATGCTCATGCATACTGCGCTACCACGGGGAGTTAGCGCATTTATGTGGGACTCTAACCCAGTAAAACACCACGGTGTCCTCCTGTGCCGCTTATGGCGGGAACACGGGCACGCGTTAGCACTCACCGCGAAGCTGCCGCAGCTGTCCAACACCGGACCCTCCTCTAGCGATAACTTTGTATGAACGTCTACGAAAAATCAAATTCATAATCCAAATTAAATACTATGGTATCATTCGTTAGCATCAAGTTTAACTAATATAAGGTATTTTTATAGCAGTCAAACCCGACTTATTAGATTGTCACGACTTTTTTATTGTAATGTAAAAGTTACTGATATCTAGTATTATATTACATGTGCTTATATGAATGAGCACTTGCACCTCTGAATATAAAGTCACCGTGTATATGTATAAGTAGGTTATACGTGTTGGTCAAGACTAATAGAATTATTCATTAAAAAATCTGTTTTCTAAACAACCTTTTTTTTGCTATTCTACTAAGCAAACCCTTTCATTTGATACATTTGATGGCAGTGCAAAAAATATAACTAGTCCGCCATCTTGGGCCGTCCGCCATATTGGATTAAGAATGATGTGACTTAGCTAACCATGCATTGTCATCCAAATTAAACGTGTATGCAAAATTTCATCTTTATCGTTGGAGCATAACTGCTTTAAAATTTAATTGCAAGATTTAACCCGAACACACTTACATACATACATACATTGCAAGTTAAATAAAATCTTGTAAAAGGTGAATGAATGAATGAATCACACACTTACACGTAGAAATTAACAACAGTAGTCAACTATCGACCACACATACGCCTTTTTCAAGTTACGCCGTAATTAACGCATCATGAATGGGAGAAATTACCATATGCCTCCTAATGAGTACCACACTAATTATTCAATTAAGGGACTCCGGGTTCCTACAATAGGACGCTTGGAAACAGTTAGAACGGTGAAAGTTTGCCGAAGTACTTTGCAAAGGAAATAAGTCTTGCTCAGCAAAAATAAGATTTAGCCGTTAGACAAGAATTTGTAGTAACATTTACCGGCTTGTGTGTATGACTAGATGTATGAACGTGAGTGACGCAAAATAAGTATGAAAGGATCGTATAGCAGGTGGCGTTCTGTAGTTTCTGCCTACCCCCATGGGCAAAAGGCGTGAGTTTATGTATGTATTTATTTACTTAAATTTGTATCTGAAGTATTGTTAAGAGGAATACGGGCAAACAGTCCATAACCAATAATTCGAGGTTTGGCTCTGCCTATTTCCTCCTCCAGTATTGGACAAATTTAAAAGATATTCCATAAATTGAATAATAAAGATATATTGTTGTGCTTCTATTTTTTTCTTATTTCATTTATAGTTTCAAATTTGTACACTGGGCCTCTGTGAAAGCACAATGTTGAGCATTTTTCGAGGGTTCTTGTGCTTCTAAAGATAATGTATAGTGCTCGCTAAACTTCTGGGCCGCCCTGAAGTTGGCTTGCCGATGCGCAAGCTACGAAAAGCTGCTGCTTGCTGTTTTTGTATGAGATTTACTACTGCGCAATCATTGAAGCCAACTTCAGAGCGGCCAAGAAGTCTGGTGAGAATTATAACATTAGAAACATAGGGGGCACAGTATATATCTTTCTTTTTCAGTTTAAGGAATATCTTTTAAATTTATCCAATATAGGAGGAGGAAACAGGCGAGAGCCTATCCTCGAATTATGACATTTTACTTCGGATATTCAGTCGGCTGTCTGCGACGGCATTTCCTCTTAAGCTTTTAGGAAAGGAGCTCGTTCGAGACAAGTATTCTTATCTATTGTTGCCGGTACCGGTAAACAGCCATTAAATGGTGCATGGGGTTCCCTTCACATTCTTCTCCATAGAGACCCCATCTACCTACGCTTTGGAATGCAACTAGCTTTATCTTTTTGGACTGCCCGATTTCTTGACAATTCAAGTGCCAGTAAATGGTTTAATTTAAATAAATAATTTGAGTTGGAGTTATTGGTGCGAGTCTCTGGGATGGAAAGTATCCCTGATGCCTTTGGTATCGTGTCTTTAGGCGGTAATGGTTTGACCACTTACCATCATGTGGATCATCGGCTCATTTGCCATACAATAACATTAGGAAGAAGACGCATCTCACCTTCAAAGCGGTGATGCTTCTTGGCGGCCGTTGCTTTCTGTCGCAGCATCGTGTTAGCAGGTATATCAGCAGGACGGTCAGCGTAATAATCAGCCACGCGCCGGGTATTGAGCCGAGGATGCCTAAACTCTGAAAAAATACAGACAATTATGTTAAAACAGGTTTTGTAAAGACGCAGCAGTTACTATTTGGAACATCTCGTTCACGTCGGTCTACGAGTGACTTCCCCAAAGATGTTCGTACGCCCATATTTGGCCAGCTTAGGGAGTGAGTCTATTGCCAGGAACACACCACAACCCCACAGTCTGGACGGCCAAACACAAAGAAAAACTGACACGAAGCAAAAGGAGTATGTAAGGATCGTAGCAGGTTACCCCTCGAAAACTCAATTCATTTTGCCCGACCTAGGAATTGAAACTGGTCGACCAAAGAGCCTATCTCCTGTAAAAGCTTCTTCACACCAGCTTTCAGAGAACAGCACCTTAACTGCGTGTCTGCTTTAGCAGCACGACGCATACTCCTACTTTTACATTTTGATAGCTCAACAGTATTCATTGCATGTTTTACGCTGTCGAGTAGACGGATTTTTGAACATATGAAGCATTGAATGCAAGGCAAGAATTCCGTCCGCTATTCTTTGGACTTGCAGCTCTGGCCGTTGTGTATAGGCTAAGCTTAATTTCACCACCAGACCATCCCGCTAAAACATACCTCATTAAGGTATGTATTTACTAAGTAGTTCGCTCTATCTAAACTCAAACAATCGTGCGAAGTATAGTAAACTTCAATAATGAACCTGCATACCCTCACTCCTGGCACAAACAGATCTTAATGAAGTGTCATGTGTTGTTGACAAACGTTTCGCTGCGCAAAGTATACAGTTCCGGGACATGATTTGTTGGGCATGTGAACTGGGATGTGTTGGAGCTGTTCAATCTAGATTGTGATCTTTTGTCGTTGCGTGCTATGACCGTTCTAGACGGATTTATTAATCGGTTGATGTGCTCAAACTCACTACTTATTATCCTCATTTCACCCTTTATTGTATGGAGCATA
Organism: Orthosia cruda; assembly: GCA_964057195.1. Taxonomy (NCBI): domain Eukaryota; kingdom Metazoa; phylum Arthropoda; class Insecta; order Lepidoptera; family Noctuidae; genus Orthosia; species Orthosia cruda. Next base: position 48,402,314 of record OZ059826.1, on the reverse strand, counting down.
CAACTCTTGTCTGTGGGGTACCTGTATTTCCAGTGTCACTTCTTTTCAATTAAGATACTATTGGACTAGAGTCACAGGGGGGTTGTGGGCTAGGGTATTCAGAAAAAACACCCTATTTAATCATTTCACAAAGTAGGAACAAATTACACCAAAAAACTAGCTGATATTCTTATTCGCTTGAACAAAGATTGCGAACACGAAATGATTAATGTGGAGGATGATCAGGAACGGTGACCGAGCGCAGAGCTGACGCGGAAGATTCAAATTGTGCTGACGTCACCGCCACGCTCGGCAGATACCTGTCCTCATCACCATTCATCATTTCAGCCGAATCCACTGCTGAACATAGGTCTCCCCCAAGTATCGCCACGTTGCGTTGGAATGCCTCCCACCAGGAGGACCGATGACCTGGTGAGCGAGAGTGAAGAGGGTGCAGGGATCCGCTGGATGCTAGACGCACGGAACCGATCAATGTGGCGTCGCTTGGAGGAGGCCTATGTCCAGCAGTGGACGTCTTTCGGCTGATATGAAGTGTCGCCAAACTGACCGGCCCCATTCGTCTCGCATCCAGCGGATTCCCACTACCTTCACCAGGTCATCGGTCCACCTAGTGGGAGGCCTTCCAACGTAACGTCTTCCGGTTCGCGGTCGCCACTCCAAAACTTTTTAGCCCATCGACCATCTGTTCAAAGAGCAATGTGCCCTGCCTACTGCCACTTAAGTTTGGCAATTCTGCGGTCTGTGTTGGAAACCCTGGTTCTCTTGCATCTTTCTTCTTCATTTCTGAATCGATCACGCAAGGAAACTCCAAGCACAGCCCTCTCCTAGCATAGTTCTCTAATAGGCCCTTTGGGTGACTTCCCTTTTGAAGAGGGCCATTGTGAGCGACCTCATTTTGGTCCCGTGTGTCATCACTTCCAACAGATATCCATGCGTCATGTGTCATGCATGTCCTATTAGATTTCTTGACAGAGAAGTTCATCGAATCCTTACCTCCAGATAAACAGGCGAGTTCGGCGCGAAGGTATCGTTGACACGATGGAGCGTCACGTTGATGTGCGGCAAGGCGTGCAGCAGCCGCGAGAGACGCGGCGGCGAATACTCGTCCGAGACGCCCGGCGCGCCCATCGCGACCAAACACGATCACTCCTGGGGAACAAATGAGGGAGTGTGAAGAAATGCTGAAAAATATGACATCAATAACATCATTCATAGGAAAAAGGTAGGGCAAACAGTGACAGTTGCTCTCTGTTGCACAATTAGACACAGGCCTTCCTCTCCCTAGCATCGTCACAACTACTTTTTCAGTGCTTGCCGTGTCCATCCTGTTGGTTAACCTTATGACCGTTCCGCCCTGACAGCGTAGACCCGACCCGTCCATGCTGCAAAAATACTTGTGACACAATGCGTCATTTCATGGACTTGGGATGGGACGGCCAAGTCTGTCTGCCAGCCAATCTGTTCTCCAAGCTGTCCCTTAGACCTTTGTGAGGATTGAACCGAACGGGCCTGAGCAATGTTAATGGTGAACACCATAACCAACTACCTACTGTGTTAAAATTGTCCTTTTATTTAGTTTACAAAATACCAGTGAATACTCGAATACGAAAAGCTTCACCAAGTTTGCCACCTGAACTGTGAACCGGTGAAAGCACAGTTATTTCGCTGGCCTAATTAAGAAAACATAATTAACCTAATTATCTCCGCTCCATTCGGGTTCACATGAGGACAAAATCAATGAAACTTTAATGCAAATGAGAACCAATATAGCTTTCTACGAATAAGTGTGAACTAAATTAACTCTTAATCGCAAATGTGGACCATCTGGTGAGAAAGCTCACACGAACGACAGACAGACAAGCTTAAATTCACTATGACTCATTGAATTAATAAGTCATTACGGATAGTCAAAATCCAGAAAATCTGCCAGACCATGATTAAATACTTACTCAGAAAATTAAAACAACACACATTCACAATAATTAAAATAAAATAATATAATACTTTAAAAAGTAAATATTCTGCAAGAAAACCAAAAAAAAAAACAGAATACAGGACGCAAAAAAATAAAATATAAATATAATTGGAGCAGCTCAATCCCAAATTTTGTCCTCAACGTAATCTTTGTTATTGTTTGTTTTTTCATTAACAAGTAAATTGTTAACAATGAACCAGTGAACTACTTATGATATCGCGCTATTTACGTCGTCAGTAACCAGTTGCTGACGTTTAAATTTAAACAAAAGTGAAGTATCATCCGCAAATAACACTATATCATGGTTATCCTTTATGAGGTAAGGCAAGTCATTAATATAAATAAGAAACAAGAAAGGACCAAAAATTGAGCCCTGTAGGACCCCATTGTTACTATAGATTCGGGCGATCTCTTTCCATTAGAGTTAAAGCTCTGAATCTTATTACTCAAGTATGAAGTAAGAAGATCCAGAGCGCTGTTCCGGATCCCGTAGTAGCAGAGTTTCCTGATTAGCGTTTCATGAAGAACACAATCAAATGCCTTGGACAAATCACAAAATATTCCCAAGGCATCGCACTTGCACATCCTCAGGAGATACTGAGCGCTCCTGAGCTTACGCACACAGGAACAACGTGCATGACTATCACACACACGACTAAGACCAACCCGCCGTCGTGTGATTTAACAACTGTAAAACGATACCCCAAGGGGTATAATGTAGAGGTCAAATAGCCATCTATCTGTATCCTTCATTAGACTGGAAGACGATCGTGATGTAGTTGGGTAAAGGCTAGGCGGTGTATTTAATGGAATAAATAACATTAGAATAAGCGTTAGACGATTCCAATACAGGTATTTTATCTTTGGCACTAGGTCAAACAAACATTATCGTCTTCCTAAACACATTACGGCATACTTACACTCTGATAAGTGCATTTTATATAAGTTTTCTAGTGTGTTTATCTTTGCGAGTGGTTACAAGTGTAGTAGATTGGTGCACCTACAGTACCTACGTACCACTTCAAGTAATCGGCCTTTTTATGTAACTACAGTAGGTACACCGTAAATATGGCACATCATCATCATCATTTCAGCCGAAAGACGTCCACTGCTGGATATAGGCCTCCCCCAAGCGTCGCCACACTGGTCGGTCCTGTGCGTTTTGCATCCTCCGGACGCCCGCAGCCTTGACTCCCCCAAGCGTCGCCACACTGATCGGTCCTGTGCGTTTTGCATCCTCCGGACGCCCGCAGCCTTGACTAGGTCGTCGCTCCACCTAGATGGAGGCCTTCCAACGCTGCGTCTTCCGGTACGCGGTCGCCACTTTAGAACTTTTCGGCCCCAACGGCCATCTGTTCTGCCCACTGCCACTTAAGTTTGGAAATTCTTCGGGATATATCGGTAACCTTGGTTCTCTTGCGGATGTCTTCATTTCTGATTCGATCACGCAAGGAAACTCCGAGCATAGCTCCCTCTCCATTTCCCTTTGGGTGACTTTAAGCTTTCTGATGAGGCCCATTGTGAGCGACCACGTCTCTGTCCCGTAAGTAATCACTGGCAACACACACTGGTCATAGACTTTCGTCTTGAGTTGAGACACTGTGGTACGTTGGACGAGAAGATACCTCGCAACTTCCCGAACGCTACCCAGCCGAGTCGGATTCGACGGTTCACCTCTTTCTCAAAGTTGGACCTACCTAAATGGACCGTTTGTCCCAGGTAGACAATTATTTCTACCTCATTGTGACATCGAGTTATATTTAACCGTCTCCGTAGTTAATTCAACCAATGGTTTAAATATGGTAACCAATGGTTTTATTCCAGTAAAATTTGTTTTTTCAACAATATTAGTCTAACCAAATGATCAAATAAGTTGGAGAGTTTATTAATTGATCATCTTTTAAATTAATAAATTGTTGACAAAAAACAAATTGTACTGAAAAAAAAAAACGTCGGCCTTTTAGGAGGGGTTATTCAAGTTACAATACATAGCAGGCTACAGAGGTATAATGTATTCAATCCTTGTGCCCTATAACACAGTATAAATATGGACGAACAGTACGGAAACTACTCACAAACGCTCGAAATGGCACACTCACACAAACATTCGCATCGATGAGACTCCTAAGCGGTTGTCGCGTTGCTGTTAGTAGTGCGTGCCGTTTAGGGGTATTATACTGTGCCTGTAATGTAAATAAACTAGTACGCAAGTTGCTTATAGCTGGAAACGCGGCCTTATGTATTTGTTGACAGTCTCAAGCTCATATATTCATCATGATCAATCCTCCTGACCTTTTCGAAACACAACGATAACTTTGAAATCCTTATCTCAGCTTGAACTCAACAAAATACTCTTATACAAAAGTCTAAAGAAAATCTTTAACGAAAATGTCAGAAAAGATATTAAGACGCATTTTCTCGTGTTTACCCGAGTCTTAGGGGTAAAGGGTAAACCTTTTTAAAAGAGAATTCTTTGTTCATCTTTAGCACGTCGCAGCCGTCACGTTCTCGAGACGACAGAGACCTTAAATGCACTTAATAGAACAACAGGAATACAACTAGTTTAAGTGCATTTCAAATAAAAGAACTTAGAGATCTTAGAAAATTGTGAACTAGCAACAGGCTTTGATATAGTCCATTCTAACAGGTACTATAAAAGCGAAAGTAACTGTTTGTTTGTTATGTTTTCACGCCTAAACCACTGAACCAATAAGAATGAGTTTTGTAATGGAGATAGATTGGGCCTCGGAGCAGGATATAGGATACCGGCGGGCTTATTACGTATCTTTTGCAAGAGCAAGAACGATAGCGATCAAACGCTTTATGTCATAAAAGTCGGCATTACCTGCATTGTGGGTATGGATGGTAGATCCTACAAAATTGTTTGCTAATCGCTCGCTGTTTGTCAAATGCACTTATTTAAAAAAAAACCGCCAGCAACTCTCAAACTTTTGTATTGAAGAGCAATTATTCCGTAAAAATCGCTATCGTTTTGCTCTTGCAAAAGATACGTAATAAGCCTGCCGATGTACGTTCCCCGGCGGTTAATTTCGTGAGAAACTAGTCGAATAATAAATCTAACATGAAGAGATACACATTAATCTCGTTTTCCCAGCCACAAAGATTTTAGAAAAGTTTTCTTAGAAACGAAGAAGTTCAGTTTTACAGTTCAAAGAACCTTTATAAAATTACAAACATTCCTAATGTAACATTGCTACAGCCTGTCTCACAAAAAAACTTCAGCTAAAGCGCAGTAAAACAAACAATAATATCTCTGAAGCATATGTATATACTTATATTACGAAATGTAATCCCTTCACGAGACAGAATTTTCCAGACAAAGTTTTGATATGTGCGCAAACTTTTCTGACACGGAGTGTACGCGGCGCTGCAAGGGATTATCAACCCTATCGTTAAAAAGCTATGGTTGATTTTTGCTTGGATAGATACAAAACTGAAATTGATGTCATCCTGTCTTTTCAATGTCTCCCACTTGGAAGGACCTATGTATATCCAATAGGTACCTACTAGTACTTGGTACTTACCGCAACTTTCTATCAGTATCACTGCTTACGACGCCATGGCGGGCTGGACCGATGGTACTTTCACCGAGAGGACATCTGTAACAAATGATGGGGTAAAATTAATTAATGGGGCACTGCTGAATATCGTGCGATAGTATGTCGAGAATGACTTTCGTATTGATGGCATGTGAATGTTTGGCTAGAGAGAAGTTGGATCCCAGAAAATCAAACCTTATGAATGGGTAAGTACCTAACCAAATAAAAAAAAAAAATGGGCGCACGGTTGGCGCAGTGGTTGAGCGATTGACTGCTGCGCTGCGTGTCGCGGGTTCGATTCCCGCACGGAACAAATATTTGTATGACCTACAGATAGTTGTTCCGGCTCTGGGTGTTTGTGTATGCGAGTTTATATGTTTGTAAACGCACCCACGATACAGGAAGAAATTCCTAGTGTGGGGCAACATTAAAAAAAAAACTCATAAAAAATCTTTTTTTTTAACAATTTTTTTTCGTATTCTACTAAGCAAACGCTTTCATTTGATACCCATATCATGGCAGTGCACAAAAATTAACTAGTCCGCCTTCTTGGCCCGTCCGCCATATTGGATTTAGAATGACGTCACTTAGTTAACCATGCTTTGTCATCCAAACTAAACGTGTATGCTAAATTGCATCATAATCGGTGTAGCTGTAGGATAAGTGCTTTAAAATTCAGTTGCAAGATTTGACCCGAACACACTTACATACATACAATCATTGCAAATTTGCAAGTTAAATAAAAGCTTGTAAAAAGGGGTAAAGAAGACGGAAGGAAATAGGAAATAAGGCTAAATAAATAGGGACAGACAGTATGATAAAAGAGGTAATCAAAGATTCTTACAAGCTTGAATTCTACCAATAAGGCAGCTCTAGTCAAAACACATCTCCACTTTGACACACTGTTTACTGAAAACGAACCCAACACATAAATTTCCCTCAATCGGACGGTAACAAGAAACCACTGTACGCACAGTCCTTCTCAAAGCTTCGCCGTGACATTGTAAAACAATCACATTGATGTATGTAGCAACAATTTGTTTGGGTATACGTCCCGTACGGACCATACGTGGCCTAAACAAGACCACACACACGCACTACCGTCCTACAGGTAGAGAGTAGCTATCCGACAATTGGCCAATTTTAGGTTTTGATGTCATCGTAATTAGCAAAAAATTCTCTATCGATCTGTCTAAACAGTATTTTTCTACTATCAATAGATTCAGGGAAAAAAAAAACAAAAAATCCAAAAACCCTACTGCTTAAAAAGTGAACTAAAATGACGTAAACAAGAAAAAAAATATGCTGTGGACTGCACAGCATAATATTTTTCAAGAGAGAGACAGTCGGGTTTATGGATTCTTTGAATTATTTTTTTTAATTTAACACTTTTTAGTTAACATATTAATCGAATTAGGTACATTTAAACATATAACTGTATATATTTTTGAAATCGCCTTTTAAAACCCTTTTTGATACCCCACACGATGGGATTGGAAGTAAATTGAAAATTGGACCCCCACAATATGGCGCCCAAAAGCCGCCATTTTTCTATTTTCTATTTTTCGCAAGATTAAGACGAATCGATTGACGTACGAATCCTCAAAATCGGCCAACGCGTTTGGTCTCTGGAACGCCACATAGGACCAAACATACATACATACATACATAGACTGATAAACACATTACCCTCCTTCGGCAGTCGGGTAAAAATAAAAAGCCTAAAATTGCTATCTATTTTTTGAAACCGGAATCTCTCGCATATAAGGTTTTGATAAACAACATCGACTTTAATAATTCGCTGTTTTTTATGCCTGTCATTCAGAATTATGATTTTGTCAGATACCGGCACTCTAGCTAGGACGGCAACGCGCCTCAACGCGGTAAGGCTGTCTCCTTCGGCCGCTTTCCATTAAATGCGCCAACTACGGCCCGTTGTTTCACTGTGGTGTTATCTCCACCATTAAAATTATCTCGAATGCATTCGCTCGCATTTCTCAGATAACTAGATACTAGGAATACACGAATGGTCTAGGATAGTATTACGAAACCAGACGAGGATTTTATGAGGGAGATAAACGGTTTCATGATGTCTAAAGTTATATAGTAATAACGTGGCAGGTTAATGGCGGCGTGGGTTATGAATCTGAGCGAGTTTTAGTGTTTCTTTTACTGTTATTAGATGGTAAACAAGCTGACTGCGCACCTTATGGTAAGTGGTCTAACGCCTATAGACAATTAAGGTTGCCCTAGTCGACGGCATTAAAATGCATGCTATCCCATCCGACAACACGTGCGAAAGAGATAGATGCTGTGATGAGCAGTAAGAAGCTTGTTCGCGTACGAGATTACGAGTACACACTTTTGCAAATTTGTAGCGAAATGGATGATGATTTAGGACGAAAACTAGCGAGCGAAATTTTATAAACAGGCCTTTGTTGGGAGTCTGGATATCATGATAAAACCGGCCAAGTGCGAGTCGGACTCGCGCACCGAGGGCTCCGTACAAACCTCAGCTTAAAGATTATTACATATGAATTTCAATTTAATACCTTTACGCGTTCATGAGGAAAGGGGTAGTAAGTTTAAAATTATTAAAAATATTTTTATTATATGATGTAACAAAAAAATTACGGTTTTCACAATTATTCCTTTATCTGTGCTATAAGACGTTGCTTCGTACCAAATTTCAAGATTCTGAGTTAACGGGAAGTACCCAGTAGATTTTGATTCCCAAGCGATTGGGAATCGCGTTGGCTTAGAAGTTTGATTTTTCACAGCTTTACGGGACAATAGACCTGAGTATTTGATATATAATAATAAAAATTTCAGCTTAATACCGCCATGCGTTCCTGAGAAAAAGGGTCTTGACAGACGGACGGACAACAAAGTGATTATAAGAGTTCCATTTTTTCCTTTTGAGGTACGTAACCCTAAAAACGACTAAATGTATCTGTTCAAAATAAAATTATTTGCATTTTTGAACTACTAATCTACCCCTGTATTGTAATGACTGTTTTGCAATTTTCCTTCTTCTTGTGGTATTTAATTGCGCCCAAAGATGCGTTAAAATTAGTGTTAAAATATAGAACTTTCGACGGTCATAACTTTAATTTTTTTGTTTTTTTTACTTTCCTTTTTCCATAAAGGACTAGATAATGATGAGATATATTTTTGATATATTTTTTTATTTTGAACGAACATCGTCAAACATTGTAGTAATCGCCAGACTACGTTAGTATGGAAGAATTATCGACTAGTATAACCTTAACTATCTGTAATACCAGAGGCATCGCAAACGCGTTGCCGATGTTTCCATCCCAGAGAAAATGTGGCAATGTCACGGTAGTGTACACGTTTGTTCGTTTTTGTTTCCTGATCACCTCTATCATCCGCTACAAACTCCAAAACTAATTTTCCAAGAATTCATCACACGCAAACAAGACCGTTAAATTGGAAATAGTAAAACCTAAAATAGACTACCAACCAGTACATAAAGCCAGCTACAATTCCTTACACGGCAAACATCACCGTTCTGCATAGTGCATATATTTAAGTAAGTGTCAGGTTTATTCAATAGTACGGACGTCAAAACCAATCACAAGCATGTCCTTGGCGGCAAATCAAGAACAACTACGCATTGGCGCACTTTTTCTAACCACTTACGTGGTGGGGACAGCAGAAAAAGACGTCGTATAATCACTGTCGATCCGTAATATTAGTAAGCAAGATTGTAACTGTGAGTTAAATTAAAAATTAAATTATTCGATACACTGGGTTTATTCAAATAGTCACATTTGAATAAACCCAGTGTATCGAATAATTTGTGGAATTTCATTTCCACGATTGTACCTACCGACCACACTACACTACACGCACACGATGTCTTAACCTAAGGAAATACATCCTGACTTCCCGATGGTTTACATCTATCGGCCACCCTTGATGCGACATATGTATATAACTTACTATTCTATATTCAACCAGTACAGATTTTTTTTCCTCAACACATCAATGGAACATCAGAACTCAGCTAAACATAAGAAAACGCATTGAAATAATAATAAAGAGGCATTATGAGACGTCAAGCGTTGAGCGGTGTCACGCAACGAATTACTGACAATTGAGACGAGCTCGCGGCGCCATTGAGCATTTGTGCACAAGCAGCTTTTAATTATAATCTAATGTGTCATGGGAAGATGATAGCTTCTTGAAAGGATGGGCTTTTACTGCCGCTAGTCTTCCAAGTTTGAAAATGAAAATGGTATTGCCTGAAGAGGCAAAAAATACCAGTAGACGGCTTTTTTAACCACCGACGAAAAAAGAGGGGTTTTATTATAAGTTTGACATGTGTTGCTGTTGTGTATCTGTGTTTCTGTCTGTGGCATCATAGCTCCTAAACGGATGAACCGATTTTGATTCAGTTTTTTTTTTGAAAGGTGCTTTTGTCGAGAGTGTTCTTAGCTATGTTTGAATAAAATCGGTTCAGCCGTTCAAAAGTTATGGACGTTTTACTGTTTGAATCAGGGTGTTTTCGCAAGATACCGTGTCATAATTACGTGTTCAATAGATTGCCGATCGAAGCGTATCTATTATGTACTAGATAAATTATGTAGCATGAAATAAAAATGTGTCAGGATTCTTTTAAATTTTGAAATTTTACTTGTATTAAATCATGACAACGCTCCCTCTTGAGCTAGATCTCAACTGATTATAGGAGATGGATTAGGTTGACGACGGAACTAGCAAGCTCAGAAGATGCCAGTTCGCTCTTCCTTTTTTTTTTTGTTTGGAGAAATAGCGGGGAGATAGCGCAGTTATGTGGGACTCTAACTAACTAAAACTCCACGGTGTCCTCCTGTGCCGCTTATGGCAGGAACACGAGCACGCGTTAGCACTCACCGCGAACCCGCCGCGGCTGTCCGTCACCGGACCCTCCTCTGGGGAGTACCCCCATCACCGGCGCACCAGAACACACTATGCGCCGTGACCACCCCAGGGACCAAACCAGCACATGGATGCCGGACGACCCCGATATGCCAGTTCATTCCTGCTTTAGGTGAAGAGTGCTTTAAGACGGATCTGCGGAATTATTCTAAGCGTCAATCCATTATTATTTATGGACAGCCGGGACAACAACGTGCTTTCAACTCGTCAGCAACGCGTCCATTATTATTTCGGATTGAAATTCCAACTCTGTGACGTCCAGCGCACTGCAATGCATCTTTAGTCTAAGCCTCTCCCGAGAATATGGAGCCGATACGACATGAGAAATACCACAAGTGAAGAACATCATAAAATAATGCATTTTCTTCATATTTAAACAGTCGTCTGCACCTAGTTGCCACTTTATGTAGATTTTACCCATGAACGGTCATAAACCAATCACATTAGTGGTCGGCTTTCGAAATCAAACCATTCGAAAAAACCAAAACATTCAATAAAACATTTAATTTGATTACATCATATAACAGTCACGAGTATCGTAGCCTAGACCGTGTCGAAAGCTAAGAGCTTCTGAGTCATGACTGGTTTCGCAACTTGTTGACGTGAAATGTATCTTTTTAGCGTTCCATACCCACAGGGTAAAAACGGGACCATATTACTAAGGTTCCACTGTCCGTCTGTCTGTCTGTGTGACACCAGGCTGTATTTAATGACCCGTGATACCTAGACAGTTGAAATTTTCACAGATTATGTTGTTGCTGTTGCTATAAGAACAAATACTAAAAACCGGCTAAGTGTGAGTCGGATTCGCGCATGAAGGGTTTTGTGCCAGTATCGCAAAACACGGCAAATAATCACGTTGTTGTATGGGAGCCCCACTTAAATATGTACCTACTTTGTTCTGTTTTTAGTATTTGTTGTTATAGCGGCAATAGAACTACATCATTTGTGAAAATTTTGAACTGTCTAGCTATCACGGTTCATGAGATACAGCCTGGTGACAGACAGACAGACAGACAGACGGACCGCGGAGTCTTAGTAATAGGGTCCCGTTTTTACCCTTTGGGTACGAAACCCTAAAAACAGAATAAAATAAATATAAGTCCCATACAACAAACGTGTTTTTTTTGCCGAGTTTTGCGGTAATTGGCCGAGGGTTCCGTACCCCTTCGTGCGCCAGTCCCACTCGCAATTTGCCGGTATTTTTTAGGGTTCCATTCATCAAAAGGAAAAAACTGACTGTTATAGGATCGCATCGTCGTTGTCTGTCTGTCCGTGTGTCAAGACCTTTTTCTCTGAAACGATAAATAATTATCATACAGGTTATTAGATCTGTAATCGCTTGGAGCTGTGAAAAAGTCAAGCTTCTAAAAAGAAGCAATCAAAAGATACAGCCGTTTATAAAGCAGTACCTGGACGGCCGAGCACTGCTCGGATGAAAATAGAGGAAACGACGTTTTCTAAAAATGGAGCCTAGCTAGATCGATTTATCGCCCTCGAAACCCCCTACATACTAAATTTCATGAAAATCGTTAGAGGCGTTTCTAAGATTCAGATTATAATATAATATACAAGAATTGCTCGTTTCACACAAAACGGAATCAAAACCTATAGTGTACTTCTCGTTGTGTGAATTTAACAGTTTGTACGAAACCCTCGGTGTGCGAGTCCCACTCGCATTTGACCGGTTTTTACAATGACAACTGAACTTGGTCCACATTCCCTTGTACGACCGCTCGACCAGTGTAATCTCGACGACTAGATGTCAGGAATTCTTCACCTGTCTTTGTACTGCGTGTCAGAACTTTAGTAAGGCAGAATGATTATCCAATTAACGATGTTGGAACTGGTTTGTTTTTTGTGCTGGTTGGTGATTTCTAGATTTGTTAAGACAGGACTTTAGAGACGAAGTCTCAGCTTGTAATTGTAAGTACATGTTCAGGACGAAAAGAAACAAAAAACATGGTTATTTGGCACATGAATGCACACAATGGATGTAGGTACAAAATAAATAAAATTATTCATTAAAAAATCTATTTTCAAACAAACTTTTTTCGTATTCTACTAAAAAAACCCTTTCATTTGATACCCATATCATGGCAGTGCACAAAAAATAACTAGTCCGCCATCTTGGGCCGTCCGCCATATTGGATTTATGATGACGTCACTTACCTAACCATGCATTGTCATCCAAACTAAACGTGTATGCAAAATTGCATCAAAATCGGTGTAGCTGTAGGATAAGTGCTTTAATATTCAGTTGCAAGATTTGACCCGAACACACTTACATACTCGTACATACAAACATTGCAAATTAGCAAGTTAACTAAAGGCTTGTAAAAAGGGGTAAAGAAGACGGAGGGAAATAGTAAAGAAGGCTAAATAAATAGGGACAGACAGTATGATAAAAGAGTATGCAAAATTTCATCTTCATCGGTGAAGGAGAAAGATATTATAAGATGGACCAACGGCCTGATAAAGGATGCAGAAAACCGCTGGATGCAGCAGACACAGAACTAGTCGACGTGAAACCTATCAGCTAAACGATAATGGTTATCGAATTGTAGAAAGTATATTCAACATACAGAAATACACTTCACTTAATCCGTTTCTAAAAATAGCTAACGCAGTAGAGCCATGCGAATAGTTAGAACTAGAAAAGTACTAACTAGATCGATAGACAGCTCTAGTCGCGTGTATGGCCTCGTAAACTTTTATTGCTAACATAAGGAGTGTATATGCTCACGTCGACACACTGTTCTGGAGTTCATAACACTCGGTTAGTTATTCATGCATAATATGTTTATGGGGATATATGAGAAAAAGTTTCTGTTGTTATTCATTTCTGGATGAATTTACTGGTGCGACTCGACTATGCGACAATGACGGCAGTTCCAGAACAATTTCTATGAAAATGCGCCGTCGCAATGTCGCATCGCTACAGATTGCCTTTTAACAGAAAGAATATTTTTCAGACCTTCATCAACGTCGTCGTATGTCGTGGTTGTCCAGTGGCTAAGACCTCGCCTGTAGTGCTTGAGGTCATGGGTCCAAATTCGGGCAAGTACCAATGTGACTTTCTCAAATGCATATTTACTTTCAAAGTTTATCTTGGACATCACAGGCAACGGTGAAGGAAAACATCGTGAGGAAACCTGGACTTATATAGTTAATGTAAGTCTGAAATAGCCAAGTCAGAGACCAGTGGGGTTACCAGAGGCGGCTTAGTTAACTTTGAGAGCAGAGGTGGCCACACCACACGTAAAGAAGAAGATTAACGTCTATAAAATTTTGTCTGTGCAACACAGCAGTACAGACAAATGTTGGTATCAAGTCTATGTAGGAAGCACGCATAAAATTGCTAAAAACGGAAATTTCTTTTTCCTAAAAACGGAAAAAGAAAACCTTACCAATCGTAGCAGTATTTTTCTTGAAAGCTATTCATAACCAAGCTTTGAAAAAAACCTATAACTATTTCTTCAAGTTTTATATTCCTACTGTGCAGCCCATACCTACTTAGTTCACAAAGAAAGTTGCTCATAAAGCTGGCTCGCTAGTAAAGAAGTCGTTTTCACGCCAACCACTTAGTCTGAACTTCATTAAAACAGACATAAAACAAAGGAACATGAACGATTTCTTTATTATGTACCTACTGTCAGAGTTATCGCGCTTTTACGTACAATGCTATTACCGTACGGTTCGCAGCGAATAAAACAATAACTGTGCATTATTATCCAATCGATATTGACCTATACAGACTCACGAAGTCACGACAACACAGTAATACTGTTATCCAGGCTTGAAACAGTGTTGCCAATGCAATATATCGAGCCGGAGAATTTGTGCTTTATAGGGACCACAGATTAAGTCGGTACCAGTTTACAGCAGGTGTAAAATACTATAGAAAACAGTTGTTGAATTGAGTGTTGCCGTCATAAAAGATTTAGTATTTTTCAGACATAGATCAGTTAAATTAAAGAGTTTCTAACTTTACGCAAACGGATCCCTGAATCTAAAAATGGTTTTCACAGAACCGGAATATTTTTGAATGACCTATCCAACGATACCCCTCACCATGGGATAGACGAGAAAAAAACAGCCCCGCTTTACTTGAGCAGGAAAACAAACATGATTCTATTTGACCACTTTGTCGGCGTGATTAATATGTATATCCATGCCAAATAATATCTCTCTAGTACTAAGAGTCTATGAGCTAAGCTGCGGACAGACGGACGGATGGACAGACGGACATGGCGAAACTATAAGGGTCCGTTGTCGACTACGGAATAAAAATGTACAAAGCATATAAAATATTTAATTGACTCATAACCTTCCTGCCCTTATCCTTATCCTGCGTTACTTGGGGTCTGCGCAGCACATTTTCTTCTTTCATACCGTTCTATCAACCGTCACGCTATCACTGAATCCCTTTTCTTTTTCTTCTTTGGCCTTTAAATTCATAACTCTTTTAGTTTCTTACTTGCATAATCCTAGCTGAACGTTTAGTTACACATCATCCTATCAATAACAGTGGCAGATCAGAATGACAACCATGGAGATATAGAAGCAGACAAATGTCGAACATCAGCGAGAATGACGGAACTAATCAATGCGTTCCAATTCCAAAATGCGCTGCCAATGTGGCATATATCCGCGTATTGTTCCCAGAAAATCAGAACGGACGAAATTGGAACATCTGGCAATGTTTGGTGTCAAATGTAAAAGCTAAATTATCTGCACTTTATAGATACATTCGGCGAAACAAAACTTTTTTTCAAAAAAATACTACCGACTTCCAAATACAAAACTACAAAGTGAAAAATAACTTCAATTTTTGAAGTCGGTGTCTTTCGTAGGTACCAATTCTTTTGCGTTATGGACACCGACTTCAAAAATTGAAGTTATTTTTCACTTTGTAGTTTTGTATTTGGAAGTCGGTACTATTTTTTTATTTTTCACTTTTTAGTTGTACCTACCTAATAGGCAAGTTAGTAAGGTAACTATAATGCCAGAATAGATTACATGAAACTTGAACATAACTGGTGAAATGAGAGATCTGCATACCCCTTAAGAGCGAACTGGCGTGATGTTATGTTATGAAATGGTATAAACAATAAACAGAAATGCGATTGCAGCAATCCCGAGAGATTTGCCTTTATTTATGGAAGAGTTCTGTTGTATATCTCTGAAGTCCTTCATAAGATCTTCAACAAATTAAAATGGGACCAATTTCGGAACATATTTTTTTAAACAAAAAAAGAATTTTCAAAATCGGTCCACAATTGATGGAGATATCAAAAAAAAAAGCATACATAATGTCGAACATAGAACCTCCTCCTTTTTGGGAAGTCGGTTAATAAACTGAAATCGAAGGCTTAATGTATACTTTGAAACAGCAAAGAGGTCGTGCATTGTACAAATCGATGACTCACTAAAGCTTTCGACTGAAGTTGCTTAACTGCCAAAATCTAACGGAAACACCACGTGACATAACATAACTCTTATTGCTGTTAACATAGAGTTTAAGTACAGCTTTTTATCTAATAGTTTTTGGTTATCTGCTGGACAAAATTAGCCTTATAGCAAACGAGTGCAAGTTGCTTGAGCGCACCAAATATAGAATAGGATATTGCACCATCCATGCATACCGTTACACGATCTCAAATGCTCGCCTTTGTGCATAGGCAACTTGATTCAAAGTTGTTCGAGTATGGTACATGAGCCGATAGCATGTCATCACCACATACGAGAGTGAACTGCGCAAATCGATATGTTGTGGCGTATTAGATCATGTAATCTGAAGTTTCCGTGTGTGCAATATGGTCTGTGAGACTGCATAGTTGAACTTACTAAAAGATATTTACGTAGCAAATTACAAAAAAAAAGATAATTAAAAAATTCAAAAAACCCGACTGCTTCAAAAGCGAACTAAAAAGAGGTAAACAAGAAGAAAATCATGCTTTGCAGTCGGAGGATACATATTCGCGAGCTGGCTGACCAAAACCAGAAGAAGAGATTTTTTTAATTATCTTTTTTATTTAGAACTTTTTAGTTATTTCTTTTTAATTAGGTACAATTAAACATATAAGTGTTCTATATTTTTGAAATAACCTCTTAAAACCCTTTATTTTGATACCCCACACGATGGGTTTGGAAAAAAAAAACCCCACAAAATGAAGCACAAAATCCGCCATTTTTTCTTTTACAATTTTATGTAGCCAGTGACAATCGCAGGGTTAAGACGAATCGATTGACGTAAGAATCATCAAAATCGGCCAACGCGTTTGTTCTCTAGAACGCCACATAGGAACAACCATACATACATACTTACATACATAGACTGATAAACACATTACCCTCCTTCGGCAGTCGGGTAAAAAGAAAATATGTCGTTCATAATGTGTGTACTTTTGTGGTTTCAAAATGAATGTCGCATTCAATTGAACACAATGGTGGTTTCCTCACTATATTCCTTTTATTAAGTACAACACCTACTAAAAGCACACCATATGGTTGATGAACTGATTCTTACGTTTAACAAAACCAGTTCTGGTAGATGGCTGATAATATAAATGTGAATTGGGTTAAATGCTTCCATTACCAAAATATAAAAAGGAAATAAGTTTTGTATCGAATAAAAAAACCTTGTATTAACACTCGGCGCCGGATAAGAACGATCGTTATCAACGAAGAATGAGAGAACGGAAAGGGAGGCAACGAAGGAAACATATTTAGAAGAGGCAAATTGGTAATTTCCAGAGCACAGAGTACAAAAATACAAGATAACTTCGTTATTTCGGCACTCCGTCGACCGCGATGGAACCTTTACACTGCTAAGCATATTAGGAAATGTAAACTGTAGAGCCTGATGTAAATTGACTTGACAAAACGGAATTTTCGGATGGATCAAGGAGACAAGCAATGAAGGCACTGTCAGGCAATGTAGAGGTTGACGACAATTTACTTGACAAAATGAAATTTACGGATGGATCAAAGAGACATGTAATGCAGGTTCTGTCAGAAAATGTAGAAGCTGATGAAATTTTACTGCACCAGACGGAGATTTCGTTTGATCCAACATGTGCAATTACGATCCCAAATATACTAGTTAAAGGATAGGATGACGATAAGGTCAATTACCAATCCATAACAAAGGAGATTAATAAGTCTTTAAGGCAAAATTATTCTTTGAAAACAATGCATCCATTAACCTTCAATTTGATCGCGCACCCAATCAATCAGTGCTGGCTATTGTAAGAGATAATTATCACTTTTACAAGCTATTCTCTCTAGAACTTTCTACTTCATTGGACAATGATAGAGTGTGACCGATGGCAGTTGTGTGAACTTTGTTTTCTACAAAGTTTGCTATGAAAGCTCTTGTGGTTCCAAAAGTAACCCTTGAAGACTGGCCATTTTTAGAACACAATTCTGTTTATAATGTTGCTTCGGCAACTCATATCGTTGAGTATTTTGCGAAGTATAAGAACTGTTTAAAAGATGATAATTATGTCTAGAAAAGGGGTCTACTTAGATGATGACTAATACAAGAAGTATGGACAAGTAAAATTTAAAATGTTTAAAAATCCCCGACACATTTTTATTTCATGCTACATAATTTATCTAGTAGTAGACACGCTTCCATCGACCATCTATTGAACACGTAATTGTGACACGATTTCTTGCGAAGCACCTCGAATCAGACACTAAAACGCCTATAACTTTTGAACGGCTGAACCGATTTTCATCAAACATACATAGGAACACTTTCAATATAGTCACCGTTCAAACAAAAAAAGAAAATTAATCATCAGTTAACAAGTTATAATGCCATAGCCAGATACACAAATAAACAAACACACCGGTATACACGTCAAATTTAAAACTCCCCCTCTTTATTTGTGATCCCACCAAAAATTAAGAGAAGATGAAGAAAGATAAGGGAAATAAAGGGATAAGGTCAAAAGAATGATAAAGATGATGATAGAAGACCTTTGTAAAATTACACAATAATATGACATTTGAAAATGTAACTTTTACCGGAGCATTTCGAAACGTAATGTCCCGTTGTTACTTTTAATGCGCTGTCGTTTATTCAATCTTATCTAAACAACGCATCAACGAACGTTCAAAAGCAAGACAATAATTTATTTATCAAATTCATAATTTCCAGTTTATCATGACACGTCATGAATTTTCGTGTCGTTGTTTCAACAGAGTGTTTTTAAATGTCACTTCGATAACATTCGTCAGTGTCGTTGAAAATCCAGTAAATCACAAAAATGAAGTGTTTGACCATTCACCACTTGACTTGATGGTCCGTTTTGATAGTGGCCATAAACTGAACGATTACTCGTAAACATATGGGGAACTTTACTATGCCAACGGCCAAGTACACAAATTGCGAGCCGCGTAAAACCTGACAAGGAAACCGGGAAAGTTGTAAAGTGCCATACTGCATGAGCTGTCTTATAAAGTGTGAAAATTGACTCCCCGGACACATTTGGCAACGTGACCCCAGAGTTGGTAGCGAGCCAAGTCTGCCAAATGAAATGCTATCAAAACAGCCTGGCGTGAGGCTTCGCTATGAGTCTATGATGTATCTTGGCAGAAGGTCTCACGTTGCCTAAGTTTAGTGTGCTTGGCACGAGTCAAAGTTTTAGTAAAACCAATATCAGCTACGGTTTCGATTTTATTACTTTTTCAATTAGGTAATTGTATACAGGCTTTTAATCTTATACCATTTGCTCCACGGGAAATAGAGGAGTTCGTGAATTCAAAAAATATATGAACTCTTCCAATAATACAGGCAGCAAATGCAAGTGTGATGCCACCAAAAAGCCAACCCATATTTTTTAATACCCAACCAACAACCACTTGAAAAGAACCATCTACGTGTTTTATGCCAGTGTCGATGACCAATCTGTCATCGTACCGAACCATTGCGTCTCTTCAAACAAGTTGTCTACTCCAGCCGGTCGTATGTCAGTTTTATGCATCGCAAATGGTTTGGCGACATCAATACACATGCGGCCACATACAAAGCTATCAGTAGTACGACAGACCACGGGACGCCTTTTGTGAGACCATTGTGGCTATTTGGCTATTGTGATTCTGCACACGTGTTACTAATAATAATGCGTACGTGTTGTTGGTCGTGAAACCTGATTATTAGGTGGTCGTCAATGTCGGCCTCATGATCATAAATCTTTGTGAATTAGCGTACCTACTTGGTAGGTAATTGTCGAACCACAAGACCCTTTATTTGATGAGCAACATTTTCAATTGATCTTTGGAAATATTTTAGTGCTAAAGAACATTAACAATTTTGAATAAACTTGTTCATTTTTTACAACGATGAAGCAACAAATATCTCTCTCCTTTACTTGGTATAAATAAATACTAGCTACCCGGCACGAATCAAATTTAGATTTTAGACATTTCCTCCTCACTAATTACTTCAACGCCTCTAATAAGCATAGCATCCCTACATTCACTGAACAGTATAATTGGAAAACATAGGACTTAAGGTTACACAAGCCGATCATTCTTCCATACAAACGTAGTCTGGCGATTACTTCTCTGTTTGACGATTTAAGTTCAAAATAATAAAAAAATATCAATTTGTCTCATCATTATCTAGCCCTGTATGGAAAAAAAGTAAATGTTATGAGCGTCGAAAATACAATATCTTTGGGCGCAAATAAATATCATAAGAAGAAGGAATTTACAAAACGGCCTCCATACAGGGATGGATTAGTAATTCAACAATGCAAATAATTTTATTTTGGAAATATACATTCAGTCGTTTTTTTATGATATCTAGACTACCAAAGGTCTGTTTATAAAATTTGGCGCGCTCTTTTTCGTCTTAAATCGTCATCCATTTCGATACAAAATTTGCAAAAGTGCTAATTCGTACGCGAACTAGCTTCTTACTGCTCATCACAGCATCTTTCTCTTTAACACGTGTTGTCGGATGAGATAGCATGCATTTTAACCTCGCGCACAAAATCGTTCGTGCCGTCGACTAGGGGAACCGCACAATCCGCACGTTCCCACCGAATGTAGCATTAGAGTCAAGCTACTTCTGCAAGGCGCAAGTAGTGTTAGTCACGTCCTGTTGCATACGCGGGTATGAGGCCTTTAGAAAGCTCGACAGGCTTCTTGGATTCTCCAATAAAAAAAATTTCAGGATAACACCATAAATTGTAGTCTAATTTGGGATCAAACCGACACGCAAACATCGTTTAAGTGTAGGAAGCAGCAGAGATGATTCATTACAGGATTTCCCACAACGGTGGGTGGTTTGTTGCGGTCGATAATTCGTGACGTTAAGCACCTACATAAATAAAACGGCAAAACAAAGGATTTTAACATGCCTACTTTTAGTATTGTGCTATTTTTATCAGGCGACTTGTTGTGATATTAACCAGAATACTAACACTTAGTAGACCTAATGATGAAACAATTGTTGTACTTTGTTTTTCTATTGTGTTCGTAATAAAATTACTTTCTGTTTATTCCCGACAAACAAATGTAGCCATCTATATCTATATATATAAAAATGAATGCCTAGTTCCCTTGGTCACGGCATCACGCGTGAACGGCTGGGCCGATTTAATTAATTATTTTTTTGTTGTGTTTGTTATTGTTAGGAGAAGGTTCTTATGAGGAATAAAAAAAGAAAAAAACAATGGTACCTTACCTACATAGGTAGGGTAGGGTAGGTAGGGTAGGTAGGGTAGGGTAGGTAGGGTAGGGTAGGTAGGGTAGGGTAGGTAGGGTAGGGTAGGTAGGGTAGGTAGGGTAGGTAGGGTAGGTAGGGTAGGGTAGGTAGGGTAGGGTAGGTAGGGTAGGGTAGGTAGGGTAGGGTAGGTAGGGTAGGGTAGGTAGGGTAGGGTAGGTAGGGTAGAGTAGGTAGGGTAGAGTAGTTTAGGTACGGTAGATGAATGTTTGGTGTTTTTATGGCAAAACAAAGTTTGCCTGGTCAGCTAGTAATTTTATAAAGTTAACTGTTGAAAGTTGAAACGCCTTGTTAAAAGCAAATAACTAGCAAACCCCTCGACAGTGCAAAAACCGCAGTTTAGTTAGATGGACATAGTACAGCAATTATAATAGAAAACTCAAAACAATTGTAAAACGAACCATCTCATCAACGAACTAACTCATCGTACTAATGTAGCTAATGGATTAACAGAATCGTTGCAGTGGACAGATGACGGACACTCAGCAGATAACGTCCATCCGATATCCGGACGCCGTCCGGCTAGTATCCGGCGCCGGGCACCGCCGGACGCAACAGTGGAACTTTGTACAGCGGATGCCAAGTTTTGCCAACTTTATTCTCAGTAGATTAATTTTGAAATCATAATAAACGGCAAAGGAAAAGAATGTTATGTGAATCACATAATCAATCTGCCTAGCCTTTTCCCAATTATTTTGGGGTCGGCTTCCAGTCTAACCGGATTCAGCTGAGTACCAGTGCTTTACATGGAGCGACAGCCTATCTGACCTCCACTCCACAATCCAGTAACTGGATAACACGATACCCCTTGGCAAGACTGGTGTCAGATCTCAAGCTTCTGACTACCCGTAACGACTACGCGCCTGTCAAAGATCTTCAAATGACAGCCGGGACCAACGGCTTAAAGTGCTTTCCGAGGCACGAAGGTATCTCGGTATGTTGAAATGGTGACCCATCCACGGACCGACCTCGTCAACCGTTGCTTAACCTTGAGGATCGACCCATACGGCTGTTATTATTAAGCCACGAGCTAAATTAAAGTTATGTGGATCACATCTGGTTAGCAAAAACATACCGATTGACATCGCTTTCGCCGGAATGCCCATATTTTATCATTACAGTATTCTGTTTATTCCTACAACCCCCACGTATCTCAAAGAACGATTTAAGTTCCTTCATGATTCACATTCTAGACACTTGAGATCATCGGAGAATTTGAAACTTTTGATGCCTGCTCATTCCACTAAGTTTTACGACAAATCGTTTACGGTCCAGGCTGTGCGATTGTGGAATGAGTTGCCGTTGTCAGTTAGACAAGCCCAGTCACTGGTTTCTTTTAAAAACCTGGTTAAAAACCATTTCCTTTCTCTCTAACGCTTTTCTATTCTGATCGAATCTCTGTCATCATTATTTAACCCTTTTTCTTTTTGTTTCTCTCTCTTTCTATAAATTTCATGTCATATTATGTATGTATGCTTATATATAGGTTTATGTATAGTATTTATTATAGTATTATAATCTTGTATATATTTATGTTTTTATCTAATAGCAGTACACCGCAGACTACCCCCTTTTTTTATTTTAAGTTTTTTTTCAGTCCATCCAAAGGTTGTCTGGTAGATATCGCTGTCAGCGATAAGACCGCCTTTGTACCCGTTTTTATATGTTTTTCTTGAAATTGTTTATAATTTTATGGTTTACAATAAAGTATATTCTATTCTATTCTATTGTCACTGGATCAGAAAATCCTTCCTTTAAAATATGTGATTTCTGGAAGATTTTCTGTACGAAGATTGAACATTTTGCTTCATAATTAAAATAGTTCCTATTAAACTTACACACAAACATCGATAACCCTGTACAAACCTATGAATTCCCGCTCGGAAATCTAAACGGGGATCCCATTTAACTCAACGAAAGGGAACGGACCGTAGAAACATAAAGCAGTTCGGACAAACTTTAACAATATGTAGAGTGTACATAAAACCGTGGGTTGGCGGAGCGTGTGCAAAATTAAACGGACAACACGGCGAATATTCATAGGAACAGGCCCGGGACCCGCATAAAAATTCAAAGTCATTTTACATCTCGTTTTTGCTCGCACAACATAGACATTCAGTTTACGTACCACATCATAATATAAATAATAAAATACCCTCCTTTCAATAGAGTTCTTTAGGAGTAAAAGCATCTTTGCATTCATCTTCTATAGACCCTCATCTTTCATCTCCGAAAGAGTTTATTTTTTAACTTTTCTGTAACCATCCGATGCGGCGGTGTAACAAATTGATTTTATTTCCGCGTCTTACTTCCATCCCTTTTAACATCTACGGGTGCATTGCAGATTCAATTGAATTTAACCGAAACTAAACGAATAAGACACTTCTGATCCTTTGCAATCAAGTATCCATACGGATATTTTTCTATTCGGTGAATATTTTCGGGTTTTGCCTCAAAAGGCAGACCGTTTCAAGACCCAATTGGTGAGTTTTGCAGCCCATATTTATGTCCAAATATTCCCAAGTCGTCTCCGTCTGTAGGGACCCTCTAAGGAAATCGCAACCAGCCAGCAACATAATTATAAATCAATTGTCTTGTTAGGAGCCGGCGATCCGGCGAGCCTAAGAGCTCAATTTGTAACTACGCCCAGCAACCACTCGCTCTAACCTAGTTGTGCTCGCGAGGAAGTTTCCAATCAAATTTTAATGTGTAGTCAAGGCGATCTAATTGAATTACCTGACCAGATTCTGTGTCGCGTCTGAAAAATAAACCGTCTAATTGAAACTAAGACGTGAGGACAGCTCAAATACCGTCTTCATAGACGAGATACTGAGGAAAATATTTTTTAAGAAGTTTGTGAGCGTCGACATCACTCGTGATATTCCTGACAAACTAAGAAAATACAGAGAAAATAACAAAATCATCAAAGATCAAATTACATGTCGCAATTAGACCCTTCCAATCCGGGTAATATTTGAAATGGAGAAAAGAGCGAAATCCAATGAGCGTCATTCAGAGCTAGTGCCGAACATAATCGCCTTAATTTGCCGTTAATAACTTGAGTGTCTTGAGCAACGTCAGATGCGAATTTCAAAGGGATTAATTTAAGTTCCAAAAGCGATTTCGTTACTGGGACAATTTATTTTATAAATATTTTGATAAAGTGAAGTACAGAAAGCAATATCGAAATGAAGGTAGACAGAGACAGAATATTTATTTGAACTCTGAGCTTGATAAACCTTTGTGACAAAAATGACCAGACCTACAAAGCGAGAGGGTCTATCATTTTTGACATCATACATCGCCGTAACTCTTTCAGGCAACCCTTTCAGAGAGCACGTGATCGTTTACTTATGTTTGCTTGGGTCGGAATGTTTGTATGTACGTGTACTTAAGAACGTCCCGCTTTAAATCACTGTTTGCAAAGCTTTACTTGCTTATATATAACTCAATCTTATTTTTCACTTAATCAAAAGTCAGTAAAAACCAGATCAACATGTTTATGACACAAAAGTTTGTTGTTTCATTCATCAAGACCATTATTCTTCAGTACAACGACCCGCTAATTCCGACCGTGAAAAGAAAACTCCGAGGGCCTAATTAAGAAATGCTGCTAATATTTTATCAAAAGCCGCGAAAATTAATCGCTCTCCGCCTTTTAAATGGCTACGCGCATGCGTAGCTATAGTAAAATAATTTTTTAAAAAATTAGAAAAATGTGGGTACTTAGCTTTGTTAATTCATCCCGAGATTTATGCTTCCACTTTGTGGTAATAGTGGTATGGTAGAACTAATAATTTTCCTTTCAACAAAGATTTTAATACATCAATTATGCAGTACAACCCATCTTTTCGGATTCAATTAAGTCCCATGTTTGGGCGCCATTAATACATAATAAGAGTTGGCGCCCAACGCGGGACTGAAAAGCTCAATTTTATTTCGACCACAATCCGTTTACTGCTGTTCATATGGAGCTTGCTTATGGTTTGATCGCGTGTGCAGGCCGCAAAAGCCAATTACTAGATTATTATTTCGTTTTTGGTATCGATAAAGTTAATTTAATAATGATAAACGTAGAGTATGCTCCACGTTGTTTGCATAGTACGGTAGATACAACTATTTTTATTTGTACAACGGCCTATTTAGGCGATACTATGGTCGAGCACACGTGCTAGTGGTATAGTACCGGTGAATGGAGCACGTGGAGTAGGCGCGGCCGCTCGATACAGCGGAGGCTGCGCGCTGAGCTTCGGCCCCGGCATTGCCTCTCCGTCGACCACTGTAAACTGACCCACCCCGCCTCTATAGATGCAAGACGACCGACTATACTTGGAACTGGTTGCATTTCATGAATTTTATTGGAATATGATATGATAAGACTCAGGCTGCAAAAGATAGCGTGGGTAGTTGGTGAAAAGAAAAAAAATGTTTTTAATTTTTTTTTAAAAATCCATATGTGCAGCTGCCACTGCATAGAGGTCGATTATGTAGACAAAAGGAGAAAAAAATATATGTACAATCCAAGACCACCTCGCGAATCCCGCCATTTAAATTTTTCAAAAGGCAACCTTTAACCTTTAAGTTGCCAAACGAAGGAAATCCAAGACTCCCGAACACAGCTTTACGTAAAGCGAACAGAAATTACATCACCAGCTTAACATAGTCTCCCAAACCGTTTCAATAGCATAACGAAAGTAACAGAACAAGAGCTCTTATTGGCTGGTTCAGTAATAAGATATGGATGTGTAGGTTCGGAGCGTTTAATTGACGTGCCCTTATTAAACTGTGGATTGAAATGAGCCCATTGTCGAGATATCTTCTAGGAGATAGAAAGTGCTGATAGTTGGGCCTTTTGTGGCTTTATAATGGAAAATTTTGAACTGTTACAACTATGTTTGACAGCTGAAACCTGTTTTTGATAAGTAGGTATGTTAACTGCCAGTCTATTCTATTAAAATGTATCCGTGAAAACTAAGATGAAGTGAACGTGAAGTGACCTGGCATTCCACCTAGCTGACTTGCCAAGTGACAACTCACATAAACTCACTTCAATTTATTTAATTTTTTAATTCATTCAATGACTTTTTCCGCTCTGGGTGAAGCGGGAGGGCGTGTCAGACTTTTACTGACTAAAACCCACCCGTGTTCCTTCAGTTGCTTGAGCCAGGACCGCGGTAACTGTCTTGCAATTTTATCCGCGACCCAGACAGGCATCGGCCCTAGCAGACCCCGTCAGATTTGCTGACATCTCTTTGAGCGCGCGTGGAAATAACGCGCCGTCGACTCGGGCCTGGGTCCTTATCGGACGGCGAGCTACCCGCTACTCGCCGTCCGCAAGCCCGCGCCTACGTTGGCCAGGAATCGTCTTGAGAGAGCGACGCCCGGGACGTCTCCTGCGGTTCCTTCGCGAAACTCACTTCAACTATGTTTCACAGTAAGATGTTTACTTAGTGGACCGGCTGATTGCAATAAAATAAACGTATTTGTTCTTTTATGCTGAAAACATGAATTTCAGTTCTCAAGTAAATAAAAAAACCTTGTCCATAATCTATTTATTTATTTATTTATGTACACACATATATCTTAACTACATATATAAAAGATAAAAATACATACTACTTATAATATAATAATATATAAAATTACAAGATCGTAGAAAGGTAATGTTCTTTGACCTGCTTCTTGAATAAAGATACATTTTTAGAGTCACGGATTTTTAGGTGGAAGTGAGTTCCACAGTCGTACTGCATGAACAGAGAAGGAGTGGGAATAGAAATTAGTATTGTGGGAGGGGAAGTTTAGATGATGCCTTAGGTGGGATGTACACTGGACATAGTGACCATTTCGCCAATTGAGTAGCTTTAAAATAAATGTAGGTAAAGAACCCATTTGTATTGCAAAAACAAGTTAATCTCGATTCGATATCATAAATGTACCAAGGGTCATCCTGTCAATGAAACAAATTGTTATTTAAATCATAATTATGATTATAGTCCTCCCACTCAAAATAGAAGCATATGCCATCCATCTTCATTTAATACGCCATGCGATTAAAACTAAATGCTTGTTATTCAAATTGATAATACATATTTTTTATTACAAATCATTAAGATGTGGGTGCAAGAAAGTCTTTCACCTCGAGTAAAGAGACTTTTTTATTCTAATTTTTGATGTTCTTCCAAAAGGTCAGAGGGTCTACTCCGTAAGCACGAAGTTCGTAGTTTCAGACTTCGTGACGGGCGTTTCCTACTCCGTATCAACTACGGAAGGATGATTCGTTCGGGGCCCGAACTGAGAATGAATGACAACACAATTTGACAGTTTACCTACTCCCCATGTGTTTTTACCCATCTGGAAAATTGACCTTAACACTTGTTTTTTTTCACTCTTAAGTTTCGGAGTACTTTCGGACGGGGCCAGTAACTTCGTTGATGCGTTTATGGCGACGATGTATAACGTAAACTGTCGTAAACGAATTAAAAGGTGTAAGTAAGTATCTTAGCAGCTACCTGCTCGTTCTGTAGTTTCTGCCTACCGAAAAGGCTTCAGTTTATGTGTATGTAGTATATATCGTGTTACCCAGTTACTAGGTTGAAAAAGACAGATAGGCAGTCGCCCCCATGTAAAATACTGGTATTGGGCTGCATCCTTTTTGACGGGTACCCGACACCCGACCCCAACATAATTAAATTAGGATTGATTAGGTCCCTATAAGCAAATCACTCGGGATAGCTGCTATCGCATGTCTGTTTATTGTTTACACCATTGCTTACATAACATCACACTGGTTACGTTCTAAAGAGGTACACAGGTGTGTACAGTATACCCTGGTATACTCGCATTCCACCGGTTTTGTTTTAGTTACATGTTATTCGGGTAATCTTTTCTGGCATCACTGTGGGCATTACAGGTACCTTACCATAGAACTTGACCAATATACACAACTAAAAAGGGAAAAATATATCACTTTTTTACAAAAAAATATACAAAACACTACAAAGCGAAAAAATAACTTCGATTCGGAGTCGGTGTCATAAAACGAAGAAACGGAAACAGAACACCGACTAGATAAGACCTACTTTTATTATTCAATAAAAGCCGTCACAAGAATGAATACAATATTACGATTACCACATCTTAAACACTCAACTAAAGGGCATACAACACACAGCTGTTTATACTCAGCTCTTCCATCTGGCAAGTCAGTACTTGAGGAGCAAGAGAGGCACTCTCCACACGACATGTCGAGCTTGGAGCCATCCAATAAACCTACTTGTTTATTGCCAAGCCGATAGCAACGGTGCCGCAGATAGGAGCAAAGCGACGGGATGGATGGACCAGATAAAGCTATTTTGGCCTTGGGTTTTGTACAAATGTTGGTGTTTATCATTTCCGTATTCATGAGAGGGGATTAGTGTTATGTCAAGGGCAACGGATGTGGAGAATAAATGCTCACATATGACAGACAACAGATTAATTTAATTAATCTCAACA